>CM066925.1:14121461-15321461 GCA_033964015.1 Scolanthus callimorphus | reverse complement strand
ATACACAGTTAAACAATACACTCCGGTTTAATGTAATTTTATTTTATTTTGTCTTGAACATTAACGTTAAGCGGCTTCCAGCGAGCAGCTGCGTGTTGAAGGAATTTATTCAATGTTTCTATAGGAGCGCAAGTATATTCCACTCCTAGATATATAGGTCTTGATTATTCCGGGCAACTCCGCTATCTGCGGAAATGTAAACAACCCAGACATCAAGACTGCTCTGGAGTTATAGTATTTCTAATATAGATATAACTGAGTCTCTAATTGGTGCAATAAAGAATATACATTGAAAATATAAGTCATTATATAGAACTCAAAAGGAGTAAATAGTACGCGCAATAAAGAATACTGAAAACAACGTAAGTGAATTTATATTTAGAAATGCGTTACAGTTAATTGATGATTCAAAACGGCAGTAGTATTTCGGACATCGCGTTACAACTTTGAGCTCTGTGCTCAAAATGCTAAATACTTGAGACAAAATATTATTTAATACAGTTCACACCCAGTTTACAATCTTCTAGAATACCATGGACGGTTCTTATCAACAGCGATAAGTAGTGAAATCTGAGTTTTCGGGGTTTGTGATTAGTTTTCTGTCGTTCTGTTTCCTGTAGAGGTTTGACCGATCATAATCACAGAACTTTGGGTATATGAAGTTGCCTTAAAAACAAATTTCCATGATTGGAATTTTAATAAGCAGAACGCAGTCGTAATCCGCGGGTACAGGTCCTCGACCTTTTTGGTTTCTCATTTAGTTTGTCACGCTGTTGAACAGCTTTATTACAGATAATCAAACTCAAATGACATCTAAGCATTCCTGCGCAAAGGTGATTGATTAGCAAAGAAGCTAAACACAAAATTATTTTTCTAACAAAAAGGCAATTTCAAAAGCTAGTATTTCTGCACTCTGCCCTCGAGCAGTTTCGAGTAAGATTTGTTGAAAGAAATGCAAGCGGAGTCGCGCTCACGACACGAAATATATTTATCTTAGAGTTTATTACGTAGAAAAAATGTTGATCTTTTTTAATATGGCAATATTTATGTAAAACCATAACATTCAGTTGTTGATGGATTAAAATTTTTGCCCGAGGGTTGAAAACAGCAACTTTGAAAACGATTGGCGAGTTGCTTATTCTAAATCAAGCTGGATTAACATTTTTCCTCTTGCTGAAATAAAGTAAGGCTGGTGTGAAATAACACCTGGATAATCTGGCAATTTCTAGTGAAAACAGTTTGTTTTGCGCAATTGTGCATGTGTTAAACGGCAAAGATATTGTACATATTGCTTTGTCAAATGTTGGCACGCGACACAAAACAAATGGAATTCTGCTTTAAAAAAGACACGCTGATCTCTGGCTTTCGATGCAAAGCAATTTTTTCCAGTTGATTGACACAGTCTCCCATATAGTCGGAAAATTATGTGTAATTGCAAACTCATAAATCATAACCAGCTCTAAGCAGAACATTAGTTTTCTTATTAGCTATGGCTGGCTTGGCGCACGCATGATTCGAGCAATCTTCAGAACCAATGAAGGTTACCGTTACCAATGGGAACTGAGAGTATTCGAGGGCAATTAATGAAGATGCCACAGGCACGAGAGTTCTGAGAGTTGTGATTAATGATTCCTACACAAAAGCGCAGCAATAGACCTCCTCGGCTTGGGCGTAATGTTTTCCCATTTCAGATCACGTGCCACTCATTTGAATAATCTTTCTTTGTTTTGGATGCTTCCATATTCATATATCATTCGGTGCGTAGCAGAAGAAGAAAGAAAGAATACTCATGGGATTCCAAGTGATCTGAAATGGGAAAACCTCTTTAACATTAAGAACATGATATTCAATGCTACAGCCTTCGCACCCCGCGCGCCAACGCTAAGTGCAATACAACAATCATTCTCAAACCCAGAGTTCCCCGGCTCGTCTCCTCGCGGGGAGGCTCTGGTGACAGTCACTGACGCATGCGCAAGATTTAATACAGAGCCGCTGAGAGAAAGACCTTCCAGCGCATGCTCCAATGCTCAAAATCAACCAATCAGCGACGGCCTTCAAATGGATGTCACCAGAGCCTTCCCTGCGAGCAGACGAGCTGGGGAGCTCTGGGTACGAGAATGTACAACAATATAATCTGATGCATGACCAGCGCATGGTGCCTTAGGACAGTCAGGACCAGCGCGAGAAGCTAGTTGTTATTTTCTATGTCTACTACCCTCTGTGGTATGTAATGGTCTGCCCTTTCATCAAAGTACCATTCAAAAATTGAATATTGTGCGATCTTTACTGGTTGGTACATGGTACCCCCTATTTTAGGCGTCTTTTTTCAACCCCCATTTTTTATCTTCGCTTTTGGTTTATAGAATTATTTTTTTCATGTCCAGATTTGCAACCAGTGCTTCAAGACGATCAACTCGTCTGTGGTTCGGTACCAAGAGAACCCCTACCATAGTGAGTGCTTCATCTGCTTTCACTGCCGCGCCCCCTGGCTGGCAAGACGTTCCAGATGAGAGATAACAGGAAGGTAAGAACCAATAAAAAGCGGCAGGAAACTTGAGAGTCCAGAAAGGATGTGGTTAGGAAGGCGAGGGGGAGTGGGACATACGGAGAATTTTGGTGGGGGTGGGGGTGGGGGTGGGGGGGGGGGGGGGGGGGGGGGGGGTGGGGGGGCTGGAGAAGGGCCGGTCAAGTAATCAAACAATCTTGGTGCTGAATTCCGTTTGCGCCAAAACAGCCACCAATGTACGAATGCCAGAAATGGCAGCAAATTGTGTTGCTATTTTCTCCAGCCATTTTTGTATCCAATTAATTTGGGCATGGAATTAGTTGTTGCGTTCGAACCTCAGCGGTAGATTTATCTATTTTAAGATCGTAGATTTTTTTTAAAGTTCCCACGAGAATTTGTTGTCATGGTAACAAATTATGTCCCGGAAAACAAGGCGCCCGCCGCCATCGCAACAGCTCTCGTTGAACCTTATATTATCACTTTCAAAGTATCGAGATGAGATGTTCGGGAAAAATTCGTTCTTTTTGGTCGCCATTTTTGTTCTCGGTCAAAGGGCCTGGGTCGATTTGTAACACCACAGGCAGCCCGCGCGTAGTCGTAAAAACAGTTGATATGTTTCTCAGATGGAGGCTCGAGTTGATGAGCTCCTGTTGTATATCAAGATAGTCCCCGTTGAAATGTGTCGTTTCTAAATTACCCGTATGGAAGTTTCTACTTACCATATTTGGAATTCCAGAAGTTTTTCTAGCTTATTTCGTACCCTAAATTGCCAAAACGTTCGTCAAAACTTGCAGATTTTGGAGAGCAACGCTGTCCGAGTAGGCCGCCATCTTTGTTTTGGTCCCCATGAGCTCGAAAAAAGCTACACAGGTAGCCCGCGTCACGCACGGGTAAGCATTGACAAAAACGACACATTCATCTTGATATGCTTCCTATTTTGTAGGTTTGTAAGGATTGTAACCGCATCCACTATGCTAAGCGGTGCATGGCGTGCCACCAGTACATTGAGGGAACCGTCAAGTTTGTGACACGTGATGAGGGCATGTACCATAGCGAATGCTTCTCGTGCTCTCGCTGCAGGTAACTACTGCGCATGTCACGTTCTTGAACAAAGCGTCAGGCATTCTTGAAACCAGAACTCCACGGCTCACCAACCTCGGGGGAGGCTCTGGTGACATCCATTGATGCATGTCCCAACTTCAAAACGTAAAGGCCGATTTAGACTGTACGATTCTCGCCTACAACCATCGCATGCGACACGCTTGCGACATGACTTGGCTCCTAAGCGCATGTCGTAGAGGAGTTGTAGTGCTGATTTAGACTTTGCGATTCGAGTCGTATGCTGATGCGAGCATGTCGCATGCGATGGTTGTAGGCGAAAATCGTACAGTCTAAATCGGCCTTAACAGAACGAAGTATATTTGTATGAAGGAAAACTCTATAAACCCCCCCCCCCCCAAAAAAAAAGCAGCCCCAGAAACCCCACCCACTACACCCTTTCCAGAGCGCTCTACACAAGTGTACTGCTGCAATCTACATACACATTGCAGTGTAATAAAGATAATCCATAAAACAAGTGCATTTACCAATTAAGTGCATTGCCAATTAAGGATAATCTTGAGAACCTGCAGTTTCTTTCATTGTCGTTACCATTTCCATTTCTGCCATTATCACATTGTCACCGTCAGCAATGCCATTGCCATGCACTGCCATTATTAGAGCAGATCTCGTATTACTGCGAAAAGTGCCGTGACACGGCGCGGTACTGTCGCGGTGGCGGTACCGAACCTGGCCTGCTGTAGATACTGAATGAGACCGCGTAGTCGCGGTACGGTCGCGGTCGCGGCGCGGCACAACTCTTTCACGGCACTTTCACAGTCATACGAAATCTGCTCTATTCTTGTCATGACCTGGTCATTGTCATAATTGTTGTCATTTTTTTTGCCGTCACCATTGTCATTTGTCAGTCTCTATATACCAACACATGCTTTTACGCAGACAACCGCTCGCCGGGAAGACCTTCACTGAGCACGAAAACAGGCTGGTGTGCGACAATTGCTACCACGATCGCTATGCTCAGCGATGCAACGCTTGTCACCAGTCCTTGGAGGCAAATGTTGAGTTTGTCAAGTATGATGAGAAGTTGTACACAATGAGTGCTTTGTTTGTGCTAAATGTAGGAAGGCCCTGTCTGGCACCAAGTTTGCACTCAAGGCCGATGGGCGTAGGCTATGCCTGAATTGCTGTTAGGCGCGGCTCAGCCTCCCGTCATAGAAGTTGTGCCAAAACGGTTTAACGTGACTGTAGTAGTTGATATAGCTAGCACTCTTTTAATACGAACTTTCCCTAACAATTAAATAAAATCAAAACCAAACGAAGTCAAAGGTTTAGTATATTTAGCATAAAATATTTCATCATAGTGTAATGGATGATTCCAACTATAGCGCATGCGCGCGCCGCACTATCGATAAGAGCGATATTTGGTGAACAAAGTGTAAGGGAACGCGCGTAAGCCTGGTAGTTTTGTTGTTTGTTTGTTATTTGTTTTGTTTGGTGGTTGTGTTGCATGTCGCTGAAACGTGCTCGCGCTTAGAGCTGGAAAGGTCCATTTAATTTTGGCTATGATTTCTTTTGATTCTTTTTTAGTTGTACTACAGTTCATTTAACACCCGCTTCAAGACAGGTTTTGACAAATGTATCCATAATTAGGATTTTTGATGTTCGTCGCTAAAATGGCGTTGGGTGATGGGTTTGGGTACATTAGGTCGATCACCTAATAAATTGTGCTCGACACATTTCATTTATTAGCTTTTATTTTTCCCCTTTTTAGATTTTGTAGAAATGTAGTCGCATA
The DNA here is from genome assembly GCA_033964015.1 of Scolanthus callimorphus. NCBI lineage: Eukaryota > Metazoa > Cnidaria > Anthozoa > Actiniaria > Edwardsiidae > Scolanthus > Scolanthus callimorphus. The sequence goes on along the minus strand of CM066925.1, from coordinate 15,316,101 downwards.
TGTTGCATTTTATATTTCAAGGTATCTAAAAATACTCCAATGATATCTCTAGTACGAAGAATCTACAAAGTGGCTATTCCGGGTTCATTTATCTTTACCAATAAGTGTTCATCTTGAGAAACTTTGTGCAAAAGTGCGGCTCATATCTCTAGGCCCTTGCCTCCGTTTCATGCGTGTGCGAGGAATATATACATCGCCTATACACAATGACGGGCAGAAATGGCAATTTTCTTCATAGTATTTGTAAACGTTTTTAACGTTAAGTCTTTACCGATTTGTATGATCCTTTAATAAACTTTACCACAAATAATGTAGTTATCATGTGCCTTAGGGACTGACCATTTAACTCTTGAGGGGGAGGGGAGGGGGGGAGTTAAAAGAAAAAAAAAATCCTGCACGGCCCGAATGGTGACTAAAACCCTTTTTCTTTTTGGAAAAAAATTCTCACCGCATAACAGAGGTATAAAAAAAATATTGCACTGACAAAAAAATCCCCCCCCCTCAAAATTTAAATGGTCGCCCCTTATTTTGTATTACTCTCGATATTCGTGCATGGTTCTCTGAGCGTGACTGACGTAAAAGATCTTTGGATCCCGAAATTCCGACCCGTGGATCTCGGATCTCAGTCCATCGATCCCGGATCCCGACCGGAAGCCCATGCTCTGGATCCCGGATCCCACACTCTGGATCCCGGATCCCATACTCTGGATCCCGGATCCCACACTCTGGATCCTCGATCCCATACTCTGGATCCTCGATCCCATACTCTGGATTCTCGATCCCATACTCTGGATCCTCGATCCCAAACTTCAAATTTACCTGGATCCCGGATCCCCTCCATGGGGGAAAACACGGCGCAGCTAAAGCTAAAAGTGCGCAACGACGTTCCCTTGTATTTAACGTTCGCCAAAAACGGACAATATGCAGTCTATTGTACAGGGGCGTTGCCTGCCATTTCGGTAAAGGGGTTTCCACACCTATGATATTCTCGATAAATATCTTTCATATGTACATCCATCCACGCATAAAAAGTGTATGTTTGGTACCCAAGAGGCGGGATTCGGATGTCTCTGGAACCAGTCCTTGAGAAGTCATTTTGAAAATACTGGCCGCTGGACGCAAGGGGGTAAAGAAAGCGCTGTTGTCGAGATATTATATGGAATGAAGACCCCACCCGAAAATGGTTTGAAGCGCAAGCAAAAATAATCAACCAAACCCATTACATATACTCAATTGAGCAAGCTTTCTTGGCTACGTTAATTGACAGTTTTTATATTCTTCAAACCAATCGTATACAGTAACTCTAAATTGTTTTATTTACAAAAAATATTGCAATTTATATATTAGGTACAAAACCAAAAGGCCGGTCATAGCTGGCGCTATTTAGATAGTACACGTCCAAGCAAGAAAAAGGTCGATTTGGTTTCACCAAAGTGATATTTCACGGACAAATGGACTTGTCTCACAGGACGAAAAAGTAAACTGCTGAATGAAGTCGCCTTTTGTTGCTTGTATAGACGTTTGGATGCGTTGTCAACGGTCATTTGAGGGCATACAGATGCCCCCTTCTATTTTGCTGTTTCCAGGTGATTCTGTTAGCACTGCCTAAAAGCGGAGCTCCCAGTGATTCTAGTAAATCGTATTTCCCGCCAAAAGGAGAGACGGTTTTGGAGTTGCCTGTGGTAAGGGCATGCACCCGCGCGAATACCGCTGAGCCACGAAAAACGAAGTCCATCATATGCCTCAGAAGCTCTTGACCTGAGTTATACTTTGAGGCGATACCTCCGCTCTGTGCCTTTCGGCCACTGAAGGAGCTCCGCTAAAATGTTGCTGGGAAAAAAAATATTCGTTCCTTTTAACAAGTAGGCAACTTGATAATTTTTTTCCTGGAGAACCTCAGCTCCATTTTTCCCAGCCAACAATAGGATAGGTAACATTTTATTGCCAGCCAGGAGGAAAATATCGAACGTTGTCTGATACTTTGAAAATTTCGTTTCGTAGAACGCACCACAGTGCCTAAATAAGACGATGAAAATATTTTTTCAGACTCGGTGTGTTGCTAGGCTGACAAAATTGCGACTGACTGAGGCTCTTTAGCACAGTTCTCAGGCAGAGCACACTTATGGTCTCTATGATCATGACTGTGTCGAACTCTGTGTCTAATAATAAATTAACTAACTAAAAACTTAAAACTACCAATGGCGGTTGTAGCGTCATCGCTCTATGAAAATTCCTGCTAAGGTTCTTCGTTAATCTGCATTATCACTACTAATTAGCAGTAATGGAAACAAATGGGAAGGAGGTCGAAACAGGTCGATAGGAACTCTTGGTTTTGTAGATGAATGTCACGTTAGTTTTCCCACAAAGTCCTTTAAACGCTCAACAAAACACACTCTCCAATCCAAACTATCCAGCGTGGAGAAAACAATGGTTACAAGTGGTCAGCGTTGCGCATCGTCATCACTTGCCAATAATTGGGTCTATGAAAAACAAATGCAGCGACTCAAAATTAGAGAGGCAAGAAAATGTCAAAGAACATTATCATTATAACGGACAGGATGACAGCTCGTCTAAACTATACCTATAAAGTTTAAATATAAAATACTCACTGTGTGCTGAAGGAGGTATGAAGCCAACATGAAAAAGAGAAACGTTTGAAAAAGTTAAACATTAGATCATTATCTGGCGATTTTTGATATTTTGTACTCAGAGCTGTTCACTCGTTTAATTGACGGCAGCCAAACTGCGGGTTAATTTGTTAGTTGGCGTAGAGTTCGCATAATTATAAAAATTGCAGTAAAACTCTCGAACACAGGAACCTCATTTGGTAGCCTGTGTACATCCGCTACTAACCTCCAAAGAGGATAAGTAACGTCTGTGAAATAACGTTATTAATCGTGTTCTATTCTCCAGGACTCCGGGACTCATTCTTGATTGGCTCGCAATCTCCTCGCAATCACGTTATCAATTTCTCGAATTTGATTGGCTGAAAAATCTTGTTCACACCCACTCAGCCTGCTACAGAGGATGGAGGTTAGTAGCGGATGTACACAGGCTTGCCAATTCGGTCTTAACTAATCATGCAAATTTATTTTTCATTGCGTGACCTGAAGACGATTAGTAAAGTGATTTCACAGACGCAACTAATCCCTTTGGAGGTTAGTAGCGGATGTACACATGCTACATTTTAGGACAACCAGGATTGTATTCTACATACATGGACAGTCTAGCTGATTCGGTCCTTTAGCGGCTGTTACCCCATCTGGACAGCAACCAAACGTCGTAGCCGCACACGGCGCAGCTGCGGTATTAGTTAATGGGACATAGGGAAGCGCACCGAGTCCTGAGGGAACTGTTGAAACAATAGTGAGTTGATGATGAGTACAGTAAAAACCCGCATGAAAGAACAATTAGATTAAGAACACTCAGACTGAAATTTCGTCAAAATGGTACCTAGCCCTGGTCTTATACATAAGAACACATGCAGCCTGAAAAATGAAACGTGTTCTTGAAAAATGGCTGTCAGTGAATACAGTAACCTACGGTGGTAGTGTAAATCAATATAATATGCTAGACAAGAGAACCATTGCACATAGAATTCTGTATGGGGAATTACAGGGTGCATTTTGCAATTGTTTTTAGTTTTAGACTTGACCAATTGTTGTTACTAGGGAAGTGGTCAAAACATCTGTACTCGAATGGGACCGATGGGTATGCCGCAACCAACCTTCTTAGGAAAAAATGGCCATTTTTAAATGCAATATCTCGTAAATAATAAATTAATGTAGGCTCAGCACCGTTCATATCGAGAGCAACACATCCATGCAATAAAATCCAAACACCTTACTTGAGCATGGAGAAAAATGGGCATGAAAAAACGGGTGGGTAGGTACAGAGACCTACCACTCCCGTGATAAAATCGGGTCCCGCTCGAGTACAGATGTTTTGACCGCTTCCCTAAAGACTGTACCTTCTGCCAATCGCATTCTTTATTACTGTTGGTATTGTATGCAGTATTTGATGTTAAAAAAATTCAAGATCAATGTACAAGAACAGAATCAGCCAGAATCCCCAAAAACCTGTTCTTTCATGTGGGTTTTATTTACTAGGTTAAATAAATTACTGGCAAATGACTGAAAACGGGCTCGTGAAAGTCGGAAAATGTTTGTTTGTTTGAGGTCTTTATTTATACTACAATTATAGGGTAAGTGTCCATTAGCTAGTTTGGCAGCTATTGTTTGCCATAGCTTCAAATTACAGTATCGCGTACAGGTCCAAGACGCTACGTGCAGGTTTGCAACACCCTGGTTCTCCACCAATTTTATCATAATTATCAAAAAATTATCATGATTGTTTTTTTGTTTGATTTTTGCTGTATTGTTTGTTTGCTTCATATTTTCTTTGGACTCGAACATTCTTCATAACATGAAGTTATCTTACTTTCGCAGTCTGGGCCGGTGAAGTGCGCCGGACAGTGACACTCGTAACGGTAGCCTTTCGATATACACATTCCTCCATGGAGACACGGATTCGGCTCGCATCTGTCTTTCTCTGAAAAAAAAATGTCCTGTTTGTATACATAACTACAACAAGATTTTTGCAGATTTCGTAGGACTGTCAAAAGCGCCGCAACCATGACCGTGCCGTGACTACGCGATTTCATTACGTATCTACAGCAGGCCAAGTGCCGTGCCGTGGCCACCACAGTACAGCGCCGTGTCGCGGCACGAAATCTGATCTAATATCTCATGACTACAGATGCCACTTTAAGAGGAAAAGAATCGGTCGGCAAGCAAACAGCTTGTAATAGTTAGTTGACTTGTTGGTTGGTCGTCGTCGTTCGTTGAGCCTCCATAGTGCATGGTAGCTGGGTCTCCAACCAGGCACGGGTTGCGGGATCAAGGGTCTTGGTGCCCTGTGATCCTGAATGGCACCGAACAAAGGACAGTCATGGGTGGATCACCGTTTGGTGTCTACCGCATGGGCACCATTTCGAGTCGATAGCACCAATCTTAGCCAGGAACGAGCCAGGAACGAGCCAGGAACGAGCCAGGAACGAGCCAGGAACGAGCCAGGAACGAGCCAGGAACGCACAGCCTTGCCTTAAGCGGTTTAGACGAACCCAGGCATTGCGGAAGAGGTCGTGTCAGATGGTCGTTCTATAAATTCCTGCAAGGTGTTTCTGCTGGTAGTCCACTCTTCGGCCCAGCACTCCTCGATCCATGATGATGACAGTGGTTCAGTGTTGGATAAGCTCCTGCTCGAGTGGTAAAGGTTTCTCGATGAAGTCGCTGAGTAGGTGTATCAGCTGGGTTGGTAAGGGTTGGTAAGGGTACCAGGGGGATCCAGCTGTAAGGATTTCTCCGTATTTTGGGAGAACGGGCTGGTTGGACAGAACCCAAAAATGGCAAGATTTCTACCCTAAGGTCAGGTAAAGTCAGATAGGCTCGATTCTTTGCATAGAGAATCTTTATACAATAAGAAACAAAATAGAAACATGTCTTTTTTTGTAATTGATCCGTCTTTAAGATATCAGCTGCTAAACTTGGTTACTAAATCGTTTTATGGCAAAATTTGTACAATTCTAACACAAAATGTCAAAAAGTGCTGCAACAACCAAAGTGTATCTCCTCATATCTTAAAGACGAATCAATTAGAAAAAAAATACATATTTCTATTTTTTTCTTATTGTATAAGGATACTTTATGCAAAGAATCAAGCCTATCTGACTTACCTGACCGTAGGGTAGAAATCTTGCCATTTTTTGGTTCTGTCGGCTGGTTGGTTTGTTGCTTCGTTTGTTGGCTGCTACCAACCGCATTGGTAGATCAGTTCCTACCCCAATGTGAGGGGCTGTATAGTGTGGTGGGATGGGGGCTACCTACCTTCGCAAGTGGATCCTACCCATCCTTGTCTACAGCTGCATGTGTAGTCATCTCCGTCAACCGAACAGATTCCACCGTGACGGCAAGGATTGGGGTGACAGTGGTCATGATCTAACAAAAAAGGCATCGTCGTTTTGAAATCCTTTGTAAAGTTAGTCCGACCTTCCAATCATTCGCGCGCGCACTGTTCACTAAAATTGTCTCCTCTCCTCTGCATTTACACGGATTTTCGCGACATTAAAGCCGGCTTTTCACCAGTTAAGTAAGCGGAGACGGAGACGGAGACGGAGACGGAGACGTAAGGACGCTTGCGTTCGTGTGAAAATCAAAGAACGGAGACGTAAGCGCGAAGGAAGCATGAGAACGGAAGGTTCCCTTTTCTTAGATCTCCGCTTACGCTTACATCGATACTGTCACGACGTTTTTCACAAAAACATAAGCTCTTACGTTTCCGTCTCCGTCTCCTTCTCCGCTTATTTCACTAGTGAAAATCCGGCTTAAAGGGATTGTTTTGCAGTCTAGCACTAACCCCCGATTTAATCCCGTTGCCCAAGTCCCGCTGTAGCTGTGCGTCACGTGGGCGCGCTTCTACATACACGGCCTTGTAAAGTCTAGATCTCTTCTTACTTACCACCACAGTTAATTCCTTTGTATCCCTCAGTACACTTGCAGTTGTACCCACCGCTATTCTCAAAACACGTGGCACCATTTAGACATGGGTTTGAGTGACACTTTAGTTCCTCTGAATACAATAAATTTAAATACGTTTACGTCGGTCCAAGCTAACTATTCAAATAAGTTGAGCTATGATTATTACGTTTGGGCGCCCAGTTGAGAAGCAGCTTTAAAGAGCACAAGTTCATAGGCTGCATTATGAACGTTGGTGGTCATTTACACGAGGATCTGTTACATGGGAGGTCGCCTCAAAGTAATGTATCAAACACGAGACAGATTGTTTCATCGGGGTTTCCAAACACCGAGAAGAAGGTTTAAAAAAAGAGGTAAAGCAGCAATATTCGAACCGAGTTCGAGATGTTTTAAAATGAAACACTGTGGATTTTTGTTATCGCTTCTTCAACGAGTAATTTAATTCAATCTAAAAAATCTATGCAAATAAAGGCCGAGTATCCAAATCCCCTTCGAGCTTATGAGGTTGGCGAGGGTTTATGAATTATTAATGAGTTTGAGAATCATAGATAATGGTTCGTACCTTCACAGTTTGAACCCCTAAATCCCTCGGGACACTGACATCTGTAGGAATTAAGTCCCAGTATACATGTCCCTCCGTTCTGACAAGGCATTGAATGGCACTTGTCCATTTCTAGGATGAATTAACATGACGTTATAAACAGTAGAACTCGATGTATGATAAAAAAAGTAAAAAGTACATATATGTTATTTACCGGCTGGGAGGTGGCCTCGGTCAACATTTTTCCCTATACGGACAGTTTTTCCCTATACGGACCGACCTAAAGCCGGTAAATAACATATATGTATGTCCTTTTTACTTTTTACCATGCATTGAGTTCTCATCCTGATTATTTGGCAAACTGCTGCTGCAGCTTACAATTTTGAGTGTGTGCGTTGGTATTGTAAGCACTGTCGCTTAGGATTGTCACTGCCGCGTCTCCGTGTTTCTTGAACATCCCCCTAGTTGTAATAAGTGTAGTGTATGTGAGGGGCGTACGGTTTTACATCTTGTCCGAGAAGACGCAAAGGTCTAACTGAACTCTAGCCATTTGCAGATGTTAGAGCAAAGGAAGAAACTTTTTTTTTTACTCAGAAAAGACCCTGAATTTTGTTTCAACCAGGGGTCTCACCCACGACCTCCCAACCGTCATACCCGCCGGTCTACCAACAGAGCTAACCGGGCGGCGGTCTCATCCAAAGCGATAGATCGGTCACATTTTACTTTTCTTTCTCGCGATAGAATGACAATGATCGCTGTGGTTATACTAACCTAGACATGTTAAACCTTTATAGCCATCCAAGCAGAGACAATGGAAGGTATTACCAAACATGGTGCATGATCCGCCGTTTGCGCAAGGGGTAGACTCACATAGGTTAATTTGCTCTGTAAAAGACGAACAGAACAGAGGTTGGGAACCCTTTTATTTGGCAGACAAAAGAGTACAGGGAGTAAGCTTGTATGGTATAATTAACATAAATGTATGGCAATGGACGATTCTAGCTATAATGCACGCGCGCGCTCATGTCGGTAGATGTGTGACATATTGTCGAACAAACTGTTAAAAAGCGCCCTGCATCTGGTAGTTGTGAGACATGGCTTGGGCCTTCCTGAAGAAAGAAGAGCGCGCGCGCTTATAGCTGGAATCGTTCATTGGGGTTTGGAAACCTCACACGTCCTTAGTGGCATTTCTTCACGTTTTCTTGAGGGTTTTCTTACTACAGGGTTTACTTTGCCTGTAGCATTCGCGCACGCGGTACGTGACCAGTAGTAATATCTGTAACTACATAGCCAAGTTTCAACCTTTTAAGTACGCCCTCAGCCTTCATTGGCGATGGATCGTTCCTCTTATGAACAATGCTAGCCGTACCATTGCACCGCCGATTGAAAGTCAATACCACAAATTATTGGCGGCTCGTTGTCCAAACAAAACTGCGAAAAAAAACTGGTGTATAGTGGAACCTTACATTTACTTTCATGGATTAACAGTGCCCTTACTGCGTTTTTCTGCGAACTCCCATGCTTGACATTTCCGAACGCAAAACTGCGCGTTTTGGATTCCGTCAATCAAACAAGTCAAGTCCACGCATGTCTTGTGAGTTTGGTTTGCATTTTACAAGTAAAAAATTGTGTTTTGAAGCCTAGCTAGCCCCTATCAGTTCACAAGATCTATCAAAGCCTGCGTGAAATCACCCAGAGTTGTTCACGTTTGATTGACGGAAGCCAAACCGTGGTTTGTTGATCGGTGTAGAGTTCGCAGAATTATGAAAATCGCAGTTTTCTCACCTTCGCAGTCTTTGCCTCTATAACCATGTATACATTCACATCTGTATTCGTCATCCTCCGTTACCTCTCGGCAAACGCCGCTGTTCTGACATGGGTTAGGCTCGCACCTCTTCTCCACTGCGCATGCGAAAACAGGACGAATCAACATTGTATTGAGGTAAATCTTCATTCGATGTTTTACCGTCAGCATGGAATTACGTGCAAAATATGAAATTTGTCTTCATTCATAGTCAATTCAAATACTCTAAATTATAGTGGCGTTTACACACCATTTAAGACATAGAAGTAGATCCTGAGCCGCAGCAGTTATGAAACCGAAACCTTGAGTAACGAAACAGCAACTAAAAGTTACAGAAATAGTTATTTCCCAATAAAAAATAAACTATTTCCAGATATTTTTATTTCAGAAGCTTTGTTGTACACTTACGTTCTTTATTCGCAATGGTGTTTGACTGTCAATCACTAAACTAATTTTCAGATCGCTATTTCCTTGAACGGTATTCCCGTGGGCAGATGCAATGGTCACTAAAATGTAGTATTTGGAAACTTGGAATATCTTACTTTCGCAGTTGCGTCCCTTGAATCCATGTTGGCAGACGCACTTGTACAGATTAGGCCCTTGGTTCAAACACGACCCTCCGTTCAAACATGGTGTCGAGTCACACACGGATACCATAGCTAAAATGAAACAAAAATAACGAGATCTTCAGTCACGAAATCATTTCCTAGTGGTGACAGCGTGAACAGAAAATACAAACACTCTGAACACTAAACAAACGTTGAGAGCGCATTTAAGAGGAGTGCTGAAAAACTAAACGAAATATAAATACCAAACATCGAATCCCATTAAACGACAATCCAATAAGAGGACAAAGTATGTACTTGCGTTTAGTCGTGACCCAAAGGAAACTTTAGGGTTCTTAAACATCCCTCTGGTTTCGGTTAATGTAGTGAATGAGAGACGAGACCTACGGTTTTACGTCCGTATCCAGGAAGACAGGTCTAACCATTTGCGAATGTCAAAGCAAAGGACGCACCTTCCCCACTACCCACGACCTCTGGCCCGTCAGACCGCCACTCAACCAACTGAGCTAACGCGTCCCCCTCCCCCGATTTGTCATTTTGTCACCAAATCTAAGATGGCGGCCAAGCGAAAGCAAACACGGATTTTTCGACCTAAAACTTACAACTATCCAACGCCTGTGAGTAGACTACGGTTCGCTCCGTTAGCTCCGGTTAACTTTGAATTATCCAAGCAAAATATGTCAAAATAATGCAGCCAAACCATTGATGATGATCATGTTACCTTCACAATTGACACCAGAGAAGCCCGGTAAACACGCGCATGTGTAGGAGTTGTGATGATCGAAACACGAGCCACCATTTCGACACGGGTTGATACGACATTTGCTTTCAACTAAAATAACCACAAGCAAACAGCAATTTTATAAGTCGCAATTGAAATAATTCAACCCTATTTCTTAGAGTAGCACGGGACTTTGTGACGGAAATACATCAACACGATCTACGGGAAACTTTTTCAACGCACTAAATTTGCCTCATACACGGGGAAATTCTGCAGAAACCCACTCGTGGGAAAAGCTGAATATTCAGGCACACGCATGGGAAGTGTTTGGAATTCACATGGATAGCCATGGGAAATCTAAACACTTCCCATTCTTCTACCATGGGAAATTCAGCTGTTCCCATGGATGGGTTTCTGGAGAAATTCGCTGCCTTCTTTCAACATGTTCACTTTTAGAGAAACGTTTTGTACTGTGACAATAATTATTTCGTGTTTTCTAGGTGATCGTGTAAAAGGCCTATCATCAACCGGGAGCCTTTGCGCCCCGTTTGTTTTGTTTTCAAATTAATCCATTGTTTTTCGGCTGCTCTGATTGGCTAATAGCCTGCAAAGGCTGTCGGTTAATGATTAGTGTCTAAGGCCCACAGCACTTACTTTCACAAGACGAGCCACTAAATCCCTCGGCGCAGAGACACTGGAAAGATCCGAGGCCTGACATGCATGTGCCTCCGTTAAGACATGGGCTCAGGTAGCAGCGGTTCTGAACTGAAACGAGAGAGCAATGCAGAAGGATTGGTCGAGCATTTGACAAGCCAAGAAGATTTCCCATCTAATAATATAAATGATGTTCTCCATCGTGATTAAAACAGTGCATTGACTGTCCCTTCTATAAGAAGGTTATTTTACAACTTCGAGCAACGTTTGGCCAAAAATACTGTTACTCAATGATTTCTACCCTAATTTGTAGACTTGTGGTCCACATTTCAAAATATCACAAAAGGCAGATGACTGAGTTCGCGCCGCCACAGAAATAAGCGTTCAAAAATGGAAAAATTCTATAGAATCTATATAGGCTGTGATTGACATCACCATTTTAGGTGCAAAAAATACGTCTATCTGTAAAAACTAAAATTTATTTTCTCAGCTTCCTCTGGAAATTTTTTACAGGCGCGATAATACACGAACACTACCATGAAGACCTTTCAAATGAGACTAAATTCAAAGCAACAAGAGTAACAAGATTTTTTTCCGCTTTCTGGCAAAATTGCTCGAAGTTCTAAAACAATCTGTCTTAAAAAGTATGGAGCGTAGATCAAAAGTTTGTAATATGCTTTTTGCACTAAAGGTCACGTGAACCGGTCACCCTTAAATTGAGCAGCTTCACGCGGATGATGTTCAGAAATGAAAAATGCATATTGATTTTAGTAAAAAGTCCACATTTCAGCAAACTACAATGCAAACTCAAAGAATGGGATCAAAAATAAAACTTGCTTTTTTAATAGGGTTTGTATGGTTAGATTGCAACATACACATCCTAGTGAACTAAGCAGTTTTGTTTTTTGCGCTCTCTTTTCGCGTATGCATCATAGAGAGCTGAAACTCTGAGAGCTGAAACTCTGAGCATCATTTGGGTGAAGTTTCTTATTTTAAGGGTGACCGGCACACCCGGCACTTCTGATTTCGTTGTGCCGATGAGGACCTCAGTTACAGTCGAAAGCTTATGTAAGTTTACTGTTTCCAGAGACACAAAGTTTAAATATTACTGTCATTACCTTATTTTGACATGATAATTTGATAGTCGACCTACCGTCACATGTTTGTCCTTTGTATTCAGCTTGACATGCGCATTCAAATCCATCGTCTACTTCCGTACACGAGCCTCCATTCCTGCACGGATTAGGCTGGCACTTGTTTCTTTCTAAAATGTGATAAAGTTAAACTAAGATATATATGAGAGCTAGAAAAGGGTGCGTATTTGTCTTTTCCGCTACTTCGTCCGTTGGAGTCTCCTGACTTTCGTCGAGACGGAAACCATACCGCCACTGCATCAGGCGAATCAGGGGAGGCACTGATTTTCTCTGACGGTTTGATTGGCGGGACAGCAAAAAAAAAAAAAACTAGCTGAATAAATGTTTTCAACATGCAAAACTTCGGCAGCGATAAGCTGCGTTCACAATGGACGATTCCAGCTAAAACGCACACGCGCGCTGCATGTCGGTAGATGTTGGACATTTGTCGAACAAACTGCTAAAAAAAGGGCGCGCTGCATTCTGGTACTTGTGGATCACGGCTTGGGCATTTCTGAATAAAGAGCGCGCGCGCTTATAACTGGAATCATCCATTGTTGAATACACACCTTCACACATGACTCCCTTGAAGCCCTGCATACACGTACACACATATCCACCGTTAGCTTCTGTACACACTCCTCCATTACGGCAAGGGTTCGGGTGGCATTTGTTCTCCTCTGAAAAAGGCAAATCCAACATTGGATTTTAGTCCCACGAATTCCATGCATTGCATGAAGAGACCCCCTGTTCCACAAAATATAAAAATCGGAATGGGTCCATTGTTCCCTGGAACTATATATTATTGTTCTCGTGGGCTGGAGGGGCGACCTACCTTCACAGTCCTGCCCTTTAAAGCCATGTGGACAAATACACTCGTAACCGTCCTTCACTTCGTTACAAGTGCCTCCATTTTGACAGGGGCTGTTAGAACAATGTTGGTCTGCAATTATATGATGCAGAAATTGTTTGATTACAACAAAGACTGTCGCTCATGTGGTTGGTACATGTTTTACAAGAAGTGACAAGAATTCTCTCGACTCTGAAATACCCAAACATTTTGTATATCTAGTTTGGATTTGCAAAGAACATCCGAGGAAATGCATTGTTAACTGTTTATAAATCATTATAGTTTCTGTATACATTCTATTGTAAAATATTGTATAACAAAAGTGTGCGAATTATCTATAAAAAATTGTTGATCTTCTTCAGAGGAGGTCTTCATTTACCGTGAATGGGTGAGGTTCACAGAACATTTAGGCAGAAACAAACTCATAAAAAATTGTGAGTAAGAAGACTAAAGCTCGACTTTCCCATTCATGAAGCAGTGGAATTCTTGGAATGCAGTTCACATGCTATTGGACAACTTACCAATCATTGAAAACGCACACTACCCGGGAAGTGATTGACTTTTCCATGATCGGAAGATAGTTGAATCACTTTTCAACAACTTCAGTCCAATGCATTGGGCATATCCTCGTGTATATGCCCTCGCCCTCGGGCACACACACTCGACCTCGGCCATACACACTTGTCCTCGTGCATATGTCCTCGCCCTCGGGCATACACACTCGACCTCGGCCATACACACTTGTCCTCGTGCATATGCCCTCGCCTTCGGGCACACACACTCGACCTCGGCCATACACACTTGTCCTCGTGCATATGCCCTCGCCCTCGGGCACACACACCGACCTCGGCCATACACACTTGTCTTCGTGCATATGCCCTCGCCCTCGGGCATACACACTCGACCTCGGTCATATACACTTACCCTCGTCATCCTCGTCTTCTTCAAACTCCCTCATCAGATTAGGATCCCCGAGAAGAGGCCCATACGGGGATCGGCCCATCCCACCAAGGCCCGGCGGCAGCCCACCAAGGCTCGGCGGCATCCCCCCGCCTCCTAACATCCCGGAGTGTAGAAGATGCTGCATAAGCATCGGGTTGTATGGAATTGCCACGGGCGGCCTCGGGATGTGCGTGGTGACCACTGTTTTTTGTGTCATTGGAGGTGGTCGCATCATCACAAAAGGTTTCTGTAGTCCACCACCAAGTAATGGCATATGAGGTGGTCTTAATATATACTGTCTCTTTTGTTGTTTCTTCCTTTAGCATTCAAGGGAAGACGTCCGTGATGATGTTTCTTGACCTTTGAGGGTGGCGAACCTTTCGTGCTGCTCTGTTTTGACAACACATTTTCTTGTTTTGTCTGTCTATTTTTTAACTCCATGCCACCACTACCACTTTCACTACCATCCTTAGATCGTACTCTCTTTGCTGTTAAAACTAATAGCAACCCTAAAGCGCCCAAAACAGTTAGAAAGGGCCGCATTTTAGGGAAAAGAAAAAGCGCTTAGAGAAACTTTCCTCCGCTGGCGCTCTGTCTCATGCCATTGAGTTTACGTATGTGTCATTGTATAATTCATTCTAATTGGGTGGTTCTAGTCATTCATGACAGCCGAAACAGGGATCCCATTGATGGGCAGGTTGCCCTGTCTCGCCTTTTAATTAATTGATGAAATTATCAGAGATGCTTGTTCAGGTAAATAATATTGCTTTATAAATTTGTTTTTGTTTCCAGCAGGAGACTATCAGAAATTAAAAGAAAGCTTCTTTATTTTGCTGCAAACTGTTCGCGCCGTGCTTAAAATCATTGTGATGGAATCATTTAAGAACCGGAAATCAAATTTTACATGAAATTGACATATTGAACTACATTTATAAAAAGCTGTAATAGAAACACACAGATTTCAGTTTTTCTGCAAAGAACAACGCACTGCCATGAGAATATTTATTAGATTGTCTTTAATTTATTTTTAGTGAATGTACCTGCTGCTGAGTATATGACCAGCGGCTATATACAAGGAGAGCATGCGCAGCCATTTCAATAGCGCTTTAATTCTAATCCTTAACCTAGAGAAGTCGCAGTCGAGGGAAGCCTAATGGATTATAGAACCCATAGGATACTGAATACTCTCCTTATAGGTCTGGTTATCAGGCAAGGGTGACCCGCTGTACAAGCGAGGAAAAGTATTTGAAATCTTAGCTCTGGGTGTTAGGCAAGGGTGTCCGTGCTTCTCAATGTTCTTTTTTTCCTTTTCATGGTGTAACAGCGACAAAAAAAATAATCACATTTTCAAGCGGCGAAGGAATTGGATGAAGTTAATCTCGTTGAGTCTTTTAATTCTTTTTGGAGTTGAAATTGAACAGGGCAACCTAATTCCTGAAAACTACAGGATCGGATAGCTCCGACCAGATAGCTCCGACTCACATTCAATGCCCTTCAGATCTCAAAGTGCCCCATGCGAAACGTTTCGGCATTCGTTTCGGCCATAATATGGGCGTCTAAGGAATGCACGATGGGAAGCGAGAATGACCACTATGATGATAATATTTTCTTGATGATTATGATGCTGATGATATAATGATGTTCATGATTTTACTGCTTGTTGTGATGTTTCTTCTTATGGTGACGACGACCACTGCTGTTGATGATGAGGATATTGTTCATTAAAATGATTATCATGACTCAACCCCTAACTGCCCCGCAGAAACGCAAATAGCTTCCGGTACGCTCTGTGTACCTATGTAGCCAAATAGTTTGCAGTATTAATTCATGGTTGTCGTTGTTATTTATGATGATGACGATGATGTTAATGTTGATGAATTCATGTTTAAGATTGACATCTGAGAGACAATCTATACAAAGAATCAGGAAACAACTCTATAATTTCCTTGTTTTATTGCAGTTCTTCACTTTGCATAAACTAACATTTCATTGGTTCACCTACTAAATTCCTTAGATTTTAATATTTTCTATTCCATCCAACGTTTTACACCAACAAGTTTACATACTTTCTTTATCAAAGTCATTATTTTTACAATGTAATACCAAAAGTTGAGAGGTAGCTTGCGTTGTGGCTTTAGGGAATAGCATCTATATTTTCCAATGGCCATTACCTTAACTTCACAAAGTAGAATAAATCCGCTGATGATGGTGTTTACATCTTGTTGACTCGACATTCAGATTATGTGATAATGAATTTGGGAGGATAAATTGTGCACTTTGTACATATTTGTGCTTGCCTGTTCGCGAGAAATAAAATTGAATCATCCTACGATCTTAATTGTAAGGAATACTTCATCCACACATTTAGTGATACTCCTTGTTGACTATGACAGCGCGTGGCCCTATGCGCCTTTGCGCACCCCCCATTCAAATGTCTTTGCATAGGAACGCCATGGATAACTTTAGAATTCTATGAGGGCCTACATGAGACCAGATAGATCTCCCAGCAAACGCACGCGCTTGATATTCGAGCCTGAAATCCGTCTCATCCGCCTTGTCAAAAATTATTAGAAATATTTATGTACATACATCGCGTAGCCCCTAATGTTCTCCTAAGTTGATATGCTATTCTTGAGTACTTTCTGTTTTTATCGGCACAGCTATCTAAATAACTGTTATTTCCTTCCTTCTTCATAAATATTGTAGGCGCCTGTCTTCGTATTTGGGTAAAGGTGCATAGCTGAAACAGAGGACGTGCAGGCATTAGTCAGATGAGGCTTGCATTATGTAATCTTTGTGGACAGCACAAGGTTCAGACGCGTTCACTAAAACACAGCCACACGGCTCAAATACCTCATTCTCGGCATTCCATAAACGCTCTTAACTAAATGTAACTGCTGGAGGCCGACTCCCGAGACTTACAAGAGAAACAAATTTGAGGTAGTGACAGTGGTAGATGGGGATATAGAGCCAAATTGCACTGGATGGTCACTGGCAGCCAAGCGGTCCTAAGCACAGACACTACTGAGGGTGGTCACTGCCAGAGGGTTATTACGTTCTCAGTGGCTCTTTAACGCCCCCATGAAACTGGGTTAGTTGGTTAATTGTTTCATCCGAAATACGCGAAATAGAGCGGTTTTCACATGACTGTCGTGAAAACAATTGCAATTGAACAATCACTAGCCAATCAGAATCGAGAAAAATCACCACTTGCTCCTAAATGGCTTTTTTCTCAGCCAATCGCAAGCCGAACCAATTACTAAGTAATTACACAATTGTATTTACTACAGAATTTGATTGGCTGAGAAAAACGAGTAGCCAATGAGAACGCAAAGCAATCGCAATTACATAACAAGTCTTGACAGCCATGTGAAATCCGCTCTATAGGGAACAAGTTAACTTACATTGTTATATAGCGAGTGCTCACTCCAACCGAGCGCGCGCTCTCATTGGCTAAATCAAGGTCACGTGGTGAAGTACAAATCAAATATTCCCCGATCAGTCAATATTGCGAAAAATTATTGACCGGTCGGGGAATATTGCTTTCGCGCGTCGCGTTTGAGAGCGGGAAAAATAGAAGTTTATTGTAAACACGCGTGTCTCTTTAAAAACCTTTGCTAATTTAAATAAGTTTTTGCTAATGCAAGAAAATTGTGGGATTTTAGGAGTGTTTTTATTTTACATGATGCAGTTGCGCACACACTTTGTAACTTCTCTTTCGTTCTTGAAATACATTTGTTTTGATTTAATTTATTTTGATTGTTTTGATTTAAGTTTATTTTTTGCTATATAACAAAACACTTAATGACTGCTCCCTCGGGAAACACCAGTTTTGTTTCCCTCGAATCTCGATGTTTCCCTCGACTTCGTCTCGGGAAACATCGAGATTCTCGGGAAACAAAACTGATGTTTCCCTCGGTAGCAGTCATTAAGTGTATAATATGAACCAGTTTGGACCACAACCCGAACAGAAGGAAAATGTCCTCTGTCCCTCTGTCCAAACCGTGCTAACCTTCGTAGTTAACTACGCTAACTACGAGGGTACAAATTGGAGATCACAAGGAGTCATTGTTAACTTCGACTTTTTGTGTGACTAAATTGTTTTTCTTTCTGATGGCGTGGTAAAGTCGTGCTAAAGAGAAATAATTCTCAACCAGTTAGTTTTGTTTTACGATATTCATTATCTTACCTCCAGCCATATTCGTGTTCTTCAGAGGGAGCTTGTTTCTCTTGATAGTGACATAAGGCTTCCTGGCTTTTCCATTAGGGGTGTTATATACTTCCCCATCATCATCTTTATTGTCCGAAAAACCACTTCGAGCATAGCCGCCGTACCCATTCATGTACCTTGAATTCCCCGCGCCGCCATACACACCGTATGTACCATAACCATTGTAATATCTAGAACCCGAATTTCCACTGTTCATCTGATAGGGATACGACGGGGTACCTCTGGTTTGCGCTTGAGAATTTGCACCATACTGATTAGCCGTATATGCTTGTAAATGAGCTGGCGGACTTACCGGCTGCTCAGCGGTGTTAACTTGAGGAGAACTTGAGCCAGCAAGACTTTGCACTGCGGTATCCATAAGCGCCTGAGCCAGCAAATTACTAAGCGAATCTTCAGCAGTGTCCGTCTGAGCCGTGACTTTACTTTTTGTCTGACCAGCGGTATTCAGAAAAGTCTCTGATGGAAGCCTACGGACAGACTGTCCAGCGGTATTAGACTCCGCTGCTGTCGCGCCCTCATATATTTTAGGAGACCATCCAGGATTAGGAGAATTTTCGTAACTTCCTGTCTGACTAGCGGTGCTCAGAGAAGTCTCTGATGGAACTCTTCCTGCAGATTGTCCAGCGGTATACGACTCCGCCGATGCGGCGGTCTCGTATATTTTAGGAGACCAACCAGCGTTCTGAGCATTTTCGTAATTTCCGTAGTTATATCCCGCATCAGGCCGATACCCGTTGTTTTGCAGTCCTTGATAGTTATACGGCATCTGTGAGCCACCATCTGAATGTTCTTCGCGTCGTCCTGCCCTTGTGGCGCGTATTGCTGATTCTTCTTATCCGGTGGCTGGGTCCCCGGGGGGAGAACTAAAGCCGGACTGTCTACCGGTGACACTGATAGACTATCCATCAAGGAAGGAGACCTGAAGAGCGCCTCACTGGTAAGAATCCCGATATCGGTAGGAGGAGCTAGCTCACCAGGACTCGCTGGTTTCGCCTCGTTTACTACCGGTGCTAAACTCTCTTTCGGAATTACTTTTACCCAATTGGCCGGATAACTTCCATCCGGGGTAGCCCCTTTTACCTCACCTGGGGACACCTCTTTTGTCACATTCCCGGATGTTACCTTAACTCTTTCCACCAAAGTAGTAGGTTGATCGTTGGAGACGATGTTCAACGACTTTGTTGTGCTAGCGTCTCCTGGCAGGTGTATTGTTTCTGAAGAGGTATTGGATTTTGGCTGAGGCTTGGATACTTCTTGTTTTTCGTCCGGCGTAGATACGCTCGATTCTGCTGTAAGAAAAAGACGCACGGAAAACAGAGATCGGTTAATTATGCAACAGCGCTACTAAAGCACGAGCTCTGATTGGTCGAGCCCAGTGTGTTATAAGTATTATTAGGTACTCATTTACCAGTATACCCCGTGGCTCTTCATCGCCACTCATTTTCTGCTTGGGTGCAGTGCATTCTTACCTTATTAGATAAACACAACAAAAAACAGTCATAACATTGTCACACCCATCGGAACCATGGTCTTTAATATAAAATTGTCTTCTGCCTACCTCCCGTCTTCGCAGCTTCCGTCCCCGTCATTTTGGAGATCTCATTAACAGTCATCATCTGAGTAGGAGGGGACTCAGTAGGAGCTTCCTCTACCGTCCCCAGGACCTTGGAACCCTGGACGATCTTAGCAGGAGTGACTGGAATTAAGGGAGCTGAAATGAAGAGTATGATCCAGTAGGAATCAGTCGCCAACTGATGCTAATCTTAAAAAATGGTCGCCAAGTCGAAAAAAAGTTGTCGCCAAGTCGAAACAAGTGGTCGCCAAGTTGAAACAAATGGTCGCCTACTCCTACAAACTAGTCGCCAAGTCAAGAAAGATGACAACGAAGTCGAACAAATTGATCACCTAGTCCAAGTCGCCTAGTACAGTAGACTGATCACCAAGTCAAAAATGATGGCCTCAAATTCGAACAATTTGGTCACCTAGTCCAAAAGGTCGCCAAAGCGAAACAATTGGTCGCCTAGTCCAACAGACTGGTCGCCAAGCCATAAATGATGGCCTCAAAGCGAACAGATTGGTCTCCTAGTCCAAATAAATGTTCGCTAAAGTCGAAATAATAGTCGCCTATGAAATGTAATACACCAGATGGCGACTAAAGATAAAAAGTCACCATGGTTAAAATTTGAAATATCGAAAGATGGCAGAACATGCTTATACACAAGGGACACAAGGGGAATTTTAGACAAAAAGGAATTTTTGCAGAAACATTTTTTTGCAGAAAAAAAGTATCCGGATACTTACGTCTTGATTTGCAAGATACCTCTTTACATCCCTCTGCCGAAGAAACAAAATATATATTTTTAATAAATACCTTATTGGGTACTAATTTTCGCGGGCACTTAATTTGGCGAAAAAAAAGGTCGGCATATTTCGCGGATCTTTATTTTCGCGATTTGGGTATAACATTATTTTCTTAGGAAATTAATTTTCGCGAAAATGAAAAAAAACACATTTTATTTCGAGAATTTTATTATTATTTTACATTTCTTATTGCTGAAAATCATCAAAAGCAAACCGCATCGTGTACCATAGGCATAGTCAAAGACACTATCCTTATGTTTAACGTTCTTTGCAATTGTATAATACCAAGAGTGGATTAACAAGAGTAAGAATCTTTCCCTACTGTATTTGTCCACATCACAGTCAGAAAAATGTCTATTTTTAGATTTGAGTTTCGCGCGCGAAAGTATTCGAATGCTCAGACTCGAATGCTCGTATACCCAATACACAACAAAATAGAGAATATCCTACCTTATCTTTGCGATTTTAACGGTTTTTCCATTGATCTGCGATTTAATTTTAGGCTGGATCTCACAACTGTTCGCGTGGCGAGAAAGTGGGAACCCTGTGGATGACGAATTTTCGCGGGCATCCTAGTTCTAAAAATAGACACTTTTCTGACTGTGATTCGGGCGTACATAGTAAATATGGAAACTCTTGGTAATCCACTCTTGATATACATATTTACATTGTAGCAGTGAATTCTTCATTAAATTGAGAAAACAAGAAATATAGAAGGGTATAAAATTTCGCGACATTAAAGTTCACGGGAATTTTTTCTTCGCGTCGCTTTAAAAATCGCGAACATCGCGAAATTAAGCGACGCGAAA
This sequence comes from Scolanthus callimorphus, assembly GCA_033964015.1. Lineage (NCBI taxonomy): Eukaryota > Metazoa > Cnidaria > Anthozoa > Actiniaria > Edwardsiidae > Scolanthus > Scolanthus callimorphus. The sequence continues at coordinate 15,294,956 of CM066925.1, read as the reverse complement.
ATTAGAACCAATAAAATCAGACGTTAAGTCAGTGATTTTATTAGACAAACTCCGTTGTTCCGCTTTTTTTTAATTGGCTTTTTTTGCCACGGGAACGTGCGCTTTTTTTCTTCACTTTGCTCTAAGGAAAACACAGAGGACGACTTGGGGCAGGTCTATGTTTTATTGGTCGAGAGCAAAGTCTTTTGTCTTTCAGCCAATCAAATTGCTAACTAATCAGTCAGCGTTTCTATTGGTCGAGAACAAAGTCTTTTGTCTTTCAGCCAATCAAATTGCTAACTAATCAGTCAGCGTTTCTATTGGTCGAGAGCAAAGTCTTTTGTCTTTCAGCCAATCAAATTGCTAACTAATCAGTCAGCGTTTCTATTGGTCGAGAACAAAGTCTTTTGTCTTTCAGCCAATCAAATTGCTAACTAATCAGTCAGCGTTTCTATTGGTCAAGAGCAAAGTCTTTTGTCTTTCAGCCAATCAAATTGCTAACTAATCAGTCAGCGTTTCTATTGGTCGAGAGCAAAGTCTTTCGTCTTTCAGCCAATCAAATTGCGAACTTAAACAAAACGTGCCATTGCTCACGTCATGACTAAACGCAAGTCCAACGTTACCCGATTCCCGCTGTGGGTTAGAGGTCCAAACTTTTCAAAGAGAAGAGTAACTTTACCCTCACAGTTCGTCCCTTTAAACGGTCCATTACATATGCACTGGAATCCTCGCCAGCTGAATGCCACATCCGGGGCATTGATCCGATCGATACACATGCCGCCATTCAAGCACGGGTTAGACTGACATGGCTCATGGGGTGCTGTAAAGCAACAAGACCAGTAGAACGATTAACACAGGGAATTTCTGTAGAAACCCATACATGGGAAAAGTTGAATTTCCCAAGGCACATGCATGGGAAGTGTTCGGAATTCACATGGATAGCCATAGGAAATCCGAACACTTCCCATTCTTCTACCATGGGAAACTCAGCTTTTCCCATGGATGGGTTTCTGCAGAAATTCCCTGTGAAAGGGTTACCTTTCCCATTCTTCTACGATGGAAAATTCATTTTTTCCCATGGATGGGTTTCTGCAGAAATTCCCTGTGAAAGGGTTACCTTATTATAGGAAATTAAAAAAGCTGAATTTCCCAAGGCACTTGCATGGGAAGTGTTCGGAATTCACATGGATAGCCATGGAAAATCCGAACACTTCCCATTCTTTTACGATGGGAAATTGCAGTAAGTAATAATGGCTATATAATGGCGATATCATATCGTGCGGCGTAAACGGCTGGAGATCGTATGACGATTTTATTTGCGACGTCGCCGCGTCGCAGAGGCTTTTTGAGCATGTACAAATCTCTACTGCGATGTAGGAGCGATGTACGTCATCGCCTATGATAAAAGTCGCACAGCCAAATCGCCCGGGCGTTTAAACCGCGCGCTAACATGACGTAACTGATAGCCGCAGAAATCGTAGCTTAAATTGTGCTGTGTGAACGGGGTATTACCTTGGCAGTTTTTGCCGCTCGTTCCAGGTCTACAGAAGCATCTATAGTCAAGACCATTGAGAAGTTTGAATTCCGTCCGTCTGGCACTATTGGTATGATCATAACATGTGCCTCCACTCTTACATGGGTGAGTACTGCAAGGATTCAGAAGCACCAGCCCTAAGAGAAGCAATAAAACAATTATTGGAGAACGCACATAAGGTAGACTATTCATTCTTAGTATCACCCAACTAGTGGACTATTGCCAATGCTGCATTCTGATTGGCTACGCTACTAGGGACTATTATCAATAGATGTACTCTAGTAGCAAAGCGCCGATTTTGAACATGAAAACAATGGCGGCCGCTTCTCGTTTTGTCGAGATTTCTGGTGATTTTTTTAGACAATTTTTCACTTTTTCTGTCCAACTAGTTGGGTGATACTAAAACAATTAGACCTCGAGCCCGAAAGGGCTACGGAGCCCATGAGGCCGCTGCCTGCCTCTTCCAACAATCCGGTGGACACTCCATCTAGTATTATCAACCTCAGAGAGTCCTTGTTACTCACTTTCGCACATGTGACCAGCATATCCCGGCTACACACACATCTAAAGTCCGATGTGTTACGGAATGTGATTCCATCCAGTATGGTGCCGTTGTCATTGGTAATGTCCACACATGTTCCTCCATTATAACATGGGCGAGCGTCACACGCGCTCTTGGGAACTAGAAAGATAAAAAATAATCTCGATAAATAATCTGGTCTAGTGACATTTATAACTGAGAGGAGGAGGTTGAGGAGGAGGAGGAGGAGGAGGAGGAGGAAGAAGAACTAAAAACAAAAAAGATAGTAATCGTCATCTTCAAAACTATCATCTATTACATCACCACTATCATCCTTTACAGTACATTGCTAAATTTTGGCGCATTTACATTGGTCGAAATTTATCATGTGACATTGATAGTGCCCACTTATGCAGGCGACTTCAGGCCAATGGTGCCCGTTTCGCTCAAGCTTATTTCTCGCTCATTGTGATAGGTATGAGCTAGGTTGTACTTCCTATTTATAATCCAAGCACAACCGACGCTCCTTTACAATGCAAAGTACTTGTTCGCTTGGCGGAGGAGGAGAAGGAGGAAGAAAAAGAGGAGGAGGAGGATTGTACTTCCTTACTTTAATCCAAACACCACAGACGCTTCTTTTCAATGCAAAGTACTTGGTTTGCTTGGAGGGGGAGGAGGAGGAAAAAGAGGAGGAGGATAGTAGTTACTAACTTCAATCCAAACACAACAGCACTTCTTTTCAATGCAACGTACTTGGTTCGCTTGGCGGAGGAGGAGAAGGAGAAGATGATGATGATGATGATGATGAGGAGGAGGAGGAGGAGGAGGAGGAGGATTGTACTTCCTAACTTCAATCCAAATACCACAGACACTTCTTTACAATTCAACGTAATTGGTTCGCTCACCTTCGCATCTTTCGCCGTCATATCCAGAGGGACAGCCACACTCGAAAAGCCTTCCACCATGACCAGGTCTACACATACCACCGTTCTCGCATGGGTTTGGAAGGCACGGATCACTAGCAGCTGAAACAAACATTTAACGCGTTTATTCGTCTATTCACTCTGGCCATATACTTTCATCACGATTCAAAACTCCTGATCTTTTTCCGTCAGACTCTGACAAATTCTACTAGGTTTTCCTATGTTCCGATTTCCCATGTTCGCTTCATATGGATCTGACAGCAGTCCAGAAAATGGTTGAAAAACTTGTTATGGTCCATTCTAATATAAGTGTATGAGTGCACATTGAACCTTTCTGGCTGAATTTTGGTTATGTGCCGTGGCAATCTAAAAAACAAAACAATTCCTCTGAAAAAGTGAACAAAGAGATGGTAAAATAACACGGTGTTAGGTTTTATTATCATCCCACACTATAAACTATGTTTGTCGAAGTAACAGTATTTGTTATATGATCATCCGGGTGGAAGTAGTCCTTAGAAGGACTGTTGGATGTGACTGACGTTTCGTAACACTATAAACTATGACCAACCTGTACATTGAAGCCATTTCCAAGGAACCCCGTCCGGCATTCACATGTGCCGTTCACGCATGTTGCACTGTCGTCGCACCTCAAACACTTGTCAACTGTTGTAAGACAAGGAGTGAAATGACGCTATACATATCATGAAAGTGTTGGATTTTTTATGACACCGCGCGGGCTGCCTGTGGGTTTTCGAAACTCCTCACCAGGCCCTATGGCCGAGAAAAATAAAACAAAAATGGCGACCAAGAGACAATCTTTTTCGAACATCTGCAAGTTCTGATGAATTTTCCTGCTTTTTTCGGTAAGATATGAGGGAAAATGAGCCTGAGTCGGGCCCAAAACATATTTACGCTCGCGAACTATACTGTCATATTATGCGACAGATGTAATGAAACAGTGTCATGGAGCGTTCTTAGTATAGTTTGGCCTGAATGATGCATGGTTCATTTACATGGTTTCATGAAGCAACGCGAATTGAAACAGGTGTAAAAAGGAAGGGCAGATTTGTCTCATTCCTTCCTTTTGTAAAGCAAAACGAAACGAAACGAAATAAAACACGAACCAAACCAAACAAGACGAAAACATCATAATCAAACATATCAAAGTGATCAAGCGAACCGGGTCAATTTTGTTACCTCCGCAATGGGTTCCCATATATCGCATAGGGCACCGACAGATAGATCCATCCATCTCAGTATTGAAACAAGTCCCGCCATTCATGCATGGGCTAGGGTAGCAGTGATCCTCACCTGTAGATGAAACAGGAGTAATACTATAGAATGTGTTAGTGCTCTCACGCACGATGGAACTGAAATATCTACTTGCTACATTTGCTTTACTATAATATTTCCGCCTACAATTAACTCCAATCTCCATTAACTTCCTTAAAAATAGGCCCTGTATTTAGCAAACATTTTATTTGGACTTTTAATTTAATTTAAACTTAGAGCGATAAAGAATTTCAAATTAGAGCGCGCACAAACAGCGAGAAGAACGGGGAAATAGAGCGGATTTCGTAAGACTGTGAAAAGTGCCGCGACACGGCCTGCTGTGTAGATATGGAGCCTCGCCTTCTCCGCCTCTTTGCAAGCCAAATAACGGGCAACCAATCAAATTGCATGGTCGCGGCCTGGCAAATCACGGACAACCAATCAGATTGCATGGTCGCGGCACGGCAAATAACGGGCAATCAATCAGATTGCATAGTCGCGGCACGCCAAATAACGTCAACCAATCAAATTGCATAGTCGCGGCACGGCAAATCAAGGACAACCAATCAGATTGCATGGTCGCAGCCCGGCAAATCACGGACAACCAATCAGATTGCATAGTCGCGGCACGCCAAATAACGGGCAACCAATCAGATTGCATGGTCGCGGCACGGCAAATAAGGGGCAACCAATCAAATTGCATAGTCACGGCACGGCAAATCAAGGACAACCAATCAGATTGCATAGTCGCGGCCTGGCAAATCACGGACAACCAATCAGATTGCATTGTCGCGGCACGTAAGTACGTAAGGCACGGAAAATCAAGGACGGCCAAAAAATTGCACAGTCGCGGCAAGACAATTACGGTGCTTAGAAGAACAAATGAAATCACGTAGTCGCGGCGCGGTACGGTCACGGTCACGGTCGTGGCGCGGAACATTTGTCGCGGTGATTTTCACAGTCCTACGAAACCCGCTCTAATAACTTACGTTGACACTGATACCCATGCCACCCCTTGTGGCACAGACAGTGATAACCGCGATTGGTGACGGCCTGGAGACATGTGCCATTATGAAGACAAGGATTTGGCGAGCAGTTATCGTTCCCTGCAACAACGACAACTCTAATCAAAATATCGATAATTGTCATCTAAATAACATTAACTCTAAGGGTATAATAACTTTCCCATAAATGGATGTCTGCAGAAATTCCCTGTAAGTAATGGCAAATCGCATATTGTTTGGTTTTCTACTGGCGCTTGCAACCCACAAATAACCGCAATTATTATTCAGCACATCGATGCACTGCCCAAATATGGTCTTGGAACATGTATGCTGTGATATCCGTCTCTGTGGGAAATATGATGTGTTGAGCTCGTATTTAATACGCAAGTAAATCATTTCTGGGATTTTTTTTGTCATATCGATGTGCTGAATAATAAACCATTATCCTGCTTAATTTTTGCAAAATATCGTCTCGGGACTGCGTCCTTCGTCGGCTACGTATCAGACGATATTCTGCGCAATCTCGCAGGATAATGGATAAAGGTAGAAATTTCCGCAAATCATTAACTGTTGAACAGCAGAGAATCCAAGGGGGGTCCTGCGACGAGCGCAGTAGTGTACTTACTATCACACGTCTTGCCCAGAAAGCCTCCTTTACAAACACACATGTACCCTTCTTTGATCGATTTGTCTTCTGCGCAGAGTCCGCCATTTTTACACGGGGAAGGCATGCAGGGACCGCTCTTCGCTGTCAAAAGATATGCACACTGTGATATGAGGTTTGGTAAATAGAGAGGGGAGACATTCAGAGCAGATTACGTATGGCTGTGTAAAGGCGTGGAACACGGTAAGTTCACGGCTGGAACACGGTAAGTTCACGACACGACACGGCACATTTGTTCTTTCTCTCTGCATTCTACGTTTCCCACTGAGGACTTTTAAAGCCTCAATATAAGGGGAGACGTTGAGCCAACCTAAGATTATCCGGGAAGCTCAACTTTGAAGGATCTGCAGTTTGGTAAATCAGACTTGAGTTATGTAACATTTACTTGTTGCTTACCATCACACTTTTTGCCGAAGAATCCAACAGGACAATCACACTCGTACCCGTCCAGTTTGGGGGTACACGTTCCGCCATTCTTACAAGGATTGCCGTGACAGAAATTGAGCTCTGAAGCGAAAGAAGTGATATGATTCTAATCAATACACTCATCATACCATCACCATCCTAATCATCAATTTTATCACATTCATCATTCATGATCATACGAGTAGAGCGGTTTTCATATTACTGTCGTGAAAACAATTACAATTGAGCAATCACTAGCCAATCAGAATCGAGAGAAATCACGACTTGCTCCTAAATGGTTTTTTCTCAGCCAATTGCAAGCCGAACCAATTACTAAGTAATTACACAATTGTATTAATTACAGAATTTGATGGGCTGAGAAAAAGTCAATGAGAACGCAAAGCAATCGCAATTACATAACAAGTTTTGACAGTCACGTGAAATCCGCTCTATCACCATCATGATATATCACTTATTATAAGTTGAGGAGAACCATCTCGTATAAGCCTCTTGTTTTTATATGTTCCTCCGCGCCATATTTATTTATTTTCAAGTTTAATATATACATTTTTGCAAAAAAAAAAGCAAAATAAAAAGTTCAACTTGATCATCATCATCATTAGCACCACCATGTCCGTAACCGATATCGTCCACAACTACCAGTGTAGCATCGTCACCAATTACATTGCCATCATCATTATCGTAATTCCTTATCAGTGCCATCGACGACTCCTAGTACAGCCCCATCCTGAATGCGCTAACGTGTACATCGAGCCGAGTGCCTTTCTAACTAGTAGCAGTAGTAGTAGAGTTTTTATTTAAGCACGGTGGTTCTATCAGCGAGAGCCGCTGGTTTACATAAAAGCCGTGATAAAAACTGACTTATACTCACGTTCACAGTGTGATCCAAGGTAGCCTTCTCTACAGTGACACGCTACAGTGGAACCATCCGTTTTACAAGTTCCACCGTTTTTACAAGGATTGTCGGGATGACACAGGTTAGGTCCTGTTGGAAGTTACACAAGTACATTAGAAACCCATCATTTGCACGACAACGGTTGTTCAGGGACGTAGGAGCATGATTTTAGCAGGGGAGGGGGATGATTTTAGCAGGGGAGGGTTATAGCCTTATTAGCCTTTGGCTATTTAGTGCTGCCTCTTTAAATAAAGTCATTAGTATTACTATTTTAGGGGAAAGGGGATGACTTTAGCAGGGGAGGGGATGATGTTACCAGGGGAGGGGGATGATTTTAGCATGGGAGGGGCATGATATTAGCAGTAGGAGGGCGCTTAAACGCATGTAGAAATTTACCCACAAAAATTGTTTGAACTCCTTTTGCATTTTCGCAACAGGCCTAAAAGCGAGACGCCTCCACAGGTTGTTAATCTACGTTCTGCAATATAGCCCTACAAATACACCTACATCATGAAATAGGTGTATAACACAAAATCTAACATTTGTAGGAACTCAGTTCCTGTAAGGCATGGCTCTCGAAAATCACCGACCTAAAAAACTTAGGGGGTGGTGTATCTTCATCAGTTTTAACAATTTCAAGATTAGAAATCGTTCAGCTTGTACGTGGCCAAGAAATAAGTATGTTTTGAGTCTTGTCTCCATGACAACGAGGAATGTGACCTTTGAACTCTGTGTTTAATCATTTTCCAAAAACTGCCTCTGAAAACGTAGAAAGACGGGAGTTCCTTAATATGTTTCAATGTAAGGTAATTAAAGTCGGAGCAGGTGTTACCGATCCAACTGGAAATCGTGACTTTTTCAACGGGAACCATATTTAAGGGGATTGTGAAATTTGATACCTTCCAATAACTTTGCCATCTAAATTGGTGTACATGATTTCCAGTTGGATTTGTAATACTTGCTCTTAGTTGAATAGGTTTTCGTGTAGACATGCTTGTAAAATCTAGCTTTTCCCCGTTTTCAGAGACGGTTTTTGAAAATCTTAAAACACAGAGTTCAAAGGTCACATTCCATGTTGCCATGGAGACAACACTCAAATCTAGCTATTTCTTGGTGCCCAGTAACAAGAGTGAAGTTTAGTAATGAAATTGTGATATGTACTCAAGATAGACCACCCCTAAGGTTTTGGGCCACCACCTTTGAGAGCCATGCCTTACATGAACTGAGAATATTTTTTGTAACACATTGGCCGTTTTGGCTTGCACTATTTCAAGATGTAGAGATGCAGAGATGCAAAGATGCAAAGATGCAAAAGATGCAAAGATGCAAAGATGCAAAGATGCAAAGATGCAAGGGTATCAAATTACAGCATTAGTGAAAATTCCTAATACAGTGTTGACAGCCGCAATGTCTCATAATAAATACATTATTAGCGGTTGTACGCGTGAGCCGAGTATCGATTTATTTAGCAATTTCGCAGATTATTATACCAATTTTAGAAGCTTCACGATGAAAACAAAATACATGGAACTCAATTGCCCAGGACACCTCTTTTACTTCGAGCTCTCCAAGATAATTTATTGAACTCATATATAATTCAAGCGGAAAGCGCGAGCCGAAAACAACGAGAAAACGTCATTTCAACCAGAATGGCGTTTCTACCCAAAAAAAATACCATAAACCCTGGGCGTAGGCTTTCGAGCTTGTCACAATCAGCGTATATCTTTTCCGGATTTACCCGGTTTTTGAGTTTTTTTTTGTCATAAACGCGGTTTTTATTTTTAAAATTTTATCAAGTTATACGTCACGCAGAAAGCATCCATTTTCTGCGTTTTAGTCATAAACAGGGTCAGGTTGAGTTCTATGTATTTTTGTTTTCATCGTGAAGCTTCTAAAATTGGTATAATAATCTGCGAAATTGCTAAATAAATCGATACTCGGCTCACGCGTACAACCGCTAATAATGTATTTATTATGAGACATTGCGGCTGTCAACACAGTATTAGGAATTTTCACTAATGCTGTAATTTGATACCCTTGCATCTTTGCACATCTTTGCATCTTTTGCATCTTTGCATCTTTGCATCTTTGCATCTTTTGCATCTTTGCATCTTTGCATCTTTTGCATCTTTGCATCTTTTGCATCTTTGCATCTTTGTATCTTTGCATCTCTGCATCTTTGTATCTTTGCATCTCTGCATCTTTGCATCTTGAAATAGTGCAAGCCGGCCGTTTTCACATTAGAAGACGAACAAATCGTCTGGACGGACGATTCGTTCGTCTTTTGTTCGTCTAGTGTGAATTTGGGTCGGACTTTAGTCGATTTCTTCGTCTACACGAACAAATCGTCTATGAAAAATCGTCTTCCTAGACAGCCAAACAGACGAACAAATTTAGACGGTCTGTTCGTCTGAAAATTTGTTCGTCCCGTTTTCACATATTCAGACGATTTGTTCGTCTTGAGCCGATTTGTTCGTCTTGAGCCGATTTGTCCGTCCCGACGATTTGTGAAAACGGCCATTGTAGGAATACAATAAAGGGAAACGTCTCAGCAAGGTTTCGAAAGCGAAATTACTATTTCTACAAAATAAAATACGAAGGCTTAGCTTTGTAGCTAAGTGTTCTCCACCTTATAGAATAGAATAGAATTTATTTAACGCATTTGTAAACACTGCGTGGCGAATAGAAAGAGATTGTATTATAGTAAATGTTGCATAACAAACACACTGGTAACGCATCCAATTCATAAGCCGTGACGATTTTAATCCTCATGTTTTGTTAACAGATTTTGTCGCCTAAAACACTTTTGGTTTTGCAAAAATGTCTACACAGGTAAGTTATATCAGCAATGCTATCACATTTCCCTGGTTATACAATGTTTCTATAAAAACTAGCATTGATAAATACTCCTTCATATACACTATGTTCCGTGTTCTAGTATATTATTATCGTGGGTTAAGAATGCCATTATGAAGTGGGTTTTATGACTATTGTGCATATGTTAATTGACACTCTCAAGGTCCAATCTTAGCTATTTAGTATACAACTACACAGTACGTTACACGCTGGTAACTCGATGGCACATTAGAGAACGTGGCGCTTAAAAATCACTGGTGCTTACAAGCAAGGTTCAGCAAGAGGAGGTTAACAGTTCGACAGCAAAAAGGATGAATTTCTGAAACTGAGTTTTGTGTGTTTTCGTCGTCGAAGAGCGAGAGAGAGAGAGACGCTTATTATAGACGAATGCGGTGAACAGGGAAATAGATAACGTGTTGGGGTCAAAGTCTAATCCAAAACGCTGCAAGCACTAAAACGGATCTAACCAGAAATGACTTCTACTGATCAGGTAGAGCGCCGAAGAATTGCACAGGTGAATCTGGACAGAGTTCAGCAACCTAAACCAGAAAGTAATGGTATTCCAAGGTATCGTGAGCTAACACGTCCAGCTGATCAAATCCCCGAAGTCGCTCGCGAACCACATGTACACCGAGGATACAGAGACTTTGGTAGGCTAACAATCTACGACTGTTTCAAGACACTCTTCACTCTGCACAACGAAACCGTCGACATATGGACACACCTCATACCAGGCGTGGGATTCATATTTTATTTTGCTTATATCCTCAAGGATATTCCCATCATAGGGAACCCCACTGTATATCCGTTGCTTTGTTTAGCATTTGGAGGCGTCGTCAAGTTTCTATGTTCCTCATCGGCGCACTTATTCAGCTTCGCCTCACTGCGCTCTCATCAGATATGCTTCTATTTTGACTACGCTGGGATTAGCATATTTGCCTTCACCGCAGGTCTATCAGGGTACTTTTATTCAGGACCATCAGAAACAAGCTCCTTCCTGCTCTCCTCGCCAGTGTTATACGTCGGCATAAACACCACCTTGTGCCTCCTTAACATGTTATTATGCTGTGTCTCGAGGTATAAACTCCGCTCAATACGCTTCTACGCAAGGACCTCGCTTTATGTCATTAAGTGGCTGTACGACAATATCCCTGTAGTAACACGCATATTTACATGCACATCAACCGCTGACTGCAACCCTATAGGAATCAGATACGCCGTCACCCAAGCCTTATTCTACTCCATAGCCGCGCTGACGAATGCGTTACGCATCCCAGAGAGGTGGTTCCCAGGCACGTTCGATTTCATAGGGCGTGGTCACCATATAATGCACGTGTTTGTTACCCTAGGGTACTATTATGTTGTCTTACAAAGCTACGCAGATATGACAGGAAGGGCTCAAGTACTCACCACTCTACCGCAACCGACAGCGTACACTACATTTGGTTATTTAGCAGTGGTTGTAATTGGTAATGCTATTATTGGGGTCGTGTGCGCACAAAGGTGGAAAGACGAAGACAGTAAACTGTTTTCGCTGAAGAAGTACGAAGTGGTATACGAAAGTGAAGGTTATAGCTCGAAAAAGAGCCAGTAAGGGATTTTAGAACTAGTGAAACAACCCTTGACATTCAGAGAAAAACTCCCCCAAAATTCAGGACCCCATTTCTTCACGCATTAAATTTACTTCCACCCTGAAGGAGCTGGCTAAATTTCTGGCTCGTTCTGTAGGTACCGGAGCTGACCGGAGCACAGTATACGTAATTCAATAGAGACAATTTTTTTAACTAATACCGAGTGCTGGTTACACTGGCCTGCAATCTGCTGGCGAGCTACGGACGCTAATGTTGGATAGGCCGTTGTGGCAAGCCACCATCTGTCCCCGAGGAGACTCGACCTGATGATGATTACCTAATTCAATGTCAATTCAAATGTTCAGGGTCCCCAATTTCTCCTCCATCCCTCCCTGCCAAACATAAATAAAAACCGGTCCCTGAAAAAATACACATTATTTATATGTAACTTATTAATAAATAACTTAAATGTGAAAATTAATCAATTAAATTGTGTATAACAATCATACTTTCGCAGTTGGGTCCGAGGTAGGCGATGCTACAGTAGCAAACAAATCCACGCCCGGCATTCACATCTCGGCACGTGCCATCATTTAGACAAGGGTTCGGCGTGCACCTTGAAACACCTGAAATAACAAGTGTCAGGAGACCATTACTCGGAGTGTTGACCTCCAACGACACTCGGCCAATAACAGTAGAATTGACGCTATTTTTAGCATCGCAATTTCGGTAGCCTGCGAAAGCCGACACCACTTAGCCGGCGCTCGCCGAAAGAGACTCTCGCAAAGAGGCGTCTGCGCGCTCAAGCTAAACATTCCATACTGATGACGTATTTTGATCAAGATCTGGTCAAAAGTATTACGTGGCCAACCCAATTTGACATTTCATTTTATAGCACACAAAGTATTTTATAGAAAATTCAAATAAGACGAAAAAAGATGCGACAAAGTTAAATTGGCCAGGTAATACTTTAGACCAGATCTGGGTCAAAATACGTAATCAGTATGGAATGTTTGGCTTGAGTGCGCAGACGCCTCTTTGCGGGCCTCTTTCGACGAGCGCCAAGTGGTATCGGCTCTCGCAGGCTACAATTTCGGCGATTCCGGACAATATTCCAAAGGAGAATTATGAGAATCAGAGATAATATGCTCATTTCGCTTCAGTTATGCCCGCCTCTCCCGCAGCGCACATCGGCTCATTCGCCGCAGTGAGCTATGGTAGGTTCACGCATTGTTGGAGGCAGTGGCGGATCCAGGATTTTAAGAGGGGGGTTCATTTTTGCTGATGAAGTGCAACGTATGAGGAAACATTCTTTTCGTTTTTGTTTTCAAAAGAAAAAATTGATTAGCGTTATCCTGAAATGGTTGTTACATCATGAATTTAATATACTGATATACAGAAAAGAAACACTCCGAAATGACAAAAGGTCTTTAGCGAACCGATCCCCAAAAATCAGTTCGTTGGGAGAGGGGGTACATTTGCACCCGATGAACCCCCCTAAATCCGCGCCTGGGAGGTCTATACCCTGAATGGCAGTTAAATAACTCACTCTGACAATGTTGTCCATAATACTTAGGTGGGCAGTGACACGTGTAGGCGATGCCGGTATTCACGCATGAGCCATTGTTGTGGCAAGGGCTGGGCATGCACGGGTCTACCACTGCAGAGAAAATCAAAGATAGCATGAGGTCAACTTGTAGATACAGTAAAAACCCGCGTAAAAGAACCTGGATTTTTTAATTTAGCCTAAACAGGTTCTTATATAAATGGTACTTAAAGAGCAAATTTAGGCTACCAAGGTTCTTAAAATAGGTTCTAAAATGTTCATATGAATTTCATTTAAATATGAATGGTAGATACAATAGACATTCAACATAGTACTTAAAACTAGAGAAAGAACAAAATATTATGTCAAGTTTATTTTATTTTTAAATTAATGATGATCTTAATTCAGCAGTTTCTTCCTATACACATTACATCAACTCCACTGATAAGAACCAGTGAGAACCTAACTTAAAATTTTAGCCTTGATAGGTTCTTATTTGGAGAGGGCTTAAAGTGAAAATTTTAGCCTAACAGGTTCTTAAAACCCAGGTTCTTATATGCGGGTTTTTACTGTACGCGACTGATGGTAACACATACACGTGGTCTTCATACCTTTGTAACGCGCGTTTCATTACATCCTTATACTAGAGCAGATTTCGTATGACTGTGAAAGCAATACGGTGCGTTCCGTGCCGTATCTGCGCCGTAACGGCACTATGCTGTGCCGTGTCTAAGCATTTTGATTGGTTGATCAGTCATTTCGCGCCATGTGATTGGCTGAATGTTCTCGAGAAGGCGAAGTTGCCGACCGAGCCTTGTAACAGTCATACAAAATCTAAGTACTTTTATCTAGCACAAAAATCTGATTTAATCCTCCTTACCACTACACGAAGGACCAACAAAACCACTATGGCAGTCGCATTTGTAGTTTCCCTTGTCAAGGGCCGAACAAATTGCTCCATTGTGACATGGACTGGGCATACAGGGATCTCGAACTGTGGGAAAACGAGAAGCCAGTTATTCTTCACTCCACCTCACGCCTCCCCCTTGTTGACAGACAGACAATAAGAAAGGCAGACAGGCCTACCTTCACAGTACTGCCCAATCCTGCCTTCATTACACAAGCACCGGAAGTCGCTTTTCCCTTGTCGCTGACACGTACCTCCGTACATACAAGGGTTCGAAAAACAAGGGTCCATATCTGATGAGGAAGCAATGATGTGATACTTTGAATTTCGTTCATGAATGGACGGTTCCAGCTATAAACGCGCGCACATTTCAGTGTAATGCCGGATCTTTCTTGGTGCAGTCTCGTTCCCAGAGCTCCCCGGCTCGTCACTTCGCAGGGGAGGCTCTGGGGACATCCATTTGAGGGCCTTCGCTGATTGGCTCATTTTGAACGCTGGAGCATGAGCTGAAAGGTCTTTCTCTCAACGGCACTGTATTAAATCTCGCGCATGCGTCAGTGGCTGTCACCAGAGCCTCCCCCGCGAGGTGACGAGCCGGGGAGCTCTGGGTTCGAGAATGTTCTTGGTGTTGCAAGATGTATTGTATTTTGGATTGGAGCTATTGTATTCCAACTTAGTATTGTTTCGTTCTACGGTCTTTTGTCTTCTTTTGTCTTTATGCCTCTGGTGCCTTGCAACACCAAGAAAGAGCCAGAATGCCATTGATATTGAAAAAACTACCAGGATGTAACGCCCACGTTCATTACACTTTGTTTGTCAAATGCCTAATGCTGTAAGAAACTTTCAAAATAAAACCATAAGTTTGCTGTTCTATGACTACGTATCACTTAAACCAGTGTTAGACCAAAGGATGGATCGAAATTCCATCAGATTTAAACGGATTCACTACTTTTACCGTTACCTCATTAGCATCGACTTTTATGGGCTGCAAAACTACATGTCACGCACATATTTCATTAATAAATGATTAAAATTGCACCAACCTTGGCAAGTATTTCCCGAGTAGCCTTTAGCACAATCACACTCGTAAAAGTCCGGTCCATGTTGGATACATTCCCCATGGTGGTGACATGGGTTTGGCCGGCAGAGGTCTTTAGCTGGCAGGAACACAGACAAAAACATCTTATAAAGACATCCGCCGATAGAAGCTATGCTGTCAAAATGGCGGCTGACACATATCTATATGTGTCTTAAGGTGACTCATGCGAAAGTCAGAGCGCATTTTGCGAAAATATATTTTCGTCTACAACTTTAAAAATTACTCGCTATAAACTGCAATCTTGGAGAATATAAGCAGGCATCTTTTGGCAATATGTACGCATTATCAGATCTCCATTAGCGTTAATACTTTTAATAATATCTGAGCTTAAATGGACCCCTTCCTTGAAAGGTCAACCCCGCGCAAAAAAAAGTTGCTGGTATTTTTGAACGAAACTCCGTTAATCATATTGAAGTCAGTTGGACTAAGAATTAACGAAGTTTCAGGAAATTCGTTGGAAGCAAAGTGCCTATTTTAGAAAAATAGGCCAAAAACACGACTAACACTAAAAATAGGCATTTTGCTTCGAACGAATTTCCTGAAACTTCGTTAATACCTTAGACTAGTAGTCCAACTGACTTCTATATGATTAACGGAGTTTTGTTCAAAAATACCAGCAACTTTTTTTTGCGCGGGGCTGCATCTCTCAAGGAAAGGGTCCATTTAAGCTCAGATATTATTAAAAGTATTAACGCTAATGGAGATCTGATAATGCGTACATATTGCCAAAAGATGCCTGCTTATATTCTCCAAGATTGAAGCTAATAGCGAGCATATTTTTAAAGTTGTAGACGAAAATATATTTTCGCGAGATGCGCTCTGACTTATGCATGAGTCACCTTAAACAATACCTCTCGCCACGTCATCAAAACCTAATTTGCATAAATCTTTGATCTCACATTATTTCGTGAAACAAAAATAGGTATCGAAACAGAATTTTCGTCATTCTCATTTGTTCAAGCACAACTTTTAGTCCATGTTCTCTCCTCTCAGGGGTGATATGCACCGTTTTTAACGAAGTTCACTTACTAGTACAAGTGTCTCCTTTGTATCCCTCTTCACAGTGACATACAGAGTGCCCATCTTGAGTCTCGCACTGGCCGTTATTAGAGCACGGGTTGGGGTAGCAAGGGTTCTTCACTGTAAGCAGCACAAACACACTTAAATCGGTATCAGGAAGCAAGCATGTCACCATTCGCAAGGCGCGCGAAGGACGCCTAACTCCAGCATGTGCTGTAAAGGGTGTCCCATCTTTGCAGGGCCGTAGCAAGACTCCAAAAACGGGGGGTGCACGAAAATGTGTAGCCCAACATGTGAAATGACCGCATGTTTGGGCGAACTTTGATATTCAGGGTGCAATATCGGGAGTTTTAAGGATTGTTTGGGGAAAAACTGGGGGGGCACCTCCCCGGCCCCTGTAAGCGCTACGGCACTGCTTTGATATATTGCCAGTAAAAGAGACGCCTTGAAGAAACCCTCAACTTTACCGCGTACTACATTTCAAGCTCAAACCCTTTAGCGTGATTTACAATAGTCTACACCGTAGGCGTTGAGTATATAAGGGTATTTTTCGGGACTTAATTCGAGACATAACAAATGTTATTTGCGCCCGAAAGCTTAAAACACGCCATTCAAGTTCAGTTTTACAATTAGCTGTTACTGTTACGCAGCAGAGGAATTAATATAAGAAAATGTTACAGTGATTGCTAATATAACTCAAGAAAAAGCAGTGCAGATTTGAGTAGAAACAAGTCTACCAGCCATTCTACCATACCTTCGCACTGGTTTCCATGCCATTCTTGTGAACACAGACACTTGTACGAGTTATTGTCCAAATCAACACAAGTCCCTTGGTGTAAGCACGGCGCCGATGCACACATATCACGCACTGGACACGTGTCAAACGCATGCAACATAAACAGACAATTTATGAGTTATTGTCCAAATCAACACAAGTCCCACGGTGTAGGTACGGCTCCGATGCACACATATCACGCACTGGACACGTGCCAAACGCATGCAACATAAACAGACAATTTATGAGTTATTGTCCATAATCAACACAAGTCCCTTGGTGTAAGCACGGCTCCGATGCACACATATCACGCACTGGACACGTGCCAAACGCATGCAACATAAACAAAACATTTCCGACATTCAAATATTTTGTTTACAATTAGGTAAGTTTAATGATTGATCAAGTATATGGTTAGATGTTAGACCTTTCTTCCAATACTGTGAGGGTGTCACCTCGCGCTGAAGAAACCTGGCTAAACTATTACACCTGTAGCGCGCAACATTGTAGCCGGACAGCATGTTTTCTTCGTGTTTCTCAATTTATTTAGCCACGCGAGAAACATTGTTGCGCGCGACAAATTTTGAGGAGGAGCGACGGGGCTGTGGGGACATGAACTTACAATCACAGTTCTTGCCCTTGTAGCCAGGCGGACAGGTACACATGTATGTATCCTTGTCAGGTAGACACACGCCACCACTCTTGCAAGGGTTAGGCTTACAGAACTCACGCTCTGTGAATAATTAAACAAACAAAAATCTATAATAAACTACAGACAAAGGAAAAGCAGCTAACGGCCAAAGCGCAAGAATCGCTTATTTTTCTTACATTTCAGTCTTTGATGGACGATCTTAGTAGTTGTCGGGCGCATTTTAAATATAAGCGAAAACATTTAATTTTATCTGATAGGCTTACTCTGGGACCTGATCTCGCTGCTCCTAATTGGCACAATTTTTCCTTATCTCACCTTATCTCGCTTTATCTCGCCTTATCTCTCCTTATCTCGCCTTATCTCGCGGCGAGATGAGGTCCCAGTCGAGTAGGCCTCCTGATCAAGTGCACAGAAAATTATACCTTCACAGTTGAATCCTTTGTAGCCAAGTTTACAATGACATTTATAACTATCCTCCCTCTCGACACATACACCCTGGTTTTCGCATGGGTTTCGTGGCTTGCAGTGGTTTTCAGCTGAATAAACATAAAAAACAACCAAGGAGTGAAGACCAATGATATTTCCATGTATTTTTGTCAAGGGTACATCGGGGGAGGCCGATCCGGGATTCGAACTCAGGACCGTACGCACAGTGTGCCGAAGACAAATGTAGCGAAGAAAAATGTAAGCAGTCTAGTTAAAAACGGACGACATACTTTTTTTTCTTTTTTCTACTAGATCTTACTCTATCGCCAGTGATTGTTAGAAGTTTAGTAAACAAATTAGCGAGCGACAAGCCGAAACCTTTCATCCACCCCTTTGCGACCATTCCCGCCTGTGACGTTTTGGGTACCCTGTGGGCTTCATCCTCCACTTACTCTCGCAATTTCTTCCGCGGAATTCAGGTCGGCAGGCACAATGGTAGCCTGTAGGCGTCTCCTTACAAAAGCCGTCATTCAGACATGGGTCAGATGCGCAGAAATCTGTCCCTGAAATTGCACAACAAATTATTATGAGGTCACATTAGAGCCCGCGAGCCTGCTTCTGATCCCGGCACCACGTACCAGGGCCCGGCGCTGCAACCATATGGTCGTCAATGGCGACTAAATTTTGGGGCTTGGCGACCAACATTTTAGAGCTAGTCGCCAAATGCACCCAAGCGTTCTGTTTGGCGCCAAGCGTTCATTTTGGCGACTAAATTTTTTTAATTAGTCGCCAATGATGCCTAGCGAAAAAAGTTCATGCCAGGCCCTGACCACAGAGATCCCGCACAGAGATCCATCGAGAAATGTATCGTTAAATTAACGAAACGCAGTGGAATCTATTCATTGAAGCCATTATTTGCCTACATTTGTGCGTCGAATAAATAAATCCTACACACAACACTACTCTCGATGCTTTGCCACAACAGTTTAGAGTGTTATGTGCGGTCTGATTGTTCATTCTTTGTTTGATACCAGTGATACACTTAAAATAAATTCTAAAATTTAATCGGCGAAGAATCAAGCAGGAGAACTGGTTCAAAAATTAAGGAAAATAAAGCAAACCTTGCAGAAAAAAAATTGATTAAAAAAATGCGAGCTAAATCACGATTGCTCAGCGGTAAACTATATAAATCCAAGATGGCGTTCGGCGGGAACTACGAAAATGATCTTTGTGGCCACAAATGCAGTGAATTATTCAGATTCTCCGTGCCCAGGTACGTCATCTCATACTACTTCAGTAGTTTTAGTGTTTTCTATACATAAAATGCGTCTTTAGAATCAAAATATGCGGCGGTAGCGTTTAGAATATCTGAGAGTGAGACGAGACAAGGCGGACTGTCGCTGGCACACAACTCACAAGTTCCCGTTGTAGGCGCTGCTCCATGCATGCCAACATTTGCGAATGTAAAAGCGATTTTATGAAATCATGAACGCTTTATTGAAGATTACAGACGTTCATAGATGTGCTGAGTACAGAGTGGAAGGATATATTTATCGGCAGAGTTGAAGTACTCAAATTTCGTTTAATAGCGAGCATGATGACAAGCATCATCAGTTGGAAACTTTTCGACTTTGTTCGCGCTCACTTACGTTCACAAGATTCCCCTTTGTATCCCGGTTGGCAGAAACATCTAAAAGAATCGCCAGAGATAAAACAAGAGCCTCCATTACGACAAGGGTCGGGAAAACACACATCTTGTGTTCGCTTGACCGCCAGAGCTGCGGCATTATCCCCTGCAAAGATAAATGTGCATGGGCACTAGGAATGTGGAAAATTGTTCGAATGTTTCTATTGTCCCATCAATGTACTGTTGTTTGTGTTCCAAGGGTTGAAATGAAAATTGCCATTTTTTTGCTGAACTTTAGAATACCCTGCCACTTTTTTGACAAAGCAAGTAATTGCTCCATTTCTTGTTCTTCAAAAGTGTCTTCCTGGAGAATGGTGGTAGGGTTTTTCTGTGATATCAATCAATACATTAATGGAGCATAATGTAACAAATGTTACAACAACATTGATTTTTTCTTCTGAGATTTTCATGTTAAAGGGGATTTTTAGATCCAATTTAACTGTTTAAGGCAGCATTTCATGGATGTATGAAGGGATATTTTCTGGAATACACAATCCCTTTCGACAAGAGACTCCCCCTCCCCTTAGTGTTTATTTTAGTTAATGTGTAGTGATAGACTTACCTTGACACCCACAGTCATGACAAGACCACCCCGCCTTGCAGATGCACACATAATCAGTACCAGTCTCTGTGCATGTTCCACCATTGCGGCATGGATTGTTGTAGCAGAAACTTTGCTCTGGAGTGGAATTAAAAAGGTAAGACAAAAGATTAGGGAGCAACATGATCCACAGGTGTCTACAGTGGTTTGCCTGGCCCAACATTAACGAACATTGCGGTGGTAGCCGCAGTGTCATGATTTTGAGGCAAATTTAGGTTGCTTAAATGTAGTCAAATTCAAACGAAATGAGCAAAATATCCATCTAGGTTTATTAAATAACCTTTCAAATGCTAGATGAGCACAAATTTGGAGTACTTTCGTGTGTTATTGAGCGGATGGAATTGGATTACAAAATGACGTTTTTGATTCCTGTTTAGGCTGAACAGGTTTCAAACTTGGAAATTTGATAGTGAAAGCTATAAATGTATGTAAAATGATGCCTATATAATGCAAGTTTCAGTTCCTTTTTCTTTATAACACTAAATAATAGTATAATGTAGGATTCTGAGATGCTTATGTAGATCACTGATCTTTTTTATAAAATTTTGTTGAAACAACCGTGACACAGCCCCTTTAATGTGTGGTTCCAGAAATTATCCGTACCCCCCTATGGAAGGGCATTGGAAATTCTGGGGTGGCGGGGGGGGGGGGGGGGGGGGGGGGGGGGGGGGTCAATTTACCTGATCATTTCCATACAAATACTGTATTTTTCCTTGGAAATTCCAGAGGGGTGGGGGGTCACTTTCCAACACCCTTCTGTGGAGGGGGTATGGATATTTTCTGGAACCACACAATGCTGTTGACAACTAATTGTGAGTTTTTTTTTTAAAAACTACAGACTTGACATGTAAATTGCCATTTGGCGACAAGGTTTAAATTTTTTGCTCACCAAACCCTAAATCTAGTCACCATTGGGGACCATATGATCGCAGTGTCATGCCCTGTGTAGCAATTTCTTATCCCATCAGTAAATATCAGTCATATTCAACCCTGCACTATAGTCTCCACCACAGCCCTGGCAGTTAGAGTCATGCAATGCTCACCACTGGGGCTGCAGAGGTAACAACCTGTACTATAACTTGGGTAGGGAATCATTAAATCTCCATTAGAGCTCCTTGTTTTACTATCCCAGTGCAAGCTTTCAGAGGAAGACCCAGAATTTGTAATGGGGGTGACTAATTGCAAAGAGTTTGTCAGAAGTGTGTCAGAAATTTGGGGTCACCATCACTAGGGATGTGTTGGGAACTGGGCACGAAACATTAATTATGTATTCATGAGTTGTGTGAGAGACAGACGTGATTGGTAAATCAGAACAATTATTTCATGGACAATAATTAATGAACTTTGAGACTGGGATGTGTTATGAACAGACTTAGGATAGCGTGAGAACGAGAAGGATTGTTAGCGTGAGCAGTGAGATATCGTGAATTGTGATTCCAAATATATATATTCCAAAATCCAACGAACTGAGAGTATATTTGTCGCTGAGCATTTACGACAGATGTATGAGAAATGGGTTCAAAATGGGGGAGTTGGGTGGCTTTCTGCCTCTTTTACCACCCCTGTATCTGCCCTTGCCCTTTTCTTGAAGAAGAAGAAGTTAATGCCTCTGTGTTTTAAAAAATTGAGACTGCTCAGTTTTAAACATGAAAAATCCATCCCACAAAGAATATGAGCGAAACTAGTGGCAGTATTGTAACCAGAATTTTGTCAATGGAGCCAAGGTAGTATCCCTTCTTGTTACTTATTTTCCCATACATTTTTAAAACAAATAGCAAGCACTGGCAAACAACAGAAAACCCAACTGGTGGCTCAATTTTTATCTCAAAATAAAAAGTTAAGGATGCTGCATACCTTGGCAAGTGTTACCATGGTAACCAGGTGGGCATGTACACTGGTATCCGTGATGTAACTCTGTGCATGTGCCTCCATTGAGACAGGGCTCTCGCTTGCACTGGGCCTCCTCTACAAAGGTTTGAGTTTCAAATAGTTTGTTCAGTTCAGATTTGGGGGAAGGGGTTGCTTATTTAGGTAATGGTGTTAATCTTTTCTGTAATTGCTCAGTGTAAGAAATGTGATGTTGGAATCACACTTGCTGTCTTCGCAACCAGTAAATTCAGTGGTGCAGTGAGCTCCCCAATTTAGGGAGTGTCATTTCTGGAAGGATGGGGAGCTTTGGGGGCACCATTTTGTTTTTTACAATTTTTCTTATGTTTTATATAAAGTTTTTTTAAACATTTGATTGGGCAACTTTGATTGGGCACTCCCTCTTGCCACCTCACTAGGCAACTGCCATCAATGGCTATCTTGAGCCATTCTGAAAATAATGCATGGTTTTCTCAATGTAGTGTATAAAAGTTGTATGCGTTTGCCTTATTTACGTATTCGTGAGCGGCTTACCATATAATTATATATAACTCAACGTTCCATACCTTCGCATGTATGTCCCTTGTACCCAATCATACAAGTACACTCATACCCATCATCCATATCAGTACATGAGCCCCCATTAAGGCATGGGTTTGGCCGGCAGCGGGCTTTCTTTAACGCTAGCAGGAAACAAGATGGAAATAATATGCTTTAGCTGACCTGTTATTTATCTGGCCGAAAAAATGGCAGCCGAGGGTAAGCGCTTACCATTATGGCATCTAACTCCAGCAAATCCTTCTTTGCATGCGCAGTGGAACTTCGTACGAGTCCTATGACATTCACCTCCATGCAAACACGGGTTCGGATCGCATCCAAATATCGGCATGTTAGTTTGCAGCTCTGAAATTACAGGTTATCTTCTTCTCAAAATGTTTAAATATCGCCATTTGTTTTACGACTGTGACGTCATTTTACCATATAAAGTTAACATTGAGTGCAGATACATTATATCGTATCAGATGTTTTTCGTGGAAAAATATCTCGGAAAAACACGTTTGCAACTCGTAAAATATATGTAACGTATTATATGAAAAAACATCTAATGAAATTTATGCGTACATACAGAACACGCTTTCATGGCGCTGTACAACCTGGGGACGTAGTGCGACTTTTAATCAATGCTGAAAGAACCTGAGTCTAGTTTCGTTGTGCTTGTGTGTATGGGAGTGGCTACACCAAGTTTGATTACTTTTAGGGGTGCAGCACTCCCTCGATCAATGCGGGAGTTAAACTGTGTGACCTCATCGGCTCATATATATTATTGCTTTCCTAGCTTCCATCGTATTTCAACACAAAAATTGTCAATGGTTAGCGACGAGCTAAAAAGTCCCAATATTCTCTCAATCCTAATTTGCATGCCAAAGCCTTTTTGTTATCTGCATTTTATAAATAGAACCATTTTTGACTGTGCTACAGAACCCTGTACAAAGGGACACTCTTACCTCATACATGCGTTTATCTTAACACGGTTAAAAGCATCGTTACCACAAATAATATTTAAAACGTTAACTGTTTCTATATTTGCCGTGCATTAGTCTGATTGAAGTGTATTGCTTGCCATGCTTCGATTGAAAGGCAGAAAGATGTGAGGCTTTTTGTAGCTCAGCTGGCAAGGTATTCCAATGAGCAGCATCACTATGCGGTCCATGAATGGATAGGGGACTGCTCGGGCTTGAAACAGCTTTGTGAGATATATCCGCGAGGGTGTGACGATAAGTGATTTAAAGACTGCAGTGGCCTTGTAACATCCAAGAATGTCAAGGATGTCATAACTTGATTTAGTTAAGACCCATCGTCACCCTGTTTTGGAGGTTTTGCAATTGATCAGACAAGTACTCAGGTAGGCCTTCATCCCAGACCGAGCTACAGTACTCATTGGAAATGAAGCTCGATTTACTTGTAGCAACCTACCTTCTAGAGCCCTGAGATCGTAGTTGGGCATAAACGAGACCCGGTCTAGCGGTGTCAGTCTATTGTCCTCCCATTCTGAGGAAGGATAGCGGGTAGGGATCTTGCCATACCTAACGTCGCCCTCATCATCGGGTAATACAGCAACAGCGGACGACGGACTCTTCTCCTCCGTGGAATGGACTGGAATGGGATCTCATCTGCAAGGAGCTGGTACGGAAGGAGGTCCCTATTCAGTGCATGCCGATAAAACTCGGCCAGACCACTCGGCTCCTTGCTAGAATACTGAGGCTTAATAGTGAGTCTTGGTTTTTCAAACACTTCTGGTTCTGCATAGTTCTCGTAATTCTCTCCCTGTTCGCCTTGCCGGCCCCTCTTGTCCGACACATAGGTGTGAATTACCCGTCCAGAGACGCGCTGTTTTTTGGTGCCCCTGGACCTGGTTTTTGGTAGTTTTGATTTGACAGCTTTTGGAATTTTCAACCTGCGGCTTGTTTTCAGAATCCGTTTGATAGCGTCTTTGATCAGTCGAAGCCTCTTTCCATCTACATAACGTTTAGGGATACTGTCCCTTGTCTCGTCTCCCGAAGCCGAAGTTTCTTTTTCATCTGCGCTTCCATCGAACTGATCATCCTCATTAGTGTTGCTTTTTCCGGTGGTTCCACTTTCATCTTGACGAGAATATTTTGTTGCATTCTCAGGTTGTAGACGACTAACTGAAGTGCTAGAACTATTGTTGCTTACAAGCGTACTTGTATTGTGAGGTGCAGAGTCGTATTTTGTTGTGATATTTTGAGAATCCAGGTTTGTCATGTTATTATTGTTACTACCTGCTACAGACGAACCACGACAACCTTGAAGACAAAACACAACACATAGACCCAGAAATACTCTTCGAAACGACTGCTGTCCATCCATCATCCAAACTTGGTGTCTTGGTTACTTTTCCCAGGACATGATTTTCATTTTATGCGCCATCCAAGAAGATTTTGGTGTATTTTTCGACTGATTTCTGACGTGGTTAAGCTAAGGCGCTAGTGCGCGTTGAGTCTTTGACCATAAAAAAATTGAAGATTATCCAAGAGGTTGAATAGGCCACCCGCTAGTCAGGTCGAGAACATTATAGACGAATCTTCTGTGATCACATCGAGGGGTGTTATAATATTAAAACCGATTTTAAATACGTGCTCCTGCGACGACGAAACTAACTCGCAGTCTTATCCATGAATAGACGCACATAAAAATGGTTTCGAACTATAGTTCTAAGCAATTTTGGAATTTAGCTATAGTCTTTACTAATACCGGTTGGGGAAGAGATACCTGGTGTGGGATAATGTATCTCAGCGTTATGAGCTTGTTCTTCTGGTAGAATAATTTTGATGGTTATTGTGAAATGTATCTGTTTAGTGTTTTACAAA
Organism: Scolanthus callimorphus; assembly: GCA_033964015.1. Classification (NCBI taxonomy): domain Eukaryota; kingdom Metazoa; phylum Cnidaria; class Anthozoa; order Actiniaria; family Edwardsiidae; genus Scolanthus; species Scolanthus callimorphus. Next base: position 15,269,344 of record CM066925.1, on the reverse strand, counting down.
AATGTCGAAAGCGTGTTTTGTATCAGAAATATTTTTGACTAACACTTATATTATTGCTACAAATAAAGAAAACATCCATTTTTTATCGCTGTTCGAGACAGGTACAACATTTTTACATTTAGATTCCTTAATTAGTGTTTCTATTCCTTCTATTGGAAACTTTTGAAATCCATGGACTCAGCTTCTTTCGTTACTCGCTCAAAATGGACAATAGCAAGGCAGTCTTGAAGCGAAGGAACACTCTTTATCTGTTATTTTCTCCCTGAATCTTTGATTGGATTAAACAGATAGAGTAACGGAACGGCAGGCAACACTTAGTCGTACGAATTTCAATTTCAATTTGCCTTAGTGAGCAATTTGAAATGCAAGAGTCCCGATCAGCTTTCAAGTTTTTAAAAATTGCGTTTTTATCGCCACTCTGCTAATCAAGTAGCATGTTAGGCTGTCAACTGTTTTGAATGTTTTAAACCATTCTTCAACTTTTCTAAGGTAAAATACCACCACAAGTTAAGGCTCTCGTGAACCCAGTGCTCTTGCCCTCTGGTGGAGACAGTCAGGCAAGTCATCCAATCAGAGCGCTCCATTCTCTGACACCTTTAATAAGAACCAATCAGAATCCACCATTTTGTAAGGTTTTCTATTGTTCTTGATCCCTGCCACGTGAAGTTATAAATTATAGAACCGTATACAAAACCTAACCTGAAAAATCTTATAATTATGTCTACCTAATTCGCTTATTTTGACTTGGATTTTTCTATAATAATGAGGGTGTTGGCCTCGTGGTTGGTCTTGGTTCTTGGTGTTGGTGTTGTTTCAGTCTCTGGGAAGAGTGTCAAGTCAGATGTCCATTTACGTGATAAAAAGAGGTCAACCGCCCATAAGACAGGCGGAGATACACATGGAACGACAAGTAAACGGCAGTTCCTGCCCTATTCACCGTATATGCGTCAATTTCCTATGATGTCGCACCATATGCCGCATATACATCGACTAATAGTACATCACCATCCAGGTATCTATACTGTGATATTCACCTCCCATGAAATAACTATTTGATAACTGAGCTTGTAGAGTGGATTACACAGTGTAGCAAATGAACCTGTAGTGTTATATGCATCAATTCCCTATGATTGAGCGCCACATGCCTCATAAACATCGACTGATAGTATATCACTACCATGAAATAACTATTTGATAACTGATGCCTGTAGAGTGGATACACAGTGTAGTAAATGAACTTGTGGTGATGGAAGGTTCATGCATCAATTTCCTATGATGGCGCGGCATATGCCTCATATACATCGACTTATAGTACATCACCATCCAGGTATCTATAATGTGATATTCACCTACCATGAAAGAACTATTTGGATAACTGAGCTTGTAGAGTGGATTAACAGTGTTAGCAAATGCACCAGTGTTGATGGAACGTAATAATAATGCATAACTAGGGGATCGATTTTTGTCCTTTCTCACAAACTGTTATACTGCCGGGAAAGGCCTAGTACAATATGTATTCAGCGCGTTATAATAATACCTACATTTGTGTTTGTCAAGTTAGAACAATCCTTGTAGATGTTCTCAAATTACATGCTTGACTAGTAGCAGAAGCGTATCATTAAACTTATTGCTTCCATGTTTTGAATTTTTTCGACCCCCTACCCCCCCCCCCCCCCCCCCCGAACAATTTTTGTTGTTGCTTTCAAAGGTGCGTAGCCTAATCTCCAGGAATAGAAATTGTTGTCTTTTGTAAAGAAGTAAATTCTTACCCAAGTTTGGTGGTGTTTTTGCCATACTCGAAGCCCGAGGCGCTAGTATTTTGTTCCGGCAGCCTTTCCGGAGGACGCCAAGCATGCTCTCTCGTTTGAGCTATACATCTTACAGAGTTTCTTACATTTGAAGCAAGCTCTCCAGACACATAAAAACATAGACAGACATTAGTGTTCCATAAAGCAGTTCAAATTCCACTACACATGCTCTGGTGCAAAAATCGAGTCTTATTTTTTCGTTGAAATAGATAATCATTTTTTGAGAAATATTTAATTTTCCCCATTGCTATCCATGTATCATTACTCTATAAAGACTTTATTTTATTTTATTAGCATATATATTTCTTCTTATTTTTCACTTTCATTAAATTCTTTCTAACGGTGACATGCTCTCGCATGGTGGTAACTGTCATGGATCAATGAGCGTGCATATTAGCGGAGCTTATCGCGCGGAAGGCGCATCCGCAAAGCCCCAACTTTCTTTGGAAAGGGCATCTTTGGGTCCCAGTTGCATTGGGCGCACAGCTATTAGGGGAAAGTGATCAAAGTGAAGAAAGGGTTTGTAATTTCCTGTGATTGTTATCTTGCAGATCACTCCTTCTGTGAGCCAGTTCCATGCCAGAACGGAGGCCAATGTACAGTTATTTCAAACGGCTACGAATGCACGTGTCCACCGGGTTTTATGGGAACACATTGCGAATGTAAGTTGAAACGTGTGAACAATGAGCTCTGTTCTGTTGAGCCGACTCTCGCCTCGGGAAAGCCGGCTCTCGCCTCGGGAAAGCTGGCCCTCGCCTCGGGAAAGCCAATTTTCGCCTCGGGAAAGAAGACCCTCGCCTCGGGGAAGCCAATTTTCGCCTCGGGAAGGCCGACTCTTTTCTCGGGAAAGCAGACCCTCGCCTCGGGAAAGCAGACCCTCGATTCGGGAAAGAAGGCCCTCGCCTCGGGAAAGCCGACTCTCGTCGCGAGGGCAGTACATTTAACAATTTCAGTCGGTTATCCCACTACATTTTTAACAAGGGCTAGTTCCCTGGCGAAACGAGATCACTGGAAGAAGCTTCGTGATCCCAGTGTTACAGGAACCGACCATACTTGATTGTTTGATGTTTGTTCTCTTTTCAGTACGTAGTCAGTGTGAGCCCAACCCGTGTAGAAATGGAGGATCATGTTACGACGTGGGGCAGAGCTATGAGTGCACATGCGCAAAAGGATTTAAGGGAGGAAATTGCGAAGGTAAGTAATTGAAAGGAAGACAAAATGTAGCTGAAGCCTTAATGCCAACCATAACTCAGGGTCTGGATGGGGTCTACTGACAACTGACAAATCACTACTTATTTAAAGGGAGTCTGTCACGCAACTGCGCAGCTGTTGTGTGCATCTCTCAAATCAAAGAAGTATCGTCCCGTAACGATGGCCAGAGAAGGCTAAAAACCTCGAAAACAAATGGTATAAAATCTCGCAACTTCTCAATCCATCCGACCATGCTTTTTAGTTTGACATATTCTTAAATAGATATCTGATAGGATGGTCCAATTCATAGTTCCGACCTGTCATTCAAAGCTATAGTTACTGTCGTTATGTCCCACAAACAAACCAGGGTTTTCCTTAAAAAACGTCGAAAAATATTCCGATCCCGCTTAGGTTTACCAGATATCTCTATCTTCGGATCATCTCAGTTTATACTGCCATAAAAGGCAAAAAAGTGCCGCAAATCGGACAGATTTCGGAAGTCCTGAAATACTGTTTGTGGGACACGATCAGTCCCCGTGGGAGAATCTTTCTAACTGATTGGTATCTCCAGATAGCGTAAAATGGCTTCATTGTTTGATCGGAACTATGAATTAGTTTTGCTCCTGGAGCATGCGTGTATCATGACAGGCTCCCTTTAACTGACAAACAAAGTCTATTTGACAGCTGACTTTGTTGTCTGCAGCCAGTCAAATGTAATAAATTTATCCTAAAAATCATCCTTAACAGACGCTCACTGACAATTGACATAGCCCTAGAATTCAACTGACAACTGGCATTAGGGACCCCATCCAGACCCTTTTAACTGTCAACAATCAAGATCGTTATTGAATGATGATCTGTTCAACTTTGTGGCTTTGGATCTTTGTAGAAATCAATAAGTGCCATCCGAATCCGTGCCGTAACGGAGGAATGTGTACGGGTACGAATAATGCTAACGGGTACGAGTGCACGTGCAGAGAGGGATTCAAGGGCACTGACTGCGAAGGTAAGACTTCTTGCGCGATTATCTCAAAGTTAAGACGTTGTTTTGGTCAGTTCAAATGTGCGTGGGTTCGTGGCTCTTCATTACAGCCAAAGAGCTGTTGCAACGCGCCGCCCTTGTTATAGCTATTTCTTTGCCGCCAGTCAAACAATCTGAGCCAATCAGGTTCTTGCCCTGTTTCGCTTAGTGCAGTTGGCTGGCTTCCGTCGTGACATTTGTTTGGTTTCCATCATGACAGAACCCAGTTGACTGCAGTAAGTGCGACGTGCCGCCAGAGTCAAACCATATGAGCCAATCAGGTTCTTGCCTTGTTTCGCTTAGTGCAGTTGGCTGGCTTCCGTCGTGACATTTGTTTGGTTTCCATCGTGACGGAACCCAGTTGACTGCAGTAGGCGCAACAGGGAAATCCCTGATTGGTTGACTGGCGGAAACAAATAAACCCACTGCAGGAAATCGATGCCACAAACAGGAGCAATAGAGCGGATTTCACATGACTGTCAAGACTTGTTATGTAATTGCGATTGCTTTGCGTTCTCATTGGCTACTCGTTTTTCTCAGCCAATCAAATTCTGTAGTAAATAAATTGTCTAATTACTTAGTAATTGATTCGGCTTGCAATTGGCTGAGAAAAAAGCCATTTAGGAGCAAGTTGTGATTTCTCTCGATTCTGATTGGCTAGTGATTGCTAAATTGCAATTGTTTTCACGACAGTCATGTGAAAACCGCTCTAGTACCACACTATTTTATCTATTTTTGTTCCATTGTTTTCAGAGGTAAACCTGTGCGTTCCTAACCCTTGCAAGAACGGTGGCTCATGTACCGAGAAGGGCGGTGGACGGTATGACTGTACATGTCTTATAGGATACAAGGGCATCACTTGCGAAGGTATATCCTCTAGCAGATACTTCTATTATCGTGTCTTTATAACTCAGAATAATCGTAATAAACAACGATGATGTTCTCGTCCGTGTCATTTGGCATTGTATCAATTTGTCTTCTTTAAAATGTATAATAAAACAATTCTTAGAGTTAGCAAAAGAGTTAGCAAATTAACACTTATTGGATGAAGTTGAGCATGATAGTGAGATTTGGCAACGCTGAGGTTTTTGTTATCTGCCGAAGCGAAGCTGAGGCGATAACACTAACTCGAGGTGTTGACAAATCTCACTATCATGCGAAAACCGAATTCAATAATTGTTTTATTATTCAGCAACCAGGAATTCTTACCTAGCTAAACGAAGTCGAAGACGAGGCCTTGCAAGGCGAAACGGTTTTTCAACTTCAGCTTACGTCCATTAGTATGTTCCTCTTCGTATTCAATTCAAATAGCCATTGTTTGATGTTTAGATATCGGAGCAATGATCTCTCGACAAAAAGCATAGCAGATTCAACGAGAATATTGGCAACATTTCACTTTCGAAATGAAAACCAAGATGGCGGCCAAACCTATTGGCTTGCATCATGACGTCATTAGAGTGCATCAATCCTAATGTATGGAGTTTGACGTCACGAACTGCGCGCCAACATGTTTTCATTGCGTACTCTTAGCCAATCAGAATCGAGATAATGGCATAGTTGAATAATAATTCACGATGTCATGCTCAACCTCATCCAATAATTGCTTATTGTCAGTGATATTGATTACGGTGATATCTTTTTTACACCAGAACGCAGCATTTGTTTCTCCAACCCCTGCATGCATGGCGGAACCTGTGTTGACGAAGCGTATGGTTTTAGATGTAACTGTAAACTCGGATATAATGGCAACACATGTCAAAGTGAGTATGAAATGATTTTCTTATCAGTTATCACGGCAGTTACAGCTAAAAACGTTGCATCGCGACCCGCGTTTTCCAAACATCGATTTGTTTTTCTGCTTCGCCAGTCAATGTTTCGCCTAGTGCAGTCGCCTGGCTTTCCGTCGCGACGTTGTCTGGTTTTAGTTCATAGAGAAGCCAGTTGACTGCCGTATGCGACACAGGGCAATAATCTGATTGGCTAATAAGATTTGACTGGCGGAACAGCAAAGTCAAAAATCAAAACAAAAGTTGATCTTTTTGAAAACGTGGTTCGCGATGCAACGGTTTTAGCTGTAAGCATCACAATAACGGACTACCATGTGAACAGTTTCCTTGTTCTTGTGTCCTCATTTGTTTGGCCCACCAATATGTGTCATATCTTTTTCCACTGTCAGAGTTGCTTGCACTCCCGATTCAAGGGGCTGTGTCACGGTGAAACTTGCATTATGTAGACATTCTTCAGTAACTTCCGCTATCCAATGTCTTAGTTTTAAAATTGTTCAGCCTGGTAGGAAGCCATAAAGGCCATTCCGCAAACCAATTTCACGCCGCACGGTAACATACAAAAGTGCTATACTTTTAACTTATCTGGCAGTTGAAAGGTTGTTTAACACTGTTTGAAACCTAGACGATTATATTTCTCATTTCTTGTGAATTGGACTGAATTAACCTAAATTAACCCTTAAATTGTAGCACTGGCCCTTTAACCTACTCCATTTCTGCAGATCACGTGTGTCGACCCTCCCCATGTCAAAACGGCGGGACGTGCCTGGATGAGAACGGAGCGGCGCGATGTATTTGTCAGATGGGATACCACGGAGAGCACTGCGAAAGTAAGTAGTCTTTCACAGACATCCCAAGATAATAAAAGTGCCTTGCTTTATGCTCCACTGTTAAGACCTCGTTATGGCTCACGCCTGACAAGTCAATGTCGAATTTGAGTGTCGTCTTATTATCTTTATTTCCAAAATGCTCCCGGCGCCTATAACTTGACTCTAGTTCGGCCCTCTTGTTCGACCTTTGCATAACGATGGCGTGACAGAGTGGTTTTCATATGACTGTCATGAAAGCAATTCATTAGTAAGTCACCCATCCAATCAAATACGATAGTAATTCAACAACAAACCAATCAGAGAGCGAGGTCATTTGCAATCTCTATTTTTCGCGAGCGAAGTAATCACAAAGTAATTGTGTAATTGTTTTCTCTGCGCGATCTGATTAGATGAAAGATCAACGATCATTCTCTCAACCAGTACAACTCGAAGCAATTGCAAATACCAAGTAATTTGTAATTACTGAAGACAGTCATGTGAAAACCGCTCTATCTTGTGAAAGCACAATCTTGCCTTTTCATTGGATGGCGTATTCTAAGGCGCACTTAGTTGTACACGTTGCATTAATCTCTTCACTTTTATTTCATTTTAGTGGTCAGCGCATGCGTGTCGCATCCCTGCCTTCATGGCGGCACATGTGTAGACACGTCGTTTATCCACGCGGGCTTGGCCCCAGGCTCCCTCATGTTGGGCACAATCGCCGTCAACGCCGACTCGCCCCAACCTTTCGTGTGTAAATGTGTCTCGCCTTACGCCGGCCCGCATTGCGAAGGTACAAAAAACCTCTTCAGGTGGCTCCTGAGTATTTATTGTAGAAATATACCTCAGCTTCTAGCGCATGTTTGAACATAAAAAATTCAAGCGATTGAAATGAATGTTTCATCTTCAAACATGCGCTAGAAGTAGAGGTATGTTTCTACATTGAAATACTCTGGAGCCACCTTAATGTGCAATTATCAAGAACGGGTGATTTGCTCTGTTGTGCCAGAGACTGCATGCTCTGAGGCCTAGCGCTCTAACACCAACGGGATCCTCAAGCATACCAGAAACATAAAGCTGCGACCAATTAATCGTTGAGACTATGATCATATTCATGTCCTTAGCATTGTGATATCCTTTCCTGATACACAGGTTGGCAGGGCCAGAACTTTTTTGAGAAGTGCCACTGGCACCTAAATAACATATTTTAGTATAATTACTCAAGCGATTCCGCGCGCTGATTGGTCGAGACGTTAGGAATATTCTGTTATATTCATCTATAGGTGAATATAACACTGAAAGCATTGGGGATCGCGCGCGCATTTAATTACGAGAAATTAAAATATATATATATATATATATATTAAAAGTCGCTTGAGTAATTATAGTAATTCGTCTCGGTGACTATTCACCGATATTTACGTCGCCTTCGGCGACTAATTGTTATAAAATGTCGCCCAAAAGTGAAGTTTGGTCGCCATAATAGAAATCTTGTCGCAATCTTTTTCTCTGGTCGTCATCTTTTTCAAATTGACAGCTAATTTTGAGAAGGGCATTTTTTTAAAACCTACAAACTGGAAAGAGAAGTCGCCAAATAGCGACTAGGTTAAAATTTTTGCTCTAAATCTAATGGTCGCCAATGGCGACTATATGGTCGCAATGTCGGGCCATTGTTAGGACTTCATGTTCCGACCAAATTTCTATTGGACAAGCTGACAGGGGGCTCGATGCACCCTGGTTAAGACACCTCAGGTCACGTGACTAAATGTCCTATTTTTTCCAGATGACAGGTGTCGTTTCTGTAGTATAAACGCGGAATGCATTCTGGGACATTGCGTGTGCAAGGACAGTTACCATGGCGACGGCAAGACATGTAGCAGTAAGTCAAAAACACCTTTCGAAAATATTTATTGGCCCGACAATAAAAACATTTATGGCATTCCCGACTGTTTTGCACACTCCAGTTACTTATTCATGGGGGTGGCAAGCGCATGAAGCCAGCCAGTCAATTGACACCCCCTCTAAAGAAGTATTTCACGACGTCCCAAGCTGCGCCATTTGGGACTCCGCCAATTTGTCCCAGCATTAGTGTACTGCGGTTTTGTCTCAGCAGCGCAGCGCACTTGTATTGAGAAAACCGATTGTCTCGGATTATGTCACTCGAGGGAATGTCACTCGAGGGAGTACAAGTTATGCTATGATTATTACGTTTATGCGTCCAGTTGAGAAGCAGTTTTTAAGAGCACAAGTTCATAGGCTGCATTATGAATGTTGGTGTTCATTTATGCGAGGATCTATTACTTGGGAGGTGGCTTTAAAGCAGCCTGGAGTAATATATCAAACACGAGACAGATTGTTTAATCAGGGTTTCCAAACACCTAGAAGAGGGTTGCAAAAACGTGATAAAGCCGCATTATTTAAACCGATATTCTCGTATTGTGTCACTCGAGAGAATGCCATAAACATCTTTTATAAACGCCTAAATAATGATGGGCTCCTACTTAATTTGTTTTCAGAAAACGTGTGCCACCCTAATCCGTGTTTGAATGGTGCCACTTGTGTACCCTCTGACACGGGTTCATATGATTGCGACTGCGTTACTGGCTGGACGGGCCCGATTTGTCAAAGTAAGTATTCTCAGACCTGCTGACCTGCCGACCTGCGCAGTATTAGATCGCCGGGCTGTTGTGTGGAAGGTTTGGAGTTCAAATCCCGGCCGGACCAACACTCGGGCTCCGTAAATAACCGAGGAGAAGGTGCTACCTTTGTTCCAAAATCTGCAAAATGGTTAGACCTTCACGTTTTCTCGGATGAGGACGCTAAACCGGTTGCACTTCATTAACCTGGACCAGAGGGACGTAAGAACCACTAGGACGCGGGAGTGACCATCCTCATTGCAGGGCTCACAACTTACTAACTCACTACACTGACTAGGGAACCTCGTAATAGACCTTTTTCCAAAATGGCCGCCGCAAATTCACATATTTTAAAATTAAACTGACTGAAAATCAAATACTGGCACAAAAAAGAGTATCCTCACATTAGTAATACTTTAAATTATCGCTGTGCCAAATGCCATGTCGGCTGAGAAAGCACTGAGTCTGAAAATTAAAAATTTTACAGAGATTTGTATGACTGGGGGTATGACGCATACCCCCAGTCATACAAACGTCAACGTTCGTTTTCTCAGACGATATTTGATATAATGCAGCGAAATTTTGTAGTTTTACTAAAGTGATGATGTGTGTTCTAGTGCTGGTGTTCATTTTTAACACAAATCGATTTGAATTTTCGGCGGCCATTTTGGAAAAAGGTCTATTGGAGTCTCGCTCTGTGAGGATTTCTCGGCCTTCGGGCAAATCAATAAATGAGAACACTGATAATGCTTAGTCAGCCGCTATTTTGTTAGCCTAGTTCGACACTGAGTCAGAGAAAACATCCATTTCCATTGGCTGATTAGGAAATGAGGTGCAACATTCTGAATTTGGTACATCAAATTAAACTTTGTAGATTGTTTTTTTTTCTGATTTATACACGTAATTCTGCTTCGCATAATGGCGCAAAAAGCATCGATTCCTTAGAATGGTGTTTTAAAGTATTCGTCAAACTTTGGTGAGCAAAAATACGGGGGGAGGTCTAATAGCTCTTACAAGCATCCGAAGGACCAGCACTGGTTCTACACTGGCAGAACATTTGGTCGTGCACACCACTTGGTCTGGTATCGGACCAGACACTGGTCCAACACCGGTTCAAACAATGGCTCAACACTGGAACAACACTTTTATAACAAAGCTACCGCGCTTGACCATCTACTTTCTCTACCAAATATATCTAGAGCTCCGTTTTTAGGCAATGCCTAAATCTGTTATTTGGTGTTCACTCCGCAGAGAGACAGTACTGTATACCGAACCCATGTCAGAACGGGGGAACATGTGTCCCTCAAGAGAACGGTTACCGCTGTACGTGTCAGAGCAACTACGAGGGCAACGACTGCGAGAGTGAGTCAATTCAAGATATCGATTGATTTACCGATTGCAATTAACTGTCCCTTCACGACGGCTGAACTTTCAATTTTGAAAGTTGTGCTTCAATGTGTTGTCGAGAAAACTTGAGGCAAAAAGCGGATAAAACTTCAAACATGGCCGGGCAAACATTGAAGTTCAACTGTCAAAAAACTATGAAGTTTCACGTGCAGACAGAAGATGTTTTTCATGCTAGTGGGGACGATTAGATGGTACTACATGGTATTACATCTTACTACCATTTTCGTTGAATCTTGAGGCGTGAAGATTTTTTCACTTTCTTTCACGTTTTGTTCAACATGTCTCACTTTTTACCCAATAAAACGTCTGTGCTTTTGTCGTAAGATTGTCACGTTTTTGACACAAACGAGCACGTCCCGATGCGTTTTCTTGATAGCAAACCCGAGTGTGATAACTCATGGTTCTTTTCTTTATTGTTTATCTTACTAGAGAGCAACCCCTGCTCGCCTAACCCCTGCAAGAACGGAGGCACTTGTAGAGAGATGAACGACAAGGCCATCTGCGAATGCGAACAGCGTTACGAAGGAGATATGTGTGAAAGTAAGTGGCCTTTCCAGTCAAGCTAAACTCTGTTCTGGCTAAAACACTTGCCTTGCCTATTGCCTAATCCTCGTGGATGAGGGTCTGCGATCCTAGGGCCACACACATGCATCTCCAAGCGTGCCTGTCGAGTGCTAATGCTGAGCACTCGGCGCCCGACAGGCTAGTCCTGTCCTTGATGCCTTCAAGCCAGCGTCTCCTCTGCCGTCCACCCTCAACTCGTCCACCCTCAACTCGTCCTTCCAATGATGACCTGGGACAGCCCTCCTGCCCTTGTAGCGTGGCCAAAGAATTCCAGTTTCCGCTTAGCAAAACACCTCAACGCGTCCTTCCAGGATGACCTGGGGCAGCCCTCTTGCCCTTGTAGTGTGGCCAAAGAATGCCAGTTTCCGCTTAGCAAAACACCTCAACGCTGTCCCAGGATGACCTGGGACAGCCCTCTTGCCCTTGTAATGTGGCCAAATAATGCCAGTTTCCGCTTAGCAAAACACCTCAACGCGTCCTTCTAGGATGCCCTGGGACAGCCCTCGTGCCCTTGTAGCGTGGCCAAAGAATGCCAGTTTCCGCTTAGCAAAACACCTCAACGCGTCCTTCCAGGATGACCTGGGACAGCCCTCTTGCCCTTGTAGTGTGTCCAAAGAATGCCAGTTTCCGCTTTCCGAATGCCAGTTTCCGCGGTAGTTTTCCACCAAGAAATCGAATGCACGCTGCAGTAGTGGCCTGCAGCTACTTTATTGAAGCGACCATCTTTATGGATCAAGTGTTAGATTTAAATTTAAAATATTAAATGGGAGCTCCTATACAAGCTGTTCAAAGCGGATACCTTTTCTGTCCATGTTTACCAAAAACCCAATGACCCATTCCCCTTTTCATCTTTTTTGTCATCTTTTTCCTCGCGAAAAGTGCTTTGACATTAGTTTTTATTTAACAAATTTCTGAACAGTAGACCAAGAGAATGATGTTTCTCGAACATCTGCAAGTTCTTGTGAATGTTCCCTTTTTTCTTCGCTAAGATATAACAGAAAATACTTGCAGACGTACTCTCCAAATAATTTGGGTGATTTCCCAACAAGGGCGTTTTGCAACGATAGTTGATATGTAAGGTTTTATCCATCTGTTTGCAGCTGACAAGTCGACCAAATGTGATGTGCACGCGACTTTCACGGGAGGAAAATGCAAATGTCAGGAGGGGTATACAGGAAATGGCGAGACGTGCACTCCCGATGGGGGAGGGGGTGGGGGTGCTCCCGGAGGTAAGAGAGGTCTAGCATTGAATGACGACAGGTAGCACAAAGTGCACAGCTGTTTACATGAATTGGTTTCTTCCTCGAGCCCGAATGGCCTCGAATAAATGTGTGGAATAAATGTTTCAGTCAAATCACACTAGTGGATCAATTTGTATAGCCAAAAACGTTTTCTGGTCTGGTCATTTGCCATTTTCTGGCTTATTTCAAAGCCGACCCTTACCGCTTCAAGTAGGCTATGACTTATAGACTACTAGTAGCTCAACCAATCAGAACGCAGCATTGACAATAGACCACTAGTATAGTTTGACTAATTCAAGATATACGAGTTTGCGATGTCAGTTGTGGGCTTATACACAAGTTGCTCGGCAACATTTTGGCAACTTCTGACAAAAAATCAACGAGCAACAGAAGTTCGGGACATCTTCGGTGAGTCTTCCACTAACCCGAAAGACCCCGAACAAAATTCAACGACTGTATCATTGTCCTATCAGAATAAGGAGGCCCAATTTGCAGTTGCACGTAATAATGATAAAAAATAATCATCATAATAATAACATGGTATTTCTATAGCGCTGCTTCTACTAAAATCCAAAAAGTTATATAACCTACTCAAAGAACTTTGTGAGCAAACTCGTTCAGAGGACGTTCAATAACATTCTCGGCAAGCCTTGGTAATCCTGTGGTAGCTTAAGTCTCGAAATCGAGAAGGCCATTACGAAATACGACGGAAAGCGTCACATTTTGGCTGGTTTTCGTTCGATTAAATTGGTATATCTACCTTACCTAATACCAGTACCTTAGTTTTATCTGTTGCTGAGGAATTCTGGTTCAGAAGTTTGAATTTAAGTTCAGAATTTGGCCCTTTTCTTCAAATCCAAGATGGCGTCCATTTTCGTAGATCTGTCGACTTCAACGTATCGTGCGTCGTTCGTAGTTTGTTAGTGGTTGGTAGTGTCAATTCAATATCACGTGGTTGGTAGTGTCAAGACAAGGACAGAGCGCCACGTGGTTGCTGGCCTCAATCCCAGACATTTAGTGTACAAAGTGCTGGCTTCAATCACACCAAACACGTGGTTGGTAGTGTCAATCCAATACCACGTGGTTGCTGGCCTCAATCCCAGACATTTAGTGTACAAAGTGCTGGCTTCAATCACACCAAACACGTGGTTGGTAGTGTCAATCCAATACCACGTGGTTGGCGGCATCAATCCACTCCTTATATTACTGTTATGTAGCTTATGACCTTGCAAGACACACCGAGGGAGCGCAGGGAGGCTCCTTCATTAAAGGTCCACCGCCAACCACAATCCTTTGCGAGCTTGTGTTTTTGTTTTGAATGACTGCATCTTGCACCTTTTTACAGACATATCGCAAGAACTTGGAAGCAAAATAGCTTACTGGTAACAACTACATAAAATTGATTAAAACATTTTGTGTCGAGTATCACTATCGCTTGGCAAAAGGAACATTTACTGTTATTGAGAAAAAGTAGCCTGGCGCGCTAAGGATTGTGGGTGGCGCTATGCCTTTTAGAAACTTAGACGATAAACCAAGGCTGATGCGCAATCGTCTAAATTGCATCAGACTAATTGAAAAAGCATGCGCAGTTTCGCTATACGGATTTCGTATTACAGACAACCAACAAAGCATGGAGTAAGGCATTGCTTATTTTAATAACGCGTCTAACTGCAACTTTGACAATAATCTCGATGCGTCATAGAAGGCTGTAATCGTCTGGACAGTAGTAAAGATTGTACCAGACTGATTCGAAAAGTGTGCGCAGTTCCGGCATGAGGATACACGTATTGAAGACAACCAACAAGGCAGCCAAATGTGGGAATAAGACATGGCTCATTTCAACAGCTCATCTGAATATATGCACGATGTTACTGGTGCATTCCAGCAACGAATCTAAGTACACGCAGGCACGCAACGTTGTTGCAATTGTTTTATAACAATAACGAGGAACATAAAGTGCATGTGTGCTATTCTGATAGCGGAAATCCGGCGTACAAAGTAAAGATAAAGATAATCTGCAATGCAAGCATGATGGATATAAGCAACACTGCAACAGAGTCAAGGCCGATTCGCATTTTCTAGAGTAGTATGTGTGCATTGAAACTTGTACCAAACCAACTTGATATTTTATGTGCTATTGCTATTCCAATTTACTGACCTGACTCCACCCCTGTCGTATAGGAGGTGTGTCAGGAACCCTACCACCACCAGTCATCACCACTCCACCGCCTGTCACTACCACAACTACATCATCTCCAACACTAACCACATCTTCTACAGCAACACCTGCTACGCGTATTCCATTGCCTCCCACAACACCAACAGGAGAAATCACAAACATTATATTAACGACAACAAAGGCGACGCCAACTCCGGGAGGAGCTCCAGGAGGTCTCCCAGGGGGCATTCCTGGTGGTAGCCCTGGGGTTTCCTCTGGTGGGGCTCCAGGCCTAGGAGGCTCCACTGGTGGAGCACCTGGACTAGGAGGTCCCCCAGGGACCATTCCTGGTGGTACCCCCGGAGTGTCCTCTGGTGGAACCCCAGGCCTAGGAGGCTCCCCTGGTGGAGCACCTGGACTAGGAGGTCCCCCAGGGACCATTCCTGGTGGTACCCCCGGAGTGTCCTCTGGTGGAGCCCCAGGTCTAGAAGGTTCCCCAGGTGGAGAACCAGGTCTAGGAGGTGACCCAGGGACCATTCATGGTGGTAGCCCTGGGGTTTCCCCTGGTGGAGCACCTGGTCTAAGAGATTCCCCAGGTAGAACACCTTGGAAAGGTGGTGTACCACCTGATGATCAACATATTGAGTCCTTCGTAGATCTGTCTAGTGCATCTGATGAGGATGATATACTTATACTTTGACAAACTAACCAAAAGTTTTCATTGTTATTTCGATGTCTTGGGCAATTATTATCAAAATTATTTTCTCACAACACAATGTAAACATTAAATACGTGAAAAAAGAACAGACAATTTAAAGGAGAACTGCTGTTACATTGATAATGTAAGGTTACGGACTACCTTCGGGGTACTTTTTGGTTAAAATGGCATAATTTCACGAAAATGGTTGTATCTTTACCTCATTTTCAAGCTTATATCCTTGGCTAAACTATGGTATATAATTTCATTTAATTTTACAAAACAAAATGTTTATGGAGTTCCTATTCCGATGCATCAGTTCGACTTTTTAGAGTTCCAACCTCGCGAATATTTGCTATTTTCGTTCATTGACCCCATATTAGCGTTGACTAAGATGTGTTTTAGAAAACTGTATTGGGGATTTTGGATTTTCGATCTGCTTTTCAAGTTATGATTATTTAAATATTTTTTTCTACATTTTAAATAAAAAAAATCCGTAACGGACACACAGAAAATAATAGCATTTTAACGAAAATTACCACGAAGGTAGTCCGTAACCTTAATTCACGATTACATGCCAAGACAAACTATAGTTACAGCTTTGTTTGGTGAAAGCGGCTTTTTTGTTTTTGTTTTGTTTCCTCTTTTTGATATTGCACCTGTTGTCTCTGATTAATTGGTCCATAAGTCCATTATTTATCTTTGCCTTTCTCAATGCTGGGAAACCAACGTAAGTCATGCTTTCTTTTCTGCATGCGACCCATATTAGCGGATTTGTAATCAGTGCATCATCGATTATAAAATCGCACAGACAAAAGCTGTGAAGCTAGTTTTTGAGCTTGAAGCATTTGATATGCATGTTATTTGAAACTGGTAACGATCGGAGCTATTAGAGCAGATAAAAGTGCCGCGACACGGTCGCGGTCGCGGTACGGAACCTCTCCTGCTGTAGAAACGAAATGAAATCGCTTAGTCGCGGTACTGTCGCGGTCGCGGCACGGAACCTCTCCTGCTGTAGAAACGAAATGAAATCGCTTAGTCGCGGTACTGTCGCGGTCGCGGCACGGAAACTCGCCTGCTGTAGAAACGAAATGAAATCGCTTAGTCGCGGTACTGTCGCGGTCGCGGCACGGAACCTCGCCTGCTGTAGAAACGAAATGAAATCGCTTAGTCGCGATACTGTCGCGGTCGCGGCACGGAACCTCGCCTGCTGTAGAAACGAAATGAAATCGCTTAGTCGCGATACTGTCGCGGTCGCGGCATGGAACCTCGCCTGCTGTAGAAACGAAATGAAACCGCATAGTCGCTGCACGATCGCGGCATAACTTTGACGCGGCACTGTTCACAGTCATACGAAATCTGCTCTTTCAACTGTCATGGGCTACTTGTTATGTTTATCAACTCCCTCAGTCCCAACTTAGATATAAAATCATTCCCAGAAATATTGGTCAAGATGGCGGCCGCTCATTTGCATAATGACTGAAAATACAAGAGAATGTATGGGAGTTCCTCTGCAAATAGACTTAGTAAAAAGTTTGGACTCTGATATTAACTAGCATAGTATATGAAGTCTTACCAGCGATAAATTGAGTCTTGATACGTTTTGGAAACCTGTTCCTTCGTACCCCGCTATCTGGCTCCACCAAGGCTCTCATGTCCTCTGTAATTTAGCCCGAAATCACTGAAATCAGCTACAAACTTTTGTCCGGCACCTTGGAAGGTCGTGTAAATGAATGTTCGGACTCGGAAATAGTAAATGGATATAAACTTTTGTAAATCAGCTGAAAAACACGCAATAAAATATGTGCAAATATGTTCCATAATCCCTCGAAATTGTGCTTAAATTCGACGACCAACAGACGCCATGATTTACCAAATTCAACCGAGAAAATTGCAGCTCTGTACTATCTAAATCAGCCGATGGTATGATGCTATCAAAATGGCGGCTGACAAATATTTGTTTTTCTTGGTTCGAAGTTGGACGCTCAAACCCATGCTCTCCAAAGACGTGTAAGAATGGAGGGGTCTGCCTAGTATTTCTACATCGCAAATAGCCTTAATTGTAACTCCATTAAGACAGATTTGTTTTTCTTGGTTCGCAGTTGGACGCTCAGACCCATGCAATCCAAACCCGTGTAAGAATGGAGGGGTCTGCTCAGCGACTGCGAGTGGATACCAATGTCAGTGTCTCGAGGGATACTCGGGAACAGACTGTGAAATTGGTGGCTCAACAGGTATGTTTATTACCAGGAACTGTCTCTAAATTGGTTTGTCCGCAGGCAATGAATGAATATAACGAATTTTTCTCCCTCCCGTTCCCTTCCGGCGACCTCCCTTTGCTGCTGGCTGGTAAAAAGAGCAGCAAGCATGTTTCGAACCACTCCCATTTTTTTTGGTCGAAGATTATCGTCGTATCTTTTAGGGGTTAAAATCACGGATTTTGGTCTCTTTTAGGGGTAACTTTGATCTGCAAAAATATTAAGGGAGATTGGTATCGTTTAGGGCTTTAAACACGGCGGCAAACCTTCAAGAAAGAGAGGGAGGACAGAGCGGAAATGAAATGTCTAACTTTGCCATATTTCAATATATAAGCTCAAGATTCTGTATACAAAGAGTTTCTATGGCTAAAAGCTTAATTCCAAATTTTTAAGAAAATTGAAGAATATGAATTTTAGATATGATTGAGCAAAGTTTGCATAATTCCTGATCAAAGTACTAATTCTCCCATAAAATGGTACAGAAACTAAAGTTTAAAGCCTAATATCTCAAAGACGGATCCATTAGAAAAAAGTCATTTTTGATATTTTGGTTTTAATCAGACAAGGAGTCTGTATGCAAAAAAATCAAGCTTATCTGAGTTAACCTGACCTTACTACTTGACATTTTGTGGTCTAAGCAGGTCATTTCCGCTCTGCCGAGAGGGAGTACTTGTTGACAAGACGAGTTAGACAACATCCAGGGCAGCATCTCAATCAAAGACTACAATTTCTTTGATGGGTATCTTTTAGGGTACAAAATAAGAACGTCTAATTTTCAGTTGAGGCTGGGCCGTTCTTATTTTTGGAGCAGTTTGAGGCTGGAAATGTTCTTACGATGTTCTTACATTTCAGTGACGTCGTAACCTGAAATATGATAGATCTCATAGCAGGATACATACCAATAAAGTGTTAAAAAGAGTTTTAAACAAAATATAAATTACAATATTGAAGGTCATTATTATTGACACATTTGATTCTCGATTTTAGAACGCATCTCTGAAAAAGTATATTTTGCTCCTATCTGAGCCTCGGGCATGTTCTTAGCATGTTCTTAAAAATTGGGTAAATTTTAGGCTGAACGTTCTTATATAAAAAGGTTCTTATAAAAAAAAGAGTGTAGTCATGATAATGTGGGTGGCAGTTTTTGCTTCCCCACCTTTTGCTGAAGTGATTCCCCCTCCCCCCTCCATAGAATATTCGAAAAATTTGCTCCCGCTCCCGCTTCCGAAACGAAAAGCAACTTGACGCCCAAACCTATTAACTTTCATTTTAACGTCATTTCAGTGCATCAATCCTAATATCTGCAAAGTGACGTCACGAACTGTCATTTCGCTGCGTACTCTCAGCCAATCAGAATCGAGATAGTGGCATGGATGAATAATAAAACACATGATGCCTTTTCGGGGATGTCCGAAGTACAGGGGGCGAAAATGGCGTTGTCGTTAGCACGGCCAAATAGGTCTGGGAACTAGATTATGGCTTCGCCCGCGATCTCTTACCACAGGAAACCCATCAAATAGCCACCGAGTCTTCTTAGTATTTAATTCAAGATAATGTGTACATCTGATTATCAGTTCTAACTTTGTGCATTGACTGCAAAATGAGTACATACTTGTTATACAATGCTTTCGAGTGGCATACTGCAGAATATCCCACGCGTCACTTGTTTTATGCCACGAAAATCCATTGTATAAGTATTTTATACCATGCTACAGAAAATTAAGCACTCACGAGTTCGCCATTGCGGCGCTTTGATTGTTTTAACAATTAAAATCCACAGTGGGACGTTCAGATCCTTGTCAGCCAAACCCGTGTCAGAATGGAGGAACCTGCACAGCGTCTGCGGAATCGAATGGATATCAATGTTCTTGCCCTCAGGGATTCTCTGGCAAAGACTGTGAAATCAGCCCTACAGGTATGTGATCCGCAAGAAATTCTCACGGTCTGGGCTCCTGTCACGGTACTGTTTTTTGGGGTCTTTCTTGGTGTTGCAAGATGTATTGTATTTTGGATAGTAGCTATTGTATTCCATGTTATTGTTTCGTTCTACGGTCTTTTGTCTTCTATTGTCGTTATGCCTCTGGTGCCTTGCAACAATAACAAAGAGCCAGTTTTTTGTTAGAAGAATAGGCACACAAAGTGTACATGTGGCTCTGCAATAAAGGTGTATAGATAGTAAGGAAGTAGCAAAATAGAGCACAATTATGAATAAATGAATGATGAATAATGAATGAATGAAAGAATGATTATTAGCGATACAGTATTCAACTATTCACACCAAAAGGGAGATACTGAATTCAACACATTGATGCTCTGTCCACTGTCCTTGTATTGGGGTCGCTGTGGTACTCAAATAACGGCAGGACGTCAAACTCCTCTTATTACACTCTCGTTTCCGCAGCTCTCTTACTCTTGATTACCTCACCCTTGGTATTTCCAGTCACGAAAGCTCGCAACATCGGTATTATTTTTGATTCCACGGGCACGATGTCGTTGGTAGCTCACATCAATACTATAGTAAAATCAGCCTTCTACCATCTGAGAAGCATAGCTAAAGTCAGGAAGTTTCTTTCCCTAGAGACTTCTAAAATCCTCGTTCACTCTTTCGTTTGCTCTAAACTTGACAGCTGCAATGCGCTACTCTACGGCCTTCCAAAGTCTTTGATAGACAAGCTCCAGAGCGTGCAAAATGCTGCTGCTCGGGTCATTGCTAGAGTCGGCAAGTACGAGCACATAAGTCATGTTTTGCAGCAATTACACTGGCTCCCGGTGGAATACAGAATAATTTTCAAAGTAAATCTTCTCTCATTTAAATGTCTTAATGGTCTCGCTCCATCATATCTCAGTGAACTGCTTGAAGTGTACACACCCGCAAGATCACTTCGCCCTTTAGGTGGCCCACCCAGATTGAGTCCTACAAATGTTCGGACCAAAAGCTATGGGTTAAGATCTTTGCAGCTCATGCTCCGCGACTTTGGAACGATCTACCCAACAATGTAAAATTAGCTGATTCTCTTTCCGAATTCAAGACCATGCTAAAAACCTATCTTTTCAGGCGAGCATTTGACCTGTAACTTGTCCCATCCTTTCCCGTCCCCCTGCACTTTCATTGACATCCCGTGGCAGCGGTTTACTTAATTGCGTGAATGCTGTCATTGGATGTCTTTGTTAATGCTCTGTATTTTAGAACTACCCTCATTTTATTGAACATGTGTGTAAACACTTTTATCACCACGTAATTTTATGTTTTTATCTTTTTGGTACTTACCTGTTTTTACATTATTGCTTTTCTTTTTGCTTTTACTATTTTTATACTTTCCATCCAGCGATTGTTTTTTAATCTTTTTATATTTTAGAACTACCCTCATATTATAGAACATGTATGTAATATTTTTATCACTATGTAATTTTATGTTTTTATCATTTTGGTACTTACCTAATATAAATATTTCTTTTAATGCATTATTGTAAAGCGCTTAGAACGCTGATATAAGCGCTATAAACATGTCTATTATTATTATTATTATTATTATTATTAACATACTTACATCCCGGCAACAATATACACTTAATGACTGCTCTCGAGGGAAACAGCGAGATTTGTTTTCCCGATAATCTCGATGTTTCCCGAGACGAAGTCGAGGGAAACATCGAGATTCGAAGGAAAACAAAACTCTCTGTTTCCCGAGAGTGCAATCATTAAGTGTTTTATTATATAGCAAAAAGAAAATACACGGTTAAAATAGTCCATGTTTTTATTTTTATTTTCCCGCTCTAGTGATGTAGCCCGCGCGGGCAATTTTTTTTAATTGTAGCCCGCGCGGGCTCCATTGAGTTTGTACCTTACCACGTGATCATGATAGAACCAATCAGAGCGCGCGTTTTGATCGAATAAACACGAGCTATATAATAATATACACTTAATGACTGCTTCCGAGGGAAACAGCGAGTTTTGTTTTCCCGAGAATCTCGATGTATACAACAAAGAAGGTCTTTGTTCTTCTTTCATTGTCTTCTTCGTGGTCTTTGTTCTACTTTCTATGTCTTCTTCAAGCGTCACAGGAACCATTGTTCACCCCACAGGATGCAGAACGCATAGTTGAACGAAAAAAAAAAATCGCCAATCGGAAATATTCAAAAATCAATAAAATATTAACGGCGCGCGGTAAACACATTTTTCTTTCGTTACTGTTCCTTTGGATAATGGATCTTTTTGATGAAATGTAGTTGACTTCTGCCTTTAGTGGCACTTTAAGACATCAGCTGCTAAACTTTGGTTACTGCATCGTTTTATGGCAAAATTTGTACAATTCTAACAAAAAATGTCAAAAAGTGCTGCAGCAACCAAAATGTAACTCCTCATATCTTAAAGACGGATCAATTAGAAAAAATACTCATTTCTATTTTGTTTCTCATTGTATGAGGATACTCTATGCAAAGAATCAAGCCGATCTGGCTTTACCTGACCTTAGGGTAGAAATCTTGCCATTTTGGGGTTCTGTCGTACCGATCTAGTATCTAATTAACCTCTAATAAATTAATGAATTGGATGTGATTCTGTTCCAGGTGGTGGCACGGATGGTACCTCATCTAAGTCGCCTTGTCACCCAAATCCCTGTCTAAATTATGGCACGTGTCATGAGAATGGCGGAGGCTATGACTGTGTTTGTCCTCAGCAGTTTAGTGGACCGCACTGCGAAAGTGAGTAGTAGAAATATTTAGAATGAGGACAGATGGAAGAGCTTCAGTCAGCCGCCATTTTGTCAGCCTAGTAAAATACGAAGGGAAAGCATCTATTTCCATCGACATGGCAATATTTTCAATTCAATTCGTAAATAACAGGCCCATAAGAGAGGGGGCTCGAACGAACCTCCCTGGGGCCAGAAAAACCGGCTAGGAAACATGACAAAATGCTATAAGTTTGGTTTATACAGGTTTATTCTGAAAAACTGAGGAAAAGGAACCCCCTTCAAGAATGCGAGCTACTGTCCTAAATAAAATATAGAATTATGTTTGTACACGGTTATTTCGAGCAACAAAGGATTTGTTCCCACCTTGGAGCTTTCAAGGTGGTACCATATGGCCTACGAAAAGGGGAAATTGTTTTCTGCATGTGCTTTGATAGTTAATCATGCTTTCAATGCTCTTATTGTCTTCTTCTTTTTCAGTTGACAATTGCGAGAAGTGCGATACAAATGCAATCTGTACTTATGGTCACTGTAAATGTCGCGCAGGATATTCAGGCAACGGATATGAGTGTGAAAAAGGTGAGAATTTTTCCCCCCACATTAGTTGATTCTTTGTCGATTGCGAAGGGGTGGCAGAGCTGTAAATTAACTTGTTTTCTTAGTCGGCAGCTGGCGACCAAGTGCAAACAACCGGTCGCCTGGACATAACTTTTGGTCGCCATGTGGCATCAAGCTTGAAAAGAGTACCCAAATATCAGGTCACCAGCTGGCGACCAAGTGCAAAAAACTGGTCGCCTGAACATAACTTTTGGTCGCCAGGTGTCATCAAGCTTGAAAAGAGTAACAAAAAATCAGGTCACCAGCTGGCGACTAAGTGCAAAAAACCGGTCGCCTGAACATTACTTTGGTCGCCAGGTTCCATCAAGCTTGAAAAGAGTAGCAAAATATCAGGTCACCAGCTGGCGACTAAGTACAAAAAAACGGTCGCCTGAACATTACTTTTGGTCGCCAGGTTCCATCAAGCTTGAAAAGAGTAGCAAAATATTTGGTTGCCAGCTGGTGCTTAAAGAGCCTGTGTCAGCCGCCATTTTGACAGCAAAGCAACATACCAAGTCAGAGAAAACATCCATTTCCATCGGCTGATTTGGAGAATGTAGTGCAATATTTGCGATTGAATTCGATAAATGAATAATAAAACTTTGTTTTTAGACTATTTTAAGACTATTTTAAGATTTCTACACGTTATTCGTGGTCTCATATCGTCTGAAAACAATAACAAAGGAGTGGCTGACACGGGCTCTTTAAGTTCAAATCTTTAGTCACCTAGCCCTTATTTGTGGTCGCCCAGGTGACCACCTGGTCGCAATTTTCAGCCCTGGGTGGTGGTGTCGTTGCTTCTGCTGTTGTTGCTGATGATAATTATGACGATTGAGATGATGATGATGGTGGTGATAATTGAAGATGACAAAATGTGATGGTTATAAAGATGTTGGGCGTGGTGATACTTGTGATGTTGATAGTGATGCTGCTGCTGCAGATGACGACGACGAGGGTGATGATGATCTTGACGAAGATGATGATGATGAATGATAACGATAATGATGATGATGATAATCTGCCCAGAGTGGGGTAATACCTGGGGGATACATGACTGATAAGGCCAGATTTCCCCATTGTGTGCATATAGTGTATCACCCCTTTTACTATTACCTGTACCTTAAAGAGCATAGCAACATACGTCGGAGAAAGCATCCATTTCCATCGGCTAATTTAGAGAATATAGAGCAATTTTCTCGATTGAATTTGGTAAATCAAATCCGAAACTTTGTTTATAGATGTTGATTTAGAGATTTCAATACGTAATTCGTCTTCTAATATCGAACTAAAACAATAACAAAGGAGTGGCTGACATGGGCTCTTTTTAAAACATGCTGAAACTATTTCAAAATGATTTCCACAGAGGAAAGTGAGTGCGATGGTTGTAGTCCACACGCGCATTGTCTAAAGGGACTTTGTATCTGCATGGATCACTATATTGGTAACGGATATCAATGTCAACGTGAGTATTCGCGTATCGACTGAACTGGTCAATAAACCCTACTGTCAGACTTATTAGTCAACAATCATCCAGTACTGTCAGATTAATCAGTCAACAATCCTCCCCTACTGTCAGACTAATCAGTCAACAATCCTCCCCTACTGTCAGACTAATCAGTCAACAATCCTGTCAGACTTATTAGTCAATAATCCTACCCTACTGTCAGACTAATCAGTCAAAAATAGAGTAGGGATGACAGTCCTCGTCCACGTACAAGACGCAATAATTTGATGAGGTTGAGCATTATAGTGAGATTTGACGACGCCGAGGTTTGTGTTATCTGCCGAAGTGAAGCTTTCTCGAAGATTTAAATCTGTATCTCCGCGCGGCCATGTAATATCCTCTAGTTGTATGGCTTTGTTAAACTAATAAACTAATCCTGTTGTTATTTCCAGCTACTACTGCCCCTTGTACTCCAGTGACCTGTCAGGCCCCTAGCACGTGCGTCAGTGGTGCATGTGTTCCACAGAACACAGCAAGGTAAACTGAATTATGTACACAACCTTGTCTATCAGACTCGAGGCCTGTTTATATAGTCTGCTGTCTTTAAAGTACGCCGCCTTGCGGGCTCCTGGCCACCTGGCTTTAAGAACTAACCTGCGCGGCCGCTTAGACATTAGCGCAAATTAACTTAAGTATGGGCCGAGCCAGTAAGCCGATGGGACTTGGCGTGCTCGAGCATACTCGAGGCGAGGCGTAGGGGGACGACCAGCTCCTGCACAAGCGTTGTATCATAGCGCAATGTGGAAAGGCTGACGCTTCTTTTTTGTATTGTTTTGTGTTGGTTTCATATGAGCAAACGTAACGGACGTAACGGATTTGTTTTTGCGTGTCATACTTTTGGCCAATAGGCAAGTTGGTGGAAATGATAGACCATTCGATTTTTTAAAATTCCAACTTGGATGCGAGGCTCAGGGGAATAAAACAAAAGAAATAAATTATTCATGTTTCGATGCCGATGAGATTTCCTCTGTTATTCCCCTGAGCTTTAGACTCAAATAATAATTTTAATATATCGAAAGGCAAACCCGAAGTCCCGATCTTCACCCTTCCAGATTTATAACATAAGTTGAAAGAAGTAAACGCTAAAAACAAAGAACCTGACTTTAAAATCCTAGCATTGTCCATCTAAAGCATGAATCATAACTTATTCGAACTCTAATCTATTGATTATGCACTTCAGGTCTCTAATATCTAAATTCGCCCAAGAGGAATGAGATCGTGGTACTAACATTGTAGGAATTTCAGTCTAAACTTTTTAAACTCATGATTGTAGAAAAAGGGCATATAAATGAGAACGTAGAGAAAATAGACTTTGAGAAGATAAAACAGTAAAGAATGTATGAATTATTTCAAATCATCCGAGATAAACTAAAGTATGACATTTTTGTACTATATACTCTGTGCTGCAAAAGTATAAACCTACCAATAATATGTAAAACCTACCATTAAAATGTAAAACCTTTCTCTATATAATGTATCTTTATGTAACGTTTGTGACAATAAAGGAACGCTATAAATTATAATCAGCTGAATTGTCTAGAATTGAATGTCTAAACTGTCTATGGTCGCCCACTAGAGCGGATTTCACACGACTGTCTAGACTTGTTATGTAATTGCGATTGCTTTGGGTTCTCATTGGCTACTTGTTTTTCTCAGCCAATCAAATTCTGTAGTAAATACAATTGTGTAATTACTTAGTAATTGGTTCGGCTTGCAATTGGCTAAGAAAAAAGCCATTTAGGAGCAAGTTGTGATTTTTCTCGATTCTGATTGGCTAGTGATTGCTCAATTGCAATTGTTTTCACGACAGTCATGTGAAAACCGCTCTAATAGGATAGCAGGCTAACCCTGCCCCCCTCTCCCTCCATCAAAACTTCTATGAATCTTGGACTGTGATGAAGTAAGCTTAGCATTAGTCGTGAAACTTTAGCCTGCTTGCATGCATTCTCAAACCCAGAGCTCCCCGGCTCGTCTACGCGTAAGGGAGGATATTGGGACATCCATTTGAAGGCCTTTGCTGATTGGCATTCTCGTAACCAGAGCTTCCCGGCTCGTCTGCTCGTAGGGGAAGCTCTGAGGACATCCATTTGAGGGCCTTCGCTGATTGGCTCATTTTGAACATTGGGGCATGCGCAGAAAGGCGTATCTCTCAACGGCTCTGTATAAAATCTCGCGCATGCGTCATTGGCTGTCACAAGAGCCTCCCCCGCGAGGTGACGAGCCGGAGAGCTCTGGGCACGAGAATGGCTGATTGGCTGATTTTGAACGTTGGAGCATGCGCAGAAAGTTGTTTCTCTCAGCGGCGGCTCTGTACCAAATATCGCGCATGGGTCAATGGCGGTCACCAGAGCCTCCCCCGCTAGCTGACGAGCTGAGTAGCTCTGGATTCGTGAATGCGAGCATGGATCATAGAAAGTTAGAACCATTCCATTGGGAAGGGTTAGTCGTTAGTACCCTATTTTTTTCTGAAAGAGGTTCTTTATCTTACTTCCATAGGCCATGCCTATTATTATTTTTTTGGTTCATCAACACAGAAAAATATGTAACCGGGAGCTCCGCTTTTAGCCAGTGGCTAAATCTATATATTAGAAAAGACGATCCATGATGCGAGACATTTGGCGAACCATGTGTAAAATGCGCGCGCTGCATCTTGGTAGTCGTGGAACCAATCTCGTTCCCAGAGCCCTGCATTTTCTGCGCATGCGTTGCCAATAATTTGGCGACGCATGCGCAGAAAATGCAGGGCTCTGGGAACGAGATTGTCGTGGGACATTCCAAGGTTATTTCTATACCCTAAATGCCAAGAAATAAAGGCTCGGAAATTCGTGACAAAATCCCTCAACTTGTCCCACAACATTTCTCGCGTTGCAAGTTTTTCATCGTTGATGCGCGCTTTTCAACTCAAACCCAAAATAAAATTTCTTAGAAGTAGAGCGCTAGTCTACTCTGAGAAACACATTTTGGAGGTGAAAAACGGGCTCTTTCTTGGTGTTGCAAGGCACCAGAGGTATAAAGACAATAGAAGACAAAAGACCGTAGAACGAAACAATGAGATGGAATACAATAGCTCCAATCCAAAATACAATACATCTTGCACCACCAAGAAAGACCCGAAAAACTCGCAACGGCGATCAAGTTCAATGAGTTTGTGTGTTAAGGTGGACTTACAGCGACTTACACGCGCACGTCTTTGACGCGTACAACGCATCAAAATCGCCGAAATTACGTGACCTCGTGCCGTGTTCGGCTAAAACATCGTAGGACTTCAAGACACGTTTCAAAATCCTACGCCTTTTTCGGAGTCGCACGTGATTGTTGTAGCTCCGTTGCGGGCTTGACTTTGACGCTACGATTCGAGTTGTAGGCACGACACGAGCATGTCGGATCCGACAGACTACTTTCAATGCCACTTGATGTAAAATCGTTCAATAAGCGTTGTCGGCTTAAAAGTTCGGCACCCACAGAGAGTGCATTGTAGAACTTCAATGAAATTCACACAGAGTGCTTGGTCATTATTTTATTTCATTATTTGAAGAATGTTGCAACCCCTTTGATGTTTTGACTGACGGTTTAAAAAGGGTGGGGTGCAACAAAAATTCCCTCGAGCAACATTGAAACGAGCGGACTGTAACCAGAAATGAATTAAGCTACACAGAATAGTAATGCTATCCGCAATTACTCTAGATTTTGCTCTTACTCAGTTGTTTCTTCCAACCTTGAGTGCCGTGGAGGTTCGTCTATTCCTTCTTCAACACACAATCTCTGTAGTACCATCAATTTGCCCTTTTCTCTCATACAATGCCATTTTCCAAACTTAAGCGCGTCCTAGCTCGATTAGTCTAGTGCTACTCTAGGTTGCCTGTACAAATTGTTTTAAGTCAGATTTTGCACCTATAAACTGCCCGCCTCTCCTTAACCTGTCCTTTTCTCTTTATCAAAATCATGTTGTTACTATGGAAATGTAAATATAAAGATTGTTGTTGTTGTTGTTGAGATGAATAGTAGATTGATACGGGTACTGTATAGAAGAAATACTGCTTGCTTTACAATCTTCAAGAGGCCAAGAACCCATAGATTGACGAAATAATAGTATTTCCAAAATCCCTTTTGACCTCTCAACAAGACCTGCTTTTATGCAGTATAGCCAAGTTGTTGACGTACGTCTTTTGACCTGTCTGTTTTCAAGCAGATGTAATCTATAACCTTCAATTGACCATTGCGAGCTCGACCAGTAAACCAATAATAAGGATGCCAAAATCGTAAAAGTTTTAGTAGACAAATTAATTTCGCCCAACTTTCTTGAGCGGGTGTTCATTAAGAGAAGTTTACATGCTCTGTTCAACACTTCATCAACCTGCTCAAAAAACTTTGATCACCGAGCCTTTTTCTTATCAATAATTCACATAAACCTTTCTCGCCGTTCTTTCGTTTACAATGGAATAAGGTTACGAGAAAGGCAAAAACGTCAAAACAAATCCGTTATGTTTTTAGCACGCGTAGTATGGACACATATATTGTTTGCGTTTATTTGTTTGAGTGGAGTCTTCGCGGGGTTAACAAAGTCAAGACTTGGCGAAGATAAAAGCTATATTTACGGGGTACAATTAGCTACGTCGGATAAAGGACAATCTAGTGATGATACTGGAGACAAATCTGGTACTGAAAATGGGAGCAAAAGACAAATACCCAATCTAATGCCATACCCTGGGCCTATACCAGGCAGTCATATTATTGAGAGGCCGGTCTTCCACCATCAAGTGCGTTATGTACCAAAGCCTTTCCCAGTCATGTCGGTGCGGTACGTTCCTAAGCCAGTCCCAGTTCCTGTTCCTATTGCACCAAACTACCACGTCTCCCACGTACCGATACATCATAACTGTAAGTATGACTTCTATATAAATACTTCTAACGCAATCAATCTCAAGGGTTTGACTGGTAACTGCCATGCCTCCTTGAGTGTAAATAACACGGTTGTCTCTTAAATGTCTTCTCTGTTCAACAAATTTTATTCGTCTCGTTTCTAGTCCTATTTGTTGAACTAGGGAGTTATTATGGGAGTAAAACCGAGATAACATACTCCCACTTTTCGTCGGCACTTTAGTCATAATTCTTTACCTGGGAATGGCTTGGTTATTGCCACCTGGTATTTTCTTTTTCTTTTGGGGTACCACTTTGAGCATATAAAATATGTGCCTCATGCGGATTAATGTTCAACCCCCAGCCCTATTATGTCCCACATTCATCATCATCATCATTGAGCTTTAGAAAATAACACCTATGTTGTATTGTGAATGTGCGCATTCTGATTGGTTAAAAAGCGTGTTTGTAAGAGACCTGAGAAACACGATTGTCACGCAACGCTGTCGCGCGTGTGTATGTTATTTTCTAAAAGCAATAAAAGTACTTTCTGCGTGCTCTCTGGTTTCTTACAAACACTCGGGAATGTTGGTCGAACTGATAAAACTTGAAAGACACTCGCCTTCGGCTCGTGTCTTTCAAGTTTTGATCAGTTCTCCCAACATCCCCCTCGTGTTTGTAAGAAAGCAGAGAGCACGCGGAAAGTACTTTTATTGCTTAATTATTCAAAGAAAACGGTATCACTTCACTTACAATGCTCTTCCAGTGAGCCGCGTATAAAATTATCTACCTAACACTAAATTGGAGTGTTCCCAGAGAAATGGAAAGTTTCAAAAGTGCAACCAGTTTATAAAGATGATATTAAATCTGATGCAAGCAATTATAGACCAATATCAATACTACCCGTTGTTAGTAAAATTATTGAGAAAATAATTTTCAATCAGCTTTATTTTCATGGTCGCCATTGGCGACCATGGTAGCCAATCGCGACTAGATTTAGGGTTTGACAACCAAACATTTCAACCTAGTCGCAAAATGGTGACTTACTTATGGCGACCAGATTTCTATTATGGCGACCAAACTTCACTATTTGGCGACTAGAAGTTTTCATTTAGGCGCCAATGGCACATCTCACAAAAGTTAGAGCGGATTTCAGATGACCGTCGTGTTTGCAATTAGTTTGCTTTCTCGTTGGCTGCTTATTTCAACCAATCAAATTGCGAACTAATTACAAGCAAGGATTTGGTTCGGCTCCTGATTGGCTGGGCTGGAAACCATTCAGCAGTAAGTTGTAATTACTCTTGTTTCTGATTGGCTAGTGATTGCTCAATTGCAATTGCTTTCACGACAGTCATGTGAAATCCGCTCTAATGTCGGGTCTTGCACTTGTCAACAAATTGTCATCACCCTCCCCTTTCACTGGAATTAATATTGTAAATAAAATAGCTTTGAAGACGCTGCATTAACTATACCAAAAACGGATAGGGATTGAATATTTTGCAGAATGCAGCCATGGGAAACTTACCTCCACAAAAGGTTTATGGAATAATTTACTAAACGCAACTGCATTTCTAAATTCAGAACCCCTTTCATAATTCCATATCATCCATATTTTCAAAAATACGGCTATTGCTTGTAAGATTCTTTAGAAAAAGAAAATAGAAAGCAAAGTTTTAATTCGTTTATTCTTCTTGCCACTTTAATTCCATATTTTAGTCCACCTAAATCCCTGCCAAGACAACGGAATATTCGTCAAGATGGCGCATGGTTACTTTTGTGTCTGCCCAAAAGAATTCAGAGGCAAAAACTGCCAAGGTAAGTCAAGGTCATACAATCTAAACTTATTTTCGGAAAGTCAACGACCTTTCGGAATAGACTTCCTCGACTTGGGCGTAATATTTTTCCATTTCACGTCTATTATTGTAGTGACTTTTTCGAAAACTAGTTGTTTT
The DNA here is from genome assembly GCA_033964015.1 of Scolanthus callimorphus. Classification (NCBI taxonomy): domain Eukaryota; kingdom Metazoa; phylum Cnidaria; class Anthozoa; order Actiniaria; family Edwardsiidae; genus Scolanthus; species Scolanthus callimorphus. The sequence continues at coordinate 15,238,172 of CM066925.1, read as the reverse complement.
TGAAGCAGTGGACTGTAAAAAACAATGGTTTTCGTGCCATAGTTTTTAGAGACGAAAACAAAGGATGTTGTGTAAAAACAATCCCAGCAAACAGCTTGCTTGTGTTTTGTGCCTAAAAGTAGGGTTAGATTCTTGGTACATCTCTGTGAATGTAGATTTATATAAATGGTGTAGTAATAAAGAATTTAGAATACCAAATCAGTGAATAGTCATTTTCGCGCGTTCTGATTGGTTCCTGAAATAGTAGATATCCAGTGTTGAGAAAACTCTTAAAGTAGGGATCGTTTCGCGAGCGAACTGCGTTTTGAATCTTTACATTCGCCGTATTTTATTGTACTGATTAAGTATATACCGTTTCCGGGAAACGTTGTCACCTAAAAAGCCTATAAGCTTGAAGCGCAAAGGATGATGGGGGCATTTAAACTGCTACTGTTTGATCTGAATTCAGACAGTTATCGCAAAAACAGGTGAAATGATTAAATTTCAGTACATTTCCAAGCATGCTTGTTTCTACTATTTTACAGAAATTTAAATAAATATTTACCCATACTCCCTAGCGCACCAAGCTTATAGGCTTTTTGGGTGACAACGTATCCCGGAAACGGTATATACTAAAACAACTATGCCCCTCAGGGTAGGTGCCTAACGGTGGATATAAACCTCGACGCACCACTATTCACCTCTCCTTCAGGGGGTAGATCATTTGACATGCAACTTCAGGGGTATTCATATTGACTTGCGCTTTCTTTTTAAGATCGCAACTATTGTTCTTCCCAACCGTGCCTTAATGGTGCAACATGCGTCGAAACACCAGGAGCATTCAATTGCGTGTGTCCCGCGGGATATATCGGGACCGTCTGCGAAGGTATGCACGCAGTAAACCAACTACTATAATAATAAGTATTATTCTTTGGCACACTTATGTCCGTGGTATTCTCCCAATGCAGTCAAACACGATTCTGAGTTTCATAACCGTCTTCATTCTTTGCAGTATGAGCTTAAGAGGAAGACAGGATATAGAAACAAGGACTACAGCAATTGTATACTGCCATAATACATACATAAGCTATTTATAGAAGGCATAATCCTAGTATGAAAAATTATGTGATTCTTCTGTAGAGCGTAACCCATGTCATCCTACCCCATGCAAAAACGGAGGCACATGTACCCGGTCGGATACCGAGTCCGGGTTTGTGTGCGTGTGCAAGGAGGGATTCACCGGAGAACATTGTGAAGGTATGTTACTATAATCACTAGGGAGGGTTGTCCAATACACTGACAAATTTATGCAAAGCATTGTCTAAAACAATGGAGTGCAATGGAGTGCATAAAAGAACGAGGCAATACAATGGAGGAGAACAATACCATGCATACATTTGTCAGAGTACTGGACTAGTATGTCACTAGGGGCTCCGCTTTTAAGCAGTGCCTAAATCTATATATTAAAAGAGTGGCGCATACTTGAACTTCTACTTGGCTCGATCTATTTAAAAGCAGCTAATAGGTGTCAGCTCTGCATTGCGCACGTAGCGGTATAAAAGAGTGATACAGTTGAAATAAACCTTCGGAATTTAGTGATCCAAAACATAACAACTGCGCATACATCCTTCCAAAGGCTGCTACTGTAGTTACCTCGGAGCCGCAATATTCGCTCGTGGTTGCGGTACTTCTCGCCATTCGCATTACATCGTGCCCTCAGCGCTGCTCTGGTGATTCTGGCGAAAGCGCGCAAAAACTACTGGCACGTGAACAGGGCACATGAACTGTAAATGAGCTATTCAGGGCTGAAAATTATTTTTCTTTGTTGCCAGCTGGCGAACAACTGCAAACAACTGGTCGCCTGAAGACAACTTTTGGTCGCTAGGTGTCTTCATGCTTGGAAAGAGTACCAAAATATTTCGTCCCAAAATTTTCGGCCCTGATTATGACCTTTTTACGCTTCTTTTGTTTGTGTTTTTATCCGGTTGTAAATAGGCTTTAATCGCTGTGACCCCAACCCATGTAAGAATGGTGCCTCATGTCAGCAGCTAAAAGGCGACAAGTACGAGTGTGTTTGTCCTGCTCCTTACAAAGGAACCCTGTGTGCAGGTGAGTTGAATCGGATGTCTCGGGTTCTTCAGGCGAGTTCAGGGTAGCATGATTAGGACATTTTCTAAGCTTAGCCTGTTTACTGGCATACTCGGCTATTGCAGTTTCGTGGTTTAACGTGTAATCAAACGGGTGGGGCGTGGAGCCCTGGGGAGGCCAGGCGAAGCCAAGCAAATAATTACTGTTACTAATGAACGGGTTGTTGAGGGAGAGTGGTCAAAGCGTCGTAATCGTGTCCCCACTCAGATGGCTATGTTTTTCAGGTGGTTTTTCGTATCGGGCAATGCACTTCATATCATTGTAGATAACCTTTTGCTTATAATAGATAATTTTGTACTTCCATATCGTTCGTTAAAGTGCCACTATTATCAAAAATTAGGGTCTCCAATCTTTGCCAATTCTCCATATGTTAGGCAGCTTTGCAAAACTAGAACAATGCCGTTTTCCGTTTTTTGATAGCTGTTTTCGTTCAGAAGTTATTAAGGTAAGAACGATATGCAAATTAGCATGGGTGATGACGTCACACTCTCAACTTTATCAAAGCCTAAGTACTAAAAATAGGTATATCTGTATACCTCTTGAAGTTAGAGTGCTCAAACTTGGCAGAATGAATACTTGACTTGAACAGAGTGATGTGACTCATCGATCAGGGTTGCCATAGCAACCCCCTGGTTCCCAGGCTCCCAAGACGATTTTAGGATTCCCGATTTTACCCGCCCAGATTGCAGAATTAACCAATTTGCTTGTTACTAAAAGCGAGCTACTACTAAGTAAGATAAGTGGGCATGGCAATGTAGGTTACAATTGATTTCTTCAAAAGATATAGCCTCATCTAGAATTTTGGATAGGGGTGGTCTGGAACAAAGGCTGTTGCCATGACAATCAATTAAGGTAAACAAAATTATCAGGAAGAGTGAGTTCAATAACCGTGGCAAATTTGATAGAATTTGATGGAAATCCAACAAAAATATAGACCATCAAATAATTCACCACTTTGTTTGTTAAGAGTGTGACGTCATGAAGTCACACTTTGGAGCAATGGCGGCCAAGTTTCCAACACTATCTTCGGAACCAAAAAGATTTTTGAAAACGGAAAGAAGCATATTTCTTCTGAGCCTCATCTCTTTCAAATAAGGCATAAAGTAAATAATTTTCAAACTTGATAATAGTGGCACTTTAAATATATTTGCCGCGTCGATGTCGTATACTTAGAAGGTAAATAGTGCCTTCGTAGTAAGGTGTGGACATTTATATTAGTTGGGACATTTATGTTTTCAATAAAGGCAGTCTGTGCATCACACCAGGCACAGGCATTTTCACACCCCAGTTGTTGTAGAATTGTTTGCGTGTGTCGCGTGGAAGCGACGATCAGGCTAGTTTTAGACGTCGAACGTAATTCAGTCGCACTAAATTGACTGGGTTTATTAGCCAGTGAAAACAAGTTATTTCGATACGAGTGATTTTAGGAGGTTAATATAATCTGTCTGGCTAATGGAGAAGATCTCAGCCCTGATTTTAGGAGCGCTGGAAGGATTCAAAATTCTAATTTAGCACGGCAGTAGCGCTGCGTTGGCACGGCAGATAGTGCCGTTCCTAATGCAAATGAGCTTAAGACAATACCTCTAACTAACTAAACAATGGGAAATTGACATTTAGTGCGACAAGTTCGACGTCTAAAACTGGCCTCAGAAACATAACCTTTGTTTCCTGTTCCTCAGACACCAAGCAGTGTTTTGTTAACCCGTGTATGAACGGAGGCACTTGCCATGAGAGTGACGTTGGTTACATGTGCTCGTGCAAGCTGGGATACACAGGCGCTAACTGTGAAGGTCAGCACATTCTCGATCTGGAGGTTCCCGTACTGTAGATCAGAAAATAACTATCGAAGAGATTATTTGTTTGCTCAGGAGCCCATAAGCAGGAGTCTCCAACTTAACTGGCTTATAAAATCGAGGCACCGTTTTTCCTGACATATCTATTATTATAATAGAGTTTCAGATCATGTGATGGTTCCTTATATGGATACACTTTTATTAGTTCTGCCCATGCACTCGTGCACTCAGTCGATCGGAAATTTGACAGTAACCACCCAAAGGAATCATCACATGATCTGAATAGGACATTTGCACTAGCTTGGTCACGTGACCCAAATCCCATACATTCTGCCATAAAATCTAGTAATTCAACTGGCTGCCATTTGCTCCAGGTTGGAGATTTTAAGCTGAAACTTGAGTGTCTGACTAATATCAATTATTTCTTTGTATTTCTGGAATTGATTTTGACAAAACATCTCGTTAAGAGGTAGTTGGGGTCACGTGACCCTGTTAGTGCAAATGGCCTATTGGGTGGCAACAAGATGTAACAATGTTAGCCGATTTGGTCTATCAAACTTCTGAATACCGTAACATCACTTGACTGTACGCTTCGCCGAATTTTACATTAGTGAAGAGTGAACATTTTGTGAGCTTTACATAGCATGCTTAGGTGCGTAGGTAGTGGACTAATGTGAACAGCGAAACAACCATTCTTGTGATGACAGCAATTGAGACTGTTTGTCAGTTGTATGAATATTTATCTGTTTTTGTACGTTATTTATAGTGTTTCTTGTGTTTTGAAACCACAGTTCACGTCTGCCACCCTAACCCATGTCACCAAGGGGGGAGGTGTGAGGTGGAGTCTGGTCACTACAAGTGTGTCTGCCCTCCTTTGTACAAGGGATACCAGTGTGAAAGTAAGAAAACTCCGCCGCCATTTTGACAGCATAGCAAGATACAAGTCGGAAAAGGCATCCATTTCCATCGGCTGATTTAGAGAATATAGAGCAATGTTCTCGATTGAATTTGGTAAATCACATCTGAAACTTTGTTTTTAGATGTTTATGTAGAGATTTCCTCGCGTAATTCGTCCTATAAAATCGAACGAAAATAAAGTGCCTGTGTCAGCCACTCCTTTGTTATTGTTTTCATTCGATAATAGAAAACGAATTACGTGTAGAAATTTTGAAATAACCATCTACAAACAAAGTCTCAGATTTGATTTACCAAATTTAATCGAGAAAATTGCTCTATAATCTCTAAATCAGCCGATGGAAATGGATGCTTTCTTTGACTCTGTATGTTGCTATGCTGACAAAATGGAGGCTGACACAGGCTCTGTAATTTGTTTCTGTCCACTCAAGTCCGCTCGCAGACGGCTGTCTGCTTAATTCAGATTCAATATAGTTTTCATGTAAAGACGTGGTCTAAATTGATGAGATTACCGTATTCGAATAAAAGTAAACCAACAATCTATCAATCAATTGGCAGTTTTCACGATGTTGCGCACGCAACATAAATGGGATAAGAGCAAGGCCGTCTTCGCCAGAACGAGTCGGAACGGCTCCAAGGTATTGTTCTCACACCATCGTGAAAACGGTCAAGAGGGTGCGGGTTGTCTTTCTGTCCCATGAGTCGATCTATTTGACTGTCTATCTATGTGTCTGTCGGTTTCCAGCAAAAAATACTTCTTTGTCTACCCTCAACATTTCTTTCGTAGTTGTTCCTTCGGATAATTAGTCTATTATCATGCCTGATATTCGGCTCATCTCCAGTGTAAGAACTCACCAGCTGCGTCACAAAGCTTTCTTTGTTTGGTAGAACGAAGGTTGAACCAATCATGATTAAATAGCAACTAAACACAAAGGTGTCCTCAGGGAATGGTTCTTACACTGGAGATGACCCTGATATTCTACAACGTTACAAACTACACACTATATTAATAAATATCAAATCTTTTAAGATTTAAAAATAGTCGTTAAATGCAATTCTGATATTGGGTTCTGATATGCAATTCTGATAATGTTCATGCATAATCCAATTCCATCCGCTCGATAACACACGAAAATACTCAAAATTTGCGCTTATCTAGTAGCTGAAAAGTTAATCAACAAACCCTGAACATTATTTTGTTCATTTCTCGTCAAATTGACTGCATTTAAGCTACTTAAAATCACCCAAAAATCGTGGCACTGCCCCGTTAACTCGTGTAATCTCTCTTCTCTTGCAGTTCCGCATCCATGTTTCACGAGACCCTGCCAGAATAGTGGGGTCTGTATAGATTCATACAGTGGCTATAGCGCGTATCCCGATAACTGGGACTCTCATGGATTCCTTCACTACTTGTGCCTCTGCCAGCCTGGCTATATGGGCCCTAACTGCGAACGTAAGTAGTTATGTTATCTAGTCATGAGATTTGTTTCTGTGTTTGGTCTGTTACTGATTCAGTAGAAAATACTTTCAAGATGAACAATATTTATTTTTCGCTCAAGAAATTCAAGCAATTTATTTTACACAAGCGCCATTCAAGCGCTCTAGGTCCATGATGCATTGCTCGCGGAGAAAAGGGATCAGCTAGCTTGAAGACCACAAAAGTGCGTGATTCCCAAAGTACAGCGCCTTTTCTTGCAGCGGGAATAGGGACGTTTTGGTTGAATAACAGGCCTTGTATTGTAGTTGATCTAATATTTCCAAGCCAGAAGTGTAGAACCTACCAAGCTAATAGCTGTATATTCTATTTTTACCTTTTTTCAGAGGACATTTGCAAACATTGTGACATGAACGCTAAATGCATCAACAATACGTGCATATGTATAGAGGGATTCAACGGCGATGGCTTCCACTGCAAAAGTGCGTATTATAACGTTTTTTTTTCTTCGAACGAACTTTATTTGACATCAAGTTTTCCTTTTTTTATTTTTCACATTGTAGAGATTCCTCATCCTTGCCATCCAAATCCTTGCAAAAACAACGGAGTCTGCACAGAACTACAAGGTGGAGAATACGATTGCAAGTGCCCGAGGGCACCACAGGAAAACACTGTGAAGGTAAATATCTTGTTACGTATAACACAGGAAATTTCTGCAGAACCCCATCCATGGGAAAAGCAGAATTTCCCATTGTAGTAAAGTTTTTTTTTTCACAGGGTTATAAAGCAGCCCGCGGAACCCCCACGGTTCCTACCGCTGCTAGAATGACTGCTTCTTTAGGTCACTTTGTCATAGTTTAGCATTCATGATACAAAATGTATGCCCTACCCAAATATCAATTACCTGACTAGAAGATATAATTTTTTTAATTACTGAAACATCCATGGCCGCCATCTTGGAAAAAGCCGCCATCTTGGATTTTCCGGTATTTTCGGTTTGACCACCAACATAGCATTAGTAAGCATTCATGCCAAATTTCATGCTTGTGTCACAAGATGAACATTTTTGCCATTATTTGCTCCACTGTGCTCGTTGCCCCGCCGCATGCTGAAGCAGCAGAGAGGGGAAAATGATGATGATAATGAAACCATTGTTTTGGGTAACTTATAATTCATTCCTATGTAGAAAAAGATCCTTGCATGCTAATCCATGTCAGAATGGGGGCAAGTGTATTGCCGCACAGGATGGGTCTACCAAGTGTGTCTGCGAGAATAACTTTACTGGGACCAACTGTGAACTACGTAAGTAGTATATGAGGGACTAAACCAGTTTGGCTTGTCCATCAACATTCCTTTTATTCTTCTTGCACGCTGAACATGCGTACGAAAAATATTTACCTTTATTCTCACTTAATTTCGCGATTAAATTTGTTTTTGAAAACATCGCGAACATGTCAGTAAAATGTCCCTCTTCGAGATGTGTTTTTGTTGATATTAATGTTTTCGAAAATCTGAAACGAGGAACATTTTATTGTCGTAAGAAAATTTATTCGACCCAGTAAGAGTCTTATAACGGAGCTCCTTAGCGGCCGAAGCGGAGCACCATAGGTATCACAGGAAATCACAAAAGCCCAAAGTATAACTTAGATCAGGGGCAAATTTACGATCGACTTCGTTTTTCATGGTTCAGCGGTATTCCCATGAGTACCGCGGGCGCGTCCGTGCATACCTGCTTGCCCAATATACCACAGGCAACCCCAAACCGTCTCCCATTTTGGCGGGAAAATGCTGCGCGCCTGTGAAAAAAATATGTAGCCGGGAGCTCCGCTTTTAGCCAGTGGATAAATCTATTTAGTATAATTACTCAAGTGATTATAAGAATTATTTCCGCGCGCTGATTGGTCGAGAGGTTCGTTTTCTCTCGTTAACATTGAAAGGATTGGGAGTGCACGCGCGAGTTTTGTTATGATCGTGAAAAAGTCCAATCTGTCTAAAAACCTTATGAATCACTTGAGAAATTATAGTAAAGCAATTAGTCGCCTCAGGCTCCGTGATTGTCGGCGAATAGTCACCTCGACATTGTTGAATATTAGCTGTTTAGAGGGTTTGTTGGCGGTTTGAAGTAGAATTGTAGTATATCTCTTTGGTGTCCAAATTGATGAGAGATATCCGATACGATTCATGTGTATTCCAATCTTCAGTCAGTAGATTCCGCCGAAAATAACGAGGGGTGATATCGCCCTCGTCGCTGGGCGTAAGCTGTCCAAAGTACCGTTAAAATCTCGACACTCCCCTCAACCTTTGTGTTTTTTCTGTTGTCTTTCCAGCAATTGATCCTTGTAAGACGAACCCGTGTTTGAATGGGGGTACATGTGTCAACGACAACGGAAAGGCCGTTTGTAAATGTCAAGGGAAGTGGCAGGGTGTAATATGTAAAGGTATGCATGGTGAAGACGGGGAGAGATAGGCCTCTTGAGGGTTTTGGCCGCCATTTTGACTTGTTGGCAAGCCGTGAAAAACACCACATAAACACTGCAAACGCGAAGTGAAATTGTTGCGAAAATATCAAACATATCGGCGAAATATGAATCATAGCATTGAAATAATGACTTTAGCAGCTTACTTGCAAGGCTTGGAGGTTATAACTACTGTATGAAATGAGCAATTGCGATTTTAATTTTTCACACTAATGCACTGATTCCTGTAAAATCTGTGTGCGTCGATGCGTAACAAGCCTGTAAAAATACAGGGTTACATGTGGGAAACTAAAAACTACAATCTCCCTTTTTAGAGAGCGCAAGAAGCTGAAATTTAGTAGATTGATTGTTTGGCCAAGAAGAATTACTTTACGCTAATAGAAGAAAAAAAGAAAATGTAATTTTTCTGTACTTGAGAGTGCAAATAAAGGTCATTGTCATTGTCATGACGTCACAGTGTATGATAATAGTACATAGATAAGTATTGTTCTCTGGTTGGTTCCGTTTATATTTGAGGTTCCGTTGGTTTATATTTGAGGCAATCTCGTCGAATTGTTTTTATATAGATTTTAGGGGTAAGATCGAGAGGAATCAAAGTTTTTGCACCTTGCTGTGCACACGGAGTGTTGTTTTGTTTATTGAAACCGTCTTTGTCTGCCTGTTTCAACAGAGTGTGGTTGCCCTAAAGGGAACAAGGCCGTCGTCCCTCCCGAGACCGCGCAAGTCTGTGATGCAGTTGGCGAATGCACATGTGAAGGCACTCTAGTCACCAAGACAGAGACAGGATGCAAAGTTGGAAGTAAGATATCTCATTTTATTCTTATAGCGATCTGGAATCCATCAAAAGCTCGCTGTAATTGGCTCGCGAACGGTCCGGAAGCGCGCGCGCGCTGAATTCCGTGGTCTACGCGCCAATTGGCCACTTGTACTAATTGGGCCACGTGACCCAAATCCAAAACATTCAGAGTAAAATCTTGAAAATTCAACTCTGTGCCATTCGCTCCAGGTTAGAGATTTTATGCTGAAACGTCAGTTACTGACTTAAATGTCGATTGCTTCTTTGTATTTCTGGAATTAATTTTGATATCTCGTTAACAGGTGGTTGGGATCACGTGACCCAGTTAGTGCAAGTGACCTATTTGTGTGAAGTTTTAGGTTGTTTCTGCCAAAAACGATGATGCACGGCTCGTGAGTTTCAAACTTTTATCGTCTTTTTCCAGCATCCCAAGTGCGTTTATCACATTATAAACCACAGAAATCCGGTTTTTTTTTTTTGCTTTTATAAAATAGCATTGCATCTGCCGTGCGTTTAAAATGTGAGAATGCACGGCTCCCAACCAATCACACGTAATCAGACGTAATCGCGTATTATTTTAGCTATTTTATAGAGCGGTTTTCACATGACTGTCGTGAAAGTAAACGCAATTGTGCAATTACTAGCCAATCAGAAACAAGAGTAATTACAACTTACTGCTGAATGGTTTCCTGCCCAGCCAATCAGGAGCCGAACCAATTGGCTAGTAATTCCTTGCTTGTAATTAGTTCGCAATTTGATTGGTTGATAGAAATAAGCAGCCAATGAGAAAGCAAACCAATTGCAAACACGACGGTCATCTGAACTGGGGCAGGATCGGCCGTGCACAACCTTGTTCCCAGCATTCCCAGGGAATGAGGTTTGGCTTATCATAAGGAAAAAGGGGGGAATTGTTTAGATGACGTCACCGGTTAATTGATACTATGAGAACAATGTGATGTTAATTTTCATTTTGGTTTTATCTCTTAAAGCAGGCGATAAATTTCAGAAATATTTTGCATAAGCTCAGTGGCTATAGAAGCAATGAATAGATAGTGACAGTTCTCCCATTGATTTTGCTTACCCAACCAACCGTGTTTTATTTTACTAACAGGGTCCAGCACCCCTTGTAGTCCTAACCCTTGTAAGAATGGAGGAAAATGCGAGGCAGTCGGCCAAGACGCGTACAAGTGCGTATGTCCAAAGGAATACACGGGAACAAACTGCGAAAAAGGTGATTTATAAGCTATTTGTATCAGGGGCCGCAAAGTCATATCATCATGCCTTTCCACTTGGCTCGTGATCGGCCTTGGCGGCAGCTGCTTCGAAGATGGAAATCATTTGGCCAACAGCTGCATGCAGGCATTTTTGTGTGTCATCATTCTGAGGATCTGCCGTCTATCAATGTTTAGTATTTTCTCTATGCTATTCCAGTTCCTTCTTTTGTCAAAAAAGCCTGTTCTGTAACGCATCATGTTTCATACTGCACACATGCGGATTGTACTTGAGATGCTGTGTATCGAAGTCTTGGACTGGCCGGGATTCAGTAATGTTCAATAATGTTCTGGAGTTTTCTATTTGAGATTTTGTAAGACCAGTCAAGTTCACCTTCAACATGAGAAGCGGGGGTCAACAACAGTCTGCTTGCAGGCGGTAAAGAGTGTTTTTAACACGTGATCGTGATGGTGACCTTGGATTTGGATAGCGCGACCCCTTCCCTCGATTTTTCTCCTTGCCCCAAAACCGCGCGCGCTCCAAAGTCCAACATAGCGGCGTCGACCGATAACTCCCGGGTTCTCCACCAAAAAAACAACGCTCCAACGCCTGTAGCAGGCTAGTAACGTGACGTCAGAGAGTACCTGGACAAATTAGATCGTGTTGATCCAAGAGCCAAGTTAAAATAAAATAAAAATAAATAAAATATGTTTATTATACTTTTTGCAGCTTAGAGCTGAATTACAAGTATGGTCAGTAGTAATAATATTACAAACTAAATACATGCAGGCTAGTCTGTGTCCGTGTTGATGTTCAAGTGGCGAGCAAACTTATATGTTACAAAGTTTGCAAAACGATCAGTGTGTGTTAGTTTAACGTTGAACTCCCTTCCTGATCTAAGGTTGTAGTTTGAATTAACCTTAGAAAGACGACTATTTACAACATTATACACTGGATTTCCAGGGACAACTGACTGGATAAATTTCTTACAAGCTATAGCTCTTCTGTCTGACAGTAAAACGATTTCGGCCGCTTTCAAGGATTCAGAGTAAGACAGACCAGGGTAAATTATGGTAAGAGCCCGTTTTTGGACTTTTTCTATGGCCTGGGACAGATATTGTGGGAGGTCCGCAAACGCCGGGGACGCATATTCTAAAATTGGTCTTATAAGCGAGCAATAGGTTCCAATCTGGCGAAAATAATGATACGAAACTAAAGCGTTGCAATTCCCAACGTGATGTCCTTCCTTCATTGTTACGTTCCACAGAAATTTGCAATCCTAACCCCTGTGACAATAGCGGAATTTGTCTACCAAACAATGGCGCTCATACTTGTCAATGCCAACCTGGATTCACTGGGGCCAAATGCGAAAACAAGAGCCGTGAGTAGATTTTTCATTTTAAGAACTTTTCGCCAAAAATGTTCGACTTGTCAATGTTGCAAAGTTTTTAGGAAATCCCCCTTACCTAATTTGAAAGGTTTGTAAGTATGTTGTTTCCTCGTATCGTAGCGAAAAAAATCAGGAAAAATTCCTCAAAAGTACAGATGTTGAAGAGACGTTGTTCTTTGGTCGCCATGTTGTCTTTTCATGGCCAAACGGCCTGATGAAGGTACAGCATCTAGTGAAATAATTTAAAGTAAATACTACGTCAACTTTGATATTTAGATGTGTGCGAAGTTGAATGTGAAACGTTTCAGTAGGTGAACTTTTTTTCCAAGCTTACGTGCTATTTAACAATTAGACCTCAAGGCCGAATGGTCTATTGATATCATAGCACATGAGGACGAGAGGTCTAATTGTTTTAGTATAAACCAACTAGTTGGTCGGTTTTGGCAATGAATTCCATTATTTTATGTTGAAAAAATCAAGATTCTTGCAAAGAAAGGTGGTGGTTTTGCCAGGCACGGTCTATCACTAATAGACCATTAGTAGCTCAGCCAATCAGAATGCAGGATTTGTAATAGACATTGGTTGTTTTATACTAATTTCTGGTCATATTTATTCCTTTACAGCTACAAAGCCGAAGGATCCCTGTCACCCGAACCCTTGCTTGAACGGGGGCAGTTGTGCGCCGGTCAGCGGGAGCTACGATTGTACATGTGTTGTCCAGTATACAGGAGCGCATTGTGAGGGTGAGTACAGCTTTGCTGTTTCGCACCTTGTGTTCATCGTGGGTTGACGTGATTCGTCATTTCTCCTGTGTTTCACGTCTTCCGAATGAGACAAAGAAACGAGGTCCCGTCTCCACACTTAACCAGAACGCCAGGGAATCACAGTATCACTACAATATTACATATCTAACAACCACTCATAATTGTATTTTTAATATTCTGATAGATATACCGTGTTTAAATAACAATAAAGTTCAAGTTCAAGTTAATCGTATTTGCAAACACTTGACGCAACCAGTTATTCAATGACACCCGTGGTCAATTTTACATTTTGTTTAGGCCTCCTGTCGCTATTGTTCTACTTGACAATAGTGTTTATAATATTACAATAGTAACATGACACAAGAGTTGATTAACGAGAGTTAGAATCTTTCCTACAGTATTTGTCCACATCACAGTCAGAAAAGTGTCTATTTTTAGATTTGAATTTCGCGCGCGAAAGTATTCGAATGCTCAGGTTCGAATGCTCGTATACCCAATACGCAACAAATACAGAATATCCATACCTTATCTTTGCGACTTCAAAGGCTTTTCGATTGATCTGCGATTTAATTTTAGGCTGGATCTCACAACTGTTTGCTTGGCGAGAAAGTGGGAACCCTGTGGATGACGAATTTTCGCTGGAATCCTAGTTCTAAAATAGACACTTTTCTGACTGTGATTCGGGCGTACATAGTAAATATGGAAACTTGGTAATCCACTCTTGCATGACATCATGTAAATCGTCTCCAATAAACTTATATATTTTGTGTTTAGTTGACAAGTGCGCGAAGTGCCACGTGCGAGCTATCTGCATACACGGACGATGTAAATGTCAAACGGGATATATTGGGACTGGGTACGAGTGTAAGAAAGGTTTGTATTACGTGATGATGTTTTTGAAACTTTAAAACGTGTTAGACATAGACAGTCTTTATTTCAACAGGGTTAAAGAACAGCAGTAGAAAAAAAAACAATGTTTTACATGATGTTGGGGGTGTGTAGTAAAAATCTTTATTTGCATCTCTCCGGTGTTATGTTTTGTTTTCTACAGTTACAGTTTTTTTTAATATTAGAATTTTTTTGTAAATATAAAATTGTAGGAGATGCTTAAATTGCCTAAATTAACAGTGAAGTACTTTTTCGTGTTAGACACCTGTCAAATATAATAAAGGGACTTGAGAATTCCTGAAGTTGTAGAGCATGTTATGGGAGTTAAAAGTATTTACTCTAGTGGAGCTAGACTGTGGCACGACTTTGATGAGTCTTTCTCTCCTAAGGGCATTTTGCAAAGCTTGTGTCCAAGCTATTCATGATCTTTTCCGTTTTGCAGTTCACCGTAAGACGTGCCCAACAATGTGTCCACTGTACTCCACGTGCACACCACAGGGATCCTGTCAATGCAATCCTGGATATTCCATGACTGGAGACCACTGCACTCGTAAGTCGACTGTCGTGTCAGCAGAAAACAGTTCCTAGGTCGATAGTGGGGCATACTGTTTTCGACGTTTCTTAAGGCCCATTTACACGCTGCGATTTGTCGGGCCGATTGTCGGACGGTGCATTCACACGCTGCGATTTGTCGGGCCTCTGCTTTGATCTGCGAAATAAAAAATCGGGCCCGACAACAAAATCTGTTGAATCGCATCAGATTTTTCGAAGTCGGGTCGACACCGAACGTACGTAAACAAAATCGGGCCCGAAAAATCGGCGCGTGTAAATGGCCCTTTACAGGTTGCCAAGTAGACATTAGGTGTAGATCTTGAAGTACAGTAAAAACCCGCTAAAAGAACGAGTGGATTAAGAACACTCAGGCTGTAATTTGGTCAAAAAGACACCTGTTACATAAGAACACATGCAGCCTGAAAAATGAAAATTGTTCTTGTATAAAAGAAGGCTGCTAGTTAGATTCGAGGACAGTAATCTAGTGTGGTACATCCAGATCAATATGTGCACACTACTACACACAGAGTCTACAGCATGTACTGAATGGGGAATTCCAGGGTACATTTAGCAATTGTTTTAGACTTGTTGTTACTAAATTACTGTCACCTTCTACCAATCACATTCTTTATTTTGACTGTTGGTAGTGTATGCAGTAAGCTATTATCTAATTGTTAAAAGACAAATGTTATAAGAACCCTTAAGAACATTTTCAGGCTGTTTTTGCAGAAAACACCCAATATATAAGAACAAACTCAGCCTGTATCCCCAAAACACCTGTTCTTTTATGCGGGTTTTTACTGTATACTAATCAGTGGAACTCTAACCGGATCTCTGGTTGGCATACTTCGAGTTGTAAGTCCTGAGGATGATTTTAATGTGTAGATTTTTCTCGAGTAGTAGAGGGATAATATATATTTCATTTCATCTGTCAGCCAATGACACGCAAGCTTGGAGCACGGAGCTCTTGTAATGATTTGTCCTATTTGTTTGGAAAACAGCAAATCATTCATTGGTGGGAAAATTGTTTGAAGCTTTTGCAATTAGCCAAATGATTGATACGCAGACAGCTTTCTATTTCATTTACCATTATCGGTTTATATATACCTTCTTGCGCTCTGTCTTATTACCAAATAACAGGCTCGTAATCTAAGAACAACACTTAGTCGACGTAGCTTTGATGGAAAGATAGAACGGCAATCGTATTATTCGCTGTATCAGAATCGAGACCCTTTGGAATATTTCAAAACGCACGCTAAACGAGTAGTCTGATCTATTGAGTGTTTAAAGATTTAAAAAGCCCTTGCCAGCCTCTCCTTTGTTGTGTCGTTCGATATAATAAGACGAACTACGTGTAGAAATAACCATCTGCAAGTAAAGCCGAATTCAATCGAAAATATCGCACTGCAATTCCTGAATCAGCCGATGGGAATGGATTCTTTCTCCGACTCGGTATGTCGCTAGGCTGACAAAATGGCGGCTGACAGAGGCTCTTCAAATCACGAGTTTCACAGTGTAAAACTCACAGTATTGATATGGCCTCCCCTGCTACTCAGCCCCCGCGACACATCACATGCCACCGCCGCCGCCTCCCCCGCCGTATCCACAGCCGCCTCCACCTCCTCCCCCAGCATACCCGCAGCCGCCTCCTCCCTCGCCACATCCACAGCCACCACCTCCTTCTACGCCATATCCTCAACAACCCCGCCTTCAACGACCCACCCAGCAGCAGCACGGCGCGTTCTTCCAACAGCCGCTGTGTATCATCTGATTCCTCCAGCCCCTATCACACCCATAATTGGGGCTGTATATGAGTGGCCAGTGCCTCAAGAAGCGTCCTTCGTAAGATCACCGGGCCTCAAAGGGCAAGTCCTTTGACCTCGAGAAAACAACCATCGGCAGGAATTCATGGTCAGCGGTATCCGCCACGAAGTTATGGTCAGCGGTATTCGCCACGAGTTTATGGTCAGCGGTATTTGCCACAAGAATATGGACAGCGGTATACGCCTCAAATCTACAGTCAGCAGTATTATAAACGGAACCACGTAGAAAAGATGAGACAAAAGAAAGATAGCCACAAAAAGCATCACAATAGAGCACTCTCGAAACCTAAGTAGACAATTTAAGTGTATTAATGATTAACTCGATAAATATTTAATCTTCAATAAATCTTACTTAATTATAGAGATAACGATATTTTAAAATAGAGTCTTGTTTTGTATTTTTTGTTCACCATTAGCTTGTAAAAGTTAACAACGATAAGTAAAAAGTAATTAAAACCGTTAACATATTTCACTTTGCATGCTTTTTGTTTACTTGCATGACGGATTATTAAGCATTAGCGCAGCGTTCTGCATGGTGTGGGCAACAAGATGCTATATGAAGCATGATGACGTGGCGGTGTTACGCGTGGTGGCGGGAGGTGGTGGTCTAGGAACTACATGACAACTGTACAACTCCAGGAGTCCATCATCTCGGAGTGTCAATTTGCTATTTACCCTACTTCCATCACAGTGGGATTTGTGCTATTTATGATTTTTTGTCTGAGTTTCCACTGGAACCACTGTACTAATATTTAGGTAATGATTTTCAAAAAATTGTCGGTTGTTATGGGAGTGACTCAGAGAATCACATAAATTTTGATGCTAAAAATAGCACAATTTTACTGTGTTGGCCAACACTCCGAGCCATGGTCTCCTTGCAACACTTTACTACTTGTCTCTGTAGTTGATACAAAAGTAAAGAGCCGAAAGAGGGATCGAAAGTGAGGCAAGCGAGTTGAAGCAGGAAAATGTCGGAAGCCAGCAGCTTTCTTGTTCGCTCACTTGTGATTTATCTTTCATCTTCTCCCACTTTTTGTTGCTAACTATAAAAAGGATCAACGTCGCTTTCTAAACAGACTCTAAAAAGAAAAACTTACAAACGCCTAATATACGTTTTTCGAATGCCTAGCGTTAGATAAATGATTAAGTTCGACATTGGTGGAACTCGAATTTTGTGTTGTTTTGATTTGCGATTTAAAAAGCCCGTGTCAGCCACCTCTTTGTTATTGTTTTCGGTCAATATTAGAAGACGAATTACGTATAGAAATATCTAAATCAGCATCTAAAAACTAAGTTTCAGGTTTGGTTTACCAAATTCAACCGAGAACATTGCTCTATATTCTCTAAATCAGCCGATGGAAATGGATGCTTTATCCGACTTGCTATGTTGCTATGCTGTCAAAATGGTGGCTGACACAGGCTCTTCAAGGCAACTCCAGTTTCCGTAGTAGGCCTTATCAACTTATTTCGCTGACATTGACTTTCTCACGTGACTTGACAGGCATCAGTGTGTATGGAATATTAGACTCTGGAGAAGAAGAGGAAGAGGGAGGAGAGGAGACGGGACCCCCACCCTCGCCATACCCGACCCCACCTCCCCAAACCACACCCACACCGCAACCTACCGGAACCCGACAACAACACAGCCGGTGACTCAACCCACCAACCCCGCTACCGTAACCCAGCCGACAACTATCATCCCCACTACCGCCCCGCTAACCACCATTCCTACCACTCCGACTACAATCCCACCTACCGTCACAGCGGGTCCTGCACCCGGTCCTGCACCCACTCAGGCACCTACTACAGGTGGTGGTGGAGCTGGTGGCGGGGGTTCTTCCGGAGGTTCTACTGGTGGAGGTGGCTCCCCTGGAGTAACGGTTCCTGAAGGGACCGGAGGGAGCCCTGGAACTGCTGGAGGGACTCCTGGCGGGAACCCCGGAAGTAGCGGAGGAGCTTTACCGGAGGGTCCCCTGGAGTAACTGTTCCTGAAGGGACCGGAGGGAGCCCTGGAGCGGCTGGAGGTTCTACTGGGGCAGCAACTCCTGTTGGGAACCCCGGAAGTGCCCCTGCAGTGACTGGCAACATGCCGGCAGCTACTGGTGCGGCCCTCCCAGGCGGGGCACCCGGCCTATCAGACGCGGTCTCTCAGTATAACGACCCTATATACACCCAAGGGACTGTATATTCCAATCCTGCTGTCGCGGCTCCCATTCCGTATTACCCGCCAGTAAGCTACTACAATCCACTATACCCCTACCCTGCAGTACAATATGCGCCTGCTACTTACTACGGCCGCTATATGACACCGCAAACGAGGGAGTTGCCGCGATATACAGGCTACCGCGGTCCATATACAAGATACAGAGGGCAATACCCAGCCTACCAGAAGCGATATACCAGCAACAAGGGGAGATATACCAGCAACAAGGGACAAAAGAGTGTGAAACAGTATAGGCGTCTGAAGGCTAAATTACGTGGATAAGCAGGAAAGAGTGTTTGAGGGTCAATGTAAAATGTAATGTCAACTGAATTAGTAATTCGACAAAAATAAGTACGCTGTACTACATTTTTCTGTATTCTGTCCACGTTTATTGCAAAACTACTGGATGTAAATTTTCTATTGATGCAGGATACTACATTGGTAAAGGGGGTAACCGAATTGGTATGTAGACAATAGAGCGGTTTTCACGTGACTGTCGTGAGTAATTACAAATTACTCGGTAATTGCGATTGCTTCGGGCTGTGATTCGTGGACAGCATGATCTTTGATCCTTCAGCCATTCAGATGGCGTAGAGCAAACAATTGCACAATTACTTGTGATTATTTCTGTCGCGAAAAGAAGAGATTGGGAATCAGCTCGCTCTCTGATTGGTTTGTTGTTGAATAACTATCGCATTTGATTGGATAGTGAATTACTCATTGAATTGCTTTCACGACAGTCGTGCCAGAGTCCCGCCGCACTAAACTAAAATAATAGTATCATGAAGCAGTATTGTTTGACCTCCGTTTGCGCCGAATAGTTGGAGACAACAGATCGGTTGAATCTAATGGACTTATGGCGATTCTATCCACTGTAGTAAATTACATCGGCCCAGATGGATAGGCGAATTTACTTAAAATTGTAATTCAAATTTAATTTGCTTGAAATTAAAAAAGTCGAGAAAATAAATACAGGTAACCGTTAACATTGCTAGCATGTATAGGAAACAATTGCCGTTTATTTTTACTGCATTATTTTCGTGAAATTAAATTTCTGGTGTACCTTGTCCTAGCGAAGTACATAGGGAAAATTTGAAATTGAACGGTGCTTTCCTTCCATTTCATACTGCTTGTGTATGTTTATTTCCTGTAGACTTCATTTTTTGCGGTTAAAAAGTTTATTCTAAGCAATTGTTATCAGAATGTCAATCAAAGTGGTTTCTTCGGTTCTAAAGCGACACCAATGTTATATTCGCCTCGTTTAGTTTATAATGAACTGTGATTCTACAAACGTCTAGCGTGGAAATGGCCTTCATAAATCCACGTTTCTGATGTCTTCCCACATGTCTTTGTGAGCGGCCGGTGAAGATAGGTCAGGGAGGGGATGCACGCGCAGTTTTAGGCAATGCAAGGAAAACACTCAAGAAATGCCCCATCCTCGCGCGTCATGGTGAAAGAGAAAAAGAGAGAGTAAGGGTCAGCCTCTTGATCCTACCCCTGCTGGGAGAATATAATATTTGCTGGGAGGAGGTGAAGGGAAGATCCGGGCGCGTGAGGATGGAATGATATTTGACGTGTTGCAACTTTGGAGGTTACTTGCATCGCGACATTATAAAGTGTGGGTGCGCTTTCACGCTTGCAAATAGTCGTTGGAAGACCTCAGAAAGGTGATTTCCTTTTCTTTTGCACCAGGTTACTGAAAATCATTCCGATAGATTAATCAAAACAAACAAGCTAAATTCTTCTTTCCATTTATTCCAAATATCACCAATGACATCAACTACATGGCTTAACTTTTCAAGAATAAGTAGGAATGGTAGTTTGCAGATATGTAGGTCCCTTGCCGTCCGGCTTGTGAGCTTGCTTGATGCTGTCGGGTTTATTGCCAGCAGTTTTGTACCCGATAAATACCCATGATCCCTTGAAACCGGGCATGGTAGGATCTTTAGCTCCCAGACTCCTCAATGCACCAGCGGCCTCGGCCACGAAGTTGTTCCCATTCCCCTGGACGGCGACAAGGACGATTGTCTCGTTTGGCAAGTCCCGGATGTATTTTGCCATTTTTGACCCGGATGACGGTACAGCGAAGGTGTCGAATGCGCGTGCACTAATGAAGTCTCCGTTGGATTTTAGTGCAACCAGGTTGTGTCCACGTTTCTGGATAATTTGATAGAAAATTTGTAGTCATTGTTGGAATTTGCAATTTCATGACCAGTTTTTTGGCGCTTTATTCTAGTAGTTGTCCTGGTAGAAATTCATGGTCAGCGGTATTTGCCACGAAATTATAGTCAGCGGTATTTGCCACGAAGTTATGGTTGCGGTGGTATGCAGTGAGAAAGTAAGCCGCTGACCACAGGGACTAGGCTACAGTAGGGGCAATTCCTGGACGACAATTAAAGAAATTGCAAATTGTTGAAAGAGCTTAGTATGATTTGCTGCAAGCACTGTCGAAATAAACTGTTTTTTTTTTTTTTTTTTACCTTGAGGCTACGTTCGATTCCGTCCACGATAATAGATGCCTGGACCGGTTTGTTATCTGGTGTGATGTCATCAAATCCCATGGACATGATTTTAACGTGAACAGGTTCTGAAGAAAGAAGGTTGACAAAAATAACATTAGAAGATGGACACGATGCGCGACGGGGATGTAATAGCAACTGCAATCTACTGTTGTAAATACTCCATTTAATTCATGATCAGCTCTCGTAAGATCTAAGTCTGTTGGATTGATACCCAGTGCAAAACAAATAGGGTCATACAATAGAACGGAAACAATGGTAGGCTTTGTTCTGCCTATCCAATCTC
This sequence comes from Scolanthus callimorphus, assembly GCA_033964015.1. NCBI lineage: Eukaryota > Metazoa > Cnidaria > Anthozoa > Actiniaria > Edwardsiidae > Scolanthus > Scolanthus callimorphus. The sequence goes on along the minus strand of CM066925.1, from coordinate 15,216,992 downwards.
ACAAGATCTTCCAAGAATAGGTTGTGGCCCCAAGTCACCGTTCTTTTATGTTTGGGTTTTGAGAACAAAAAAAAAACTGCCTAGAATCTATCAACTGGCCTCTCAATCTATTTATTGAGTCGAGATGTCAAGGGTATCCAGGACATAAACACAGCGCGCAATGCATTATAGAACGGTGGCATGGGCCATTAATGCTGAAGATTTAAGACAGGTTATTTTACAACCTCGAGCAACGTTTGGCCAAAAATACTGTTACTCAATGATTTTTATCCTAATTTGTAGATTTGTGGTCCACATTTCGAAATATCACAAAAGGCAGAGGACTGGGTTCGCCCTGATGCAGAATCAGCGTTCAAAAACGGAAAAATTCTAACGAATCTATATAGGCTGTGATTGACATCACCATTTTAGGTGCGAAAAATACGTCTATCTGTAAAAACTAAAATTTATTTTCTCAGCTTCCTCTGAAAACTTTTTACCGGCGCGATAATACACGAACACTACCATGAATATCTTTGAAAAGAGACTAAAAAAAATCTGTCTTATTAGTCTTTAGACGTCTCGTCTGCCTTTCCATCGAATTGCACTCTTTGTAAGAGTAGGGATTGCATCGTGGCCTGGAGGTCATTATTTTGACGCAGAGATCAAGTAGCAAATCCTTACCGGTGTCGCATCCATAGATTTCCACCCGAAGGCAAGGTTTGACGTGCCAGTCGGTAGGAAGAAAGCGTACATAGCGAGTGTCGACTGACTTGAACGTGTTCTTTTTCACCGAATTGCTGTTGCGATTCCCATGGAGATTCTGAATTAAGAAAAAGCAAAGAGGCGAAGCTTACCAAGGGGGATTCACAATGGGGAGTGGAGCATGATCGTCATTGAAACTTGGACTATGTAGAATATGAAGAAGGAATGGAATATATCAGTTACTGAAAACAATGACTAGTAACCTGGAAGTTCTAGGATGGGCCAACTGCCCGAATTGGTGGATATATCCATTGGGACCTGGGACGATTTTTTTCTGAGGGTACAACGTGCCCTCCAGTCATGCTCGGTTGATTTATCCTTGGGCTATTCAAACAGGCTCATAGCGAAATAAAAGCACATGACCGTTCAGCTGCAAAATGAAACTACTCCATACATTATTTGTATGGACTACAACCAAATATTTGTATGGACCACAACCAAATGCATAATGTTGGTGGAATCTTCCTTTATCCATGCAAGGTAGGACAGGGAGGGGGTGTCTCACGGAAAAATTGCTCCAACATTCTAGTCCTTCCTTCCACTCATAATTGAAGGTAGAGCGTGTTCTCTCGGCAGAGTGTTCCAATATTTTAATTTGATTTTAGCCTTGCTGTCCTGTGGCCTTCGTGAAGCGCAACCAAAGACATACCTTGGGTAGAGAGGACCTCTCATGGTAATCAATCCATTGTTTGCCATTTTTACTGAACGCCATCTTGAATGACTTAACCCACATCTTACTATCACTGCTTCCCTGTGTTGCAACGGCTGATACCGAGAACACGTGACCGAGGTCCATCTGCAGCCATTGGTTGTTGTTTTCAGCTGGGCACCAGGCTCCTTTGGAGTGAAGACGCGCCAGTTTTGGAAGTTTGTTTGGTTGATAAGTGGATGCCGTGATACGGTTATCCTTTAGTGCGCCTGACTGCATACCAATTGGGATGTCGCAATCTGCAGGAAGAAAAGCAACTTAACTTCCTGGACATTCTTGACAGCATACTACAATACTTGTTGAAATTGTTCTTTGATGGGTCTAACGTCAATGCTTTGGGCAAGAGTGTTTGTACTCAGTTTTTCCTTTTTTCACGTCACCCACACTGCCTTGCCTCGACTAGCTTTGCTACTTGCAGGTTGTGTGTAACATTATTTGTTCTTAATTATGTACATATAATTGATTGATTGATCGATCGGTTGACTATGACAAACGCCATGCAAGAGTCTCCCGGTACCAGTACAATGATGTAATGGGACGTCTTTCGACTGATTCGCGTTGCTGGGCCGAGACAGTGCGTTTCTTGTTTTCTTTCCTTTCGTTCTTTCTCGAAAGATGCCTATGCGGAAGAAACTACGCTGACTCTAAAATACAAACTGGAGTTCCTATCCCGACTACTCACACCTTCCAAATGAATATAATTTCGAGCGGGGATTGGTTGAGATTTAAGTGTTGTTTAGTCTATTTTGGGTTATTTTGCTATTTCGGTTGGTTACCTGGTAACACGACCCAGGAGATGGTTACAGGGTCGTAATGGCCTTGATCTTGAAGCTCTTTCATACAAACTCGGAAGCCACTTTTTGTCGCGCTCTGTATTGGGAATATAAAAGCAGGTTAAAATAATAATGTCAAAAAGAACAAATTGGGTACCGTGCACTCTTGTTGAGAGAACATGAATCTTGAATCCGAGGCTAAGGGGAATAAAAGAAGAGTCTCGGGCCCAAGTTAGAATTTTGTTCATCGAAAGTGGTCTATTTAGGGAGCGTAAGATTTTCCTCAAATAAAAGAATCAGCATCCGAAAAAATAGGTAATAGAAAAAATGAAGCCCTAGAGCGAGAAAACCACGGCCTATTGTTTCGTTTAGAAAGTAGCGTAGGATCTTCTAAGCTGCTGGGTTTCTTCTTGACCAAACGAAATTCTATCATTATGGTGTTCTTGTTTTACTATTCGCTATTTCATGTACTTTCTTTGCCCCCAAAATCAATAGCTGACTATTGTCTTCAAATACTCTTGGGATGCTCACTCTTCTCAAGATAATAGAAACAACATTTGCCTAATGAATTTGAGGGGCAAACAAAGTGCATTGTGGGTGGTGTGGAAATGGCATATTGGTTCTTAATCTCACCTCTACCCATGATGCAATGCTGTTGTGTCTGGGAGGAACTTTTCCCTTCGTATTCTCGTGTGAGGCGCTTAACAATACGGTTGGCATATTCAGAGGTACTTTCTGAAGCTTCACACTCTGTTGAGGAAGAAAGTATAATGGTCTATGGTTTTGCTTGCGACTGCAAACAAATGTACCAAGTTGGATCGGATGTGGCCTATTGCCCCACAATGGGAAACGGGAGATCGAGCCGTGATGGTTACGTGGCTCGGGATTCTATTTTATTTCAAAGGAAATTGAGGATTACGAGAAAAGTAAACGTTTTTTCGGATCTCGGGAATCTGAGACCATAGACCCATAGTGTAGAGCCTCACAGAGATGGCGCGGGATTGTGTATTCTGGGCTTGAATGTTTACCCCTGTGACGTGATGCCATATGCTAAAAAAATAAAAATAATAACGTGCTTATATAGCGCTTTATCCTCGCGGCTCAAAGCGCTTTACATTTATGGATAACTCATCCTATAAGAACCAGCTTTATAAACATGAGTGTGTGTTAGTATTGTGAGTTCTGTGACACTGAGGTTGGGCAACTTCCGACGGTCCTAGTGGTTCTTTAACGTCCCTCTGGTTCCGGTTAGTGTAGTGTATGTAAGAGACGGGGCCTACGGTTTAAACGTCCTTATCCGAGAAGACGCGAAGGTCTAACCATTTGCAGATGTTAGAGCAAAGGCAGCACCTTCTCCTCAATTATTAGAAAAAGACCCTGAGTGTTGGCCCGGCCAGGGTTTGAACTCCCAACCTCCCGCACATAAGCCCGGCGCTCTACCACCACTGCGCTAACCGGTCGTCGGTTCAGATATGCTCTCAAGCGCCATCGAACGTCGGTCTTACCTTGCAAAAAGCGTTGTTCTGAATGTAAAGAGGGGGACTGGATGATGAGAAGGTGAGGACATCATATTCAGAGAAATGGTGATTAGGGAGGTACTCGTACGCCAACCAAAACTGAAATCAAAGAACACATCGTCAATTTTACAGCCAATAATAAGAAATTATCCTATCTCTCCTGACCTCACTAGTTGTACGTATTTAAGAAGGGCAATGATGGCTTAATCGGACGTTACGCAACTGTTGGGATGAGGCCTTATGCGCAACAGAGCGCGAAGAGTTGAGGTAAGGTAAGGCAACTGTTGGGAAGAATACTGGCAGAAGCACTCTACAGAGTTGTTAACTTGAACTGGAGAAAATGATTATGATTTGGAATCATCAACTATAAAATCGTAAACCGTGAAGGAGGTTTGGATATGCGATCTTAGTTTGCATAGATTTCATTCTTTTTTTCGGCTTAAATGATTTGCTTGAGAAGCTATATCAAACACTAGACAGTAATTTTCATATCAGGATTTCCAAACACCAAAAGGTCGGTTAAAAACTCACTTCTCGGTGTTTTGGAATCCTGATAAAAAACTGTCTCGTGTTTGATATATTACTTACCACACTGATGTTTTTATGTAGTCCATCAAAGTCCTGCAGTTCACGTAAGCAGATCTTAAACGATCGTGACGTCACATCCTCGGTCCAGACCGTGGCCGCGTCGTGCTTCATCTTGGCGATAGCGTGTCGTGACGTCACGAGAATAGAGGGAGCTTTGGAAAACTTGTTCTGCAACGAGACAAGTGACACATTGGTAATATATATTGATCTTCTGAAGATAACTAGTCGGCGAGGCCGAGAAAAGATGCGAGATTCCTTATTACAGTGGACAGGACGATCCATGTTCTAACGATATGTCTCACGCAGATATTAGCCCATACGTTCCAGTACAAGAAGTGAAAACCCTAAGGCTGGAAGGGATAACGCGTACAATAAAGTGCCAGATCCCTCAAACTTCTGTTCAGTGACCAAGGAATCAAAATAAATTGAGAGAAGCATGTTGAAGCTTTGCCTAGTTTTGATATAAGGGGATGAAATGTCTCGTCAAGACTTCAAGAGGAACTGGGAATAGGCCTTATCACGGTTTCCGCCGCCATTTTGTTCAGTAGGCAGATGTGCAAAATCGCACATAAATTCTGTAAACGCGAAGTGAAATCGTTGCGAAAATATTGCACATATCAACAAAGTACTTAGCGTAAATAATTCTACTTGGCCAAACAATCACTCTATCAAATTTAAGCTTCCTACGCTCTCTATAAAGCGAGCAATTGTAGTTTTTATTTTTCCACATCTACCCTTGTATTTTGACAGGCTTTTTACGCATCGATGCACACAAATTTTACAGGCGTTTGTATGAAGAATTAAAAACGTAATTACTCGATTCGTACAGCAGCTATAACCTCCAAACTTTTAAGGTAAACAGTTTCAGCCACTCTCTCAATGCTACGATTCATATTTTACCGATATGTTTGATATTTTCGCAACGATTTCACTTCGCGTTTACAGAGTTTATGTGGGATTTTGCACATCTTGCCTACCGAACAAAATGGCGTCGGAAACCGTGATAAGGCCTATTTGAGAGAGACTTGTCTCGGCGAAGGAAAACAATTCGCTTTCTGCACGAGACACTGGAGCCTTTTTTGTAGCCAACATGTTTAAAGAACTCCTTCTACATTGCGTATACGTACCTTTGGTAAAGATATCAACTTGCAAGTAGTACCATCCCACCAGTTGTTGATATTCATTTCCCCAGCCACCCCTCCACGGGGAGCACCCTGGAATGCAACCCAGTCCACGCTGATGACACCAGGATCACTAACATCACTACCGCTGCCCTCGTGCGGGCGCTTGTCTCCTCTGCCAGCCCTTAGTGCGCATGCCCAGAAGTCATTTTCATCGGCGCCCTCTACCCACGTGGTTATCGCGTCATGCACTATGGCGGAGTTGTCGCTGTCGTAGTTTACAGTCACCAGTACGAAGACTGGGAATGTTTTGTACCATTTCTTGGGTGCCATAGCAACCGTCGTGCATTCAACTTCACGTCCGGTAAGGTCCAGGGATGCGCGGCCTCGCTGAAGATTGAAGTCTGGAAGTAAGACGTGGTAGTGCGGTTATTTTTCATAGACCGAATAAAGTTTCGTTTAGGACCGGAAATGTGTCCCAGTAAGACTCCATGACGCGATCGTTTTGGAACTTTTAGTAGTGATCAAAACACCGTGTTATCCATCTTTAGCAGTAAAAATTGTGTTGCAGTTTTAATTGTTTGCAATCCTTGAAACACTGCTGGGCTAAGACCTCCAAAAGTTGCTAGAGTCGTCCTAGCATTGTTAGAAATTACGGCGATCTAAGAACCGGCGTGGATGCGCACTAGCAACCTTAACAGAAAACTTCTGAGCGATGTTGTTGATGGTATCAGGCATTGGCCTTGGGTATGACAACCGTGGGCTAACACTGTAGTTTTTGTTCTATAAATAGCACAAGTTCTACTACAATGACAGCAACGTGTTAGCAAATAAACGCGCTCATGTTAACGCACTCTTGTGACAATCCACTTATGAACGCACAGAAAAAAGGAAAGCAATGGGAACAAATTGCGTCGAAAGAAACTTACGTCTGCAGCTTCCAGCGTGCTGAATCGGGACACTTGTCCGTCGTTCACACATGTCCTTGGTGTAGAGGCAATAGTTGTCATAGGTAACGCGTTCCTGGCTACATACGGGATCCTGGTACTCCCGGCAGTTGAACTTACAGATGCAGCGACCATCGTTAGGGCCAAGCGCTTTGCATGTTGCGTAAAACTTGCATTTGACGTTGAGGCAGGGGTCAAGGTCTGAGGAAAGAAGAGGCGACATTACATCTCTACTTTAAGGCTATGTTCACACGACGCAATTTTTCTTGCAACTCGCAACGCAACGGTGACAAATCAAAAATCATTGCGAGTTGCCGCCGGATGTTACACGCTTGCAATATCTTTCAATATACTCCTATGGAAATTATAAATTACCGCGGCACTATCAAAATCAAGTGCGCGGATTAGCTCATTCAGGGAACCTATTGCGCGATGAATTGCCAAGACATTACACGAAGCAACTTGTCTCGCAACGTTGCGAAAAGTCGAGCTCGGTTCTACATTTTCTGCAACTCGCAACGCAACAAAATATTGCATTGCAGCGGGATGTTACATGCGCGCTTTTCGCTGCAACTGCAACAAATATTGCGCGTTGCGAGTTGCAAGAAAAATTGCCTCGTGTAACATGGCCTTTACATTTACGATTGGCTGCTTGATTCCCGCCAATTTTGGTGCACGTGGAGTTAGCGTTTAATGGGGAGTTTGCAGGTGTTGCGTGACATTTTGAATTTTGACCCTAGTAAAATCAAAATACCATATTTGAAAAGAGCTTGCCGAAATTAGAAAAAGGCGAAAATTTGAGTTGATTTGGGTAAATATTAGCGAAGCTATTGACGCCCGAAGTAAACTGTTTCTCTATACGTTTAATGTCTTGGTGGGCAAGTGTTGCCCACCACAACATTAAACCTATAGGAAAACCAACTTCCGACGCTCATAACTTCTGTGTTATTTGTCGAAACCAACTCAAATGAGGATTTCACACATTTCGGTTAGCTCTTTGCAAATATGGTATTTTTATTTTGCTGGGATCAAAATTCAAAATGTCACGCAACACCTGCAAACCCCATTGCGTGCGAGGTGCAGACCACACCCTTCAACTTTCGATATTGTCACTTAAGACTCACCTCCAATTGCCATGTACTGTACTGAGACGGGAACGTGGGTGATAGCAGTCAACGGTTTAGTGTCTTTTAGGCAAACAATGGCAGTGTGAATCGAGACATTCTGTTAAGAATCAAATAGAAAATACAAAAAGAAATATATAAAGCAGGGCCGTAGCGAGCCTCCAAAAACTGGGGCGGCACGACATATAAAAATCTCAAGATAGTTTTTAGGGAAAGTTTAAACTCTTATGCGCGCGAAGCGCGGCATGTGAAATTACCGCATGTTTGGGGGATCTTTGATATGCAGGGTACAAAATCGGGATATTTAAGGTTCTTTGGGGGAAAAACTGGGGGGCTCGGGCCCTAAGGGCGCTACGGCCCTGATGAAAATGCCAACCTGTGGTGATTGCCAAGAAAAGGGGTAATCCTTGGTGTTAGGGAAACTATCTATGTTTTCGGTTCCTTGCTTTTGTTCCGCTGTTTGACGTCTTCTGGTGGCCCTTTACACCAACAAAAGAGTTTCCGATGTAACTTTACTTTAAATTACGCATTGTAGTGCATGCAAGTTAGCTAATTTGAAGATTCTTACTTTTAGTAATGTACCCATGTTAAAATAATATGTGTGTGAAAAAGGGGGTAGTGACTGTAGTCACGTTTGATCCATTTAGTACCTCAATCCACTCAGCAAATGCCATATCAGTATATTTACTGGCGTCGGAGACACCATGGGGTGTCCAGCAACGGGCGTGGTCAGTAAGATTGGAGGGGTGTGGAAAGGCTTAGCAAAATAGATGGTCTGGAACAAAAAAGAGTTTCGATTAGTAAACACTTTCGTAGTAAGTTCCTTTTCCAGAAATGAAAACGTGTAATAATTTGTTTCGTGGCCTATGCCTGAAGGCAAATCACCTTTTCCTAGAAGACGGCAAAATGATATTTTTATGCGAACGTGATAAAGGGCTCTTCGCACCAAATACTTATAACCATTGCCGTATCTCGCAGAGGGAACAAATCTAGTTTTCGAGCAATTAAAAGTGAGTGTCCAGGGAATCCCGTACCCAGGTAATTAGCCAGAGGTAGCCCGAGAAAGTCCCAGACTTCTGTCTTTTTTCACGTACCTTGCAAAAACTGTACTTCATAGAAGCCTTGGCTGCTCCTTTGTTATGCATGGCCACCTCGTTATAGCCGTACACTTTCCAGTTTTCTGGTTTAGAGGAAAGAGCGAGCCACTCCTGGAAAAAAAGATCAGGAATTCCGTTCTAGAGTTTATTTGGAATCTACAGTTAGTGTGGGAAGTAGTCCCTTGATTATCCATAGAAAAGTTCGCACTCAGTTGCATTATGGATTATCAGGGCAAGATGGCGGAACTTATTCTTGGTTTTCAGCAGTCACGTGACTAAATTTATCTCCCTAAACTGATAACTTGAAATGCTGAGTACTCAACAGGACCGTTAAGAGAACACAAAACTATGTTTCCTGGGTAAATTTGAGGCTGATTGGGTGTTTTCCGAGCGAAATTTGGAAATGAATTCGCTCAATTTTGTAGAGTAAATGTATGGAGCCGCCATGTTGGTGCCCAAGCAGATGAGCACCAAAATGGCGGCCAAATATGGTAGGATATGAAATTTATAGCATTCTTATTTGTCTAGATTGTAAGAATTAAGCAAATTGAGTAAAATATGAATGCTAAATATGTAGCTGGTGTTGCGTGACATAAATAGCTTTAGCGATATCTCTGGAACTACGTGGCAGAAAAGTAGTCAAATTTGGTGTGACAACTCCTTCGGCAGAGGTATTATCATACCGAAAATACATCTCCGTAGAGGGTTTAGTTTAGAAGTTAGCATTTTCATGACGTCACGTGAAAACCACCAATAAGACAAAATGGAAGCTGATAATCTCATTCATCAATCTAAGACTTCCGTCGATCTGGACACACAAAGATAACATTGTCGTCTTTCTAGAGATCAAGTGGGCTTCCTGTGGTGCCTTGTCTACATTGTTTCCAGTTTCTTGGCCCTTGGAAAACACAGCGGAAAATGCACATAGCATGCACCTTTCTTCGAGTGTATTTGAGTTATGGTCGAGTTTTAAGCTTTCTAGGTCAATGAAGCAAGAAACCTACTAGTATTCCTGCCATGCAAATATTTCTTGTAAGGAAGTTGAAGAAAGTCGACAATTGTTTAAGGGAACATTCTTGATATGTCTTACAAGTGTTTCAGAAGAGAATCAGATTCTATAATAGCACAAATTCTACTGTGCCGAGGAGGTCGACACTCCGGGGTGAATGACTCCTGGACTATCCCTTCTCATCAATATTCCTGGTCCAGTGGACCAAACTTACGATTTTAGTGTTGCTGTGGATACCAGCGAAGTTTTTCAGCTCTCGTACGCATGCTCTGAAGGATGTTTTCGTCAGGTGATCTACCCACAGGGAGACCGCGTCATCAATTTGTTGTCCTGCTTGTCCACGGATGGTCGCCAAGACACGTGGCACAGATGGCAAAGGCTGTTGGGAAGGTTAGACATGATTATTATGACTGTTAGGAATTTAATTTGATGGCTTATTATTTTATTATCTTCTTCAAGGCTAATTTGACTTTGTATTGAATTCAACGAAAAGGATGGAACAGAGCAGTCGAATTCGACGAAAAGGATGGAACAGAGCAGAGCATTCTCAGGTAAGCGATTCTATACCAATAGATTAAGGCTACATTTTGAATTGTCGAACAAGCATGAAATGAGCATTGTTATCAGAGTATACCTATTATGTTATTAACTTTATCCCGAGAATGGTAACCAGTGCTGTAGCGGGTGCACACCCTTTAGCAGGGGGTGGCTAGTACAAAGGATATACTACAGATTTCAGACCAAGGGGTGGCTAATCAAAAGGTTATACCAGAAATATGGGGGGAAAAGGGGGGGAGCTAGCCACCCTTATCACCCCCCTGGATCCGGCCTTGCAGTAACTGTATAAACAGGAGCCATAAGTAGAAGCCTCCAACTGACTTATAAGTTGAGGCAACCGTTTTTCCTGACATATCTATTTTTAGAATAGAGTTGCTAGGTTAATCCTTTGTTTGCTTGTTTCCCTCGAGAACATACATAGATTAAGATTAAATTAGAACAATGGGAGGTATTCACATGTAAATTTTAATTGTACCATGAAGTGTTCTAAAAATAGATCAGACACGTAAAACGCTGCCTCAGTGACCCTATATGGGAGATGGAAGCTCCTACTCACGGGCTCTTGGTATAAATATCAGGTTGAGGGATGGATTTGCAGTATGTTCCAGTTGTTACTGTACACCAATTATGTTTTAGAGTATTCTGTAATAGACCTTTTTCCAAAATGGCCGCCGAAAATTCAAATCGATTTTTGTTAAAAATGAACAACAGCACTAGAACACACATCATCACTTCAGTAAAACTACAAAATTTCGCTGCATTATATCCAATATCTTCCGAGAAAACGAACGTTGAAAATTTACAGACGTTTGTATGACTGGGGTATGCGTCATACCCCCAGTCATACAAATCTCTGTAAAAATTTCAATTTTCAGACTCTGCTTTCTCAGCCGACATGGCATTTGGCATAGCGAAAATTGAAAGTATTACTAATGTGAGGATACTCTTTCTAGTGCCAGTATTTGATTTTCAGTCAGTTTAATTTTAAGACGTGTGAATTTGCGGCGGCCATTTTGGAAAAAGGTCTATTAATTGAAACACAAGCCTTCAGCTACGTTCAACACTGATTTCATCCTTGATTTACTAAATCCAAGTCAAAAAAATTTAATTGCCCCTCGTAAATAAGCCGATGGAAATGGATGCTTTCTGTAGTCCGGTGCATTTTACTAGGCTAACAAAATGGCGGCTGGGTTCCTATTAGGTCTCACCTTGCTGAATGCTATTTCGCTGCAGACTGTTCCGGAAGTGAAGAGTGGTACAGCATAAACACCGAGTTTGGCGTCCTTGGGAGTCTCATCAAATGCCAACCAATTGGCCCTCAAGTCTTGAGGCCCGCTGTTAGTCTCAGCAAGTACTGCGCATGCTCGGAAGCTCAATCTACTCACTTGCTCGACCCAGCCCACCGCGGCTGTGTAGGAGCCTTTGGCTGCTTGGAAAAAAGAGATCTGGATGTGTACTTTTTTGTCATCGAGAAACGGTGTCTTGAAGGTTATGGTTGTACAACCGAACGCTGCGCTTGTTATTGGGAGTTTATCCTGGCCAGAAAGGTATGATCCTGGAAAAAAGAAAAGTTAAATTATTTATGGTTTAATAAAATTTGTTGTTGTTGTTGTAAAACATCAAACAATAATTAATTGCAATTATTAGATGAGGCTTTGGTGATATCCAGGGCGTATGACTATGTAGATGATCAATTCCCTAAATCGTTTAAATGTAAACAGAAATCCACCTTTAAGTACTGAGCATATTGGTCATGAAATCATCGCACGGCAAGCCAGAGATTTAGCAGTCTAAAGGCCGGTTTACACTTGCGATTTTTGTTGCTTTTGTCGCGGCGATTTTTCTCGCGCGAGTTGCAATTCCAACTCTTTTGTGTAAACGAGATGCAAATCCTGTGCGACTTCTGTGCTCTCTTTTTCTTCAAATCGCATGAAGTCGCAAAGAGTTTCGAATTTTTTTGAAATCTCCGCGACAAAAATCGCGCCGAGTTGCAGCTAGTTTACATTGTGATTTTGAGTTGACGCGTACGCGGGAGAAAAGTTTGCAGGAAAAATTGCAAGTGCAAGGGAGTGGTCATTATATGTATGTTTATTGAACCCAATCGCAGTTAATACTGAATTACAGGGAGTTGACGAACATAAATTATAAATACTTAGTTGTCAAAAAATCCTTCAGTCTGTTTGTTCTCATCTTGAGTGGGCGTGCTGTTGTGCCAGACCTCAAGCTATAACTATGTTGGACTGGCAAAGTCCTAGAACAGGCTAAGCTCCTAACTGGGTGGTTTACATCCATTGATTATTTAACGGGGGTGTGGGCCGTTTTTTTTTTAAAGCTGGGGCCTAAAATCCCCCCCCCCCCCTAAAATGCAAGCCCTAAAATAGTGCTCCCCCTAACATGCGAGTTCCAAATATGACCCTCCCCCCTGCCCAGCTGCAACCATTTTAATGATCATATATATTTTTGGTTACACCCAGAGAATCATCAGCCTGCAGCATTATACCACTCGTTAGGGATGAACAACTTTTTTCTTCTCTAGAAAGCACAAATCTCATTGTCTAAAAAAATAACAATATATCCCCCCCGCCCCCCTCAGTCCCTCACCGTTACCACTCCCTAAAGTTCACTAAATTACATTAACGTTTAGAATACTTATAGGTAAAGCATTTTGTGTTGAGTTGCGACAACATTTTTATTTCGTTAAACATTGAGAAAATACCTTGTATGGATGTGCCAGGAACGCGAGTGATAGCAACAGCAATAACATCCCGTAGCTTTGTCCTCTAGACTATCTGCGAAATAGAAATGGAAAAGTATGAAAATTTAAGAAATTTGTATCCCGACCATTCGGTTCTCTAGCAGACATCGAACAGCAAACAGATCCATAACGACTTATGCAACAAAACTAGCAATGCTTTACAAGTTGCGATATATTTTTTCGATTTTCTTGTCAGATGTTTCTGTACACAACAAAACAAAAAAACATCCATTTTAGGAATTAACATTACTGCAACGCTACGCAAGCTGACAAACCTTGGTTTGGGTTCCGTAAATGAACGGCTCTGGATAATTTCACGCAGGTTTTGAGGGTTTTCGAACTAATATTAAGGAACAGCTAGGGCTTCAAATATAATTTTCCACCACCACCATAAAATGCAAACGAAACTAAGAAAAAATCTGCAAACTTTTGAAATACTGAAAGAAATAATAATTGGCATCCTTCTGTGAAATTTGGTTTGTAAATTTTTTTTGTAAAAATACCTTATACTCTAGACGAGAAGTAGGTCTACTTACCTCAGTATTGCGAACCGTCAGCGAGGTTTCTGAATCAGTTCTGAAGCTGAAGCATGGTTCTTCTTAATACTCCTTACGAATGTTAAGTACTTCAATATTAACAAGACAATGCTCTGAGGGGACGTAACCCTTGGTGTATTAAGCCGGGTTACATAACCGCGCGATTAGTTCTTTCTTTTTGAACGAAACATGCATTTATTGTTACCAGCTCGAATGTACATAGGCAAATCTAAACTTCAGGAATGCTTTACAAAGAAGCTCTTGTTTAATCTAGTAGATCATAGATAAAACTACTATTGTTCATTGGCATGGAATAGTGCAGGGTTTAGTGTCACTGGGCGTTGCCTGGAATTCTGTGCTCGGATTTTTTTCACGCGGACGTGCGAATGGTTTTAATGGTTTCAAGATAAGAAAATGGTAAAAACACTCAAATGAAAGAATTCTGAACTAAAACAATAGGCGCTGACTATCTATTGACTCATAGAAAACTGAACTCTAAATCTAACAGTCAAATTTATTCTTTGTAAGCAGTGTACCATGTCAGCAAAGCTACATGTTTTAGGAGATAAACCTATTTCAAAGGTTGCATCCGGCATTAAATGCACTAACTATTTGCTGAATTTATTCGCACTATTTACTCGCATGATTGTAACTGTTTTATTGTTTTCCGCTTGGAGCGGGGGTCCTGTGGTCTGTTTCCCCAATTATTGGCACTCAAGCGAACGAAATAAACAAGAAAGCGTTTCGCGATGGCTAGATCCGTCTGTTCAGCCCACGTCTATTTTCGTATGAGATGTACGAATGACTGCATATTTCCAAGTAAAACACTCATGTCAAAATTTAAAAAATATATCAGTTTTCATGGAAACGTGAATTTCTACAAATGGCTTGATAGTGATCACAAAGGTTTAATCTGTCACTATTTTGAGTTTTAATCCGAGTTGTTTGTTTGCTTCCTCAATTTATCCCTCTTCAAAGTTACTTTAAAAGTATTCAGTTTTAAGTGCACTACTCCACTAGCTAATACAATAAACAAACATAACAAATATTGCGCACGCGACACTTGTCACTTTGCGATTTTTCCCTTGTGTCGTCATGGCAACAGGTGCTCGCCGCTGAGACTGATGAATCGAAAATAAAGAGGGAAGTGTTGCGTTCATATAGACAATGAAACTGTGACAGATAGATAGAATAATACTGTAAATTGAATTCACACTCAAGCTTGTAGATCTTTATTGATTATTAAAATCATATCATATCATGTGTCCACAATGTCCCCATATGTGGGCCAATCATATCCTTTCCCGGTTTCCCAAAGTGCAGTGAACGTCTGGCTTTTGTCGCTAAAGAAAGAGTATTCAGTTTTAAGTGCACTTCTCCACTAGCTAATAGCAATAAACATAACAAACATTGCGCACGCGACACTTCTCACGTTGCGATTTCCCTTGATGTCGTCATGACAACAAACGCTCACTGCTGGGAACAGTTGAATCGAAAATAGAAGAGGAAGCTGTCATGATCAAGCTTTGTGGCCAAACCGTGACTTGCATAGAAAGTCTGGTTTGTCTGTGTTTTATTATTTTGAAATCACTACCTTGCTTGTAGGCGTTTTGCCCTTATTTGTGCCTTAAATAGCTTTTATCTCGGTCAATTTCCAGGGGCGTAGCCAGCACTTATGAGAGGGGGGGTTCCAAAATTCAAAAATAAAAAACTCCACATAGATCGGAGTGTTTTTTGCGTTCTCGCCACAGGAAACCCTGCCAAAAATATTGATCTCGGGAAAAGACTAGCGTTTGAAGAAATTTGCTACATTTTATTGGAGCTTTTATTTGTTGTCTATTAAATATTTACAATTTTAGTAGTAAGTCGGTCCAGAAGAGAGGCGAGGGGGGGTTCCGCTGCGGGAGAGGGGGGGTTCCGGAACCCCTGGAACCCCCCCCCCCCCCCCCCCCCCCCCCCCCCCCCCCCCCCCCCCCCCCCCCCCCCCCCTGGCTACGCCCCTGATTTCCCTAGTCTAAATTTCTCGCCAGCAATGGCTGGGTTGAGTTCTGTTCGCGCCGTGCTAGGTTTGATGAAAGGAGGCAAGAAATTATACAACCGCAAGAAAATTATACAACCGAGTGGAGATAATCGGCCACTTGCGTGACATTTAATCTGACCCGCAAATTACATAACTCAAAATAGACATCGACTTTCAGCAAAGGTGGGGAGAGGAGAAAAACCGCCACCACCTTTTCACACCCCCCCCCCCCCCCCCCCTGGCTACGCCCCTGATTTCCCTAGTCTAAATTTCTCGCCAGCAATGGCTGGGTTGAGTTCTGTTCGCGCCGTGCTAGGTTTGATGAAAGGAGGCAAGAAAATTATACAACCGCAAGAAAATTATACAACCGAGTGGAGATAATCGGCCACTTGCGTGACATTTAATCTGACCCGCAAATTACATAACTCAAAATAGACATCGACTTTCAGCAAAGGTGGGGAGAGGAGAAAAACCGCCACCACCTTTTCACAACAATAAGATGGAACAATCCGATGGGTTGGAGAGCGGGGAGGCGGCGGGAAAATAGTCAATTTGTTTTTAAGGTAAACGCGACTCATTGCGTTCAAGTTGTCAATCAAACTGTGTGAGCAGATCCGGCTTAACCAGTTCCCCTAGTGCAGTGACTTTATGAGATTTGGCTTCAGTCGCGCCATGTATCGTTAGGGAAGCCAAGTTACCGCACTGGGTAAGGATCTGATTTACTCAAACGGTTTGCAGAGTGATTGGCAACGCAAAAGCAAAAGAACTGGCAAGCTCCGCAAATCTGACCGGCAAAGTTTCGCCTAGTGCAGTGAAATGGCTTCTGTCGCACCATGTCTCGCCTGGGAAGCCAAGGTACCGCACTGGGTATTCAGGATATATTTGGCGCAAACGATTTGTATAGTGATTTACAACGCCAAAACAAAATTGGCGAACTCCACAAACCTGACAACGGCAACGTTTCGCCCAGTGCAGTGAAATGGCTTCTGTCGCGCTATGTCTCGTTAGGGAAGCCAAGGTACTGCGCTGCGCAAGGATCTGATTGGCTCTAACAGTTTGCATAGTGATTGACAACGCCAAAACAGAACTGGCGAACTCCACAATCCTGACAACGGCGAGGCTTCGCCTAGTGCAGTGAAATGGCTTCTTTCGAAGCATGGCTTCTTAGGGAAGCCAAGGTACTGCACTGGGTAAGGATCTGATTGGCCAAGGCCATAGCTAGACATTTTTGTCTGGGGGCAAGCCGTAGTCATCCTTTGTTTGACACTATGCTTACTTTGCTGCCCCCCGATAGCTACGGCCATGTTGGCTCAAACGCCCGTTGCATAGTGATTGACAACGCAAAAGAAACAAAACTGGCAAACTCCGCAAACCTGACAACGGCGAGGTTTCGCCTAGTGCAGTGAAATGGCTTCTCTCGCGCCATTCTGGTTAGGGAAGCCAAATTACTGTACCGGGCGAGGATCTGATTGGCTCAAACGGTTTGCATAGTGATTGACAACGGCCAAAAATATAACAGCGAACTTCCCCACAAACCTGACAACGGCAAAAGTCGCGTGTTAACGCGACTTGTTATAACATGAAACGTTACAAATAAAGTATTTGGGTGCCTGACAAGAAACAACAGCAAAAACGGCGTACGTTTATTTAAGCTTATTTATACTGGAGCGCTTTTATATTTACCTAACAAAGGCAGACAGACAGACAGACAGACAAAGGCAGACAGACAGTACACTTTTTGTCATTTTATGTCAAAAACCAAACGCGAAACCTTTTAGCAATAAGTACTAAATCCATTCTGACACTTTATGTACCATCAGTTTGCAACCAGCCAATCAATTACGCGATAAAGTCCGGATAAAAACCAAGCAGCCAAAAGGGATTTCACTTCTCGACTTGTAAAGACGTAACACCGAAGCCCCTTAGGTCCAGACGATCCAACGATCTAGAACTACTGAAGTCTTGAGAAAGATTGTTCACTGTGAAAAATATGAGGTCGTTTACTGGTTTCGTCATTTTTGTGATGCTGCTGTCTGTTGCCCTGCCCGATGTTGAGGGGTATGTTGGGGGAATATTTACCGGAGGACGCAAGAGGGTAAGTTGATCGGTAGCATTTTTTTCTTGAATTTGCAGAAATAGTTTTCAGTAATTAGTCCTTTACTCATTAGAGAGACATAGACGCAGCTCATACAAATTGTCTAGTTTGAAAACGGGGTTTGGACGCGTAAGTCACGGATTTATTCGTCCACGAAGACGTCCACGTCCAAATTCAGAAGAGAATTCAGGTCGAAACCCCTTCTCGCACGATTTGTTCATCCAGTCAATTTGCTCGTCCGGACATGTTTTTTATTTGTCTTTCTACCTCTCTAGGGATGAGGAAATTGGGGCTTTGAGTGAAAATTAGGGATGGCATCATTGACCTTTTCTCCTCAATCACCCCCGGTCCCTTAGTGTGAAAACGGGCCACAGAAAAAACAATTCCTTTTTTTTATAGAATAAGCATGGGTGGCGCAGTGTTACGGCGCTGGGTTCGATTCCCGGCTTGGGCAGTAGAGATTTTTCTCTGCTGTTTGAGTTGTGTTTCAGACCTTTGAATTTATATCGTGGGTTGAAATAATTCGTCATGCATTTCTCCTGTGCTTCACGTCTTTCGGGTGGGGCAATAAACCTAGGCCCCGTCTCCCCGATTATCTGATTATTTTGTGGAAGGCTAGAAGATTGAGACGTAAAAGAGCTAGCCATGCACTCTCTACAGACGCCATCTTGAAGGGAACATTATTTTTTTCTTCGCAGGAACTTGATGCAGCACGTCAAATGTGTCAACAGGCGCGCGCAGTGCATTCTGGGGCGATGTGTCAGTCGCTGTTGAAAAGAAAGAACATTCTTAAGAAACCGAAAGTAAACAAGTAACAAAAAAAAACAAATAATAATCGCACGTACAATATTCAACAACCACATGTAAACAATCAACAAATCCAAATGTTGCTTCCTTCGCATGTACAATGTGGAATTTGAAGTCTGTAATCTGGCAAGGTTTGGTATTTACACAGCTCAGTAACCGGGTGTATAGAAAATAAAGGGCTAACAATCTAAAAGCATATATACTTATTCATTATTATTATTTTTACTTCAATTAAGTATTTTACAGTCTCACAGGATTAGTAATATTCTCTATTCTCGCTTCCACCCCAAAAGTTACTGGTGGCCAATGACTATTCAGTGTAAATCACAACCTAAAAGTAAATCAACCCAAAAATGGTTCTTTGAAAATTATATCGGTCATAAAATAAATTGGAAAAGTCATGTTTGGCACGAAAATTATGTCACGCAAATTATTCGCAGATAGTCAGGAAGGCGGAAGCTAACTATCCCAACCATGACCAAGCCGACATATTCTGTGTTCACTCACTCACTTTCCACATCGACTATCTTGTTGTGGGTGTCTTGGTGAGACATGATGTCGTAAACTAAACAATATTGTCCCAGTATCAAGCAGTCAGTCCAACAAGATAATCAACCTGGTTCATCGAGCCGGGCGTAACTAATTGATAAAATTGATAATTGGTACCAGTTGATAATTAATTGATATCAATTAGTAAATTGATTATCACTTTGGTATCAGCAATTGATAGCCAATTGATAACCAAAATCTCTCAGTGAGTAAAATTGATAAAAATTGATAAACAATTGATAATAATTGATAACAATTGATAAAATTGATCATCATTTACGCTTGTTGATATTGCTACATGGAAAACACTCTCATGATACACGGGCAGACGCCTTAACAATTAGACTACGAAATTGTAGCGCCAAGTTGACTATTTGCATTTGACTCGTAGAAAACGAGAACGAGTAGTCTAATTGTTTTATTAGAAACTCACTAGCATACTACCTTCGAGTTGTTGCTAAAACGTATTTACTTTAAGGCTTTTAGAAAGTTTTGCGTTAGCATTTCCGCTGCTCACTATCTAATTAACAATTATTCCTCGAGCCCGAATGGGCTCTGAGTCAAGTTGTTGTGGTAGGGGGAGTATTGGTACCCCGGTATCAGATGTGTGTAGAAAAAAAGTAGGTGAGATGAAGGAAATAAATGAAAATGATGTAGATGTGATGTAACTCTATACAAAGAGGAATTGTAACAATATGAATATAGAGAAAGAAATAAAATAATATAAAAGCTGTGTAGAAAATCAAAAATCAAAATAAATATGAATAAAACTAAAAAAATAATAATATAAACGTAATTAATAATAAAAAAATTATATCTAAAAAATATACAAAAGTAGAATAAGAAGGGAAAAAATGGGAAACCGAAAAATATATAGGAGAAAATAAATGGAAAGAAAAATAAGAAAATTTATCAAAAGTGTATAAAAAAGATAAGGAAAAAAGAAATAAATAAATATACGAATTGAGATGAGAAATGAAAAAAACGGAATGGAAAAAAAACGATAAAAAATGATAAAAATATTTGCGATTTTATGGGGTTACAGATGGGGTTACAGATTTTATGGGGCTATTGACTCAGAGGCCATGAGGGCGAGAGGAATAATTGTTTTAGTCAAATCACACTAGTAGGTCAATTTGTATAACCAAAAACGTTTTCTGGTCTGGTCATTTGCCATTTTCTGGCTTTCAAATCCGACACTTTTCGCTACTAGTAGACTATAACTTATAGCCTACTAGTAGCTCATCCAATCAGAACGCAGCATTGACAATAGACGATGAGGCAAAGTATTGCCGGGAAAAATACTTACATAGGCTGTAAAGCCGCCATTAGCATCTCATCATAACTTCACAACTCATCTCATATTCACATTTGCTACACGGCACACAACTTCACGTTGAACCTACCACATTGACAATAGACCACTAGTGTGATTTGACGATAGATAAGTAGCGTAGCCAATCTGATTACAGGATTCGTGACACGAGAAAATAAAAGGGATTCATTTTTAAGTCACCGTGTAAATAATGCTTGTTTTATTATATAGACAATTTAAAAAATATATTTATAAAATAATTTAGATAGTACGCGCGCTCTGATTGGTCGAGAGCCGTGTTTGCATTTCCCTGTGCAAACACAGTTGTGACGTCGCCCACTGGCGAGCTTCGGGCCGGTAATTTGAAATAGCTTTTAGAAAAAAGTAACATGTTTTAGGCAAAATAATTTATTAAGAAGTCAATATTACTTGGACATACATTTGATAAAGCACATTGAATTCACATAAAGCATGAGATCCGTGAAATAATATTGTTTTCGCTTCTTTACCTGAGCTGAGTTCGGCACACATTTCGACAGTCACAAGTTCAGTCTCGTTTTGCAGATCTTGAAAAAAAAAATGCTTCCAAAAAGTAACCCTGGATCCTCGTATAATGTTTGACAAGAACAGAAGGTACAAATAAGTGGATTTCTCCCTTCTTTTCCATGCTTGCCGTAAATAAAGCATTCAAATACGCTCTTCCAAGCAGTTCCGCTGCCACATGCAAGTTCTTGCTCGGGAGAAATTCTTTCACAGACGAAGAAACTGGGCCAACACACATGTAAAACAACGGATGTCATTTTAAATCCAATTCGTTTGCCGCCATCTCAGAAAACTTGCAGTCCGATCAGAAAGAGATTGACAAATCATGCGATAGACAGAGCGCTCTGATTGGCTGATGCAGTCTTTTCATCGGTATGGAGAATTTAGAGTCTCAACCGCTTCAAAAACTTACTATTCCTGTCCACGCGGATTTTATTTATGTAGATAATTATTTTATAAAACAAATAAAACACAGTTTCCGTGACTGCACATGCTTATGCAAACCTCGATGTGGTTTGGAGAATTCTCGAGCAGGTGCAAACACTCGCCTGCGGCTCGTATTTCCACTGATCTGCTCTCGAATTCTCCCAACCACATCTCGGTTTGCATAAGCCTGTGCAGTCACGGGAACTGTGTTTTATTTGTTAAATAAATAACGCGATCTCCAAGCGCCTCTATTTTTACCGATAATATCCTCACTAGTGGAGATATTGAAATACGGCACTCAGATCGCGGATGTAGTTTCATATGAGATGTACGAATGATTAACAAATGTCCTCTGATTTTCCGTGGTATGTCCTCTTATATACCACGGAATGACGTAATAGAGTGGTCAAAATGTGGTGGACTCACGAGGCGCAGCCGAGTGGGTCCGCAGTACATTTTGACCACTTTATTACGTCATTCCGTGGTATATAAGAGGACATACCACGGAAAATCAGAGGACATTTGTTTTATACCACAACAAAAAGGCAAAAATAAAAAGGCAAAAGCAGCGCGCGCGCAGCCAAACGGTGTTTTCGTTGGTTCTTTTTAGCGCGCGCGCTTATGATGGCGCGTTCCGTGGTATGTCCTCTTATGTACCCACGGCTGAGAGCCAATCAGAATTCGAGAAACGCGCGCGTTGTGGTATAACATATATTATTTCCAAGACACTAATGTCAATATTATAAAAAAATATATCAGTTTTCATTGAAACGTGAATTTTTACAAATGGCTTGATAATGGTGACAAAGGTTTAATCTGTCACTGTTTTGAGTGGTAATCCGACCTGTTGTTTGCTTGCTCAATTTATCCCTCTTCAAAGTTACTTTACAAGTATTCAATTTTAAGTGCACTAGCTAATGCCAATAAACAAAACAAATATTGAGCACGCGATACTTGTCACTTTGCGATTTCTCTCTTGTGTCGTCATGGCAACATATGCTCGCCGCTTAGAACTGATGAATCGAAAATAAAAAAGGGAAGTGTTGCGTTCATAGTCAATGCCAAACTGTGATAGATAGATAGATAGATAGAATAATACTGTAAATTGAATTCACACTCAAGCTTGTAGATCTTTATTGATTATTAAAATCATATCATATCATGTGTCCACAATGTCCCCATATGTGGGCCAATCATATCCTTTCCCGGTTTCCCCAAGTGCAGTGAACTGGCTTCTGTCGCTAAAGAAAAACACAACTGGCGAACTCCATAAACCTGACAACGCCCAGTGCAGTGAAATGGCTTCTGTCGCGCCATTCTCGTTAGGGAAGCCAAGGTACTGCACCGGGTAAGGATCTGATTGGCTCAAACGGTTTGCATAGTGATTGGCAACGCCAAAGCAGAACCGGCGAACTCGACAAACCCGACAACGGCGAGGTTTGACGCCTAGTGCAGTGAAATAGCTTCTGTCTCGCCATTCTGGATAGGAAAGCCAAGGTACTGCACTGAGTAAGGATCTCGGATTTGGCGCAAACGTTTTGCATAGCGATTGAAAACGCCAAAACAAAACTGGCGAATTCCACAATCCTGACAACGGCGAGGCTTCGCCTGGCTTCTTAGGGAAGCCAGTACTGCAATGGGTAAGGATCTGATTGGCCAAGGCCATAGCTAGAAATTTTTGTCTGGGGAGCAAGCCTTAGTCATCCTTTGTTTTTGACACTATGTTTACTTTGCTGGGGGGCAACTGCCTCTGCCTCCCGCTAGCTACGGCCATGTTGGCTCAAACGACTGTTGCATAGTGATTGACAACGCAAAAGAAACAAAACTGGCGAACTCCACAAACCTGACAACGGCAAGGTTTCGTATAGTGCAGTGAAATTGCTTCTCTCGCGCCATTCTGGTTAGGGAAGCCAAATTACTGTACCGGGCGAGGATCTGATTGGCTCAAACGGTTTGCATAGTGATTGACAACGGCCAAAAATATAACAGCGAACTTCCCCACAAACCTGACAACGGCAAAAGTCGCGTGTTAACGCGACTTGTTATAACACGAAACGTTACAAATAAAGTATTTGGGTGCCTGACAAGAAACAACAGCAAAAACGGCGTACGTTTATTTAAGCTTATTTATACTGGAGCGCTTTTATATTTACCTAACAAAGGCAGACAGACAGACAGACAGACAAAGGCAGACAGACAGTACACTTTTTGTCATTTTATGTCAAAAACCAAACGCGAAACCTTTTAGCAATAAGTACTAAATCCATTCTGACACTTTATGTACCATCAGTTTGCAACCAGCCAATCAATTACGCGATAAAGTCCGGATAAAAACCAAGCAGCCAAAAGGGATTTCACTTCTCGACTTGTAAAGACGCAACGCCGAAGCCCCTTAAGTCTCGGAGACGATCTAAAAATACTGAGGTCTTGAGGAAGATTGTTCACTGTGAAAATAATGAGGTCGTTTACTGGTTTCGTGATTGTTGTGATGCTGCTGTCTGTTGTCCTGCCCGATATTGAGGCGTGGTCGGCCGGGGGTGACATGTTACCTACCGGATGGCGCAAGAGGGTAAGTTGATCGGTAGCATTTTTTCTTATTTGCAGAAATAGTTTTCAGCAGAAACATATAAGTGAGTTGAAACGTGTAACACACATACATTGCTTTGGTGCCAAGCTGCGGAATATTCGCAGAAAAAACAATTGAACTGATTTTGAAAATAATGTTGTTGAAAGACTTCAAGATGTTAAATGTTAGTTATTATCACTTTCCACTGTTGCTCTACTTTTTTTAAGCGAAAAATGAATTATTATGCAAAGAAAACCTGCTCGGGTTAGCGGTCGAGAGTTCATTATTGACCAAATATGGTCATAAACTCGATACGAATAATCCGAAGCTTGGTTCACCGTTACATGTTTCAACTAAGTTATATGTTTCTGTTTTCAGTAATTAGTCCCTTACTCATTAGAGAGACATAAACGCAGCTCGTACAAATTCTCTAGTTTGAAAACGGGGTTTGGACGCGTAAGTCACGGATTTATTCGTCCACGAAGACGAAAGGTCGAAACCCCTTCTCGCACGATTTGTTCATCCAGTCGATTTGCTCGTCCGGACATTTTTTTATTTGTCTGTCTACCTCTCTAGGGACAGGTCTTTTTAAGGGTGGAGAGACGGATCTAGAAGGAAATTGGGGCTTTGAGTGAAAATTAGGGGCTGGCAACATTGACCTTTTCTCCTCCATCACCCCCGGTCCCTTAGTGTGAAAACGGGCCACAGAAAAAACAATTCCTTTTTTTTTTTAGAATAAGCATGGGTGGCGCAGTGTTACGGCGCTGGGTTCGATTCCCGGCTTGGGCAGTAGAGATTTTTCTCTGCTGTTTGAGTTGTGTTTCAGACCTTTGAATTTATATCGTGGGTTGAAATAATTCGTCATGCATTTCTCCTGTGCTTCACGTCTTTCGGGTGGGGCAATAAACCTAGGCCCCGTCTCCCCGATTATCTGATTATTTTGTGGAAGGCTAGAAGATTGAGACGTAAAAGAGCTAGTCATGCACTCTCTACAGACGCCATCTTGAAGGGAACATTATTTTTTTCTTCGCAGGAACTTGATGCAGCACGTCAAATGTGTCAACAGGCGCGCGCAGTGCATTCTGGGGCGATGTGTCAGTCGCTGTTGAAAAGAAAGAACATTCTTAAGAAACCGAAAGTAAACAAGTAACAAAAAAAAAATAATAATAATAGCACGTACAATATTCAACAACCACATGTAAACAATCAACAAATCCAAATGTTGCTTCCTTCGCATGTACAATGTGGAATTTGAAGTCTGTAATCTGGCAAGGTTTGGTATTTACACAGCTCAGTAACCGGGTGTATAGAAAATAAAGGGCTAACAATCTAAAAGCATATATACTTATTCATTATTATTATTTTTACTTCAATTAAGTATTTTACAGTCTCACAGGATTAGTAATATTCTCTATTCTCGCTTCCACCCCAAAAAGTTACTGGTGGCCAATGACTATTCAGTGTAAATCACAACCTAAAAGTAAATCAACCCAAAAATGGTTCTTTGAAAATTATATCGGTCATAAAATAAATTGGAAAAGTCATGTTTGGCACGAAAATTATGTCACGCAAATTATTCGCAGATAGTCAGGAAGGCGGAAGCTAACTATCCCAACCATGACCAAGCCGACATATTCTGTGTTCACTCACTCACTTTCCACATCGACTATCTTGTTGTGGGTGTCTTGGTGAGACATGATGTCGTAAACTAAACAATATTGTCCCAGTATCAAGCAGTCAGTCCAACAAGATAATCAACCTGGTTCATCGAGCCGGGCGTAACTAATTGATAAAATTGATAATTGGTACCAGTTGATAATTAATTGATATCAATTAGTAAATTGATTATCACTTTGGTATCAGCAATTGATAGCCAATTGATAACCAAAATCTCTCAGTGAGTAAAATTGATAAAAATTGATAAACAATTGATAATAATTGATAACAATTGATAAAATTGATCATCATTTACGCTTGTTGATATTGCTACATGGAAACACTCTCATGATACACGGGCAGACGCCTTAACAATTAGACTACGAAATTGTAGCGCCAAGTTGACTATTTGCATTTGACTCGTAGAAAACGAGAACGAGTAGTCTAATTGTTTTATTAGAAACTCACTAGCATACTACCTTCGAGTTGTTGCTAAAACGTATTTACTTTAAGGCTTTTAGAAAGTTTCGCGTTAGCATTTCCGCTGCTCACTATCTAATTAACAATTATTCCTCGAGCCCGAATGGGCTCTGAGTCAAGTTGTTGTGGTAGGGGGAGTATTGGTACCCCGGTATCAGATGTGTGTAGAAAAAAGTAGGTGAGATGAAGGAAATAAATGAAAATGATGTAGATGTGATGTAACTCTATACAAAGAGGAATTGTAACAATATGAATATAGAGAAAGAAATAAAATAATATAAAAGCTGTGTAGAAAATCAAAAATCAAAAATAAATATGAATAAAACTAAAAAATAATAATATAAACGTAATTAATAATAAAAAAATATATCTAAAAAATATACAAAAGTAGAATAAGAAGGGAAAAAATGGGAAACCGAAAATATATAGGAGAAAATAAATGGAAAGAAAAATAAGAAAATTTATCAAAAGTGTATAAAAAAGATAAGGAAAAAGAAATAATAAATATACGAATTGAGATGAGAAATGAAAAAACGGAATGGAAAAAACCCGATAAAAATGATATAAATATTTCATATCAAGATAGCAATGTCGACTTTCTATAGATTGACCGGGCTTCCTGTGGTATCTTGTCTACCTTGTTGCCAGGCTCTTGACCGTGAACAACACAGTGGAAAATGCACATAGCATCTTTCCTTGAGTATATTTGAGTTTTGGTTGAGGTTTAAGCTTTCTAGGCCAATAGAAATAGTGAAAACTTACTGGGATTCCAAGATATTTCCTTATAAGGAAGTTGGAAAAAGGCGACACTTTTTCAAGGGAACTATCTTGATATGTTGCGATTTTATGGGGTTACAGATGGGGTTACAGATTTTATGGGGCTATTGACTCAGAGGCCATGAGGGCGAGAGGAATAATTGTTTTAGTCAAATCACACTAGTAGGTCAATTTGTATAACCAAAAACGTTTTCTGGTCTGGTCATTTGCCATTTTCTGGCTTTCAAATCCGACACTTTTTGCTACTAGTAGACTATAACTTATAGCCTACTAGTAGCTCATCCAATCAGAACGCAGCATTGACAATAGACCACTAGTGTGATTTGACGATAGATAAGTAGCGTAGCCAATCTGATTACAGGATTCGTGATAGTATGCGAAGGGTTTCTACTAAAACGAAATAGCACTGCGCTGCACAAGGTGCACCCTTTTCCGCAATAGGTATACGCATTTCCATCACGTTTGAACTTTGTCGTTGTTTCTGACACGAGAAAATAAAAGGGATTCATATTTTTAAGTCACCGTGTAAATAATGCTTGTTTTATTATATAGACAATTTAAAATATATATATAAATAACGCGATCTCCAAGCGCCTCTATTTTTACCGATAATATCCTCACTAGTGGAGATATTGAAATACGGCACTCAGATCGCGGATGTAGTTTCATATGAGATGTACGAATGACATATATTATTTCCAAGTAAAACACTAATGTCAATATTATAAAAAATATATCAGTTTTCATTGAAACGTGAATTTTTACAAATGGCTTGATAATGGTGACAAAGGTTTAATCTGTCACTGTTTTGAGTGTTAATCCGACCTGTTGTTTGCTTGCTCAATTTATCCCTCTTCAAAGTTACTTTACAAGTATTCAATTTTAAGTGCACTAGCTAATACCAATAAACAAAACAAATATTGAGCACGCGATACTTGTCACTTTGCGATTTCTCTCTTGTGTCGTCATGGCAACATATGCTCGCCGCTGAGAACTGATGAATCGAAAATAAAAAAGGGAAGTGTTGCGTTCATAGTCAATGCCAAACTGTGATAGATAGATAGAATAATACTGTAAATTGAATTCACACTCAGCTTGTAGATCTTTATTGATTATTAAAATCATATCATATCATGTGTCCACAATGTCCCCATATGTGGGCCAATCATATCCTTTCCCGTTTCCCCAAGTGCAGTGAACTGGCTTCTGTCGCTAAAGAAAAACACAACTGGCGAACTCCATAAACCTGACAACGCCCAGTGCAGTGAAATGACTTCTGTCGCGCCATTCTCGTTAGGGAAGCCAAGGTACTGCACCGGGTAAGGATCTGATTGGCTCAAACGGTTTGCATAGTGATTGGCAACGCCAAAGCAGAACCGGCGAACTCGACAAACCCGACAACGGCGAGGTTTGACGCCTAGTGCAGTGAAATAGCTTCTGTCTCGCCATTCTGGATAGGAAAGCCAAGGTACTGCACTGAGTAAGGATCTCGGATTTGGCGCAAACGTTTTGCATAGCGATTGAAAACGCCAAAACAAAACTGGCGAATTCCACAATCCTGACAACGGCGAGGCTTCGCCTGGCTTCTTAGGGAAGCCAGTACTGCAATGGGTAAGGATCTGATTGACCAAGGCCATAGCTAGACATTTTTGTCTGGGGAGCAAGCCTTAGTCATCCTTTGTTTTTGACACTATGTTTACTTTGCTGGGGGGGGGGGGGGAGGGGGGCCAACTGCCTCTGCCCCCCGATAGCTACGGCCATTTTAGCTCAAACGATCGTTGCATAGTCATTGACAACGCAAAAGAAACAAAACTGGCGAACTCCACAAACCTGACAACGGCGAGGTTTCGCCTAGTGCAGTGAAACGGTTTGCATAGTGATTGACAACGGCCAAAAAAAAAGCGAACTTCCCCACAAACCTGACAACGGCAAAGTCGCGTGTTAACGCGAACAGTTATAACACGAAACGTTACAAATAAAGTATTTGGGTGCCTTACAAGAAACAACAGCAAAAACGGCGTACGTTTATTTAAGCTTATTTACACTTCCATAAGGAGCGCTTTTTAGAATTTTTATATTTACCTAACAAGGACAGACAGACAGACAGACAGACAGAAAGACAGACAGAGATAACGCCATAATAAAAAAAGTGGATTAAGCATATAAGCCTCTTGATTTATAGTGAAAAAGAAACAAACACGTTTTCTTACTCCCTCAACTTGGTACACCTTTTGTCATTTTATGTCAAAAACCAAACGCGAAGCCTTTTAGCAATAAGTACTAAATCAATTCTGACACTTTTTTACGTAGCATCAATTCGCACCAGCCAATCAATTACGCGATAAAGTCCGGATAAAAAGCAAGCAGCCAAAGGGATTTCACTTCTCGACTTGTAAAGACGCAACGCCGAAGCCCCTTAAGTCCAGAGACGATCTAAAAATACTGAGGTCTTGAGAAAGATTGTTCACTGTGAAAATAATGAGGTCGTTTACTGGTTTCGTGATTGTTGTGATGCTGCTGTCTGTTGTCCTGCCCGATATTGAGGCGTACTCGGCCGGGGGTTACGTGGGACCTACCGGATGGCGCAAGAGGGTAAGTTGATCGGTAGCATTTTTTCTTATTTGCAGAAGTAATTTTCAGTAATTAGTCTCTTACTCATTACAGAGACATAAACGCAGCTCGTACAAATTGTCTAGTTTGAAAACGGGGTTTGGACGCGTAAGTCATATACATATACATGGCCGCGCGGAGATACGAATTTTATCTTCGAGTGTTGAAAATTTATCAACGAGTGAGCGCAGCGAACGAGTGAGATAAATTTTTAACACGAGAAGATAAAATTCGTATCTCCAAGCGGTCATGTAATGTCCTGTTTATTATATAAACATCAATGAAATACCAAATTCAAATTTTATTTGAGTTACCACTGTATGCATTGCTACGCGACCTTCAAATTTCACTGTTGCGATTGGCGATTTTACGCAAGAAAATTTTAATATCAATTTTCTTGAACAGAGAGTTAAACATTCTAGGCAAGGGAAGCCAAAGGATAGCTTAAAACCATTTTGGTTGATTTTGCAATCAATATCGATCCAGTAAAGCAGCCGAATGCAGCGTTTTGGTTTGATTGACGGCTAAAAATCGCCAATCGCCCATCGCAGCATTGAATTTTGAGGTCGCATAGCAATGCATACAGTGGTAAGCTTAAAATCGACCATTCAGCAAAGGCAAGTGTGATATTTTCACATGTGAAAATAACATGATATTTTCACGTGTGAAGATATCAAGTTTTCGCGCGGGAGATCACCTGGTATTTCATTGGTGTTTATATAATAAACGGATTTATTCGTCCACGAAGACGAAGGGCGAAACCCCTTCTCGCACGATTTGTTCATCCAGTCGATTTGCTCGTCCGGACATTTTTTTTATTTGTCTTTCTACCTCTCTAGGGACAGGTCTTTTTTAAGGGTGGAGAGACGGATCTAGGAGGAAATTGGGAGCTTTGAGTGAAAATTAGGGCTGGCATCATTGACCTTCTCCTCCATCACTCCCGGTCCCTTTGTGTGAAAACGGGCCACAGAAAAAAGCTAGTCCTTTTTTACTCATTCATGCGCGCGCAGCGCAAATGAAGGAGTATTGGTATGATGTGGACTTCTGCGTTAGCACGATTATGCGTTAGCACGATTTCGATTCGATTAGCGCCATTCGATTATCGCCAATAATCGTTCCACTTTCTTTCAACCTTTCCACTTATCGTCTCTCCAGTTTGACTACTTACAACGGTTGCGATTTCGCAGTGGTAACCCATTCCACTTCCTAACCTCGCCCGATCGGGCTTAACTTTGGCCTATCAGCGTTCAAGTGCTATACACGGGTTGCCATCTTGCCATGCAGTTGCTAACTTCCGGTACAAAAATAACTTTATAGTCGAAGGCCGACCATGCCAGCAGATCTCGTAAACGTCACTTCCGGATCAAATATCAAGATGGCGGGAAACTATAACTCAGGATACGGAGGATGTTTCCATTTGCCTATAAAGCATAACTAGTCTTTCCTAAGAGTTTTCCGTGGGGTTTTTGCTTTCTGAGAAAACTGGCGGATTGCGTTACGATAATTAGTCATGTAGAAACGTCTCAACGATTAGCAGCTCTGCAAAAGTTCGCATATTTGGAAGCATTTCTTCTGTATATTCATGCACTCCCAGGCAGCTTCAAATTTGCACAGTGGAGTAATTAGGTGAGTCCCGTGAATCTGTGGTGGAGAGAAACTATCTTCTGTTTTTCGTTAAGACATTCGTGAAAGAAATGGACGACAAAGTGCAATTGAATTATTGCCTGAGCAGTTTTTTTATTATTATTATTATTTACGGCAAACCCTACAACATGTTCCTTTATAAATTTAACAGAAAAGCAATGCTTTCTCCCGGGTAGGGATTTTGACATTCTCTTTTCGGGCTCTTTGGTCATGAGTCTGGTAGCTATCTCGTAGGTTCATTGCCATAAGTCACACGACTGACAAATTGATGAAATCATGCAGCCCGGGGTAGGAATATTGACCAAGATTTGACACTGTATTTTGGCCCAATGGTGGGGAATTTTTTCTGTCCACCCCTTGCTCCACCTCCCCCCCCCCCCCCCCAGCGGCTTAACATTGTGTGTGGGGGTGGCTTGTGAAAATGTATCTGAAAATAGGGTCTGTATACAAAATGGTACAGTTTACATAACAGGACTACTATGAGTATTATATATTGGACTCCATGCTTTACAATTAAGGTATGAGTATACCTTTGAAGGGTGTCGCGGGAAAAAAATTATTATCATGTCACAATTTACACCACAAACGTCGTTCATATGTCATTTTAAAGCTAAAAGGTTGGGCTATCTGATGGATAACTTTGTTTCATTATATTGTACATTAACATATATTTGTTTAGCTCTAAAGAAAAAAGTACCGACTTTCTTGAAAAAGTTCCAGCTTCTTCCAATTAAATTGCACAGCTCCAAATTTAAGCAAAATCTATTCTTTAGAAGGTGATCTAAAAAAGGGTGTGCGTGATTTTTGATTTTCCTTTCAAACATATTTTATGCTAATTTTTTTGTTAGCATTGCCAAAAATATCGATTTTCAACCTGTTTTACGTGATATTTTCCGCAAATACGTAAAATATCAATAATCCCGCACACTTTTTTTCAGATCGCCCTCTAAGGAATACATTTTGCGGAAATCTGGAGCTTTTAACATTAACTGGAAGTGGCAGGAGCTTTTAAAAAGCAAAAATTGGTATTTCCTTTGAATGAAGCACAAAACGACGAAAACGATCCATCAAAGTAACGTTGCATATAAATATACCACTTAGTAAGAAAGGCCGTTCCACAAGCTTAAAACGATATATAAATGGCCCTTGTAGTGTAAATAATGATGCGACAGTGATTTTTTTCGCGAAAATTTGACATCCCTCATGCAAAGGTATACTCATACCTTAAAGGTCGTAGGTTCATTGCCATAAGTGACACGACTGACAAATTTGATGAAATCATGCAGCCCAGGGTAGGAATATTGACCAAGATTTGACACTGTATTTTGGCCCAATGGTGGGGAATTTTTTCTGCACCCCTTGCTGCCCCTCCTTCCCAACCCCTCCCCCCCCTCCCCCCCCCCCCCCCCCCCCCACAGCGGCTTAACATTGTGTGTGGGGTGGCTTGTGAAAATGTATCAGAAAATAGGGTCTGTATACAAAATCGTACAGTTTATATAACATGCTTTATAATTAAGAAAAAATTTGAGTGAAAATTCAGTAAAGGCCGGATCCAATTTGGTGTTCCTGAGGAATTTTGAATTCATTTTTTTCATTGAACAAGTATGGAGCCCTGTTATTTATTAATAATATAGCATTCATACATAGACTTAAACTATCCAATTTCAAAATAATTGGACACTTAGCAAAATTCAAGAAAAATCAATCTGCCAGCACTATTGGATTTTGTGCCTGTATATATGCTTGTCATGTCCATGCTAGGGGTAAACCAACTGGAGATCTCTTTCAAAGGCAATACGACAACATTTGAACAAAATCAGAGACATTTTCTTGAATTGCCCATATCTTCCATGTGGCTATTGATGAGAACTTACCACATGCCTGTATCCAGTATTTTCCCAACGGGGGCTCCCCTATTCTTGGGACGGGGGTGCTCATTGGGAAATTTCGATTTTACCCCTAAAAGGTACCAAACATGGTGTTGCTTAGTTGATTTTGACCCCTAAAAGGTACCAACAAGACATATTTACTGATATAAATTCATGTCCAAGTACACCAATATAGATTCACCCAAAAAAACACCTATATCACTATCTATCATCCAGGGTTAAGTTGAGTCAGGTTTAGGGTAGGGTTAGGTTAGGGTTATCCCTCAAAGCTACCAGAGGCCTGATTTTTAACCCTAAAAGGTATGACATGCACCCCGCCCCAAGATAGGGCAGTCTCCTCCCAAAGTATTTTCAATATCTGAAAAATTAATCATTCACTAATTCCAAATTCATGAATGAGTTGGCTCATAGAGCCCTTTGATTCAGAATAAGCATCAAGCATGGGTGGCGCAGTGTTACGGCGCTGGGTTCGATTCCCGGCTTTGGCAGTAGAGATTTTTCTCTGCTGTACGAGTTGTGTTTCAGACCTTTGAATTTCTATCGTGGGTTGAAATGATTCATCATTTCTCCTGTGCTTTACGTCTTTCGGATGGGATAATAAACCTAGGCCCCGTCTCCCCTATTATTTTGTGAAGGCTAGTAAGATTGAGACGTAAATAAAGTTTTTTTTTATGTTTCAAGGACCTTAAAATGCTAGCCACGCACTCTCTACAGACGCCATTTTGAAGGGAACATTGATTTTTCTTCGCAGGAACTTGATGCAGCACGTCAAATGTGTCAACAGGCGCGCGCAGTGCATTCTGGGGCGATGTGTCAGTCGCTGTTGAAAAGAAAGAACATTCTTAGAAACCGAAAGTAAACAAGTAACAAAACAACAAACAACAATCACACGTGCAATATTCAACAACCACATGTAAACAATCAACAAATCCATGCCTTCGCATGTATAATGTGAAATTTGAAGTCTGTAATCTGGCAAGGCTTACGCAGCTAAATAACCGGGTCTATAGAAAATAAAAAGCTAACAATCTAAAAGCATATATACTCATTCATTAGTATTATTTTTACTTCAATGAAGTATTTTACAGTCTCACAGGATTTGTACAACATTCTCTATTCTCGCGTTTCCCCTGCCCCCCCCCCCCCCCCCAAAAAAAAAGGTGGCCAATGACTATTCAGTGGAAATCACACCCTAAAATTAAATCACCCCAAGGCGATAAATGGTTCTTTTAAAATTATATCGGTCATGAAGTAAATTGGAAAAGCTACACCAGCTTCATTTGGTGCCATAGTTTTCCTAAAGGAAAACATACCTTTATTTCACCATGGTGATTCCATCAACATTGTATACATTGATTTCCATGGAAGCCGTGAAAGTTAATGCATGATAAATTTATAGTCGCCTCAGGCTCCGTGAAACGCGCTATCGCCTTCAAATTTTCTCTCCCAACATGATTTAGTAAGAACACGTTGCAGGATATCTTTTTAGTCACGTGACAGCTGAAAGCCAAGAAAAGCTGGCATCAGAAACTGAAACACCAGCAGTAGTAGTGTCGGCCTCTTGGACGCGAGTCAGTTTTGAGTTGTTTGTGAACTGTTATTAGCTTTGTGAGGAAGCCAGGTCTCGGTAACCTTAAGAGAAAACCGCTGCAATGAACGCGTGACACACGAGATACCAATAAGAAACCGTTACAGGTCATGTTTGTCACGCAAATTATGTCACGCAAATTATTCTCAGTAAGTCAGGAAGGCGGAAGCTAACTATCCCAACCGTGACTAAGTCGACATATTCTGTGATCACTCCCTTTCTTTCCACATCGACTATCTTGTTGTGAGTGTCTTGGTGAGATATGATGTCGTAAACGGTAACAATATTGCCCCAGTATCAAGCAGTCCAACAAGATGATCGTCCGGGTTCATCGAGATATCGCTGTAGCAGCGTGTCTTCTCTGGGCTGCCCTACATTATACAGGCGCAACGCACTTCAGGGGTGCGCTGATCACATGGAAACCTGTAAATGCAACGGACCCGTCGAGCAGAAAAGTAAGTTTGCTTCAAACCTAGCGCGGGTTAGAAGCTTCCGACGTTTGTCCAAATATTAGTTGTATTCACGGGTACATACTACTCACTAGAACACGTTGAGGCCTGCCATCCATGTGTATATAATGGGATATAGTGTATTCTTATTCGGGACAATTCCTTTATTACATTTGAGAATCATGTCCTGAATCATATCATATTTTATGTCGACATTGTATCTTTACTAATCCTTATTCAAGTTTTCTTATGCCGGTCGTCCTCAGTTTGTCGTGTGTGTAATAAGCTATCAAATTACAAACTGAAAGTGAAAATATTATGTCACACAAGGCGCCGGGAAGATCGTGTTTCATGGGCACACAACTGTTCCTCAGAAAACTAGTCTTTTCTCTGACCATAAAACTGCACCGAAAGGCGCAAAAAATCCGATGTCCTGGACAAATAAGATAAAATACAAATAAAATACAGGTACTAGACCTCACATTACACATTAGCAATACTTTACATTTTCGTTATGCCAAATGCCATGTCGGCTGAGAAAGCAGAATCTGAAAATTGAAAATTTTACAGAGATTTGTATGAGGCGTACCCCCAAGTCATACAAACGTCTGTAAGTTTTCAACGTTCATTTCATCAGATGATCTTTGGTTACAATGCAGCGAAATTTTATAGCATTTTATTAGTGATGGTGTTTATTTTGAACAAAAGTCGATTTGAATTTTCGGCGGCCATTTCGGAAAAGCGTCTATTTTATTACTTCCTCATTCTCCAGGGGCACCCAACGAGAAGCATTTTTATTGTTTATTAATACAAAACAATAAAAAACGCTTTTCCGAAATGGCCGCCCAAGATTCCCCGACCAAGCGGTCCCTCACGAGGATCACGTGACCGGAGCCTTCGCGATTCAGCGAATCTATTTCTTCGTGTTTTGAAAATTATACATATTACCTATTGTGGAAATATTGTGTATTCCTTTGTCGGGAATAGTGCTCAACACTATACGTGGAGCTCGGTCAATAAATAGTTTCGGAAAGGTTCAGTCCGACATATTTATTATGCACACGACAGTACTGTTTCGAAGGAACCGCAAGGTTCCCTCTCTTCAGGTGTGGGTGTAATTACAAGGCTTGGGTCTTATATATCTACTGCTTTAGCGTTCCTTAGTTGGTATTTGGCGGTATGCCTGCACGCGCTCGCCAGTTCACTCCTTTTGTTTAGGGTGCCCGCGCCAGGCACGCAGAGGATGAAAAATTTCTCTGTTATGCATAGGTTGCATTTTTTTTGCCGTGCTTGAATAGGCGTTAGCTCGCGCGAGTACCTTCCACGTGATGGTAAAGTCCGTATTACTGTCCTTAAGGGACCATACATGTTTACTAAGTTCCGTTGCTTTCATTTTCTCCCTCTTATTAAACGAGGCTTTATGATTGTTGTATCTCGATTTAAAGGTATTACTCGTTAGTCCTACGTAGGTTTCCTGCCCTCTATTGCTAGCTACCTTTGCCTGATAGATAACATTCTGTGTCAGGCATGTCCCATCTAGGGGGCATTCCGCTTTTTTTCTACAGTTGCAGGTCCTGTCTGGTGGCGCCTGGGGTTTGAGGGTCTGTTTATTGTGGGCGCTGATCTTTTGGGCCAAGTTCGGCATGCAGGAGTAGCTGATTTTAAGAGTGTTCCTGTTGAAAATCTTCCTAAGCGGGTGGTCGGCCTTGAAACTTTCGTTCACGATGTTGAGAAATCTTTTTCCGACATTTGTTGCCACGCTTTTGGAGAACGGGGGGTTGTACCAGGTGACGTTTCTGCGTCTGGGGCGGCTGTTGTTTGGGCGGCCGTTGGGGGCTGGTTCGAACCGTAATTGGTACGTGTACCCGCTCTTCTCTAGGGCGCGTTGGTATTCAGGTGCTGCCTTCACAAAACCTTCCTCGTTCGATGATGTTTCGCTTAGCCTTTTGTTCACAGCGAGTGGAATGTTCTTTGTTATGGAGGGTGGATGGTTGCTATGGCGATGCACGTACAGCGGGGTGTTGTTCGGTTTGAATATGGCTCGTAGGTCCCTGTGTTTAGGTTCAGCGTGACATCGAGGAAGTTCACGATCTTTTTATTCGCTTCAATGGTGATTTTAAGGCCATTGTTTGTGAACGCCGTGCAAATGTCTTTCTTTATCCTCTCGATGCGTGAGGGTGTTTCGCTAAAAGCCCCCAAACCGTCGTCTCTGTATAGTCCTACGCGTGCTCTGATTGCTTCTGGGAGTTGGCACAAAAGGTATGTGCCAACCAGCTCGCAGGTCTCCGCCCCATCGAACGAGCCCATTGTTACATCAAACGACCTTTCTGATTTCTTTTTGGTCCACGGAATGTTGTTGTTGAACAGGAGTGCTTGCTTGGCGTACATAATTATCTCTTTCTCCTCCTCTGTGATGTCCGTGTATGAGCTTGCGAAAACAAGGGCTTTGTCTAGTAGGTCTTGCGAAATGGAGGGGTAGAAATTAACGATGTCGAAGCTGATGAAGGAGCGTTCGGCTTTGTCAGGGATGTTGTTGAACCAATGGAGCGTGGCTCTTGTGTTTTTCCACTGGTTGACGCCGGTTTTGTTGGCAATGTCTCTGTTTATTCGGTCCAGGATCTGTTTACTCACTTTTCCTAGTTCGGATTTTGTTGGGTTTACCTATTGTGAATTTTTAAGGTGATATCTCACTCAATTGACCGTTTTCACGATGTTGTGAGAACAATACCCTTGAGCCGTTCCGACTCGTTCTGGCGAAGACGGCTTTTCTGATTCAAAACAGAGCATCATCCCTTTTATGTTGAGTGCGCAACATCGTGAAAACTGTCAGTTGTAAGGGTGTTGCGATGATCAATTTATAGAAGTTAAAAAGGCTGCTGCTACTAGCCTCGAAAATGTTACGAAAAGAGGACAATACTTTTATAGAATGCTGGAAATCGTGGGGGCATTGATAGAGTGGTTTCCAAAATCCCATGAAACACGCTTTAGCATATCAGACTTTTATTATGCTCTAACTCCATTGTTCTCTTTTGTATTGTATGGGCTATACAGTAAACACCCGCATATAAGAACAAATGGATTAAGAACGAAAGAACATCAGGCTGAAATTCGCCATTCTAGATAACCCTTTTTAAAAGAGCCTTA
This sequence comes from Scolanthus callimorphus, assembly GCA_033964015.1. Taxonomy (NCBI): domain Eukaryota; kingdom Metazoa; phylum Cnidaria; class Anthozoa; order Actiniaria; family Edwardsiidae; genus Scolanthus; species Scolanthus callimorphus. Next base: position 15,178,956 of record CM066925.1, on the reverse strand, counting down.
CAGTAAACACGTGGAAGTTGTATTCAGGGTGACCCTGAAATGGGCTGCTCTTATGTGTGGGTGTTTACTGTAACTCTTTCACTATTACACTTTGTTTTACGGGATTATGGAAACCACTCTATTGCCACTATTCCTATACCATTTTCATTGTTATTTACATTGCCATTGTCAGGTTTCCATATCTACCCGTATTGCATGGAGGCGGTCGTACGGTTCGAGCACGTCCTGCGACCAAAACACAATCAGCTCCGGCAATTTGATCGGTCCTAGCGGATTCCTGACTTGCCGAGTAGGATGCTCTGGTAACATCGAGAGTATGTTCTACAAATGCACGGATTTTAGTATCCAAGAAGACTGGAGCGCAGGGGAGAGAACTTATGAATACGAGTTTCCCTCAGGAGTCAATCCTCCACTGTTTCAAGCCAGGTAACTTCTTGTTCCCTTGTGGTACCTATTTCTGGTTCGCGTATTAACAAAACAAATTACTCTACTCAGGTCGTTTATTGTATCGCACCTTATTGATGGACAGTATGAACAGTAAAATCTGTCTGCACACAATTGTTCCCACATCACAGGAAATTTCTCAGTGCAGAAGCCCATCCATGGGAAAAGCTGAATTTCCCACGGAAGAAGAATGGGAAGTGTTCGGATTTCCTATGGCTATCCTTGTGAATTCTGAATACTTCCCATGCGTGTGCCTTGGAAAATTAAGCTTTTCCCATGTGTTTCTGCAGAAATTCCCTGTGCATCCTGACCTATCAAGGATTTGATCCTGACAATGGCTGTAATTTTCCCTTGCACGTTTTAGTTTTACAGGAGGTGACTGGATTGCTCTTGTCCAAGGAGGCGGAAGTTGGGAAGTCAGGGTCTATTTCAACCTGACACAACGGAATGATACCGGGAAAGTCAACACCTCACCTAAAACAGCCATGTCCCCTATAGTCAAGCTTCAGCACGGGTGCAATCATACCATTGTCATACCAGGTATTCGAGCATAACTCCAGAACACGCCTTAAAGGGGCACTCGCACGCTTATTTTTTGGACAACCTGTCACAAAATAAGTCTTATTCTAATCACCAAAAACACATTTTAGTTTACCGGGAATAACCAAAATAACAGTCCAGGTTTGTTAAATGACCATTTACCTGTTAAATCAATACAAATCTATAGTGTTTTTATCTATTATCGAGAGGATGGAATTGGATTGCGATTTGAATTATTTGCTTGTCATTCAAGCGTGCGAGTGCCCCTTTAATCGTTGCCACGCCCCTCCTCCCAACCTGTGTTGCTACTGTGGTCCACCCTGGTCTAACAAAGATTAAAGCTACGGCCAAGAACTAGGACACATGTAGCGCGCAACATTGGTGTCCTGCACGTTTCCCCGAGTGGCTAAACTAGGAAACATCGCACGCGTCTCGGACACATCAAATGTTTCTTGTCTTGCGAAGAAACATTTCTTTGTGTCCCGGCTACAAAATTTGTTGCGCGCAACAATGTTTCTCGCGTGGTTAAACTGGGAAACATGTGTCTGGCTACAATGTTGCGCGCTACATGTGTCCTATTTTAGCAATATTTTCTGCCCTCTACCACCGAACTTTGTATGCCTGCTGTTCATGTACTCAAACTTGTACGGCTTGGTGATCGAGGACAGAAAAGAATAGTCCCGTTTCGAATTCTCTAATCTACCGCTGAATAAGCATCAACGGCGCATAAATACAGTGGAAGCCATTAGAACCAGAAAGTTGCGAATACTTTCGAGTACTCTTTTACTTTTAATAGTTTTGTTTCGGGGTTTTGGGTTTCCTGTGGCGCGTTAAAGCCACCGGATTCCCCTCCCCCCATAAAAGTTCATGTCTGAGCCAACTCAGACATGAGTTCCTTCCCCACGTCAGTAGTCAGATTGTGTAGGGAGTGTAGGCTGGAAATTTAGGCTACACATGTCCTGTAAGTAGAAGACGCTTTCCTATCTACAGGGCCTACCAGTTTTGTGTCGCATTCTACCACTTGAGAGAATGCTTCGTGACCCTCTATAGGAAAACCACAACTTTTGTGCGACACCTCGTCCAAAGTTTTGAAACGTTGGCGAAATTTTGTTGATGTTGCTAATGCCATGTTTTTATAATTTGTTCTTGTCTTCTAGTCAGTGATGCTGATAAAGATGAAGTTCGCTGTCGATGGGCGGAGAGCAGTAGAGGGGAATGCGCCGGTGTTTGCCAAACCTTCCGTGGTGCAATACTCAAAGAGGTTAGACACAGTTTCTTCTGAATTGGCAGTTTTCACGATGTTGCGCACGCAACATAAATGGGATGAGAAGACATTCTCGAACCCAGAGCTCCCCGGCTCGCAACAACCTCGCGGGGGAGCAATCTCGTTCCCAGAGCCCGCGTATCTTTTAGGCCAGCGCCAAGATACGGAGCTCTGGAATAATCAAGTCATGCGACGATTTTCATTGGCTCGTCATTCCTCTCCACTGCCCATGCACGCGATTTGAATTCGGAGGAAATCTAACAGAAAATATTTTTCACACAAGTATCACCTGTTGGGCGAAACATATTTCCGGTATCAAACGCTGCTCTTCAAAGCCTTTCCACTTGTAGATCTATTCTTATGAATTTTCATAAGCATTTCGAAAGATCAATTTTCCAAAACTAGCCTTATAACACGACAAAATCATGCAACAAAAGTCTTGATCCTGAGGCAAATGTTCAGTTGTTGACAAAATTTGTCGCGCGCGCGCTGCTGACGAAGATCACGCCACTTTCGATGTCAAGCAGAACGCGCGCTGTTTTGCTAAAACAAAACCTGCTCAAAACTTAGTGAAAATATCTCAGTAATTCGTGTTTTTAAAGCTTTTTTGGCTGGTTTTATAACCACGACTGTAAAATGTGAAAAATTGCTACAACATATTAAAGAACTGTGTGATAAAGCCATGATTTTAGTAGCGGTCAAGGTCAAACGCATGCGCACTGAAGAGTACCCAGATTTTGGGTATAAAAAAATTGTTTATTCCAGAGCCCTGTATCTTGCCGCTGGCTTAAAGATGCACGGGCTCTGGGTACGAGATTGGCGGGGGAGGCTCTGGTGACAGCCACTGATGACGCATGCGCGAGATTTAATACAGCCGCTGAGAGAAAGACCTTGCAGCGCATGCTCCAACGCTCAAAATCAGCCTCCATACTAGTCCAATAATCTGACAAATTTATGCATGGTATTGTTTTCCCCCATTCTATTGCCTCGTTCTATAATACACTCCATTGCACTCCATTGTTTTAGACAATGCCTTGCATAAATTGGTCAGTGTATTGGACAACCCTCCTGGGTTCGAGAATACGTTTTTTTCTGAATTAAAATAGTTTTCATGATGTTGCGAACGCAACATAAATAGGATGAGAACAATGCTTGTTTTGAATAACAAAAGCCATCTTCGCCAGAACGAGTCGGAAAGGTTCAAGGGTATTTTATCAACACACAGTCCACTGGTGAAAGGTCAAGCTAAAAGGCAAAACGAAATAAGCGCTCCAGTTAACTTATGAATTCTATTGACTCAGTTCAATTCTTCGTGTCTGTATTTTAAGGTGATTCCATTGAAAAAGATGTACTACCTAACTTTTTTTCAAACTTGCTACAATTGATGCCCATGCATAGGACATTCAAAAAATGCAATAAAAAGATGGGGTCACCATGCTCGTTTTCGCGCTGCTGGACCGTGATTTACGTGATATTTGACTGTTTGACGAAAAATGTTCGAAATTCAAAAAATACGAAAAAGCTTGTTTTTTCTCGCCTTTATTAGTGATATTAGTTGGTATTTTAACTTTGTTAAGATAATTATGTAATATTAAATCAGAAAATTGATCCGATTGGGCTAATGTAGCAAGAAAATGGACCCCTTATTACTCAGCTAATAGTCAACGCTTCCTCAAAATTACATAGTTTTACGCACATTAGGTAGAAAAAATACATGTTCTACTACCTAACTTTTTTTCTGCTTCAAATATATTGTCTGTAGCGGTATGATGGTCGATTTCAGAGAAAAAAAATTGGGGGTCACCATCCTTGTTTTTCTGTAATATCACAAAAACTATATAATCGCGCGCTTGTTGTGTTGTTTGTTTGGCCTTATTTAGCTCGCGCGCGCACTTTTCAACGTTTTTTTCGAACAAAATGCACGCGTGATCGTGCGCAGAAGAGATGCGCGGTGCAATTCAAGGGAATCACCTTAAGGGCCATCATGTATAGATATGTTTAATACTGTATGCTGGTATGCCTAGGGGGAGGGGGTCATTAAAGACGAAGAGGAGACAAGAAAACAGCCTCACCGATCTAAGAACCATTAGTCTGTAGCTGTCTGCTCGGGACCGGGGTCCCATGGAGTCGCGCGCGCGGCGCATTATTTGATTCAATGAACGCTTTGAAAGCGACATTAAATTAGTCTGTGCAGAGTTCGCAGTAAACTGAACTATACCAGCCTAGTCCCTGACGTTATGGGCGGGCTTCCTGTGGTAGAAGCGTGACGTCATAGAAAAAGGAGCCCGCGCACATTCAGCGGTTTACCCTCTCACTCTATTTTTTTTTATAGAAATTTTAGTTTTTATCATAAATTATTAGATGACAGTTTGTAATGAATATTCTTTATATTATTTTTACTACTTGTGTAAAGCGCATTTGATACACGGAACACATGGGACCAGGTTGCGTGGTATGTTGACTAATGAGTGAATTGAAGCTTAAAACATTAGTACAAGTTTGCTCTAATATAAAGAATGCCGAAGAAACTTGTGTTTGGCCATAGTAAACTCGGGCGCCTCTCAAATTTTTAACTTTTAATTTGAGTGTGATCTTTTTAGCCATGGCATTCGTGTTTTTCCTAAGGATAAAATGAAAGCGATATGTCACACAACACCCGCAAGCTTACCTTTCTTAATTTGTAGCGTGCCTGCGTGATTGAGTACCGTGCAGTTCATTCTATTGGATGGTACGGCGTGGCCTTGATGATTGAGGATTTCTCTGATCCATTGTCCGCTCCTCTAAGCAGCGTACCACTACAATTCCTGGTCCATGTTTTCCAGTCCAGTGAGCTATGCCAGAGCAAGCCGCAGTTCGTAGGTATGCCGCACTGACCATGACACATGGAATTTCTACAGAAACCCGTCCATGGGAAAAGCTGAATTTCCCATGGTAGAAGAGTAGGAAGTGTTCGGATTTCCCATGGTTATCCTCGTGAGATTCGAACACTCCCCATGCATGTGCCTTTGGAAATTCAGCTTTCCCATGGATGGGTTTCTGCAGAAATTTCCAATGGAGCAGGGCCCATTACCTAGGAGCGTCCATCTCGCATGATATCATATTTTAACAGCGTATTGGAGAATGACGCCTCTTTAAAGTTATTCTTAGTTTCAACTTTTCACGTAAAGCATGAAAAAGCATTCTACCCCTAGATGGACGCTCCTAGCTAATGGGTTCCTGCCATGAGTTCGTACAGCTTTTTCAAAAGCGTTGTCGGAAGCCATATGCGCCAAGGCCGCAAAATTGTCTGGGTAAGAAGAACTTGAAACGGCTCTGACTTACTAGTTAACTACCTGGACATTACTAGCTTTACTCAATGGTGTGGATGGGGAATTTTTGGCACGGCTCGGATAAAAAGAAGAAGTAGGGGTACCGAATTTAATGGTACGACTATTTGAGCTGTGTTAATGGCTTTGCCGTACTAAATTTTGTCAGAGCTGGACCGGAATTTCGTCCGTGCCGGGACCCCCCGGGGGACCATTTTTGTAGGCACGGTTTCAAGCCTTGGCGGTTGAAGGTGAGCCCGCGCTCGTGGATTGAGGACTCGTTAGAAATGACACCAACTGCGGCTGGAAACCGAGCCTATGTCAAACATTTCTGTCGTGAAAATGGCGCATTACTGATTTCAAAATCTCAACAACAAAAAGACTTGGAAGAGTCAATTCAGTGGGCCGCCAGCGACATTCAAATTCAATGAACCGATGTTTTTGCCTCTGTAGGTACGACTAGAGTGGGCGGTTCGTGCATTGGTGTGCCGTTCGGGACGCAGTATTTCGAACCTGTTATTGCGAGAAGTGGCGGCAAAACCAGCAGGTATTCATTTCCGAAATGTCTGATTGGCTGTATTTTCCGCCTTCCCGCCAATTTTTATCGCGCGCGCGTGTGCAACACAGGGAGCCTGCAAACGTAAATAGTTTTGCTAAGCTACAAATTTGCAGTTTACGAAGGAAATTTTCTGTCTCTTATCAAGGAAATTGATAACTTTGTGGAAATACAATTTTAAAGTTTATTCAAGAATATTTTACTTAATCAGGATCAATGAGATTACGACCATCAGTCCACCAGGCCTCACTAAATCCACACTAGGACAGCATTCGTCACGTGAATGGTACGTGAATATCACGTGGACACCCAGCCAATCACAGCTCGGACCCAACATCTTCTGTTTTACGGCACTCGACTCAACAGGGTGAGGAAATATAATTGGAGGTAGATTTTGTCTTCCTTTTTAAAGCATGTTTTGTTTTGGTTTGTTTATTGCAAAGCACGATCTCGTCACCAGAGCCTTCGGTCATATGGCCAGCGGAAGGCGACGAGCCAGAATCTCCGCATTCTCTTACCCACAGCTCCCCGGCTCGTCACCTCGCGGGGGCATTCTCTTACCCAGAGCTCCCCGGCTCGTCACCTCGCGGGGGCATTCTCTTACCCAGAGTTCCCCGGCTCGTCTCCTCGCGAGGGCATTCTCTTACCCAGAGCTCCCCGGCTCGTCACCTCACGGGGGCATTCTCTTACCCAGAGCTCCCCGGCTCGTCACCTCACAGGGGCATTCTCTTACCCACAGCTCCCCGGCTCGTCACCTCACAGGGGCATTCTCTTACCCACAGCTCCCCGGCTCGTCTCCTCGCGAGGGCATTCTCTTTCCTCGCGAGGGCATTCTCTTACCCACAGCTCCCCGGCTCGTCTCCTCGCGAGGGCATTCTCTTACCCACAGCTCCCCGGCTCGTCTCCTCGCGAGGGCATTCTCTTTCCTCGCGAGGGCATTCTCTTACCCACAGCTCCCCGGCTCGTCTCCTCGCGAGGGCATTCTCATACCCAGAGTTCCCCGGCTCGTCTCCTCGCGAGGGCATTCTCTTACCCACAGCTCCCCGGCTCGTCTCCTCGCGAGGGCATTCTCTTTCCTCGCGAGGGCATTCTCTTACCCAGAGCTCACCGGCTCGTCTCCTCGCGGGGGCATTCTCTTACCCAGAGCTCCCCGGCTCGTCTCCTCGCGAGGGCATTCTCTTACCCAGAGCTCCCCGGCTCGTCTCCTTGCGAGGGCATTCTCTTACCCAGAGCTCCCCGGCTCGTCTCCTCGCGAGGGCATTCTCTTACCCAGAGCTCCCCGGCTCGTCTCCTCGCGAGGGCATTCTCTTACCCAGAGCTCCCGGCTCGTCTCCTCGCGAGGGCATTCTCTTAGCCAGAGCTCACCGGCTCGTCTCCTCGCGAGGGCATTCTCTTACCCAGAGCTCCCCGGCTCGTCTCCTCGCGAGGGCATTCTCTTACCCAGAGCTCCCCGGCTCGTCTCCTCGCGAGGGCATTCTCTTACCCAGAGCTCCCCGGCTCGTCACCTCACAGGGGCATTCTCTTACCCAGAGCTCCCCGGCTCGTCTCCTCGCGAGGGCATTCTCTTACCCACAGCTCGCCGGCTCGTCTCCTCGCGAGGGCATTCTCTTACCCACAGCTCGCCGGCTCGTCTCCTCGCGGGGGCATTCTCTTACCCACAGCTCGCCGGCTCGTCTCCTCGCGAGGGCATTCTCTTACCCACAGCTCCCCGGCTCGTCTCCTCGCGGGGGCATTCTCTTACCCACAGCTCGCCGGCTCGTCTCCTCGCGGGGGCATTCTCTTACCCACAGCTCCCCGGCTCGTCTCCTCGCGGGGCATTCTCTTACCCACAGCTCGCCGGCTCGTCTCCTCGCGAGGGCATTCTCTTACCCACAGCTCGCCGGCTCGTCTCCTCGCGAGGGCATTCTCTTACCCAGAGCTCCCCGGCTCGTCTCCTCGCGAGGGCATTCTCTTACCCAGAGTTCCCCGGCTCGTCTCCTCGCGAGGGCATTCTCTTACCCACAGCTCGCCGGCTCGTCTCCTCGCGAGGGCATTCTCTTACCCAGAGCTCCCCGGCTCGTCTCCTCGCGAGGGCATTCTCTTTCCTCGCGAGGGCATTCTCTTACCCAGAGTTCCCCGGCTCGTCTCCTCGCGGGGGCATTCTCTTACCCACAGCTCCCCGGCTCGTCTCCTCGCGAGGGCATTCTCTTACCCAGAGCTCCCCGGCTCGTCTCCTCGCGAGGGCATTCTCTTACCCACAGCTCCCCGGCTCGTCTCCTCGCGAGGGCATTCTCTTTCCTCGCGAGGGCATTCTCTTACCCAGAGCTCACCGGCTCGTCTCCTCGCGGGGGCATTCTCTTACCCAGAGCTTCCCGGCTCGTCTCCTCGCGAGGGCATTCTCTTACCCAGAGCTCCCCGGCTCGTCTCCTCGCGAGGGCATTCTCTTACCCAGAGTTCCCCGGCTCGTCTCCTCGCGAGGGCATTCTCTTACCCACAGCTCCCCGGCTCGTCTCCTCGCGAGGGCATTCTCTTTCCTCGCGAGGGCATTCTCTTACCCAGAGCTCACCGGCTCGTCTCCTCGCGAGGGCATTCTCTTACCCAGAGCTCACCGGCTCGTCTCCTCGCGGGGGCATTCTCTTACCCAGAGCTCCCCGGCTCGTCTCCTCGCGAGGGCATTCTCTTACCAAGAGCTCCCCGGCTCGTCACCTCGCGAGGGCATTGTCTTACCCAGAGCTCCCCGGCTCGTCTCCTCGCGGGGGCATTCTCTTACCCAGAGTTCCTCGGCTCGTCTCCTCGCGAGGGCATTCTCTTACCCACAGCTCCCCGGCTCGTCTCCTCGCGAGGGCATTCTCTTACCCAGAGCTCACCGGCTCGTCTCCTCGCGGGGGCATTCTCTTACCCAGAGCTCCCCGGCTCGTCTCCTCGCGAGGGCATTCTCTTACCCAGAGCTCCCCGGCTCGTCTCCTCGCGAGGGCATTCTCTTACCCAGAGCTCACCGGCTCGTCTCCTCGCGAGGGCATTCTCTTACCCCGAGCTCACCGGCTCGTCTCCTCGCGGGGGCATTCTCTTACCCAGAGCTCCCCCGCTCGTCTCCTCGCGAGGGCATTCTCTTACCCAGAGCTCCCCGGCTCGTCTCCTCGCGAGGGCATTCTCTTACCCACAGCTCCCCGGCTTGTCTCCTCGCGAGGGCATTCTCTTACCCAGAGCTCCCCGGCTCGTCTCCTCGCGAGGGCATTCTCTTACCCACAGCTCCCCGGCTCGTCTCCTCGCGAGGGCATTCTCTTATCCAGACCAGAGCTCACCGGCTCGTCTCCTCGCGGGGGCATTCTCTTACCCAGAGCTCCGCGGCTCGTCTCCTCGCGAGGGCATTCTCTTACCCAGAGCTCCCCGGCTCGTCTCCTCGCGAGGGCATTCTCTTACCCAGAACTCACCGGCTCGTCTCCTCGCGAGGGCATTCTCTTACCCAGAGCTCCCCGGCTCGTCTCCTCGCGAGGGCATTCACTTACCCAGAGCTCACCGGCTCGTCTCCTCGCGGTGGCATTCTCTTACCCAGAGCTCCCCGGCTCGTCTCCTCGCGGGGGCATTCTCTTACCCAGAGCTCCCCGGCTCGTCTCCTCGCGGGGGCATTCTCTTAGCCAGAGCTCACCGGCTCGTCTCCTCGCGAGGGCATTCTCTTACCCAGAGCTCCCCGGCTCGTCTCCTCGCGAGGTGACGAGACGTGGGAGCTCTGGGTTCGAGAATGGAGGCTCTAGACGAATCCAATTTCTCGAGCATGCGTAGTAGATTGTAGGACGAATTCGTGGTTTAAACGGTCAAAATTCAAATAAAATTGAAAGAAAACCCGGGCATAAGGACAAACAACCCAAGCACTTGCATTTGCCGCTGTTTTTGTCACAATTTAGACGAGTTTATTATCAAGTGGAAGAATATTGGTCTACCAAGTGTGTGTACTTAATAAATCAACATCATTCTCGTACCCAGAGCTTCCTGGCTCATCTGCTCGCAGGGGAGGCTCTGGGGACATCGATTTGAGGGCCTTCGCTGATTGGTCATTCCCGTATCCAGAGCTCCCTGGCTCGTCTCGTCGCGGGGGCCTTTGCTGATTGGCTGATTCTGAACGTTTGGGCATGCGCTGAGAAAGGTGTTTCTCTCAACGGCTCTGTATCAAATCTCGCGCATGCGTCAATGGCTGTCACAAGAGCCTCCCCCGCGAGGTGACGAGTCGGGGAGCTCTGGATAAGAGAATGAATCAACATAAAGTAAGTCGAACTGATGATATACCTTTCGCTTGTCTTTAAGGCTGACGTCAACTCAACGATGCGTTACTCTTCTTGGTGGAGGTAAAACCTGGCGCATGTTTTCTTGCCTTGTAACATTCACTGTGCGGCCCCAGACCCAGAGCCCACTCGTTGGGTTGTTCGCAGCACTCTGCGACCCGAAAATTTTAGGCCAATTGTGATTGGTCCTATTTTCCCGCTCGCCATTTTGTCGGAAATTTCTTTAGCTTTGGATATGTTAAATCTAAGACATTAGCGCCTTTTAACTATTTTTTCGAATTTATTTTTTGTTCGGCAATTATTGCTCGTAGAATTTTCTAGTGGCCCCAAATCAGAAAAATACCACTGTTAGAATATCGGCTCGCATAAACAAATGCGGCTCTTGAAAATAAATTCGAACACTTGCCTAAAAACGGCAATGGCTGGTGTTAGACATATACTGAACTAAAAATATCCGACCGATTTTGACGCCATGCAAGCATCAAGTTAAAACAATTCTGAAAACCGCGTTTACTTTTGATGGAGTCACCATGTCCATCATCTATTTTTCTTATTTGCAGTTGCACCCCCGAAAACCGTCAATGGATCCCAATCCCCGATTGGTCTAATCTACGCTAACCATAACGCCTGGTTGTTAAAATTCGATCAACAGGTTTGTATGATGACATTACTGGTTTTCTAGCCCCTTAAGGGTTTTAGTGCTCACAGGGCTTCAGCCTAAAATGGCCAAGTGTAGGGCTCCAAAGTCTCTAGTGAAACGGCTTTGTTGTGTCGGCTTTCGCAAGTTTCCTAAAATAGCACTCCATAATTTGATTATGGTATCTCAGAAACATACCAAGAAAGTGTTGCCGTTTGTTTTACGGATCCGTGCGGGCTGCACTTGACTCAGAACATTCGGCCGAGAACAAAAACAAAATGGCGACCAAGAGAACAATAATAATAAAATTTCTTTTATAGCGCACATACATTTCTGTTCTGCGCGCTTTACAATGGTAGTAATAATGAAAATAATCGTTTAAATCATATAAAAACTGGGTATAAAATCTTACAATGCTAATGGAGAAAAATAATATATTTCTAAAAATAATAAAAAGGGTAGTAAAAGCTAAAATTATAAAAAAGAAACATTACACATCATACGCAATCTTAAAAAGATGGGGGTCTTTAAAAATTGGTAAAAACTGTTCACGTTGGAGCAAGCCCTGATCTCAAAAGGAAGCGCGTTTCAAAGTCTCGGCGCTGCAACTGCTTTCGCTAAAAGTATCCGGAAAAATACTTACAGACCTTACAAAAAAGGTAAGGGCAAAGTCCCGGCCATTTGGTTTGGCTATTTAATTATTTGATCTGGGTTAGAATTGCCTAAAGCGCCGTAAAATGTCGTATCTGCCACTGGGCTAGAAAATCCCGGCCAATTTAATTGGTAGTTCTATTGTTTTATTGGAGATCTGAATTGTCTTTTGTTTGTGTTGTCATTCTCAGTTCGTTCGTCCCGCCAGAAGCACTTACATCCGGGTACGCAGCTCTGATGGCTCGGTGGTTTACAGTATAGATGTGGCGATAACCAATACCGTGTTATATCCCGCGGGGTCCGTGGGACGAACATTACAATTCACGTTAGGATACAGTTTTAAAGAAAAACAAACGTATTACATCACCATGGACCCAGGTAAAAACGGGAAAATATTGTGATCTGCTTGACAGAGCGGAAATAACCCTTCTATAACTTTCTTAATTATATAGCCAGCTCGAAATCCCATTGTGCCGGCAGATCGATTTTTCTTGAATCGTCCAATTATTTTTTAATTGGATCGCGCGCGCTCTAATTGGACAGTTCGCGCTAAAATTGGACAGTTTGGGTTTGAACATGGATGTTATATAATTAATAAATAATAGGACTACATGCTTGTCCAATTAAGAAAAAAATGGATGATTCCTCGGAACTCCAAATTGGACTCGGCCTGCGGCCTCGTCCAATTTTGGAGTTCCTCTGAATCATCCATTTTTTTCTTAATTGGACAGCATGGAGTCCTATTATATATAAAAATAGTATATGAATATATCAGCTCAATATTTCGATATAGATCCCCATGTTAAGGGATCCACAGAAGTTTGGGATCCTGGAACCCGACCTATATATCCCGACCAGCTATATCGCACGCGCGCGCTGCATGTCGGTAGATGTGGTACATTTGTTGAACAAACTGTTAAAAATGCGCGCTGCATTCTGGTAGTTGTGGGACACGGCTTGGTAGGCTCAGATAAATTATGCCGGCATAATTTTGAGCATAATTCTATAGTTGGACCAACGAGCATAATATCGGCATAATGCCCATGTTTTTCTAAGAAAATATTCAAATAGCACCGACGACTTTCTCTGTGATCGCGCGGGCTTCCTGTGGTTGTCTGATTTATCCTTTTCTGTTCTCTGTTTTCAAGTAAAACCAACATTTCATGCAAAATTAGTGAGTGTAGTCTGTTTTGATCATTCCGAGAAATATTTTATGTTTAAAAGGCTTGGCTGCTATTATTGGAGACCTGGTACCTGGTTGCCAAGGGTTTTTTTTTATAAAAGGGCATTGGGAAAGTGCGTCCAAAAAAATAATACGTCGAGCATAATGCTTTTTTTCGAGCATAATTTTGCGCATAATGCTATGTTTTTGGGGGCAACGCCCAAAAGCATAATACTCGAATTTTCGAGCATAATTTATCTGACCCTACGGCTTGGGCATTTCTGAATAAAGAAGAGCGCGCTCACTTGTAGCTTGAATCGTCCAAATGCGTTCCACACTTGTTCCACACTTTTTTCTCTTTCTTCAGGAGATGCCGATTTGGCAGATACGTTTATTGAAATTGATGCAGAAGCTTTGAACCATCCTGTTAATGTCTTTTCTCTAGGTATTGCGAAGGGGATAAGATATTGTGGAGCAGAATCACCAGCAATCCGAGATCCTTATTTCTGGAGAGTCAAGATAAGTAAGTTCCTGAAAAAAGTAAAGAAAAAGCCATAAGAAGGAAATAAGAGCTCTTACCAGGGGCTCATAAATACTTATGAGCCCCTGCTCTCACTTAACTGCCACATAAATAACTGCCAAGAATAACTATCAAATAGAAAGACTTAAAATATCATATGGTATACTTCATACAGCATCACTGCTAAATCACGTGCTGATTGGTCGAGCCCAGTGCGTTATTAGAATACAGATGGCGTTTTCACAGTGTAACAGCGTATTGGAAAATGAAGCCTGTATGAAGTTATTTTTAGTTTCAAATTTTCACGCAAAATTACGTCACACGTTCGCTCAGCTAATTAGAATGCAGGTAGCGTATGCTTTGTTCAGAAATGTTTATTCAACCGGCAAATCTTTTGTTCTAAACATAACTTCAGACCTGCTTCATTTTCCAATTCGCTGTTACACCTTCATACCCCTAGATGGACGCCCCTAGGTAATGAGCTACTGTAGCAGATTAGTGTTGCTCTCCGCTCACTACGAGCAATAACTTCAGACCTGCTTCATTTTCCAATTCGCTGTTACACCTTCGTACCCCTAGATGGACGCTCCTACGTAATGGGCTACTGTAGCGGATTAGTGTTGCTCTCCGCTCACTACGAGCAATAACTTCAGACCTGCTTCATTTTCCAATTCGCTGTTACACCTTCCTACCCCTAGATGGACGCTCCTAGGTATTGGACTACTGTAGCAGATTAGTGTTGCTCTCCGCTCACTACGAGCAATTACTTCAGACCTGATTCATTTTCCATTCGCTGTTACACTTTCCTACCCCTAGATGGACGCTCCTAGGTCCTGGACTCCTGCTATCGGTCAGCTTGATACATTTTCTGACTGTAGTGTATTTGTTGATATCAGGGGACGTCACCCCACCAAAAGTTACATTCCTGTCCAGCCCCACCCTTACGAATGACAATATAACCTTCACATGGCGAACAGATGAGGAATCGACAATCGTCTGCACTATCGTGGCACCGGACAGGGCATTTAGAGCAGCTTGTAATGACAGTTGGACCGGCGTTGGACTTGCCGAAGGAAATTATAGAATATCCGTAATGGCCACAGACTCGGCTGGGAACACCGCGCTGCCTGTCTCACGATCATGGACTGTTGGTGAGTTACATGTTCAAGTTCTCAGTAATACTTCGAAACTCAGACTAGCATGGGTCATATTCTCATGGGCCTGCCTTTGTTTTTCCAATGGCTCGTTTCCATGTTCTAAAACAATGTTTTTTCTCTTGAATTTTCAGTGTAAGTTCTGATGGATATTTTTGGGATGAATTTTAGCATTTTTTTATGACGGTCGCTCAGTCAGTTTTTATCGTTTCACTAGATTGTTTTTTTAAGAAGTGAAGAAGTAAGTTCCCGTGTGGTCTAGCATCGAAATTGGTTTCGTTAGCACATAAATATTGAATAGTGGTCTTAATTGAGAGAACTTAGCCTCATCTCAAAGAATAACCATTTATAATATATCGAAGCTAGCATATGAAACTCGTGTGTTTCATTTGACAAACGTCATTTGAAGAACTTATATACTGAGATAACTCTTTGTTTAACATTTGCAGACAGACTCCGCCCAAGTCTTCTATCACTGCCAAACCAAATAACGTTACCAAATCCAGTTCTGCTTCTTTCGCATTCACTTGCACCGACAAGGACTGGTATTGGCCGAGATGTAGTTTCGATTGCGACGTCAAACCACAGGGTACCCAACCATCTGGGTATAGCTCGTGCAGTGGACGCTATTCGGTTAGCAATCTTGCGGATGGGAGAGTGTATGTTTTCTGGCTGAGAACACGTGACCAAGCGGGTAACGTTGCACCTGTGATGACATATCAATGGAGAATAGGTAATAAGGGCTTTCTGGACAGAGCGGAAATGACCTGTTTAGATCACTAAATTTAAAATAATAAGGTCAGGTTTACTCAGATAAGCTTGATTTTTTGCATACAGACTCCTTGCCTGAATAACAACAAAATATCAAAAATGGCTTTTTTCTAATGGATCCGTCTTTGAGATATTAGGCTTTAAACTTTGGTTTTTGCACCATTTTATGGGAGAATTAGTACTTTGATCAGGAATTCTGCAAACTTTGTTCAATCATATCTAAAATTCATATTCTTCAAATTTCTTGAAAATTTGGAATTAAGCTTTTCGTCATAGAAACTCTTTTTATACAGAATCTTGAGCTTATATATTGAAATATGGCAAAGTTAGACATTTCATTTTTGGTCATTTCCGCTCTGTCGGCTTTCTGCAGAATCATGGGTCGATGCTTCATATATGGTACACTATAGTGTCCTCGTATAAATATCTCCCATGCCTTATAGAACGAGGATATACAGGACACTATAGTGTACTATACATGAAGGATCTAGGGAATCATGCTCGAGAATCCCGCTGCCCGCCGGCGCTGCCCAAAAGAATTTTCGTGGTAATATAGCACTGGATCCTCGAGTATATTTAACAAAGGACCATTCCAGCTAAAAGTTTCTATGAGCAATTATTAGTAAAGCCCACTCGCATACTATCATGAACCCTGCAATCTGATTGGCTACGCAACGCACTACCATTTGCACTCTGATTGGTCCAAATCTGCTCAATTTCACCGATAAAAGTAATGGTTCTTCCCCGCTATATCATAAAGGCATTAGAGCACAAGTTTCTATGAATTTATCGGCGCAAATAGAGCAGGCGAGAACGAGACACGAGAACGTTATAAAATCACTAGCCGCAGGCAGTGCTTAAAAGCTATAGGATTTTATTCAAATTATTTTATACTGATGTGATGCTGTAAAGATTTATCAGTAAATAAAGTAAAAGTAGAAGTGTATTCGCAAAACATGAAACCTTTTATGTGTCCGAGAGACATAAGTTCGATTACCGCTAATTAAGGACGTGTCATTTCTCTCAAAACTTGCGATTTATATTTCAGATCAAACACCTCCCACCATATCTGGTTTAAACACACTGACAGTTCCTTGCACTTCCGATCTTAACCCTGTCAATATCGGTAAACCCACCGCCAGTGATAACGAGGATCCGGCCCCAAGCCTGGTACACACGGACGCTGCCTTGACCTCTGGGTGTGGCGTGTCAAGGACGTGGACAGCAAAGGACAGAGCAGGGAACATTGCAAGTGGAGTCCAGATAATAAGGATTAGTAATCCAACTGCACCTGTGGTCAAATATAACAGGTAATAATTATTCGGATTATTCTGGATAACAAGTGTAGACGTAGCCTTAGTGAGTGAAAGAGCAGGCGAGCTAGCGAGTGATGACACATTTGCACATACAAGTTTAAAGGAAAACACTTTTCACGTCATGTTATTTTTTTAACATATCAGGAGCATCATCGTAGCTTGCGAGACCGTAGTTGGAATTGCCGAAGGACTACAAAAGGAGATCCATGTCTCTCATCCATGTGGGATGCCTGTAAACATCACGCATGCGGACTCGGTCCAAAGTATGAAATGTGACGCCACATTTATACGGTACTGGACCATTCGTGACGCATGTGGCTACAACGTTACTTTACCTCAGAGCATTCAAGTTCTCGGGCTTCAACCTCCAGATTATCCTACGAACGGGCAAGTGAACGTAGGGCTAAATCAGCAGCTTTCCTGGCCGCAGTACCCAGGAGCAGTTAGATACAAGATCTATATTTGGAAACATGGAACAAGTCAGCCGGCTGCACCAACTGCTGAGACGTCACAGCGATCGTACGATCCTGCAAATCAGCAGTTCCCACATGGAAGTAAGATGCTGTGGAAAGTAGAATACGTGCTTGGATCTGGTGACGTTATACCTAGTCCTATATGGGGATTCGTTACTCGACCATACATGGATTTCAAAGTCGAGGCCGTGACGTTACCCCAAGGGGCTTTCTCTGGTCAGAGTATGACCATTTCCTGGACAGTAAGGAATATAGGAGGTATCGGTAACGCCAGGTTTGATTGGCAAGACTTCGTATACATTGGTAAGACGACGACTTTGTCCGATGCCAGGTTATTTGCCAGGAAGAGTCAGCGCAGAATACTGGACAAGAATGATGGATATACAGACAGCGTGGCTGGTATGCTAAAGAATGACGAAATTGGGGTGTTTTATGCATTTGTTAAGACCTATAATTGGGTGAGTATGCCTACTCTAATGGACCTTATCTAGCCTTATCTCGTCTTATCTTGCAGCTCCTATTGGCACAATTTTTCCTTATCTCGCCTTATCTTGCTTTATCTCGCCTTATCTCGCCTTTCAATAGACCTCCTCGGCTTGGGCGTAATGTTCTCCCATTTCAGATCACGTGGCATTCCCATGAGTATTCTTTCTTTGTTTTTCTGCTACGCATCGAAGGATACATGAATATGGAAGTATTCCGAACAAAGAGAGAATACTCATGGGAATGCCACGTGATCTGGAATGGGCAAAACATTACGCCCAAGCCGAGGAGGTCTATTGGACCATTTTCCCTTTATCTCGCCTCATCTCGCATAAACTTGCGTCGAGATAAGGTACCAGAGTAGGCCTGTGAGTAGTTGCGCATACTGTTTTCAACTGTTTTTTTTCTATTTGGTCACTTGTATGAAAATCGGATGTGACGGCTTTGATTTTTCTGGAGGTTTCTTAAAACAACATCGCATAAGTTTCAAAGTATGTGACTTCTCTGAAGTACATATTCTAAAGAATGTAGGGTTATTTTGACCCTAGCCAATTGACAAAGGTGAATAAAGGTGTGATGTTCTTATTCAACAGGGTGATGATATTGATCGCTCTAATAACTGGAGAATGAGTTCCGGTTCAGTAAAAGTATCCCTGACTCCTCCTCCAAACCTTAAGGTGGATTCCATTGCTATTCCTTCTTCCAGCTTTTCAGGTAATTAGAAGAATCTCCAACTTCTCACATTTATCATTGTAAGTAACAACTTACAATTCTCAACGTTGTGAATTCTCGGTTTGATACGACGATAAATGTAAATGAATAAATAAACTGAATTGCGCTCTGTCCCAACGGCGTCACTGACAGCTAAGCGGTAATAAGCACAGATCGACACTGAGGGTGGTCACTGCCAGAGGGTTTATTACGTCCCCAGTGATTCTTCAACCTCCCCACTGAAACTGGGTAGAGTAGAAAGGCGAGACGGGACCTCGGTTTAATTGTCTCATCCGCAAGACGTGAAACGCGCCAAAGTTCAACTCACCATATGAGGGTAATCCGCCGTGCAAGAACCATTCCCAGAGGACACCTTTGTGTTCTGCTATCCTTTCATCATGATTCGTTCTACTAAACAAAGGAAGCTTTTGTGACGCAGCTGGTGAGTTGTTCCACTGTTCCAGGTTCTTATACGAGAGAACAGCCCAATATTAACCACTTTAAAAAGTGTACGTCTCATTAAATGTTCTCGGGGGGCATGTATGTAAGCCCCCTCTGGCGACTAGCACAAAATAAACCCCGCCTTTTGAGACCCTCTTGTCACGTAAAAACCGGGAATTTTGTTTTCTTCTCAGGCCGGTCCATATCTGTCACGTGGGTTGTAACCAATCACGGTCTAGGTACAACCAAAGCACCACGTTGGTATGACCGTGTGCTGTTTTCCAGCGATGACACACTAGGTAAGCAACTGGATAACAAAACGCTTCCTCTTGCCCCGTGCCAGAGAATGCAGAATCCAGAAGACAACTGTTTGTGAGCTTTCGGAATTCGGAATACAGCTATTGGAATCCGGAATCGGGACTCCGGAATCCGGTCTCTGGAATCCAGAATCCAAATCCTGTCGTTTCTCTATTTGGAATCCGGATTCCACTCAGACAGCTTGGAATCCGGAATCCAGAGGCTGGAATCAAGAATCCGAATAGTTGACCTTTTGGCAGGAGCTCATACGCCCCTGACGTTGGTTTGCCTTACATGGGGCCACTCCTTTTATAGTTACAATTTCTTGTCCGCGTCGGAGTGAACATCCATGAACAAAGAAAAACACTAAGCCGATATTAGACCTTCACGTCTTCTCGGAAGAGCGACCTCTAACTAACTAACTAACTTACTATGTCAACCTTCGGCCTTGTTTTTTGGAAGGCGTCTCAAATAAACTTGTGGCAAAAAACTTGATTTTTCTGGCCCCAAGGGGTGTTCGTTCGAACCTCCTCCTTCGGGCCTGATTTAGCAACTTATGCCAACAAAATTCGTAATAGAGCGGATTTCAGATGACTGTCGTGAGTAATTCGCAATTACTTTGTAATTACTCCTATAGGTTTTGTTCAGAATTGGTGTAATCACTTTGCGATTGGTTTCACTACAGGCATATGAAATCCCCTCTATAAGGGATGATTTTAGAGGAGTTTTTCGTTCCTTTCTAACCGTTGTTTTAAATCTTCTCCCATCATGTGTAGATAACAAAGACATTCGACTCGGAGACTTTGAGATCGCCCTGAACCGCCCTCTTTTCTCGGGATTGTCCTACAAGCGCACCAAGTCAGTACAGATTCCTAACGCTGTTTATGGGAACTTCTCCATCTTGGTGGCGACTGATGTTAGAAATGACGTATTCGAATACACAGCAGAAGGCGACAACTTACTTGCTAAGGTAAGAGATGTGAGAGAATGTGCAGTGCGCACGAACGTGTTTAGTCAAGTACGGCCAGGCACATAAACAATGCAATAAATAAAACAATGAAAAAAGAACAACAATAAATAAAACAATGAAAAAAGGACAACTGTATACTGTACTAATCTTAAGCAAAGTCTACACGAGCAATTTTTCCCTGACAAAGAAACTTCACCGTGTAGACGAGCAACAAATATCTGTCTTAAACACGGAGTTCCGGTATAAAAGGGATAAGACCGCCCACTTTCACGCTTGAATCGGCAATTATAAATTCATATTTCAACAGAATGAAGTCGAGAATTTTCAGTCTCCGGCAAAAGTGTTTTTATAGGGCCCCCAACAAGTTTAAATAAAATTATTTTTGAATAAATGACAAGGTAATTTCTTGTAGAATACTGAATAATTGTTTATTTGATGTTTACTAACGTTTTCAGTTCACATTTTGAATTTCGCGGTTCAGAATATTTCGATCCTTATGAATACTAATTAGTCTTGCTCTCCGCACGAAAAGCTTTTATCTGAGCCAAACCGCTGGTAATAAAAATTATTCTGCCGCAACTAAAAACGGAGTGTAGGTTTTGGTCGAGGGTCGAGTGTCGAGGGTAAGACGTCGAGGGTAAAATGTCGAGGGTCGAGGGTAAAATGTCGAGGGTAAAATGTCGAGGGTCCAATTTTTTTCTTGAAATATTTTTTTAAGAATGCAAATTTTGGTTTTCCTGACTGATACGTGGATAGACTCCGACAAAACTCCGAAAACTCCAGGCGTAAATTTCGGGAAATCTTTTTCAAAATCAAATTCCCTAAAACTGTGGCAGATTTATTGTGCTTTTTCGCCAGGAGAGAAAAGTTTCCTCAACAGAGCGTACCGAGCGTGCGGCACGCGGATCTTGCTCAGGAGAACACAAATGAGAACAACAATAAACATCTTTTGGTCTGAGATAAGGGACTGTTCGTTAATTACGGCGCAGGGGGGTTGGTGGTTTAATAGGGGGGTAAATTTTGCAGAACGTTGAAAAATTTGGGGGTAAATTTTTAGAACATGCGAAAGTTTTGGGGGGTGCATTTCAGTGTCATGCAAATTTTAAACAGACTAGGATTGAGACTGAGTGCAATTGCGTGAAACACAGAGCACTCCGGAGTGTCCAGGGCCAACTAAAGATTTCCTACTAAAGATTTCTGTCGAACTTCTCCTCGGCTTTTCTTGCCAGTTTAGAGCTTGTTCTACCGGTACATCCTCTTCAACAATCATACTTAGTTAGACGCCATTTTGATACTAGCTTACTAGCTAAGTCAATTAGCGTGCAGGGGGAGGGGGGTAAAATTTCAAATAGCCGTTTTTCGAAGGGGGTAGAAATTGAAACTACGTTTTTTGAACAGGGGTAAGTTTTCACAAAACCTACGAGCAGAAAAAAACACCACCCCCCCCCCCCATCCCCCCCCCCCATCCCCCCCCCATCCCCCCCCCCATCCCCCCCCCCCATCCCCCCCCCCCCCTGCGACGTAATTAACGAACGGTCCCTAATATCAAACCAAAGGAAGTCCACTCTACGTTCATCGAACTGGTGTTTTGCGAAGATTTGGAACACGGCGTTCTTTAACTGGCAATGAACTGGAGTGTTGGTAGTCCCATTACGATATGCTGCCAGCGCAGAAGCAATCGCCGACGTGATTTTATACCCAGCACTTACTAGTTTTGCTTCCAATGCTACTCATTATACTACAGCTAACTCGTTAGGAGACTCAGGGATGGTAGCACAATAAAACGAAGCGAAATGAAGTTAGGTCAAATATCATTTGCGATCTTTCACGAAGCACTCTAGTGAAGTGAGCGCTAGAAATAGGCTGATTAGGTTGTGAAAATGCCGCGGAAATCTTGGTTTTCCCGAAGATTGAATAAAAGCAAAACATTAATATCTTTTCTTGCCCAAAATACTCAGACTCGGCAAGTTTGCTTCGAATTTTGCTGTTTAGCTTTAGAGATTTCCACGGTTAAACAGGAGATTTTTCGTCCCTTCACGTGCAGTCTAATTAGCGAAGCAAAAGTTTGATTGACAAATGTCTGCGATAAGAAACTTGTAGCGGCAAGTCTGAAGAAGCATCTGCAAGAACGCTTTCACCAACATGCGGGCATGTGAACGAATAAAGCGGGGAAAACCGCGAATTTGCATTTAAAAAAGAAATAGACCCCGAGAAAAAGAAAAAAAATGGACCCTCGACATTTTACCCTCGACCCTCGACATTTTACCCTCGACCCTCGACATTTTACCCTCGACCCTCGACGTCTTACCCTCGACACTCGACCCTCGACCAAAACCTACACTCCTAAAAACGTAATTGTTAAAAAGGAAAGAGTTCCTATTTATTTCTTTACAAACTCGCGTTTTGAATAGAAATTTTGAATTTCGCGCCACAGAGAGGTGTTAACACTACAACAGCTGAGTGACAACTGACAATGTAAGGCCCGCGGGCGCGCTCCTTTTATACCGGAACTCCGTGTTTAAGTGATCTGCTTTAAAGCGCAAACAATGACTAGGTCAGCAGACATATAAAGAAAAGTTGTCAAGGAAATATTGCTTGCGCACCTACACGGTCAAGTTTCCTGGTCATAATACGAAATTGTCAAGCAAAAATATTGCTGGTGTAGACGGCACTTCAGAGCGGATTTCAGATAGAGTGAATGCGCGCGCTGTCTAGTAGTTGTGCCAGTACGTTTCATGACCAAAGTGCCTTGTACGCGCGCGTTGCATCGTGTGGGATGTGCTTCATTCCGAGGCATTTCTAGAAAAAAACACGCGCGGGTTTTTAGCTGGAATCAGCCTGTTCCCAGGCGTTCCTTGTAAGCAGTGAGAAGGAAAACCGCTGAATGTACGCGGGCTCAAGTTCGAGGAGGGCTTTTTCCTGTGATGTCACGTTCCTGTGATGTCGTGCGTCTACCACAGGAAGCCCGTCCAGAACGCCAGGGACTCGGCTGAGCTGGAATCGTTCATAGGTTGATCGGTTGATAGAAATGAGGGACCAATTTGCCTTTTTCACACGGCAGCCATCTTAGATTTTCTAATACAGCGAAGCAGGCATGAAAGCGAGGCCAGGCGTGTTAGCTCATTTCTGTAAGAAAAAATCCAAGATGGCTGCTGTGTGTCAAAGGTGAATGAAAATGCAAAGTAAACGCCAACACAAAAACACTCATCTGAAAACCCGCTCTAACCAAGCCAGGTAAAAACACTATCACGCTGTGAGCACGTGATAAGTTCAACATTTGATTGGTTGACGGAAATGAGGGACCAATGAGGATGCAAAGTAAACGCAAACGCAAATATTTTTCGACACTTAACCGAAACTCCCTCTCCATTGCAGCCTATGAAGATTGTATTGACGCCGCCGCCAGATCTGATAGTGAGCGACATCTCCACCGCATCTCCCTCCTTCAAAACCGGCGATAGCGTGACAATTGTCTACAGAGTTACGAATGATGGGTTCGGTTCACCTTTTGAAAACTTCTGGGCCGATAAAATGGTAAAGTCTGGTTCACACTTGCGACATAACGAAATAAGAAAAATATCACGCAACAAAATTTAGTGGTTTCAAGAAGTTGAAGTCGACAAAAAAAAACTTTTGCTTTGGTGAAATAATCTAATGATGATCTATGGAAAATATTGATTATTTCAATTATTTTCCCATGCACTTTTGTTGCAACATAACGTCAGTGTGCACCGAGCTTAAGTCAAAGAATTATAGTAAGAATTGAGGTTTGTTGCGGATAAAATATTTCTACGGAATGACAGATTGTTACGCTTGCTCTTCTTTAAATTACAAAACCTATAGAGCTATCTATACAACATCACAAAAATACAACCATACAGAATGCAGAACTTATTGTATATTCGGTGGTATTCCAGTTACTCTTCCAATTTTGCAATGCATCTCGTTAGCGTAAAATTCTGCCACTTTTTTTTTATTAGCGGAAATTTTAATCGTTGCTCGCATTTTCCTCGCCACGGCCGTGCTTGCAAAAAATCGATCCACAACTCGTAAAATATCCGCCCGTATCACAGAAAAAAAACAAAAACAAATAGGATATATATATATATATTGCATTGTTTCATTATATTCCCTAGTTCCTCACACACCTTCTCACCGGAAGTCGACTAACACTGGCCACGAGGTACTTCTCCGGTGTGCTACCACCAAGAAGCTCCTACTCCCGTGACGTCACATTTGTTGTACCACCCAGTCTCAAACCTGGCCAGTACAATATCTCTGTACGTACAGACTATGCAAATCAGGTTTTCGAATTCAGATCAGACAACAACAACGTCGCACAGCTTGGCGTTACCATAGTCGAAGCTTTTCCAGATCTTGTCGTACCGGAAGTGAGTGCACGTTTGGGCCATGACTCTTTTAGTGCTTATGTGAGGGTGAACTTCACTGTCACAAATCGGGGAGTTGGTACTACATATGGTGCACCGTGGTCTGACAGTGTCTACATTTCCACGTCAACTACACTATCGCTACAAAATTCAAAATTTCTTGGAACTCTTTCTAGAACGAGTAGTCTTGCTCCCAGTAAGAGCTATGTCACAAAGGACGTGATATTTCGTATTCCAAGAAATGAGTATGGTAGACGCTACATTGTCGTCTACGTAGACGCTTTCTTGTCAGTTGCAGAACAAGCAAGATCTAACAACTTTGGAAATGCAGGACCGTTTCAAGTATCTCGCGTAGTTCCGGACCTCGTTGTACAGGACATTACCGTCAAGTCTTCAACGGACGTTATTTATGCAGATAGTGCAGTGACTGTCAACTGGGAGGTTAGAAACAGTGGAAACGGACGCACCCTAGGTGAAACCTGGAAAGACGTCATACTGCTCTCATGGTCAAGTACGCCGCGGGATTCAGACTTGAAACTGTTTGAAGTTACAGTGAGTACGGATATAAAGATCGGTAGCAGTTACAAGAAGTCGTACTCCGTCATGTTACCAGATGATATTTCTGGCGAGTGGTATCTTGTACTCCACGCAAACTCTGACAAGAGACTAGCTGAAACAAGCTATGACAACAACAGAGTTACAGTTCCTATTGCAATAAGGGTTCCCTGGCGGCCTGATTTTGTAGTTTTAGGGGTCTCGTATTACTACAGCGAGCCTATACGGTTACTGACGGTGAATTGGTTGGCTTCAAATGACGCGTTTTCAATGGAAACTTCCCTAATATGGTCGGACGAGGTTGTGTTGTCGCCTTCATTAGACAGATCCACGGGCGACGACGTATTCAGTTTAGGATCAACGAGTACGCAGGCGCGGCTCTATTCGCAGCAGCACTACGGGGGATCCTTGTCGTACACCATCCCAAAGTCTCTCACTGGAAATTACTACGTTCACGTTATTGTAAACGCTGGTGGAAAAGTTAAAGAGAAACTACGAGGTCGTCCTAATGATGGGTTTTCAACCGTCATATTGGCATTGTCGCGTGCGCCTTCGCCGAAGCTTGAGACAAAGATAATAACATCAATGAACTTTACCAATATAACAATGGGCAAAGGGTTTCAAATTGAGTTTGAAGTGCACAATGCTGGATCAGTGGATGCTACGCAGGACTCTTGGACGGATGCAGTTTATGTCCACAGCACCCCTGCTGCTAAATACAGTGAGGTCCAAACAAGTGGGGTACGTCTTGCGACGAATACACACACAGGAGGATTGAAGGCTGACACGAGATACACTGTGGCAAAAGATATTATCATTCCTCACAATGCTCCAACCCCGATACACATTTACGTCTTCAGCGATATCAATAATAGAACAGGATCTTCTAGTATAGCAGAGTCATTTTCAAGACCGGTCGTAGTAACACAGGGTAAGCTACCCGACCTGCGAGGAGCTTTCAAACAAAATTCGCTACGAACTAGAGGAGGACAACCTCTAAACATCAACGTCACATTGCAAAACAAAGGTCCTGGCGCTGCAACAGGAACGTGGTATAATGCATTCTATCTCAGCGAAGACGTACTTATTGATCCTTTTGATGTAAAACTTGCTTCACTCGCGATCTCCAAGAGCATTGAGAGTAATTCTACTTTGGACGTCGAACATAAAGTGTTCATACCATTCGATACATTGAGTGGTCAATACTATTTGCTAGTCGCCGTGGACAGTGACAACCGAGAATATGAGACTGACGAAAACAACAATATTGCACACGTGCTGGTAGAACTGACCAGTGCTCCATTAACAGACTTGCTGGTATCATCTGTCTCGACTCAGCCTCAAACGCTAGGCCTTGGATCAAGTAAGTATACATCTGAAACAATGCAGTAAGTTGGGCTCTAAAAACAATAACAAAGGAGTGGCTGACGCGGGTTCTTTAAAGAGCCTCTGTCAGCCTCCATTTTGTCAGCCTAGTAACATACCGAGACAGAGAAAGCATCCATTTCCATCGGCTGATTTAGGGAATGTAGTGCAATATTTGCGATTGAATTCAAATGAATAATAAAACTTTGTTTTTAGAAGACTATTTCAAGATTTCTACACGTAATTCGTTGTCTCATATCGACTGAAGCCAATAACAAAGGAGTGGCTGGCAAGGGCTCTTTAATTGCCTACTTCGGTTCCTAAAATCGCGTTTTTTGGGCGACTAACACAGCGACTATAGGCGACTTAAGCAAAGCCCAAGGTTAAGGGAGGCGACTTTACAGAAAAACGTTTATGACTTTGGGCGACTAAAGGCTTCTTTGGACGACTATAGGCAACTTTTGGCGGGTTTAGCAAAACTAACCAGTAGTTCAATAAATAAACTTAATAAAATGCATGAGAAAATCTTGAGCAATTTGAACGACAAATGGCAAATAGAAGGCAACTATGTTTCAGGGAACTTTGGTTCGAGTGCTGTACTTGCCGAGATTGTGCCAGCGACGTTTAAAAATCCCGCGTACGCCAATAATTGAACTGTTTAGGACTACCACGGTGGCCAAGTTGGAGGTAGTTTCAACTGGAGGGACGGCGGAACAGTTAAGTGAAAATGTATGAAAAGCCTCCCGGTTCCGCCGTCCCTGTGGTGCCGTGTTCGGTCCCGTTGTAACACGGAGTCAAGCGTGATTTGGGCAGAAGACCACAATTTTTAACGATTTCTTTTTAAACGGGTGTTTTATGATTGATTGTATTTTGTGAGAACTGCGTCTTCCTGTCATTTCAGGTCTGACAGTTGGTTGGCAGCTCCGAAATAACGGAACACGCCAAGCTCAAGGGTATAAATGTGATACAGTGTACTTGTCCCAGGATGAAACTTGGCAGATCGAAGATACAGCACTCGGACGACCCAAGTGCAGTTGGGTTACCATGAAACCTCACAACAACGGAGCCAATCCTGACCTTTCTAGCTCCCTCACAAGCTCCTTAGCTATTCTACCGCCTGGTGAATACCAAGGGCTCGTAAAAAGCCGTAGCAACATCCGTGACATTTACCCAGACAATAACATCAAGGCTGGACCTAAGAACTTAAACGTGAGCTATCCTAAACTTGAACTTGGTTCCTGTAACGAGGTGAGCTCTGCTGAGGAAGTCTTTGTTATCCCTGGTGTTCCGGTAGATGAGACATTGACCGTTACAGCAAGCGCCAACGACTCCTTCACTTCTCAATTTCTGTATGTACGACATGGGAAACCTGCTACTTCTAACGTATACGACAGTGGGTCCAAATTCGCTGTGACCGCAAATCAAGAAGCAATCGTTGAATCCACAAGGAGTGGGGCATATTTTGTCTTGTTAAAGAAAACCGATAAAACCCCCCAACACCCTGTCAAGTCAACTGTTTGTGCAAAACTTGCAAAGTTCGAGATCAAGACAGTCTCCCCTAAGAAGGTTACGCCTTTGGGAAATGTGACGCTTAAGATTCAAGGAAGCCTCTTTGGCTGGAAAATGAAGGCGTATCTTGCCAACGAGCAAGGAAACAATACTCTGCAAGCGTTAAACATTTACCGGTTAAGCTCTAATCTTCTTTACTCCACTTTTGATTTTAAACAAGTCGCTGTGGGAACCCTGTTCAGTTTGCGCTTACTGAACGAGGACACTCTTGAAGAAGCCTTTCTTAACAAATCTGTCGAGGTCAAAGATGGTATTCCTGGAAAACTATCTATGGTTTTGAACAGCCCGAGAGCGTTCAGAGCAGAAGAGGTTGGGCTTGTGACGATTAGTTATCAAAACGTTGGGGGTACAGACCTGATGTCTCCGGTGAGTCTCTTCACAACGAGCGGGTAACCCTTGCTAGACTTCTACAAGATGGAAAAACACCAGGCGCATATTCTCAGACAATTCTATTCATAGCACAGCCTCTGGAAGGTCCTGGAGGAATCCTGCCACCTCAGTCATACGGCCAGATATCGCTTCAAGTTAAACAAGGAGAAGGAAACATCTTAGGACGGTCTCGACTTGGAGTGGACGTCATTGTTAACAGTGACGTTCCTCATATGTTTATGAACAACAGTGATGACCTTAAGCCTGCGTTCCTATCTCAGGAACTTTGGAAGCCCGTCTGGGAGAATTTTCTGTCTTCAGTTGGTTCTACGCAAGAGTCCTTAAACAGACGTCTTTGCTCGTTGGCTACGCAGCTTAGTTTGAATGGAAGACGAGTGTATTCTGTTGATGAGCTGATCACCTTCCAAATCAGTTTTGCCAATGGATTACAATATGGTAGGCTTTTACCTAAAAATCATTTAAGAGAGATGGTCACTTAGAAAACACGAAAATATTTATTATCACAAAACAGAAAAAGATTATTTGCAGGGGATGAAGGATTGTTTAGATTTGAGGGAAATAAGATTGCAAATTTGGAGAGTTTGAAAAAAGTTCTTCGTAGACTCATTTAAAATGAGTCACATTTCCTCGTTTAAGCTGTAATTGACTCCGCGAATATCATTGAAATGACCTCATTTTTTTTTTGCATTCTTTGCCTTTTTGAGTTTTTTTTATAATTGGCGATGTTAACATTTTGATGTTTTCCGTGACCATCCCCGTTTAAAGCCGTTGCATTACGAATTGCATCGGAGAAACAATGCAGTGCTTTGCTTCACACTGGCCTCACTTCTTATCCATTTACAGGATCCCCCTTGCTAGATTTTATAGATGCAGCAGACACAGGGACAGGAGGGAGCCTCATACTCCAGCTGGAGAGAATTTACAACCCGCTCCTAACCAAGCGTCGCGATAAAGGAGTGTTTGGAGTTGGGTGGATAAGTCCCTTGTGGTAAGTATACTACTTTCTCCTTTCCTCCCCCCCCCCCCCCCCCGATTTGTCACATTTTGCCACAAATCCAAGATGGCGGCCACGCGAAAGCAAACTCGCGTTTCTCGACCTAAAACTACTCTCCAACGCTATAGGGCTATAGGTATCAAGCTGACCATATTTCGTAACTAACACCGATGGGTACTGAACAGATAAGTCGAGGGAAATTCCTAACGTGTGCCTATTGTAGAGAGCGGTTTGATTTGGGTGCCGAGTTTAGTTGAATAGAGTGCGTCACAGGAATGGCTGTTGTCGCCCCTTCGGTCGGTTCTCAGGGGAAATCAAGCGACAAGAGAAGCTGTGGTAGCTATTCATTGAGGAGCGCGCTTGACTGTAAGAACTGAGGTGAAGACTCGCAGTCTTTCAAAAAAAGCACCTGTCTTTCTTTTTATTAATGAAAAGCTGATGTGAAGGTATAAATTTAACAACACCTTCCGAACTTCTAAGCTCTTGTAGACCACATGTGTCATTGTTTGACCCTTTCACTCCCAATATCTAAATAGCACTTCTCCTTACTCAAAACAATACCCTTCCCTTTACTCTTGATGGGAGAATTGGGTGCTGTACTATTCCTCGTCACTTATTGGATGATTCATGAAGTTCTCCTACTTGGTTTCTTGAGAATGTCTTGATATATAGTTGGGGGACGTCTTTTTTGTAGGGAAATCAAAGTTTCAAACACAAGTGAGTCGAGTGTAAAGATCCTGAGGTCACGTGATGAGCTAGTATTCATACAGCAGGAGGACACGGGACTGTACTTGTCGAAAGACAAACAGCGAGTGTCTATCAATAATACAGGTATGTCGAGTCTATATAGGACTGGTTTAAAAAAACAAAAACATTCCTTATGCATTGGCATACAGGCCAAGATGAAAGGCTCTAAAGGTTGGTTCACACGTGAGCGGTAGCGCAAGCGTAAGGAATAAGTGCAACACAAGTGTGAACCTGGGTGAAGCAAGCGTGCATGAGCACAAAAATCAGTATTGCTTCCCTTGCTTGCGCTTGCGTGATTGACACTAAAGTACGGGAACGCAACGCTTGCGTTCTAGTGTGAACCACATAAAGGATGTATACTCCTCTGACATCACGTCAGAGTTGTAGGCCCCCAATAGAAGGATGTATTTCTTTCTATTGTAAAAGATTGTAACAAAAATAGTGCACAGTAGACTGAACTGAACTGACATCCTTGCGCTTGCGTCTGTGCTTTTGTTCAAATGTGAACTGGCACGAAGAGCCATGCTAAACGGAAGGGTGCTTTTTTGAGTGAACCCGAAAAATCGCCTATATATTATCGTGCGAAGTACGTATCTCTACGAGTTCAAGTTCATAGGTGAAATCCACAACACATAAGTGAGTTAAAACGTCCAACAGACATAGCGTCAGTGTCAAGGAGCGCATAGTTCGCCCTACAAATCGTACCGTTTGCAAAACCTCTCTGTTGCATCATTGCTGCGCGCGCTTATTAAACAACGAAAAACCGCGTGTATGTGCGCGCGCCCAAAAAAAATGCCCAAATATGTGTCGCCGCCTGGTCTTGCCGTCCCGCTGCAGAATTCAGATCAAGTACATGTTCCTAGTACAATAAATTGTCCTTAAAATTCTTTCCAGATATCGTTTACGACGACGGCACTGGGAGCTACATATTCAGGGCCACAGACAAGCGTCTAAAACAAATCCGCTCTTCTACGAACACAGAAGCACCTTACATATCCGTAGAATCATATACTTCAGAAGGCAGACCGCGAATGTTGAGCTACTCGACAGGAGGATCGCTGACTGTAACTTTTAATGGACGCGGCCTAATAAGAGAAGTTGTTCTCGCCAAAGAGTCTGGAACAAAGGAAACTAGGTAAAGTTTATAACAACGAAGCCATCACATGTCCTGAACTTGGATCGCTTGTGGGCGAGCGAGCGATCGAGCGCAGACAGGAGGCGATTACTCGCTCGCCTTTTCTCCTTCCTTCCTTCCTCATTTCCATTTATAGATGCGCGAATCCAGGAAAAATTCTGACCGGTTTACGACTACCGAAATCCGTTACCTTTGTCGCCTCTATGTCCAATGCGCGCGCATACGAGTTTATATATACTTTTTAGGGTCAGGAATGGATCTTGAGACTATCAAAAGCCAAGGGAAAAAAAAATAGAAAATTATGAAACCGGCCTGGATCCGCACCTGTTAAGCTGGGTTTACTCGTTCCGAAAGTTTGACTCGTTGTCGACGTTTGTCTCCCACGTGGCATACCACACATAACTTCTCAACGTTCACATGGCGCTACTTCCGCTGCGATTTGAGGTGTGATATCTGCGGCGATCTCACCCCATTACCATGTCACGTGATGTGAACAGCCGGCGATGTTATGGCGATTTCTCTTGCGATATCGCCGCGACGTCGCAGGCGTTTTGAACAAATTCTACTGCGATTCAAGCGCGATATGACGCAGATATAGAACACGGGCGATTCCTGCAACACGAGTTGCAGCAGTCGAAGAGTCGCAGCGTGCTGCATCAGACGCGCACGCCACATGTTTTCATATAGTTGCAGCAGTCGCAACTGTCGCTGAACAAATTTGTTTTGCATAATCCACCTAGATGAGCCGTGCGCTCTTGGGGCAAGTGTAATAAAATATTGTAAATGTATTTTATTTAAGCAATAAAAGTACTTTCCGCGTGCTCTCTGCTTTCTTACAAACACGAGGGGGATGTTGGGAGAACTGATCAAAACTTGAAAGACACGAGCCGAAGGCGAGTGACTTTCAAGTTTTATCAGTTCGACCAACATTCCCCGAGTGTTTGTAAGAAACCAGAGAGCACGCAGAAAGTATTTTTATTGCTTTTAGAAATAACATACACACGCGCGACAGCGTTGCGTGACAATCGTGTTTCTCAGGTCTCTTACAAACACGCTTTTTAACCAATCAGAATGCGCACATTCACAATACAACATAGGTGTTATTTTCTAAATTTAAATAAAAAAAATTGTTCACGACAGCTGCATCTATATGGAAACCGGGCATAAGGGAATCTTACTTAGCATCTCTTAATAAATTATGTTCCTATTGTAGCTTGTATGAGTATGATGAAGACACTGGTTATCTTACTGCCGTAACAGTTAACGAGAAAACAACCCGCTACAAATACAATTCAGACGGTGACATAGAAAGCGTAACGTACCCTCGAGGGTCAAGCTTACAATACACGTACAATAAGAAGGGCTTCATTGATAGTATGACAGCTTTTTCTGAAGATGGGACCAAGTTCAAAGAAGTGATTTTCAAGTCGGATTGGAACGGAGTTGTTACAATTACTAATAAAGCAGAGAACAGCTACTCGACAGTAGCATTTGATGAAAATATGAAGCCTTATGCGGTCGCGGGGCTTGATGGGATACCGGCTCGTACTCAGTCCTATGTGACCGAGCATCAGATTTCGAGAACAACATTGAATGGAGACCAGGTACGAATAACGAGAAAAAGCTGTCAACTTGTTGGTCACACGGAAATGAAATCTTTCAGCAGTAAACACCCGCATAGAAGTCCCCGTTCACACAAGACCGGTACAAAACCGGTCCGGTACCATTCTGTTATGGTGCCGTCGCGTGTTCACACGGGACCTGCGGTACCGGACCGATTTTGGCACGGCTAGGCGTGTACGGTCCCGTGTGAACACTGTTGCTAAACGTGCCAGAATTGTACCGGTACCGTATGAACAGGCGGCACCGTGCCAGAATTGTACCGGTTTTGTACGGGTCTCGTGTGAACGGGGTTTAAGAACACATTTCAGAGGTCAGGTTGATTGAGTCTTTTGATTTCCAAATACTGAGAAGTGGGACAATGAAAAAAAAACTTCGAGGTATTGAGCATCTCAAACGAATCATTTAAGGTCGAGAAAAAAAAATTATGCAAATTAAGACCGCATATCCAAACCTCATTCACGCTTATGATTTTACTTGTTTAACTTGTTTTACTTGTTTTAGGGAAGCACGGTTGGTCCAGCGTTACGGCGTTGGGTCTCTCACCGCTGTGGTCCGGGTTCGACTCCTGGCCGGGACAGAGGAAATTTTCTTTCTGTTCGGGTCTCGATCGAAACTGGTTCATATTGTGAGTTGAACTTTGTTCTACTGTGTTTCACGTCTTTCGGATGAGACAATAAACCGAGGTCCCGTCTCGCCTTTCTACCCTTCCCAGTTCCAGGGGGGACGTTAAAGAACCACTGGGGACGTAATAAAGCCTCTGGCAGTGACCACCCTCAGTGTCTGTGCTTATGACCGCTTGGCTGCCAGTGGCGCCCTTGGGACCCAACGCAATTCAGCTTACGAGCTGCGAGTTTGGGGAGTCGATCGCACTTCCTTTTTTTTTTTTAAGCTTGGCGAATTATTATTGAGTTCCGACCTTTGCTTTGAAATACGCAGGTGCTTCAGAAACAAACTTTTAGCATACCCAAACAGACAATGACAACAGAGGATGCTAATGGAGCTACCATGCGCTACATTTCAAATAAAGAAGGCTTCCCTCTAAATATCACCGATCCCATTGGAAGCAAGTATACCTATAAGTACGATAGAAACAACAAACTAGTGGAGTCCAGTCTACCCGATGGCACAAAGGAAAGCTCGAAATACGACGAAGCGGGAAGGCTGGTGACGAGAACTGTGCGTAACGGCGGGAAAATCCAGTTTGAGTACGGGGATGATGGAAATGTGGTGAGTGTTATATATGTGTCGACAATTTAACATTGACAAGGATGTGTTGCCGCTTTTTACGAATAGGCGCGAGCATTTCATGACGCGGGGCGAACCCAAGTTATATGTAATCCTCCAAAAGCAAACTAAAAGATAAACGAAGAGGTTTCAGTAAATGGATTTTTGGCCACTTTTTGTCAGAATTGCGTGAATTCCTCGCAATAGTAAAATTAATTTTGAAAGAGTGGTGTCACAATTTTAGCACAATTTTGGTGATGTAAAAAATATCCACATAACTGATGGATAGCCAAAATACTAGTCTAGGTTTGTTAAATAGCAAAAAAGTATTCTAAAAACGAATGTAACTACAAGGACATCGTGATTGTAGGCTTAATGAGCGGTTGGAAACGGATTGCAACAACGAATTTTTTGAAATATTGTTGGGATGAACAGTTTTCAAAGTTTGTACATCAATATTTGTTAGCAATTTGGCGGTCTTCCCGATTAAACTCGCCTACATTGCTTATTGTAATATCAAGTGATATAAGTGATTTTGGTACATACAAGTTGCCCTGACAAAGAAGTTTCAGTAAAAATAGATTTTTGGCGTAATTAGAAAATTGCACGAATTCCTCGTAAAAGTAAAATTTATTTTTAATTACCTGACAGGCGAAGAAGACAGTTCCCGATGTCGGTTCTACATACTATCTCCATGACGCACGTGGTAATCTCATCATGGCTACAAACAAGATTGGCTCAGTTAGTATACAATATGACAACGAGAACCGACCAATCAGCGTCACCTACCCTGATGGTAGACGGCTAAGGTATCGTTATAACAGCAGCGGACGGCGAATCGCCTTAACAGAAGACAGCACGGGGTATAATGTAACTTATCATTATGACAAGTTTAACCGGCTCTCTGAAGTTCACTCAGGGGGGACTTTACTAATGCGAGTTACTCAAAATACCACTGAAAATACTGAAAGAAGGGCTTTCGGCAATGGGGCAGTTACTTTGGAGAAATTCCTTCCAGGGACTAGAACCTTAAAAGAGCTACACAACAAAGGTCCCAATGGACGGGAGTGCTCTAACTTCGTGTACGAGTATGACCGTAAGGGACGACCCGTAAAGATTACGTCCCTGAGAGGAACTCGCAAGATGAAGTATGATGCCATGTCTCAGCTTGTTGAGTGGAGCGACCTTCACGGTGACACTGTAGCGAACGGAACTAAATACGGTTACGATACCAGAAAGAACAGAGCTTTTGATAGTAACCAAATCACGGACGAGAGGATGAATTATGTTTCCAATAGTGTCAACCAGTACACTAGCGCTGGAAAGTTCGACTTCTTGTATGACAAAAACGGGAATATGATCTCAAAGAAGAATAGAGAAGCACGAGCACAGGACGTCACGTTCGTGTTTAGTGACGATAATGTGTTACTGAAGACGGAAACTGCCAATGAACGGTAGGTGAAATAATTTCGCCAGGTTTTTAATCCCGCGAGAATTAGTTGTCGTTGGTTGTCACAGATGATGGTGGCTGAAATCAGTGCCGCCATTTCGCACTGTACTCTTCGAACCAAACATTTTTATTATGAAAGTAACAATTTTCCTTTTTAATTAAAGTTTTAAAGAAGACTCCTGTACTGTGTATATGGCTAGACCTAGTGGAGTGGATGGAGGCTCCTGGTGATGGGCTCCTGGTTCTTCTACTCCTGTGCATATGGCTAGACCTAGTGGAGTAGATGGAGGCTCCTGTTGATGGGCTCCTGGTTCTTCTACTCCTGTGCATATGACTAGACCTAGTGGAGTATATAGAGGCCCTGTTGATGGGCTCCTGATTCTTCTACTTATGTGCATAAGGCTAGACCTAGTGGAGTAGATGGAGGCTCCTGTTGATGGGCTCCTGATTCTTCTACTCCTGTGCATATGGCTAGACCTAGTGGAGTAGATGGAGGCTCCTGTTGATGGGCTCCTGATTCTTCTACTCCCGTGCATATGGCTAGACCTAGTGGAGTGGATGGAGGCTCCTAGTGATGGGCTCCTGGTTCTTCTACTCCTGTGCATATTGCTAGACCTAGTGGAGTAGATGGAGGCTCCTGGTGATGGGCTCCTGATTCTTCTTCTTCTGTGCATATGACTAGACCTAGTGGAGTATATAGAGGCCCTGTTGATGGGCTCCTGATTCTTCTACTCATGTGCATATGGCTAGACCTAGTGGAGTAGATGGAGGCTCCTGTTGACGGGCTCCTGATTCTTCTACTCCTGTGCATATGGCTAGACCTAGTGGAGTAGATGGAGGCTCCTGTTGATGGGCTCCTGGTTCTTCTACTCCTGTGCATATTGCTAGACGTAGTGGAGTAGATGGGGCTCCTGTTGATGGGCTCCTGATTCTTCTTCTTCTGTGCATATGACTAGACCTAGTGGAGTATAAAGAGGCCCTGTTGATGGGCTCCTGATTCTTCTACTCATGTGCATATGACTAGACCTAGTGGAGTAGATGGAGGCTCCTGTTGATGGGCTCCTGATTCTTCTACTCCTGCGCATATGGCTAGACCTAGTGGAGTAGATGGAGGCTTCTGTTGATGGGCTCTTGATTCTTCTACTCATGTGCATATGGCTAGACCTAGTGGAGTAGATGGAGGCTCCTGTTGATGGGCTCCTGATTCTTCTACTCCTGTGCATATGGCTAGACCTAGTGGAGTGGATGGAGGCTCCTGGTGATGGGCTCCTGGTTCTTCTACTCCTGTGCATATGGCTAGACCTAGTGGAGTAGATGGAGGCTCCTGGTGATGGGCTCCTGATTATTATTCTTCTTCTGTGCATATGACTAGACCTAGTGGAGTATATAGAGGCCCCTGTTGATGGGCTCCTGATTCTTCTACTCATGTGCATATGGCTAGACCTAGTGGAGTAGATGGAGGCTCCTGTTGATGGGCTCCTGATTCTTCTACTCCTGTGCATATGGCTAGACCTAGTGGAGTGGATGGAGGCTCCTGGTGATGGGCTCCTGATTCTTCTACTCATGTGCATATTGCTAGACCTAGTGGAGTAGATGGAGGCTCCTGTTGATGGGCTCCTGATTCTTCTACTCCTGTGCATATGGCTAGACCTAGTGGAGTAGATGGAGGCTCCTGTTGATGGGCTCCTGATTCTTCTACTTATGTGCATATGACTAGATCTAGTGGAGTAGATGGAGACTCCTGTTGATTGGCTCTTGATTCTTCTACTCCTGTGCATATGACTAGACCTAGTGGAGTAGATGGAGGCTCCTGTTGATGGGCTCTTGTTTCTTCTACTCCTGTGCATATGACTAGACCTAGTAGAGTAGATAGAGGCTCCTGTTGATGGGCTCTTGATTCTTCTACTCCTGTGCAAATGGCTAGACCTAGTGTAGTAGATGGAGGCTCCTGTTGATGGGCTCCTGATTCTTCTTCTTCTGTGCATATGGCTAGACCTAGTGGAGTAGATGAAGACTCCTGTTGATGGGCTCCTGACTGTTTTACTTCTGTGCATATGACTAGACCTAGTGGAGTATATAGTGGCCCTGTTGATGGGCTCCTGATTCTTCTACTCATGTGCATATGGCTAGACCTAGTGGAGTAGATGGAGGCTCCTGTTGATGGGCTCCTGACTTTTCTACTCCTGTGCATATGGCTAGACCTTATGGAGTAGATGGAGGCTCCTGTTGATGGGCTCCTGATTCTTCTACTCCTGTGCATATGGCTAGACCTAGTGGAGTAGATGGAGACTACTGTTGATGGGCTCCTGATTCTTCTACTCCTGTACATATGACTAGAGCTGGTGGAGTAGACGGAGGCTCCTCTTGATGGACTCCTGATTCTTCTTCTCCTGTACATGTAACTAGAGCTGGTGGAGTTAGATGGAGGCTCCTATTCATAGGCTCCTGACTCTACTACTCCTGTGCGTATGGTTAGACCTAGTTGAGTAGATGGAGGCTCCTGTTGATGGGCTCCTGATTCTTCTACTCCTGTGCATATGGCTAGGTAAATGTTTAGCTGCCGTAAAGTCAGGGTATTATCACATTTGTTGTAAACCTTTCATGTTTTGTAGATGCAACTACATCTACGATGGTCTTGGCCTTCTCTACAAGAAAAAGTGTGCAAGTGGAGACACGCGGTACATAATGGATCCTTTTGCTGTTTTGGTGAAAATGTTATTGGAAAGGTAAGAGAATAGTCTCTTCGCGTCCGGGAATCACGCAACGGAGCGGAAACGGGAAGGGCGGGTGTGGTGAGAATAGAAAGATAAATTATCCTTCTTGGCCAGAACGACTGCAATCCTCAAAAAATAGTTGAAACGATTGCCATAATGAGGCTACTTCCATATTACACAGGGAATTTAAGAGAAACGTTTTACTAAAAGCAGATTGTCCTGTGGGTAGTGTTAGGATTTCCCGTGGCTGTCACCCGAAACGATTTTCCATCCGTCCTAAGGATTCCACAAAAATTTACGGGGTGCACGTAAGTGACTATTGTTAAGTTTCAATCCCTTCTTTCCTCAACATTTTCCTCGGGTTACTTTGTTTTACATGCATGTTCTGTTTCCTTCCTTATGATAGATTGCTCATGGCAATGTCACCCAATTTGTGCACGCAGAAGAAAAAGGTCTCATTTCCATGATTGAAAATGGTCAAGTCTATTACTACCAGTTCAATGGAGAAGGGTAAGATTGCATTTACTTTCCACAACATTTTGACCACTTTATTTCGTCATTTCGTGGTATATAAGAGGACATACCACGGCAATTCAGAGGACATTTGTTAAAGGACCTCCAGTGGCGGATCCTGGATTTTAAGAAGGGGGGTCCATTTATGATGAGGAAACATTCTTTTCATTTCTTAGCGTTATCCTGAAATGGTTGTTACATCATGACTTTAATATACTGGTATACATTGGGTCACAGGAACGATCCACTCTGAAATGACAAGTGGTTTTTAGCGAACCGATCCCAAAAAATGGTTTTGTTGGGAGAGGGGGGTTCATTTGCACCCGATGAACCCCCCTGGATCCGCGCCTGACCTTCCTTCTGTGCTCCAAGGATTCTCATCCCAAATCAGTGTAGCCAGCACCACGCGTGTGGTCTTGTTTTATCTGCCCTCATCACACTCTTTAATGTACAGAGATACCCAAGCTAAACTTTAACTTCAACTTAACTTTAACTTAACATGTAAAAAGAAGATAATAATGAGGAAATCCAAAGAGGTCGCAGTGGCTGAAAAAATGTCAAGACGAAATAAATGTCTCAAGAGCAAAGTAGACTCTAACTTGGCCTGTATTTACTATCTGCTCAGGTCTGTCATCAACCTTTACAAATACGACTGCGAGTCACCCATGAACTCTTACGAGTACGACCCATTTGGTCGACTGTTGGCGGCGCAGGAATCTGTCCGAAATGATTTCTTGTTCATTGGACAATGGGGGGTGTTGAGGAGCAGCGATGTACCGGGACTTTACAGGATGCGCTTCAGGAGTTATGACTCGCAACTTGGACGTTTTATCAGCTACGATCCTTTAGGTAGGAAAGTTTGTATGTAGAACAAGGGTTTGTACAGGTCCTGGAAAACATGGAAAGTACTTGAACTTGAACATTTTGAATTCCAGGGTAAGAATATGCTGGATTATATATCAAAGTCCTTGGAGGTCCTGGACACGTAATTTTCCCGCTAACATTCGTTAATTTTGAAAATAAAAATGTCTATCATCCTACAAGTAAGAGCCAACTACTGCCTGGTCAGTTGGTAAATTGCCGGTCTGCTGACGTTTTGGTCTTTGATAAACAATTGTTGCTGCTGTTTCTGCTAGAATCTGCAAATGTTTAGACTGCGTTTTCTAGAGTAAGGAAATTATATACAGTAGGTCTCGTCGGCCTCAGCTTCCATTCTAACCTCGTGAAAAAGATGGACGTGAAGTACCCGTCGCTCTTTCTCGTTTGAGTAGAGGATAATGTTACAAAGCAACGGCCTACTTCTTGGATTTAGTGCAATAGTTTTTCTTAATAACTTGTTATTGTAAGCGTCAAGAATGAGAACACATTTGCTGACGTGACTTTGTATTTTGTTTTCATAGCCGATGCCTCCTTGGAGCCTAATTTTTATCTCTACGCCAACAACAACCCGTTGATGCTTCAGGACCCGAACGGACGATTTGCTCTACTTGTAGTAGCCGGTGGTGCGCTAATAGGTGGTGCGGCTAACGCTGTGGCATACACACTGGGTTCCCTAGCAACAGGCGAGAAATGGACCCTTGGAGGTAATGCGTGTAGTTATGATAATGGGCAAACACAGGAAGCCCGAGACAGTGCTTTCGCTTTTATCGTGTTTTCTCTCGATGTATCCTTTCTCCGCAGGCGCCTTTCTCAAAAGAACTAAAAAACAAAAAACACGAGAGAAACGCGAGAGCACTGTCTCCGGCTTCCTGTGTTTGCTCCTTTGCCGTAACACAGGAAGCCCAAGACGGTGACATATCAAGATAATTTCGCCAAAAAAACAGTCAACTTACCGACGTTGCAAAACTTCCATATTAGGAAATCCCTCTTTCCTGATTTCTGAGGCCTGTAAATATTTGTCTTTGTTTGTATCTTCACCAAAAAGGGCAGATCTCGGGAAACATGCAAGGCACCCTTGGTCGGCCATCTTTTTTTCTCGGTCGTATGGCTGAGACGAGATTGAAAAACCACAGGCAGACCGCGTGGATTTTATAAAAACGGCAACATCATGCCGGCTCCCGGCATGCGAATTAACAACTCTGATTGGTCGATCTTCCGTTATCAGGTGCAGCAGGTTCAGCGCTCTCAGGTGCTATAACGGGGGCTGCAACTACAGCCGCTGCATCTCTCGGTCCTGTTGCAGGTAAGTAAGTAACTCACGTGGTCAGGAGCCCATAAGTAGGAGCTTTTATCTAACCTATATAGTTGAGGCAGCACATTTCCTGACCTAGTTATTTTTAGATGCAAATTTGCATTTTAAATTTGTTGCTGGTTCCCCAAGAGGTCCGCACAGTGCCGAAACACAATATTGCGGACAAAACGCGATTTTTCGGGGTATTCACGGCGGGCACAAACGCGCGCCAAAACAGTACGTTGAATCGTGGCAGCTTTGGTGCTCGGACGTGAGGCCTTTTTGGTAGCCTGGTGACTAATTTGCGGATTCATCCGACAATCCACTTCGGTAGCTCGTTTCTCACTCGTTGTTTACCGAAGAAAAGATCGGAAGGCGGGAAGCCATGGCCGAAGGAAGAAGCTTTGTTCTGATACCAAACATGACCGGTTTCGGAAAACAGAAGGCAGATTTCTGCTCCATTGGAAAGTGGCAAAATTCGAAAAACACAGAACATAGTCGTCAGCAGCTATTTTGACCCTTGTTTTACTTTTTCCACGGAGTTACTAATCCCTTTGAGTTAATGTTTAGTGCATTCTTGAGTCTTCAAACGGAAACGCTATGTTTTTAGTTTTTTGAATTTCTGTTTTGATTTCGCGCGAGACCATTTCTAGTTCTTTAGAAATCTGTGTTTTGGACGAAAATATCGCTCAGAATCAGTTGGTCAGGTTTTATGAAATGGGAAAACCTTACGGAGCTGAGAAGAATTTCGAAGGGCATGGCAGCGAGTGGAATACTTCCAGTTCAGCAAGATAATGATGGTAGATGTGAAGTAATTAGGGTTTATGCAGAAGGAAGAGTCTTGGCTACAAGAGGTAAGAACTGAACAACAGAAATATCAAAACATTTCTCCTGATTCTTCTGTCACTTTCGCGGGTTTTTCACTGCAGAGCCATGTGTTTTTATTTTCGTGTGTCAGTTGTAAGCTTACATCTTTCTGTGGATAAATTGCACTTCGCTTTAACAGATCAGTTGGAGATATTTCGAGTTAATAATCCTCCTTGTAGTATGCAGTGCTTAAATTAATTTCCTTTTTATCCGTTTACCACCCTAAGCGATTGTAAAAATTGTTAGAAAAGTTAGCTCTTTTAATTCACATCCGAGCGGCTGGTCAAACCGCGCGTTTCGTTTCGTCAGTGAACTTGAACTAAACACTACACCTCTAAAATTGCATCCCCAAAATTGCTCAAACAGCTTTACAGCTCAAAGAAACTTGTATCATAAGTCCACTGCAGTTTGATAAATCTTTTTTTTTGTGTGCTCAGAATTCAGAATGTATATAGTAGTAAATGCTTTTTAAGCTTAACTCAAGTTAGAAGTCTGAACAGCATCTAGAAAAACATCTTTATCAGAAATGAAAATCAAAGTGTAAATCCAATTTCCAATGATCCAGAAAGTAAGCTAATAAACTTATGTTCCAGATGTTCTGACACTTCCACATGAACTTATGCTTTTGTTTATCCCAAAAGTAACTAAAAGGAGAAGCTTCCATTTAACTGAAAGGAAAGTGATTTTCAGCACAAAAGAGGCCCATTTCTTAAACTTATACTTACTGTGCAATCTTTCCCCCTGTAAATGTTTCTATATTTATACAATTCAGTGTCTTTCAAAATGTTTCTGTACTTACAGAATTCTGCACTGTATATTTGAATTAAAAAAAAAAATAAGTGACACAATAGCTCAGTCTTATACTGTGTAATTTTTCCCCCTGCATATTTTTCTATGCTTAAATTCAGTGACACTAGTATAGTGTCTATCAAAATGTTTCTGTACTTACAGAATCCTGCACTGTATATTTGAATTGTAAAAAAATAAGTGACATATAAGAAGTATAAAAGATGGAGAATTATCAGGAATTCAAATGGGACTGGATGAGAAAATAAGGCATGTCAGTCACTTCAAAATAAATTAGGCAATAGCATTGGATAGAAAATACAACAAATCACACAAAAACTATATTACAGTTATGACCTATGTATTTCATGTGTCAGATTGATAAATATAATTTTCAAAGCATTCAGACCATTTAAAAAGGTGGTGGTTTACTAGATCTTGTAAGGTAATTTTCAAAGCATTCAGACCATTTAAAAAGGTGGTGGTTTACTAGATCTTGTAAGGTAACATCAAGATTTTTATATCAGTCACAATTCCTTTTGTTATCTACAGTGCAGTTTCCAAAACCAAGACAGCTGACCTTGAGTAATAGTAGAAAGCTTTTGAAGAATCCATAGTAGCTAAATCCTACTTGAAGAAGACAAAATATCTTGTGTCATTTACTGCTCTCAAGTGAGTAGGTCTGCTATTTCAGTCATAAACTATTATGGCCAGCTTGAAACAGGGCAAAACATAGGACCTCATTTTTAATTCAGTAACATTTTGTTTGACAGAATTGTAACATGCTGCTATAGAGTTAATTAATTCAAATTTGAATGGCAAAACTGCAAAACTTCTACTGGAACTAGTTTTACAGATAGAGGACCATTGTATATGCTTTGGGAATTCCATGGAGGAGCAAGTGCCAGCTAAATAAATTATTAACCTGATAAGTGCAGAAGAGCACTGACATGACAGTCAAGTGTCCCATAGGTGGATGAAAAGTTTTTATTAAAGCCTGAAGCAATCCATTTGACCAATGTTGACATTCTTTGTTTTTTGTCATCTATATAACTTCTTCTACAAGTATATCACAAAGTGCAAAAAAGCTGGTAGTCATCAGAGTTTGATCACCTACTTTGAAAACATTTTACAGTGCTGGCTCATTTTCATCTGCTAACAGTCATGGCAAAAAATGGCATAGTTGTTGTCAATAGATGTATTTGTTTAAAATAGAGAATAAAATAAAATTATTTCATTTTTCTGACTTATTAAATTAGGAGACAATATGAGCAAACAGAATATGTCAAAATCAAACAAACCAACTTGCTTACAATACTGTCCTGCCAGATATCCCCCTCAAAAAAGAGGCAGAGATGTTTTCCATGACAGATCTAGTTGCCACAGTGAGGGTGAAATATCTAAACTGGATGGTACTAGAGTTATCCCAAGCTTCACTCATGTCACATGTCAAGAAACTGTGAGCATGCATGTAAGCAAGTGAAGTTTAGAATGTATGCAAGTTCAGACATAAGTATTCTTGAGCTTCCAGGTGTTACAGTATTTTTAGTCTTTTTTTTATTATTCAAGAAAACTTTATGGGAATTCCTTGATTTATTTATACCATAGTTTTTGTTATCATTTTACCTTAAATGCTATTGGCCTATCTTCTAGTATTAATGAAAGCTTTTATAGAAGGTCTAAGCTCTAAGATATAGCTTCTCACAGGTTCTGAAATCAGGCACAATAACACAAAGGAAGTCATTTCTAGCAACAATTTTGCTCTGGTAATTCTGATATTCTTGTTCTATCATTGGATACTGATATGCTTTAGATCATGTGTCAGACTGTGACAAGTTCCCGTAATGCAGAATGCATACACTTCTCCATGTGTCTCCAGTTTTTTAAATCAATGTTTTCAAACTCTTGTATCTTAATTACACTCCATGACCGAGCAGCATACGCAAATCTTGAAATATGACAATCGCTATCTTCTGCTAAAACATCAGGCAGTTCTTGTAAGCCATAATCATCGCTTGTGACGAAAATTGCAAGGAATTTACAGAGGAAGACGCGATTAAAATAGGAGACGTGGTAGCGAACGTTTACACGAGTTGAACTCATTTGTTGAAATTCAAGAGAATCTGTAAAGTAAATGTTTTGTTCCTCGACAACAACGTCCCCTGAAGCTTTTTCTTGCAAAATTCCTCATCTTGGGCAGGGTATGACGGTTGAACTCATCATAAATATTGAGAAAACATCCTTCCTTTGCACTGCTCCGTGTTCGAACGCGCCGCCATCTTGCTACTATCACAGAAATATGCAACCGCTGACCGCGACTCAAGTCCTGGCGAACGTACTGCTTTGGCGCGCATTTATGCCCGCTGTGATTTGAGGTTAGAACTTCTGCTATAT
Organism: Scolanthus callimorphus; assembly: GCA_033964015.1. Taxonomy (NCBI): domain Eukaryota; kingdom Metazoa; phylum Cnidaria; class Anthozoa; order Actiniaria; family Edwardsiidae; genus Scolanthus; species Scolanthus callimorphus. The sequence goes on along the minus strand of CM066925.1, from coordinate 15,134,121 downwards.
TTGTTATCACAGATACCGTACTGAGTAATAAACTACTATAGACATTTACATGAGGAATTTGACTCGTAGTCAGTCTTCGCTTCTTTCCGCCATGTTTATTGATAGAGATAATTTATACAATATTGAGACTTGGAAGCTGACTGGTCGCTGATTGGACAATTTCTGCAACGTTTCACGCCAAATTTGTTCTAAAAATAGATAGGTCAGGAAAAACGCTGCCTCACGGACCCAGTACCAAAGATGAAAGCTCCTACTTATAGGCTCCTGACGTGGCTGAGTAGAAAAACAGGTACGCAATAGGGCACAGGAAGCTTTGTACATTTTTGTAGGCAAAAGTTTAAGGCAAATGTGTAGAAATATAATTAAAGCCATAAGGTAAACAAAATTCAATATTGTGATACGCTGCTGGTGAAAGGGTCTGCCACGAGTAAAGAATTTATCACGCAAACGCTTCAAGAGTTTCGCCGATTCAACTAGGTTATTTCCCTTTGTTTTGAGTGTTTTTCGAAAGAAATCACTCGGCAAACTGTTAGAAATGGATATGAATCTTCACCTTAATGTCGTTAGTGCAAAGGAAAGGTAAATTTTGGGCGACTTGAGCAGTCGGCAAATCGACCTGGCAGAACACATGACCCCGTAGGTAGGAATTGCAAACGTCCACAGGGTACCCGACTAACCTTGCTAACCTCCTTGCTTAGGCCATGATAAGCGTGACATTGATCAGACGCGAAGGTAGGAAATGCAAATGAACGAAGGTAGGAAGTGCTAACGTACTCTTCCGTAGCGGATGAGAATCAGGCTACTCTCCACAGGGTACCCGGCTAACTTTGCTTAGGCCATGATGACGTTGATCACGCGAAGGTAGGAAGTGCCAACGAACTCTACCGTAGCAACTTGGAATCTGATAAACAACGTTTCGACGAAAGTAATATATCTAGTTTATCCATTTTTAGCGGCGTATATTGGGTCTCGAACAGCAGCATTGGCGAATGGTTTAGGCTACGCTCTACAGACCAAAATCGATGGTACAAAGTTTGACGGCAAGGAACTGCTTAGCAGCATGGCAAACGGCTCATCTTTGGCGGCCTACCTATCAAAACACGTAAGCGCAAGAAAATCCGCTTAGTGAGTGGTCATTATTTAGCTGGAAGATTGACGAAAAAAAATGAAAATGTTGTTAGAAAAATGACCCTCCCACAAACAGGGTTAAATAAAAATTGGATCCCCCCACACCAATTGGAGCCTTCCCCTCCCCCCGCTGAATAGTGACCACTCCTTTATATTACGTCATCAGCATGCATGTAGTTACTTCTTTGAGTGCAAAGAAGCGGCTACTTTGTCAGACTACTTTGTCACGAAAAAACTTAGTGCGACAAAAGTTGGTTTGTTATATTTTTAGTGTTTTGATGTTGTTGTTGTTTTAGCTGGGTTGTCCAAGACCGGACTTCCTGAAGCCGTAAAGAAATTTGCCGACGGAGTAACTGGTGGACTTGTGTCAGGTTTGGCACCAAAACTTGATAAGGTTGGCGAGCGTTTAGCTGAACTGGCCGACAAAATTCGAAAGGCCTTGAATGATGCTTCAGACGCAGCTAAAGAGTTGGGCAAGAAGATCAAGAAGGCCATCGATGATTTCATAGATTGGATCAGGTCTCGTGATCCGGTAAGTAATGCTACACTAGATTTGATTTCGGTTGACCTACAGTTTTATTTTGTGTAAGGATTACCACTGTATGCATTGCTACGCGACCTTCAAAATTCACTGTTGCGATGGGCGATTTTACGCAAGAAAAATTTTAATATCAATTTTCTTGAACAGAGAGTTAAACATTCTAGGCAAAGGAAGCCAAAGGATAGCTTAAAACCATTTTGGTTGATTTTGCAATCAATATCGATCCAGTAAAGCAGCCGAATCCAGCGTTTTGGTTTGATTGACGGCTAAAAATCGCCAATCGCTCATCGCAACATTGAATTTTGAGGTCGCGTAGCAATGCATACAGTGGTAACGCCGACTGGTTAGCGCAGTGATAGAGCACAGGGCTGTTGTGCCGGTGATCTGGAGTTCAAACCTCTTCCGGACCGACGCTAAGGTTTTTTTCTGCACATGAATAGAGACTAGTCCAGTCCCTGTACTATTTTTCGCGGCTCCGTTGTTGCCTGATGCCTGGTCGCCGAAAGGAGAGTCCAGAAACCTTTGCATGCGCATGCGCTAGATCTGACCACAAACTTGTTTTTTTCATTCTCGTACCCAGAGCTCCCCTGGGGACAGCGGCGTAGCCAGGAATTTCTGAAGGGGGGGGGGGGGATAGTGAAAACATGGGACGAAAATGCGCAAATTTCCTCCAGCAAATACAGTAAATGTATGGGAAAATTTCCGAGAAAGGGGGGGGGGGCCTGGACCCCCCTGGCTACGCCCCTGGGGGACATCCATTTCAGGGCCGTCGCTGATTGGCTGATTTTGAGCGTTGGAGCATGCGCCGTCTTTCTCTCAGCGGCTCTGTATTAAATCTCGCGCATGCGCCAATGGATGTCACCAGAGCCTCCCCCGCGAGGTGACGAGCCGGGGAGCTCTGGGCTCGAGATTTTTTTGTTACAGGCGCTTGATTCAAATACCTCACAAATCTATGTTTGTATATTATTTTGTTCTCATTCGCCGTTGTTTGACGTATTGCAATTTTCTCTTTCATAGAATGACATGATTGGACCAGCAGGGATCGGTGACGCTCATTTCATCACAAGCGACAGGTTGCTCGATTACAAGATTCGCTACGAAAATCATCCAAATGCTAGTGCGCCTGCGCAGCGGGTCTTCATACGTCACAAGCTTGATCCAGACATAGATCCCAGGACTTTCACGGTCGGCTCGTTTGGATTTGGGGATTTCACTAAGAACGTTGAGAGCAAGAGTTCAGTGTTCCAGGTGAGGCGCATGCCTGTAATAGATAAATGGCGGTTGGAAATGCTTGTACCCCGGAGCTCTCGATACAGGGTCGTTTGGTAGGGGAGAGGCTTTCCCTGATTGACTTATTTTGAACGTTGGGAAATGCGCATAAAGTTCTTCCTCTCCCAGGGGAGCTCTGGGACCTGGGTGCGACAATGTGCGATAAATAGTGATAACTGTCTCCCACATACACTCACTAACCGGAACCAGAGGGACGTTAAAGAACCACGACGACCGTCGGAAATTGCCAAACATCTGTGTCACAGAACTCGCCATACTAACACACACTCATTGTTATAAAACTGGTTTCCATAGGATGAGTTTTCCAAAAATGTAAAGTGCTTAGAGCTTTGAGGATAAGCGCTATATAAGCACCTACTTTACTGACTGTAAGCAGAAATGGCGCGTACTTTACTGTTTCCATTTGAAGAAACGAATCATTTGGGAGGTTACCATTGTTCGTTTTCTACATACTTGCATTCGCTCGGTCGTGCGTGAGAAATTGTACAATGGTATCCTCCCAAATGAATTATCATATGATCTTATCCTCCAAAATGAATCATCATATGATCTTATGTATACATCTTATCCTCCCCAATGAATCATCATATGATCTTAATTGCGTGGCAACAAGAGGTAAACAACAATAGCCGACTTTGCCTATTGTTATGGACGATGACCAAAATCTTGAACTGTTTTTCCAGGAAACATTAGACTATCAGTCGAAGGATGGCCTGCTTGTTCGCATTGTTGCTGGTATTGATGTCGTGTCTAACCAAGTGACGTGGGATCTCCAAACTATCGATCCTAATACAGGTACTGCCTGAATAGAAGGCCTAATCTGGGACCTTATCTCGCCGCGAGTTTATGCAAAATAAAGCGAGATAAGGCGAGATAAGGCGAGATAAGGGGAAATGGTCCAACAGACCTCTTTACCTTGGGCGAAATGTTGTCCCATTTCAGATCACGTGGCATTTATTTGAATAATCGTTCTTTGTTTAAGTAGCTTCCATATTCATATATCCTTCGGTGCGTAGAAAAACAAAGAAAGGAAAAACAACGAAGGAAAAATGCCACGTGATCTGAAATGAGACATCATTACGTCCAAGGCAAAGAGGTCTATAGAAAGGCGATAAAGATATGGCGAGATAAAGCGAGATAAGGAAAAATTGTGCAAATTAGGAGCTGCGGGATAAGGTAAAATAAGGCGAGATAAGGTCCTCATAGAGTAGGCCTCATAGAGTCACTACTAAGGTAATGCTTAATGAAGACGTTAGGACTATGGATGTTCTGCTTTACTGATACTGCTTTGACTAAATGCGTTAGTTATGCTTCAGTTGCATCCAGAATCTTCTAGACTTACCATCTCACCATTTTTTTTTTTACCATAATACCATTTTCACATCCTTTACGGAAGAGGTCAAAGCAACGGTACTTAATGAGTATCCAGTTTAGGAGGGTACCCGATACTCTGCTCAACGCATTCCTGTAATGAAATCGGGTACTTTATTTGTGCTCCGAAAACATAACTACTGGATACTTAGAGGGTGGTGGTAGTGCCCGGTACCCACAACCTAATTAATCATCCCTAGATACCTAGGGATCGATTACCGTTGTTTTGACCTCTTCCCTACCAAGGTTGTTAACAAAATATTTTGTTTGTTGACAGGTGAGCCCCCAGATGACCCAAGAAAAGGGTTTCTTCCTCCTAACAACGGCACTACTGGACAGGGATATGTCACGTTTTCTGTCCGGATTGTGCCCGATGTCCGGTCCATGGCCCGTATAGATGCGCAGGCCAGCATTATATTTGATAGTAACGAGCCAATTGACACGCCACCTATTTTCAACACGGTAAGTTCATGAACATAGAACAAATGTACTCCCTATCTAGATTGCTCAAATTTCTTATGCTGTCGATTTCTCTAAAATTTCCTTTACGATATTTGGAAGTCCAGAAGTTTTCCTAGCTTATTTCTTATCCTAAATTATCAATTAAACGTTCGTCAAAACTGGCAGATTTTGGAGAAACACGGCTAAGTTCGTGTAGCCGCTATCTTTTTTTGGCCCCAAGGAGCTCGGAAATACCTACACAGGTAGCCCGCGTCACGCGCGGGTTGGCATTGACAAAAACGACACATTTATGTTGATATGTGCGAAGGTGACTCGATCTAATGGCAGAGGTAGAGCGGTCGATCTAAAACCTGACGGAAGTCAAGCAAGTCTATGATGTGTGAAGGGAGAGAGTTCCAGGCTTGCACAGTTCTGGGGGACAAATGAGTATTTGAAGGCCAGAATTTGACAGAGATATCTTCTAGACTAATAGGAATAATTTAAGGTTAGCAGGTGCGTTTTTGACAAGGGAGGTTTGATGGATGATCGGCATCGAAGAAACGCTCAAGATGTTAAAATATATGAAGGCGTCATGTGAAATTAAAATCTTCCAGTTAATTTAGCAAAATGATGATGATGATGATGACGATGATGTAGATGATGATGATGAATGGCGACAATAATGATGCCATGATAATGATAACATTTCCAGGAAACTTAAGATGAATTTTGCATGTCTCAGATTGATAACACAAGTCCGACGACGAACTTAACAGTTGTCAAGGATGCCTTGGAGACAGGGTCGTTGGTTGTCATGGTAACAAAGAATGACGTAGGGGCTGGAGTAAAATCTGTGGATGTATATTACAAGGAAGTAATCGAAAGCGGTAAGTGACTGGCAGAGTCGTGAGTAGTCGCGCTAATCACTTTGTTTAAGGCAAGCACAGGAGCCGATAAAGTTGCATATAAAATTCAGGCACCGTTTTTCCTGACCCATTCAATTTTAGAATAGAGGTGCTATGTGGTGTATATGCTTTTATGTATCCACGGCCGAGAGCCAATCAGAATTCGAGAAACGCGCGCGTTTTGGTATAAACAACAGTGTGAGGTATTCCCATGTAATTATGATTGTGCCATGAAGTGTTCTAAAAATAGATCGGTCAGTAAAATCGCTGCCTCGTGGACCCTATATGGGAGATGGGAGCTCCTACTCATGGACTCCTGGCAAACATTATTAAAGTTTGTTATTCCTCTCAATAGCTTTTTATTATTTCATTTCAGTTTCCCGTTCAGTCGTTGCACGCCCTACTGAGTACAAGCCCCTGCTTCGCGATGTTGTAGAAGACACCGCTGTGCTACCGCTGGCTCAAGGGAAGTCATATAGACTAGTCACGGCAGCAGTTGATCACGTGGGTAACCAAGAGGAGCCTCGTTTTGATGAATCCACTTTGGTAAACTTCCCTAACGTCACTGGTGAGCACGTCTTGTTGTATGCAATATCAAGCTTTCGCCTGTAAAAAGTGCCTTCTTGGAAAATGTGCAGTTAAGCCACTTATGGAAACATGCATGCAAGACACAAATGCTGCGCGCTACACTTGTCCTAGTTTAGCCGTAGCTTTACAAGCAGAGTCACAGGGAATTTTTGCAGAAACCCATCCATGCGGGGAAAGGCTGAATTGTCGGATTTCCCATGGCTATCCATGTTCATTCCGAACACTTCCCATGGATGTGCCTTGGGAAATTCAGCTTTTCCCATGGATGGGTTTCTGCAGAAATTTCCTGTGATACAAACACAGCTTGCTGTATGCTGATGCAATCTCAAATTTGTGTTTAGAGAAACAGCCGTTGGAGACACTACAAGTTGACGTCTCTTCAAACGTCACTCAAGAGGACGCACCCATACCCGTACGTCTGTCAGCTCGCTTCGTCGGGCTCAACTCTACTGTCAACACGTCCCTGGTCATGACCATATTTGGTCTTCCGGAGAGCTTTGAATTAAGTCGGGGTGTACGCGATGGAAATGTAACCACGCTTAAAGAGTCGGACTTCGGGAACCTTCAACTTTTAGCACCTAAAGACTTCTCTGGTATAAAATCATTTCGAGTGACCACCACGGCTGTAGCTGGCGTGAATCGTCTAACTTACAACCGTTTTCTGAACATTAACGTCCGCGCCATCGCCGATAAACCAAGACTTTATGTCAGTGACGCATGCTTTAATGGGAGCACCAAGATACCGCTGTCCATAATGAGCGACGTAGCAGATAAAGATGGATCTGAGAATTTGACAGTGACAGTTTCAGGGTTACCAGAGGATAACAGCTTGAGTGTTTATGAAGGAATTGAAGATATGACTTACTACCTTAATAGGAACATGCTTGATGACCTCGCTTTGGTGGTATCACAAGATTTTGCGCCATTCGTACTCAGGATAACAGCGACTGCAACAGAGATCTCAAATGGAAATACAGCCAGCAAAGAAGCGAACATTTCCATCACTGTCTGCCAATGTAAGTGAGGACACAGATGGAGCCGCGCTATCCCGCCAAGACCCTGCCCCTACCCCCGGCCCCTTCTACCTTTCTCTTGCTTAGATTTTGCGGTTTCATATTTCCCAGATCAGTGCTTTACCATTAACGTAATGGCTTAATTTCATATTTCTGAGAATTATAATATTCGGTTTCAGTCTAATGTCAATCTAGAAATCCCAAGAATCCCCAAATCCGCCTTTTACAAACTTGCTGAACAGCAGCGAGACATGTCAGGGCCTCCTTAACCATTCTCATGTGTTTCAGTTTCGTGTGCGTCTAATTGCTCTGGCCACGGAAAATGCGTCGGACACGAGACGTGCATCTGTGAAGACGGATTTACAGGACACGACTGCTCAGCAGGTATGAACGGAGGACGATATCTTACCAGCCATATTACAGACAAGAAATCTATGCCCGATAAAGATTGTAGTCTCCCGCGCAGCCCGTTCCAAGTGTCGGTCACGCAACGCTTCCCTCCCCAAACGTTGCGTGACCCGACGCTAATAATGAGCCGCGAAGGAGACTAGATAAATATTTAAAATTCAGGCCCCGCGGGGGGGAGGCCCCCCACTTTTCACAACATTTTAATACATTTTCTATTAGTCAGCCCCCGACTTTGGTGATACATTCTTTGTTATAAGCCCCCCCCCCCCCCCATCACTTTTAAAAGACCTCGAGATCGAGGGTTTTATAAATTATAAGTCTGGTGCATTGAACCACAATTTAACCGCATTAACCACAATTTCTGACGCAACGCTAGAGTGAGCGCGTTAAACAAATTTCTGAAAATCGCTTTTCATTATGCTGGAGTCCCCAAGAGTAAAATACTAGAAGTAAAATTACCATTTCCATTTGCAGTGATAGAGACAGCCCCGCCTGGAAAAGGGGATGCTAACATTGCAGCTATTGCTGGTGGTGCTGTAGGAGGACTGGTATTACTAATCATACTGATAGCAGTGCTGGTATGTTGTTTAAGGCGCCGCAAGAAACCAAAAGGTACGTGTTATTCCTTTTCCCATTGTTCCTCGCAATGGCAACTTTCGTCAAAGGAGCAGACTAATCTGTTTTGGTTTAACAAAAAATGGGTGACCATTGGTACGCCACTGAAACTCTGTTATTCCATTGCAGCTGACACAAGAGTGCGATCATGGTACACGAACCCTTCTTACGCGGGAAGCCGAGACATGTACTAGAACTAGCGAAAGCCATTCGCCATAGTTGAATAGCCTGCGAGAGCGGGCTCTGTAATGTGTCTTTTCTTTTGGCGCGCGGGGTTCCTGTGTCACGGGGGACGAGCAGAGTCTTGTCATCTGGCTTTGTCACGCGGCAGCCATCTTGGATTTTTTCTTACAGAAATGACTATGCGTGGGTGAGCTTACACGCTTGGCCTCGCGTTCATGCCAGCTTCGCTGTATTAGAAATCCAAGATGGCTGCCGTGTGACAAAGGCGAATTCGTTTACAGACACCAGAAACATTTAAGTAATCATCCATGCAAGAAGGAACCGAAACCCCTTTGTTCTATGGCATTGAGGGTTCCCCACATAGGATGTGTCCCTTTGTTTTGCCACAGAAAATTGTCATGACTAGTAACATAATGCAAGTGAAACAATTATTGATTTCGACTTGCTTGAGAAAATATAAAAAAATAATCACTATTTTACGCTAGGTTCCCCATATACGAAGTCTTTAAAAATCGTATATCCTGTATATGAGTACCACATGTGCTTATATCTTACCATAAATCCTGTGAAAAGTCTTTCTTTCGTGGTAATTTTACCAATTTTTGTGTCTAAGCCAATGAAATCGCCGATATTTTCAATAGAACATAATTGCATTCCAGCATGCTCTGCCGTTGGCTTGGGTAGTTCTTATACGGACCATTAATTATCCTATTCAGACTGGGGGGGGGGGGGGGCTTTTCGAGCCCCCCCTCCAGTAAAATCCTGATTACTCTAAAACCACTGCCGCTATGATGGTGAAACATCGTGACTTTTCCTAAAATTTATCTGGGGACATTTTGGTGTCAATGACATGTCAGTGTCAACGATCCAGTTTCCATGGCAACCACTTTTTGACATGCATGTTTTGCAAAACTCGAAAAAACGTGAATTTTTCATATTTCAAGCTTAATGTTGGACACATTGCCCAAATTATGACTATCGGAGCTTGTACTCATTAGTAATTTATGTACAGGCTAATTAATTTTTGACACAAAATCTTTGGGGGGGAGGGGTAGGGGGATTTTGTTCATTTTAACATATGGTCTAAAACTAGCTCTGGGATTCACCAACATCCTTTTAATTCAACTTTTTGAATGTCAAACACTTCTTTGATAAGTATTATGTACATTTTGACCATTTTTTTCTCATTGAGTATTTATCTGAAGAGTCAAATGGAAATTAAATGAAATCCAAGATGGCGGATCCAAGATGGCGGATCCAAGATGGCGGACAATATTTTCAAAAGTCGTCATTATGACGCAAGTTTAATAAAATTTATGTGTTAATGTCACAAATTATTACATTTACATTATCTTGATGTTAATTAGTTGGCTTTTAGAGTATTATCTACCAAGTTTTTGGAAGTTAATTAAAATTACTTGACGTCATGACGTCATTGTGACGTCACATTTTGCTCCCACGTGACAAAAATAGGTGTGGTGATTTGTCTAAGGCTCATGGTCATTGTGTAAAAGTTTGATGATCATAGCCCCAGTGGTTCCAGAGATATAGAGGGGGGCCGAATTAGCCCCCCCCCCCCCCAGTCACAGATGGTCAAAAAAAGCCCAGTCTGAATAGGGTTAATTAACCATTATCCCTGCGAGATTGCGCAGAATATTGTCTGATACTTAGCCGACGAGGGACACAGTCCGCGGTCCGCTAGTCGGAGTGAATCTTGGAGGAGAAATGAGAAAGTATTGAAAAAAAAAAATCCCATCAAGAACATTTTGCCAAAAACTGTCGATTTACCGACGTCTCAAATTGAACTTCCTTATTAGGAAATTCAACCTTACCTTAATTGTAAGGTCTTTAAGTATTTTTTCTCAAGAATCTTAGCGAAAAAGCAAGAAAATTTACCGAAACTTGCAGACAGTCGAGAAACATATTTCTCTTGGTCGCCATTTCGTATTTGGTTCCCGCCGAGGGGGGGGGGGGGGGGGGGGGGGGGGGGGGGAGGACTAAGACGAGATTTGCTATAAAAAACGACAGCACTTTCTTGATATGAAGGGAAATATGAGCGGAAATACGAAGCACGTTTTGTGGAATTTGGAATAAACAACGGGTCACGCATATTAGTATAATTACTCAAGTGATTATAAGAATGTCCGCGCTCTGTATAGGTGTAAACATAGGCTTCCCAGGATTCTCTGTATAGGTGTAAACATAGGCTTCCTAGACCCGGTAAAATGTTTTTGGGCGTGATCATTGGATTTGAATCAATCAAGTCTATCTCGCCGGTCACACATTCGCGCCCAAAAACATTTTACCGGGTCTAGGACGGGAAGTGACTAGAGCCTGAGACAATGTCTGGCCCACCCCTCGACTGGAGAAAAAATGTCTCAACGGTTTGTGTTTTGGAACGGGATTTACTGCCGGGGCCGCCATTGCTCTCAGGACGAATGGACGAGGCTGAAAAGATTCTCCATTTATATCAGCCAGAGAGGGTTTGATTTCCACGAGAAAGGTAAACAACAAAGCTGAATAGTTTTACTTTTATTATGCGAGGTTTGTTTGAGCAAGCGACGATGATTTTGGGAAAAAATCGAGGGAAATTTTTGGATCGCTGAGCGTTCTGAATTTTGCAGTTTGCGGCCTTCCAGAACATATAGTAGTGTGAGAGGTGACAATAAAATTGGCTAAAACTCGCTTAAAAGTGTATTTCTGACCGAATAAATGCTAGTAGTGTGAGAGGTGACAATAAAATTGGCTAAAACTCGCTTAAAAGTGTATTTCTGACCGAATAAATGCTAGTAGTGATTTATTAAAGTACTAAAGGACTAGATAAAGGTATTTTTCAAACTTTTTTATTTTTCGTAGGTACTCATATTTTAGCGCTCATCGAACTCAGTCAAACTTCACACAGCGACACTATAAAACTGCGAACTATCAACTCTAAAGTTCGCTCAATGATCCTGGGAAGCCTATGGTGTAAACCGACCTACTGAAACCGGAAGTACTTATATGTTGCAGAAGGTAATTTAGAAATTATAGTATACCTTTAGTACCAATAGCTAGATAAGAAAAATAGTAGTATAGAGCATACATATAACATTTATTTAGTATCAAAAGGGAGATAAATGGGTCAAAACATGAAAACGAGGATAACCACAACAGTGGTTATCCATTGGTTACCACGTGGTTACCCCTTGGTTACTCCCCACCCACCCGTGGTCATAAATGTCCCTCCGTAAAGGGTTCTAAAAGGATCCTGTGAAGAGGAGGAGGAGGAGGGCTATTCTGTGAGGAGGAGGAGTGCTATTCAGTGAGGAGGAGGAAGAGCAAACAAAGGGACATTATAAAAATGCTTCTCAATATTCTACACTGCTGCGGGCGCTTCCGCCGTCATTGCGGACGCAGCGGATGTCTTGCGTGCGCTCTGCGGCCGCTGGGGCGTTTCTGCGGGCGTCCTGCGGGCGTTGCTGTAGCCAAGCTCGTCCCCAGGGTCTTCTCGGTCGTTTTTCAAAATGGCGGTTAGTTCAGAGAAGACCCTGGGGGAGGCTGAGTCACATGACCGTTTCGAAACAAAGGAGAACCTTGTTCCCATGTCCTCAAACAGTGGTCATGTGACTCAGCCTCCCCCAGGGTCTTCTCTGAGCTAACCGCCATTTTGAAAAACGACCGAGAAGACCCTGGGGACGAGGTTGTGCTGTAGCCTGAGTATATAAAATGCCGCCTGATACTCAGGCTAGCGTTGCTGTGATGATGCGGCCGTATTGAGGGGTTCTGAGGGATTTCTTAAGGGTTTCTCCAGGGTTTATGTAGGGTTTCATTGAAAACCAGATTTGCTCGATCTTTCAACCTTGCCCCAGAGTCCAGCCGCCATCTTGAAAATTACCCAGAAGACCCTTGGGGACGATGGGGACCAGACCGCGCGCGCTCTCCAAAATCCAAGATGGCGGCCACGAACGCTCTCTGTAGCTAGCGGGTTTGGGTTTCTTGCCATAAAACAACAGTTCCATCACCTGTAAGCGGTAAGCAGGCTATTGTGCGCTACATACCGAACTTCAGTAGGATAGAGTTCCCCTGTCAAGGTGTACATCGCGGCAACTGAGAAGGTTATCGATATAGTCTTGCAAGTGTGGCGAAAATGATCCGACCGGTAAGGAAACCTTGAAAATATTAAACATAAAGCTGCCATTTTCGTCCCATGTTTCCACTTTCTGCCCTACCCCCACCCCCTTATGAAATTCCTGGATCTGCCCCTGAGCATTTCTCATTTCTAATATCTATTTAATGTCATGTATCCTTATATGCCAAGCTTGGCGTTGTGATGGATTAAAGTTTATCATTATATAAAGAGTTCACTGCGTGCAGCTGTATAAAAATGTCCCAGTCACTTCACATCCACGTACGAGCACTACAGCAAACTGTTGTTGTCCTCATGCTAGCTATCTTTGAGCATGACACAATTTCGAGCAATGACAGGGAACAAAAGCTCATGATGTAAAAGCGTAAACGTTGTCATTAGGGTATACCAACTCCATTTTCACAAGTGATGTTATTTTTAGAAACCCTTCGTGCCAAAAACTGATCAATCACAACGCTCACTGGAAACACTGTAACAGCTTGAATATTTGAGATGGCGGAGGGAAGTGAGAGTACCACTGGCACCGATTATTTTGAAAGCAGCAAACTAGAAGAAATATCAGATTCAGGGGAAGGGAGTTTAGAATCAGAAGAAGAGAGCTCAGAATCAGAAGAAGAGCCGAAGTTTACAGATTTTGTAGAAGTTTGCTCGCACCGATATTCACTGTTGTCAGAATCATCATAAATTGTTCTGCTTCAATAAAAACCTCACAGTACAGATCCCTAAAGCTATTCCATGAATATCATATCTTTCCAAAACCACTGTGTGATTTTTTGACACTGGCCGGGAGACAGCCATTTATGTATACGATTTGAATATCCTAAGTTTGGTTCGATCAGGAAAGGCTTCAACCCATTGTTTTAAAATTTGCTTTTCGACACTAATATTATTGGTTCCTTTTAATTGGAAAAAATAAGGAATAGGTTTCAAATGGAATGGAAACATATACCTCACAAAGACGTCGTTTAGAAAGAGGTTTGGGGATTTTTGGCAACCATTTAGTTGCCGGATTAAGTAAAATGTAAATAAGGCAAATTGAGAAACACTACACTTGGGAACATGGTGTGGGTCAAGTTCAATGCTCGTTTCACGCTTTTACATCATGAGCTTTTGCAGTGAATGTCTGCAGAAACCCATCTATGGTAAAAGCTGAATTTCTCATTTTCCAAGGCAAACACATGGATAAGCCATGGGAAATCAGAACACTTCCTATTCTTCTACCATGGGAAATTAGAGGTACCACTGTATTGTCGATGGGGGCACAAAGATTTCACCTTTGTTATCTAGATCCCTCTGGAGAACCACAGCACAAATGGTGAACACTCCTGCACACAGGTATAGCTCATGAAAGCAGTTTTCTTTCGCCCAAGTCTAAGACAAAGGTAATAAGCATGAATCAAATAACATTTATGCCATTTCCTTCAGTGTTACACATGAAAGTAAACCATAAGATTTACTTGCATATGGAAGTTATTTTACATACCTCCCTTTGTTTACATACCTTCCTTTGCCTTTTAACCCCTTTGTCCCTGTTAACATCTCCCCCTCCCCCTCCCATTGGAAATTCCAGAGGGGTTGGGGAGTCATTAGATCTGATTTCTTGAATACAAATACTGTATGGATGGGGGGGTCACTTTTCAACACCCTTCCCTGAGGAGGGGGATGGATACTTTAGGAACCACACTGGATAACTGGAGCTGATAACTAGTACAACTAGTTATTATTGCCAGAGGGCCAAAACCCGAGGAGGCACCTTGACTCCCTGCATATATAGAGAGGCAGAAGGAGATTGGGGAGAATGGTTGGTATTTCCTGTGTATAGTTGGCAAATATATCAGTTTGATTGTTGCACACCCGCAAACAGCATTGTGGGAAAACCCCGGATGAGGTACCTTAGACTTCCCGCGTATATAGAGAGGAAGAGGGCTGGGGTAAAGGATTGTTGGATCAATTGGATCGGAGTAAGTTTTGGGTTAAAAAAGCCATCAAAATCCGCTAAAAGAGCCAAAGTTGAGTGATTGCAAGCCACGACCATTCGAAGGCGGCTAGACTCACACACAAAGCCAACAGTCAACTGGCCCCAAACCGTTGCGCAAAGAACTTGTAGCACAACTCAAAGAAAAACTAGATATAGTTATCACTAGAGCCGCCTCTGCCTCTTGGAAGTCCGAAATTCTGTGATTGAAGTCTTCACAATATTGAGTTCTGAGGTTCATTATTATTCAGTATCATTATCACAAATCGAAATATTAAGTTGTGAAAGACACACACCATCATACATAGAAAACGCAGTGAAGTTAAAAACAATCGGCATAATAAAGCGAATCTCAAAGTTTGTTCTGGTATATTTGTTTCAGAGCAACTTCAGTACAGCTGGGGCTATAGTGTAAAGTTCTGAAAAGACTTCCCGATCTTCCGGAAGCGACAAGAAACAATTGTTTTAGAAAAACAATAAATATTTAATTTAAACCGTAAAGGCGGGGGCAGCTCTAGAGAGAACTATTTCTAGTTGTAGAACATTTTTTAATTCGTGATGTTAAATTTCCATCGTATACTTTTCTCGTGGTTTACATGTCCATACACTCTCTGTATTTTTACCGTTCATTCTTCACACAAATCAGTTGCCTGGGGAGCCTATGGCGAAGCGTAAACAAATTACAAAGACTATGGCTTCGCTCAAAAAACGTTAAATATTAGATCACTTCTTCTGGCTCAAAATGCACTTTTAAAGCTTGAAGGGGTTCATATATCTCATATCAAATTTATTTACTGGATACATTCAACAATTAATTCAAGGTCTATTTTAATGATTTTCTTACTTATCCAACAGTATTGGAGATAGCGTTACAGACAAAAAAAATCCACCATTGCCTGTAGAATGTACACCATGTAACGATCCATAATTTCCAGCGCTGAACAACACACCATAATACACCAAGGTAAACGCAATCCTGAAACCAATTTATAAACACGATAATTGAAGCTGATGCTATTATGTAGTCCAATTCTAAACAATAAATCATAGTATATCTGTTATGGGGCGGGATGCTCGTCAGGAATTTCAATTTTACCCCTAAAAGGTACCATAACAAGAGCTGGATTTTCTGGTGTGCGTTGGATCCATTGCCAAAAACAGGAACCGGAGAAAAAGTGGTCTAAAAAAGGACGGGCTGCCTGTGGCGAACAAGTGGGAAAGGGGGGGGGGGGGGGGGTGGCAGTGGCAGTGGCGGTAGAGGAAGAAAGTGGGAAAGAGGGAGAGACCGTCTTTCTTTACTCCCCTTTCTTCCCTAGTCCTCCTCGCTTTCGCTTCCATCCATTTCCAGTTTCCACAGGCAATCCAATCCGTAGTTTTTCGCGATTTAACCGATCCACGCCAGCCAGACGCCTACGGAGAAGGCTATGAAAGTATTCTTGGTGTTCACTTGACGTCATCAAAATCCTTACTTTGAAACTATGGACTCTATGGAAGTGCTTTTCAGGCCAGTTGTAATTGCCCAATAGGAGTCTTCACACCAAATTTAATCGGATTCCTGTTTTTATCCCCTGGGATATGGATGCTGCAATTTCTGTCGCGCAGCACTAGTCACGCTTCTTTAAGCATTGATTTCCCGAAATATTTCAGTATAATTTTCCCACATGGAGCATTCTCTACAAGCCAACATGCTAAATAGTGAATGTCTTTTGCAAAAAATCACATTTTGGACAATGTAAGCTCATATATTTTGGACTTACGGTACATTCGGCAAATTGGCCACCATGAGCCTTCCGAGGGACTCCAAAATGGCGAATTAACTCGCTAAAAATCAAATATCTCCGGAGTAGCGAACGTCCGTGAAAAACGAGTGCCGCCAGAGGAGCGCCGAAGGCGCGACGTAGGCATGAAGAACTGAAGGCACGAGCGAGCGTTTTCCCCCTCCCTCTCCTGAGTAACTGACACCGTAAACAAGTCGAAGCGCGCCGCGGGTAGAAAACATTTCCCTCGATTTACGGACGTTCGCCGAAGAAGGGGCTGCAAGCAGTCTATCTCCGGAGAATCGGAGACGATTTCTATTAAATTCAAGTCGACCTTAATCCCAATTAGAATTGACGCGGCAAAAGATCGACGTATGAATTAGGCCTTAGAATGTTGTGTTGGTCATTCAACGAGAAATCACTCGTGAAAGCGCGCGATGTGTTCGAAAGCAAAAACACTAACGCCAGTCAAGTACGTCCACGAGGTTGTGGACGATGTTGTGAGATTGGTGTGCAGAGGCCACAGAAGTGACCTGTGCTAGAGCCTAGAGAAGCCTGAAGTTCGCCATTTTCGATAATTTGGCCGCGCGAAGTATGGGGCGAGAAATAAGACGAGCTCGCCCAATACTTCGCGCGGCCAAATTATCGAAAATCTTGAACTTCAGGCTTTCTCTGTCTTCTCTGTCCCCTGAAACCCCACGGAAACAATTGCTACACAGACTACAGTTTCGTATTTTACCGATCTTTAGCATTTTAGAGTTTTGCATTTGACAGATATTTCGCATTTTACAGTTTCGCATTTTACAGATATTTCGCATTTTACAGATATTACGCATTTTACAGATTATTTCGTTTCGCATTTCACAGCAAGCCCTTAAATAACAACTGCTCACTTCAAGGTGTTCTTGCAACAACTCTCAGTGTTATCACTCAGTGCTTCAGCTCTGCAATCTTTTCATCAAAAAATGCCTGAACAAAACGACAAAGATGAAGCTACAATCCTCTCCATGTTTCATGGGATGTGGCAGAGCCGTTGTCTGTCAGTTTTTGTCGGTCTAGACATCCCCGAAATTCTCTGTAAAACCGACAATAGTTGCTTGTGTGTAGACGACATTGCCAAAGCGGCCGGTTGCAGCTCCAGTGATCAACTTTATCCGATTATGCGAGTACTTGCTCAGTGGGGCATTGGGATAGAGCATCCTAACAAGCGTTTTAGCAAGAATATCGCGATGGAAAAGCTTAGAAAGGATCAGGGACCGAGTCTTGGTTCAATGGTTGCTTATTATTCAAGCGATGAGGTATGGAAAGCAATGCTTGCCTTACCCGAAGCCGTGAAGAAAGGGCAGCCAGCGTTTAGGCTAGCTCATGGAATGCGAAACTACGAGTACATGACTGCAGATGAGCAGAAATTTCCGTATGATCAGGGAAAGATGGAACCAGGATGCAGCAAGTTTTCTATGGGCAGTAAAGAGCGAAGAAAAGAATTCTCATGCGTGTTCAAAGACGCGATGGAATACAACACTTATTTGCAACTCAATCACCCTTGCTTCGCGTCGCGCAACATTTACAACGTGTTCCCCTGGGCCTCTTGTAGGCAAATAATGGACCTCGGCGGCTCTACAGGGTCATTCCTAGCCTCGGTGTTAAAACTCCCGGGATGCGAGAAAGTACAGGGAATTTTAGTCGAGTTACCGGCAGTTATACAAGATGCCCGTGTGGAACTAACCAAGCATGGTTTTACAGAAGACGGTGGAAGAATGCGGCTGATTCCCCATGATTGTTTGCAGCCATTCCCAGAAGACTTTCCTAAACCTGACACAATAATATGTAAGAATTTTTTTGAGGCCTTTAATGATGAGGACTGCATCAAACTCATGAGTAACATCCGAGAGATTTGTGTCCCTGGCAGCGGCAGATTTGTTGTTCTGACTGGACGGTGCAATGCCGAGCCGGGTGACACTAATAATTGTGTTGCTCCTAATGGCCTCCAGATGGGGTTCCTGAACGTCGATGCGAAATGCATGGGGGGTAGACAACTGAGTAGGAGTGAATGGGAGCGGTTGTTCTCTTTGCAAGCGAGCTTTAAGGTGGCGCATGTGTATGAGACTTTGTTTTGTGGGACTACTGCTTATGAGTTACTACCCGTTTGACCTAACAGATTGGGATGTCATCGAATTTGATGGGCTAGGTGCTCTGGGGAGGGAGGGAAGGGGATGGTCTTTCAAGGTCAAAGTGGAAAGAAAAACCGTCGGAAAACACGAGGGCCACAGAAGATCGCCCAAAACTTACAGCTTTCAACAGTTATATCCACGCAATATTTTGGTAAAAATAATCACATTAGACAGAACTTCGACGGTGCTGTATTATTCCGCATTTAGTTTATACCAAATCAGTGAATAGTCATTTTCGCGCGCTGATTGGTTCCTGAAATAGTAGATATCAGACACTATTTACTGTTTTGAGAAAACTCTCAAAATAGCGGCTCGTTTCGCGAGCGATACTGCATTTTTGATCTTTTTATCCACTATTTTATTCTACTGATTTGGTATATATTTAAAAAAAATATCCCCCTCACGGTCGATGCCTCGATGCCTAGGAATCTTGTTATACACGCCCTCGATAATAATTGCACTCCTTTAATATCTTTCAGGGGTCATATTCTTTTCCTAAGAGGAGAAAAAATATATTTCCGAAAGTTGTTGTTCACCGGGTAAATGCTCCATGCTTATCGTTAAAACTTGTGCACAGCGTCCCTTTTACTCAGACATTATAACACGAAAGGACAACAATTCCGAACACATTTTTTTATTGTTAATATCCTATAGAAATGTATATTGCACATTTTAGTAGTTGGTTATTAACTACCTTGCCAAGCGTTTTTATCGTCATTGATTGACCTGTCAATCAATAAAAGATGTTGGGAGCTACAATCAAATGCAAAAGTAGTTGGCGCGCTTGCACTTCCGTTCCCTTCCTGCCTCTTTCAATGTTGGCTGGAAAATCAGGCCGCTTATCGCCAGCTCGACTAGCAACATTGAAAGGGCGAAGGCGGAGGGTAAGGGAGGCAAGTGCGCCAACGTTTTGCGTTTGATTGTAGCACTGTAGGCGTGATTACGTGATCTGTCCTGGGCTTGTGTAGAGATTAGTTCTCGATCGCTGATCGGAAGCTGAACGCTCGTGAATTGATCGCGTTGGGTCCACATTTCACGTGACGATATCCCGCGTGTCCGAATGCGGGCATTCAGAGTAGCGACTGCAACAGAAAGCGTGAATGGTGTTACAGGGTTACCGAGAGAGTCTTGTTTAAGTAGCTCGCTCTCAAGTTCCTGCACAGCCTTTACGGCCACGCGATTTTTATTACGGTTCTTCACTCGGCCGATTTCGAGACAGATCCGATGCTTCCGAAGGAGTTTGTCATCCTTAAGGGCTTGAAATGCCGTAGCAGGGTCCGTTCGAATGGTCGCTAGAGGACCATCTAGTGGGCGGAGCTCCATGCATAACCTGACAATAGCATTACGCAGAGATTCATGACGCTCGTCTTATATGATCGTAGCAGTGGCAAAGGAGGTAACGGTTTCGCGAAGAACAAGTATCTGTTGTCTGTTGCGCTTGATGACATCGGCCACGAATGAAACACCGACAACCTGAGGAGGCGGTACAGTGATGGCAGTTGTTTGTAGTATTATGAACAGCGTTATCCATATCAAGCGTGAATAAGTATCGACGAATGACGGTCTTTAGTTGACGGCAGCTGGGATGAATGCGTTGAACATGCAAAGCCGTTAGAAGACCGCGGAGGAATCTGCGAGGAACAATGATACATTCGCGACCCGGGGCAAGAGGCTCTTGTTTGCGTATCACAAGAAGCCCGTCTTTGGCGATGGACGCAACATTTAAGTAACGCTAAACGTCTCGCACGTTGGTAAGTTTCTTTGACGGGCGCGTACCTTGTCTGAGGTGGGCGTGCGTCCGTTGAAGGTCGGGGTATTCTGCCTGTAGGGATAGCCAAGCTGTGCGGTTGGTAAACGGGAGCTTGCAAGATCCTGATTGTATGTCCTGTATAGATGTGCTTCGGACAACAGAGTGTTCAACGTCCCTTATGAAGGTACCTGGCAAGCCTCGTCGGTACACTCAGGGGCATTTCAGCTTGCGAAGTCAGACTGCAAAATAGCGGCTCCAGCGACATGTTGCGCTGATGCCTGGTAATGGCTTACGGTGGACAGGTGGTTGGAGACACGTGGGCTCGCCGAAAACTCGCCACGGCAAAACTTTGAGAGAGAGAAAGCTTGCACACAAGGCTTGCTGTCGTTAAGGATACACGTCCTTTTTGAGGATTATGTAGGGACTGAAGTGCTTCGTTGCGACAGCTATGGCTAACGTTTTGATTTCGCATGGGAGTCATGAAGGTTGATGCCCTCGTAATTTTGCGCTGAAGCGGCCTGCCAGTGATACGCGGTTACCACGAGTGATATAGAGGGTTGCGCCGATAACTGGTTTCCGGACAGCACCATCCGTCACAATCCACAGCTGATCATCTCGTCGGGGTAGGGTGATAGGCTTGCTTGAGGATAGGGAGCTCTTAGCGTCACTGAAAGCTGCCAGTGTATCGTCTGTCCAGTCGAGTTTCTCTTGGGACTTGCGTCCAGCGATCGCATCATCTAAGGGTGCAATCATAGATGAGCAATGAGGGATGACACAGGTGAGTACTTTATAGAGTCCTAAAGTGTGACGTCACAAATTTGAAAAATTTTGAATTCCAGATTGTAAACCACGGATAATGAAAGACCAACTTCGAAGAACGTTGCATGCAAAAAATGAGGTGAATCGGTTGAAACGCGACCGAGCTATGGCCCGCTGAATACACAATTTTCTTTAACAAATCACTGTATTTTGGACTCAGTTCATAACTTTATGAACTGAACCAAAAATACAGTGATTTGTTAAAGAAAATTATGTATTCAGCGGGCCGTATCTCGGTCGCGTTTCAACCGATTCACCTCATTTTTGGTGTGTAGCTTTCAATCGATATGCCCTTTCGAAATCAAGGAACAAATGATGCTAAATCGAAAATTTTGTTTTTGTGACGTTATCACTTTAGGACTCTATAGGCGCCGATGAAAGATCTGAGGGCGCCTACCGTATCAGGGGGTGCACGTTACAAGGGCCTAGATTTTATGGGGACTTGCTTGTAATGTTCCCTGAGACCAGATCCACCCGAGTATGTTAGTAGAACGGGGATTGATGACGGTCTTGTTCGCAGAAAGGCGAAGGTTGTTCTTGTGGAGGGCGATAAGAACTCTTGTCCAGTTGTGGAGCAGCTCTTGAGGGGTATTCGTCGTACAAGTCATCAGCGAGCTTAGTCACAACACCCTCCTTCAGTAAATCTCCTAGCACCCGACACATGAGCTCCTCCAGGGCGGTCTCAGGCCCTGGCATTCCCATTGCGCACTTGGTGTATACGCGGACACCACGGTAGGGTGTGACGACCCCACAATACTCCAGTGAATCGTGGGACAATGGGATTTGGTAAAACGCGCTAGTTAAGTTGGTTGCTATGATGTGTTTCCACTGTGCTATTTGCCTTATTTGAGTGGTCTCAACATCAGGCATTAGAGATGGCTGAGGCTTGCTGTATCTCCCCACATCTTCAAATGTGGTCATTAAGCGGTGCCCACCGTTAGACTTCTTTACAGGGAAAGAAGGGTTGAGAATATATTCGACAGAGACATTAAGGGTGTTCGGAAGCTTGGTTGCTGGGAAATTTGAAACAGCTCTAATTCGGCGACACTTTACCCAATCATGACCAATTTTGCGCAATGACATCATCAAAGGACAACAATACCAACGATGACGTCATCGGGCAACGCCCATTGTCACGTGACCGGGAGTAGAAAAAAGACTAATTTGACTTCAAATAGACGTTTTTCGAATATTTTTTGCTATAGGTATATTTTTCATGAGCATCTTCATAAACTTTAAGTATGGATTTGCAATTTCGATTTAAAATGAGGAAATGATGAGTGCACAAAGTCGTTTTTTGGCTATAACTTTCGCAATTTTTATCCTAAATGCAAATCCATACTTAACTTTGTGAACATTATGCTTTTCTATCGATTTGCTTTAAAATATTTGCGAAATATTAAGATTCGCGGGAGAATGAGTGTTTTAAAGAAACACGAATTGATGCGCTAGGAGGCTTGGTTACCAAGGAACTGTAAAACAAATTATTTTTTATTTCCAACAGAAAATAGAAATCAAGCAAGCAATGGAAGAGAAATACATCGCAGCATTGTTTAAGAAGCGAAAAAGAAAGTTAAAACCCGAAAAAGAAAAAAATCGAAAAAGAAAAAGAAGCGGACGCGAAAAATGTGTTCTCAGAAATTGTATATAAACCTTTACTCGAGAGACTGCAAGTGCGTAGGCTGAACAAAGCTACAATTTAGGCATTTTAGACCGTTTCTTTCTTCTTTAACGCCGTAGAAACAATAACGGTATGATTTCCTAGCATGGTATTATTTTCTACTATACAGAGTTGCTAATTACGTTTTAAAATGGTTAATTTTTGTCAAAGTAGCCCAACTTTTTCGATCGCCGAACGGGCGCCGAACGATATTTTCTCTTCAGAAAAGCTACAAAAAGTAAAGAACTCCAGAACAACTGAAATGCAATAGATACAGCAATGATAGAAGATATATATTTGATGCTAGTTTGGCCATAATTTTTAATACTTCAGCGGAATTTTGGACAGTTTCCAGTGGCGACATTTTACAAATCCCGCGCTATAGTTTGCACTTTAGACAACAAGTCACGACAAAACGCTCCAACAAAACTATGTTTTTCAATTGTTTTGACAATGAAATTGAACGTTTTTTTCTACATTGAACCAAAATAATGGAATAAACTTTAGGAAAATGAAGTTACTTTAGAAAAATCATTCCTCCAGAATGAAAATATGTTGGAAATAAAACCATCTTGTTGTTTGATTTTGAAAGACTGCCGCCGAAGTCACGCAATCTTGGCTAGCAACGAAACGTAACTTAGCAACCAAATTCCGAACACCCTTAATGTCTTCTGGGCGCTTTGCCCAGCTCTTCCAAGGAGTCAAATTTATCTTGCAATTCAACCAGCTTGTCGCGCGAGTACTGGGGTAAGTGGCCCTTGCGCTGTGGCGGTTCCACTGGTCCCATGTTTTCTCGAGCCTCACATGGGCCCGAGGCTCCATTATACCCAGTTGTGGTTGGGTCGAAAACGTTGTCGTGCGTTTCTAAGAGAGCTTGAAACTGCAACTTGACATCGGAAGGGAGCAGGTCAGCGGGGTCTAGGTTTACATTGCTAGAATGTGGCGCGCATGCAGGGTTGGCTTTGGAGCTCTGTGGACTTGGTGGCTTGGGGCTGGGAGGTGGGTCATATAGGTGAGTGATCTGCGCAAAGTGTACGTTACCCCAGAGGGCGTGGGGTTGGTTTGGGGATCCTTATCTTGCCCGCCACGCTGGGGACGGGCCAGACCATCTTGGCAGCACGTGCTCGAGATGTATCGGTGCCGGGCTCAATAGCATAATCATTACCGTTAGAAACGTCATGGGGAATGTCTATCTCTAGGAAATCGCCAGGTAAAATGGTGGTGGACTCAGCTGGGGCGCGGAGGATAACTGCGCGCCGAACTGAGCTATGGGTGGCATTTCGTGTCTGGGAGCCATACACGAACGCGCTCCCATCACCGAGGAGGACTTGACGAGTCGCAGGACGGACAGAGATATCATTAAGTTCCATGAATGGTATGCCGGCTAAGATCTCACTGTCAAGATTCTCAATGATTAGACCCTTGAATTTTAACGTATGCCCACTTCTAGTAAATTCAGTAGTTCAGTTTCGCCCACTTCGTCGAGCGGGGGGGTTCCGTCTGCTTGGCGCGCGGACTGGGAGCTAATGCAGATTTTAGCACCGAGCCTCTCTACAGTAGAGAGCCGTATCATATTTCTTGTTGCGCCACTATTAATATTGATGCGTGCGTGGTGATGCTTTTGGAAAGTATCAATATATGGTGACTGACGTACTTGCACAAGGCAGGACAAAGAGGTGGTGTGTCTTGAAAATCAGCGGAAACGCTTTCTTAGGGTAAGTCATCAACAATGTCTGAAAGCTCATTGTCATCTTCGATGACGGAGGATATTTGTCGATCATGGTCTAGTAAAAATTGGCACTCGCTAAGAAAGTGGTCATAAATGGGGCGCCCCGCCTGTCTACAAAGGGGGCAAGAGCGCTGGCGTGTCTGGTTAGACCTGTGATACCTTGGTGATAACGTGTAGATTATGTTTTGCCGCCAGTTTTCGAAACTATTGTTTCTACCTTTGTTAGGCACCATTGTTTTGGGGCTCTGTGTGTTGCGGCCATGATGGCAAATCGTACGTGAGACACAGTGAGTTTTCACTGACTTGGCACGGACTCTGTGCTCTCTCTTGAGCGGAAAGGTGGTTGAAAATGGCTTGGGTTGTACCAGACGCTGCCACCGCCAGATGGGATGGAAGAGATCCGTATCAAACATTTAACGATGGTTAAATATAACTTTATCAACGAGGCTGACTGATACACACGAGTAGACAGAAATCCAAGAAGAGACCGACCCGAATCCCGCTTGGTGACGAGGCAACCACAGGTTGGCCGGTCCTAACTAATCTGTATACTGGCGCTGAGCTATACAAGAGATATTCACCATTCACTAGGCCACTAACTAAGATATTCACTAGGCCACGCGTCCGAATGTGTCCCGAAGATGTACCGAAGGAGTTCGAGTCAAAAAGATCGCATCCGAACTTGCTGCTGGGCTTTTGAGATTCAAATGATATTGTTGTAAGAGGGGCTACAGCAGTTTAACATTGCAGAACTCCATTGAACGCGTGTAGCCTCAATTTCAGCCGTCCATTCGATCTTGATGGTCCCTCACTCTGCGAGAGAAGTGAACTCGTTCCCATTTTAGGCATGGCATAGGTGAATTCACATGAATTCAGACGTATCCTTTTGCAAAGTGAGATACATCGAGAGCGAGGGGACGGTTGAAATTAAGGATAGTGAACGTGCATTGAACCACGTTTCAAGGTCGTTCAACCATATAAAACTCAAAGGTTTCCATACATTGTTCAACAATTGCCGCGTTCATCAAAAGTGTTGAATCAATTGTTGAACTGATTTAACCAAAGCCTAACGGTAATTCCGGTGCGCCTGCCTGCATGAACTGTTATTCATAAACAAGCCATATTCTGTGAGTGAGCGTTGCCGACCTTCAATCATGAAACAAGTTTGCAGTAAAGCCTGGTGCACACTTGCGACATAACGACATAAGAAAAATGTCACGCGAACAAAATTTAGTGGTTTCAAGAAGTTGAAGTCGTCAAAAAATAACATAAGATTGCTTTGGTGAAGTAATCTAATGAAGATCCATGGAAAATATTAATTGTTTCAATTATTTTCCCGTACCTTTTTCGTTGCAACATAACGTCCTTATGTCGTTATGTCGCTAGTGTGCACCAGGCTTAATAGCACCATCTGATATTGTAATGACGTTACATTACTGCGAGTTTCATAACTGCGTTTTGGGCTTCCGTCAATCAAATCTTTAAAGTCAAGTCCACGCAAGTTTTCTGAGTTTGGTTTCCATTTTACAGTGACAAAGAGTGTTTTGAAGACTTGCTAGCCCTTAAGAGATCACAAGATCTATCGAAGCATCCGTGAAATCACCCAGAGTTAGCTAGAGTTGTTCACTCGTTTGATTGAAGGAAGCCAAACCGTGGTTTGTTGGTCGGTGTAGCGTTCGCAGAATTTTGAAAATCACAGTAAGTAAGGGAAAAGAAAACACGGACATCTAGAGAAAAAGGGCTTCAAGAGATCTCCAGAAGAAACTATTTTCGGTATGACCAGAAATTGACCAAAAAAATGACATGGTTCCTGTCATTGGAATAGCGTTTTTATGGATGCTTTCGTGATTGCGTGTCTGGTATTTCGCATGGTGTTTTTGAATAACCAATCATTTCGTCATACATTGGATTGTATGATTTTATGTTACTCGCTATTGGTTTGAGTCCAACATAAACAACTCATTAACTCTATTAGCTGGTGTTCATCTAGTTCATCGAAAAACTTGAGTGGATCATTGACAACTGATGAACAAACACTTAGGCCAGTTTTAGACGTCGATCCTAATTCTTGCCGCCCTAAATGTCAATTTCCCATTGTTTAGTTAGTTAGAGCTATTGCCTTGAGCTCATTTACATTAGGAACGGCACTATCTGCCGTGCCAACGCCGTGCTACTGCCGTGCTAAATTACAACTTTGAATCCTTTCAGCGCCCCTAAAATCAAGGCTGAGATCTTCTCCATTGGCCAGACAGATTATATTAACCTCATAAAATCACTCGTATCGAAATAACTTGTTTTCACCGGCTAATAAACCCAGTCAATTTAGTGCGACAGAATTAAGTTCGACGTTTAAAACAGGCCTTAGCAGCAGGTTTAAGAGTAGGTGTGTCTTTAAACTCGAAATAAATAAAGACACTTTTTCTGTAATGCTCCTCAGAGTTTTGTTTGGCGTGTGCTTTTAGTATTTCTCGTGGTTGATTTCAAATAAACTGTCTTCTCAGACACGTAATAACTTTTGCTAGCTAAAAAGAGACTCACAGAAAAACCTCTGCTCGCAGGGTACCCTAAGTGCTACGGACGATAAAACGGCAAAAAGGCATTAAAGCTGGCATGCTCACCTTCTACGAATGTCGTCGTACGTTGGAGGCCTTTTTCACGACCCCCGCGCGATTATCGATTAGCCTGCCTGTCACCTAGCAACGGCTATCTGGCTGGCAAAGCCGTCAGATAGGACGAAGAAATACAAAGGTTTCAGTGAAGGTGCGTGTGGCAAATAAACGGAAAAAATAGGTTTAATATGGAACCTTCTGCGAATTATTTTAGCGGAAAGCCTTTCTAGAGTATCTTGGTCGAGTCACTGGTAAAAAATCTAGACAATCGAGACAGTGGAAGAGTTTTAAAACCGAGGCAGAAGTTCGACTGCATTTCCTTCCAGAACGACAACATGGCGGCCGCTGGAGGTAGGTGATTGGAATTTCTGGCCAATTTTCAGCGCAATATTTAATTGTAGCCTTAAGAAACGGTTTAAAGTTCAAGCTTTAATATTTTTGTCGAGGATGTGGCTCTGAGAATATAGAAGATACTTGAGAAAACACGGAGATCGTCTCAAAGAAGCGCGGTATTAATCGCATGGTCTTCGACTAATTTGCTTATTAAGGGACCGATCGTTTATTACGTCCACGGGGGGGGGCGGTGGTTTTCTAAATTTATTAAATGTTAAAATTCGCACCCCCCTCATTAAAAAGGCGATACAAAAGTAACCCCCACATAACATCGATGTTCTAAAAAGCTTACTATACCCCCACCCTGTAACCAGATCCCCGTTTGAACTAATGGAAGACAATTTACAGAATTTATCTTTTTGTTGCGCGCGAAGCGCGCCCTAATTTTTATGCATGATATGAACGCATTTCACCAAACCTCAAAGAAAATGTAGATGAACATTCCATTTGCTGTGTGTAGTAAACAAAGATCGCAAATGACGTGCGTAAAGCAGGGTCAACATGACGAATCACTATCCTCGTAAAGTGGAACTCACGCTTGCCTAATAATTAGGCCTTCTCTTTTCGAACTGAGACAGCTCCGATGCTTATTACTGCAGAGCGTCTTTTTGGGGAGAGTTAGTTTTTTTCTCCTGGCTAAGATATATTTTCTTGTAATGACAGTCGTAGCCATTCCATTGCGCACGTACTAAAAAACTATTTTGTATATTCCGTTGCGCGCGAAGCGCGCCGAAATTGGCGTACTTGCTATATGGCGTAGCGCTGTATGCCACGACGCGATAGCTTGTACATATTATTATTATTTAGTTTGAACCACAGTGTCCCTGAAAAAATTACCCCCTCTTTTGAGAGAGGGTGCCAAAGAATTACCCCCCTAAAATCTATGTCTTCTAAATTTTTACCCCCACCCAAATTCCACCGCCCCCCCCGTAGACGTTATAAACGATCGGTCCCTAAGACTTATTTCCTAAATGAATTCCAAAGGAACACTGCCTACGAAAACTGAACTAATCAGTCCATATTCTTGTGACTATTTGGCTTCCTCGATCCCCTTCCTCGCTTGTATTTTAAAGGGTCCCTGTTGTTTCAAAATAACAAAAGGGTGGGGTTGGGCTGGGCAAAGTTACTCCTAGACCAGCTTTTACCCTAGAATCTCCCACATTTTCTTATAGAGAGGGCTTTTCTCCAAAGACTCAGAAGGCTAATGGAGATGAGTCCTTAGTGACGACACAAAGTATTTACTATTCAATGCTTCTACAGTTTAGAAAAAAAAACCCAGTCTGAAATTCAGGGGTTGGCATCTCTGAAACAGCTGAAAGCATCACATACATAAAATTTTCATCCTGGTAGTCCCCCCTTCTTATGCAAGTATTTTATATTTTTTTCTTGATCTCAGCAACTCTGATGAAAGTGGCAATGAAGAACTTTGGTGTGGCCACACCTTCATCTGGAGAACATGGGTCTGGTTACAGTGACTGAATTTGGTACCCGGGGGGGGTTCTTCACATGTCGACCTGTAGGGTGCTCGTCGTATTTTTTAGGGGTCAAAATCGACTCTCAGGTATTTTTAGGGGTTATCGGAAAAACATTGTGGCTTTCACTGATAAATGGTATTTTTTAGGGGTACGCAAATGAATGACAGGGTCACAAACCAAGCAAAACGTCTTCTTTCTTTCTTTGTTCATTTATAGCTCTAAACTAAGCTTGTTTTGAGATGAAAAACAATAACAAAAAAAGGTTTATTGTTGGTATTTTTTAGGGGTCTTTTTGTTTTATAAGGTATTTTTTAGGGGTTTGATTTTTTATGTCCTGGTATTTTTTAGGGTATATTTTCCGATGTCCCGACGAGCACCCTATCACTCTTACATGGGAGAACCCCCCCGGGTTTGGTACAGAAAGTAAATATTCTGCACCCATGTGTTCATGGAAATCTGAAGGAAAACAACTTATTCAGATGTCTTAATACAACTTGTATTCTACTGCAAGATAATAAAAAAAAGCAGAGGCAAAAAGAAATGTATGTCTAAAGACCATCTTCACTTTGCTGCAATCACTGTTGTACAGGGACTACACCACATGGTGCAATGGGCAATTCCAGAAAATAAAGGTAGGCTCCCCACGGGCGGCACTAGTTTTTGACCCCCCCATGCATTCAGAATTTCCAAAATGGTTTACCACCCCCATGCATATAGAATTCCGGGCAAGTTAAAGAAATCCAGCTTCGGAAACCCCCCCTTGCAATCAGAATTCCGAGCTCTTAAAACCCCCCATCCCATCGGAATTTCCAAATGCCACTGGGGGAATATCATACCAGGAAGTTACTAGATATATGGTCGGGTGAAATTTTGACCTCCCAGAGCCTAGGATTTTGAGGTGGCTGACCCACAATGGCTTTGATAAGAGGTTTTTACATGACATTGGTGTCTGGAATATCACATTTAAGAGCTTATCCATGTGAAAAGTCATGGTTGCTACTGTGACTTACCATCCTTTTGAAAATGACTAAGGATATCCAGTATAATCATCAGGAGATATTTTGGCACTTTGCAGTGTATGTACAACATTGATCAATTCTTGTGTGTACTACTTCTTATGCAGGTGAATAAATCAGGCACATCTTGTGTGATTCCAGAAAAAAATCCATATATCCCCCATTTCCAACAACCAAAACCCAAGTCTGCATGGTTCAAGTCTTCTCAGAAGTCATTATCATATCTCCTCTGCAAATTATGCCACACAGTTGTCAACTTTAATTTGAAATTGAGGAAATGACAGCTTTGGGCTCTCAAAGTGTCTAGTTTGCACTGTGAGATAACTTTACAAAACTACAGAGTTTATTACATGTATAGTCAGGCTACGAAAACCTTGGACACCTCCTGAAAGCTGCCACGAGTTTTAATCAGTATTTTAACTTATTCCAAAAGAGAGCTACTTCAACCTCTGGCATTGGTGGTTTTTATATGGTGCTCTTTTTCTGGAAATTATTTGGTTGATTTGATCCATTTCAAGGGTTTTCTGCATAGATTCTTGCATGCAACAATTGTTAAGCCACATTTCAGACATATTTCAGGTGTTCACAGTTTTTGTAGCCTGCATGTAAGCATGTAAAATGAGGGAGATTTCAACCCAGTGACGGAGAATAGGATATCAGGATTTTCTTGAACAAAATCAGGGCATTTTTATTATATTTCATCCAAGACTAGCAAATGTTCTAATGGCACCCCCCTAGTTACGCTTCAAATTCAGAAGTACACAAGCCAAACTACGTGGTTACATTTCCCTCCAGCTAAAACACCTACAAGGCCCTGGCAGATCCTTCAGTAGCCTGCACACAGGCGCTAGTTAGAGTTCTAGGGGGCTAGGAGAAATCCGCTTGTGATAGCTGGCGTGGCAAAGTTTGGGTAGCTTGTTTGCGAATTCTGTTGCGATTTTGGGTAGCTTGTTTGTGGGGCTAGGAGAAATCCAAGGTGTATCTCTCTCTTTAGTGAAGGCTCATTGTTTTTCATTGACATAGACAGACAGCCAGATACAAAAGAGTGCATAGGTGTAGCCTTTAGACATTAAGGCTGGTTTCCATATGGTCGTATCTGTCGTATCTGTCGTATCAGTCAACCGTGAAACAAAAGAATAATTCCAATTTTCATTGTTTCACGGTTGACTGATACGACAGATACGACAGATACGACTATATGGAAACCAGCCTTTATATAAAACAAAATTAAATTGGCCAGGCTTGTCTTATGGCGAAGCAATAATAGATATATTTGGCTATTGTGCTTTTGCTGTTTTTAGGTGAAATTAATACAGTGACATGCACTGCCATAGCTAGTGTGGGGGGGGGGGGGGGGGGGGGAGTTCTAGCTATGGCCTTGACATACCAGGGTTGAAAGAAAACAAAGAGCACAAGATGTTTTTGGACTTGGAAAGCGATATCAAATGATGAAAAGGCAGCATAAAATGTGAAATTCCAGAAAATAATCCATACCCCCGCCATGGAGGGAATTGAAATTCCAGGGGAAATTGAGGGGACTGGGGGTCAATTCATGTGATTCTTTTCCATACAAATACTGTATTTTCCTTTTGAAGTGATGCGGGTCTTGCACTCTCTCCATGGTGCCCGGTATGGATTTTTTCTGGAATTGCACATCTATTTATCTAAATTTGCTCATTCATTTAGAATCTTTCCATGCCAAATGTCATACTTCCCATTATCTGTTAAAATTTGATTCATTTATCATATCTGCAGCTCATAGTAACAAGTTGTTGTCTGATCTTTGCTGTCTGTTTCTCTGGCTTGCTTTACATACACTTTACAGTATGTATGTTATATGAATTGTCCACTAAGGTCTATGAGTTGACACATTGTCATTGAGCTCTCTGAATATTATTGTTTCCATTCAGTTCCATGGATACTTCACGGACGTCAAGTTGAGATTCGCTCTCTGTGTGGAATTCTCTTGTTTTATTACCAGAATGACAAATATACTCTCCAGATAGAAGTTCAGCCACAGGCTCTTCATCACCAGTTTCATAAGAGATGCTGAGGTCAAGAAAAAAGTTTCGAAATGAATAAGCTTACTTGCATAAAAGGAGGGGAAAAATTAGCACTCGTGTGATTTACTTAATTACCGCGCTTTCATTGGGCCGATCTCCTTATTTTCTCAAGCATCCTCTATATTCTCAGAGCCACATCCAAGACAAAAATATTAAAGCTTGAACTTTAAACCGTTTCTTAAGGCTACAATTAAATATTGCGCTGAAAATTGGCCAGAAATTCCAATCACCTACCTCCAGCGGCCGCCATGTTGTCGTTCTGAAAGGAAATGCAGTCGAACTTCTGCCTCGGTTTTAAAACTCTTCCACTGTCTCGATTGTCTAGATTTTTCACCTGTGACTCGGCCAAGATACTCTAGAAAAGCTTTCCGCTAAAATAATTGGCAGAAGGTTCCATAATAAACCTACTTTTTCCGTTTATTTGGCACACGCACCTTCACTGAAACCTTTGTATTGGGCTTTCCCATTTTTTTTCCGTACCCCCCCGGTTGAGGACTTCGTTTTTGGGGGTACCCCAGGGAATTCGTGGTCGAGAGGGGACCCCGAAGAATTCCTTAGCTACCCCAAAGAATTGGAGTCTGACCCCCAAAGAATCAGGTCCTCAACCACATTGCTACGGGTAAACAAGTAAAACATGCAAAGACCAAAAGGAATTTCTTAGCCACCCCCCAAAGAATTGGAGTTTGACCCTGAAGAATTCTTTGTGGACCCTGATGAATTTGGAATTTAATTTGTGTGCCCCGAGGAATTGGAGCTTTGACCCTGAAGAATTCTTTGTTGCAGTGTTGCACCCCAAAGAATTTTTTCGCGATATCTGGGGCCACCCTGAAGAATTCTTTGTTTCATCATTGCACCCCAAAGAATCTTCAAATTGGACCCCGAAGAATTTGGAATGTATTTTGTGTGCCCCAAAGAATTGTTGTTTGACCCCCCAAAAAATCAGGTCCTCAACCACGGTGCTACGGATAAACAAGTAAAACATGTAAGACCAAAAGGAATTCCTTAGTCACCCCCAAGGAATTCGAGTTTGACCCTGAAGAATTGTTCATTGCAGTGTTGCATCCCAAAGAATTCTTTCGCAATATCTGGGGCCACCCTGAAGAATTCTTTGTTTCATCATTACACCCCAAAGAATCCTCAAATTGGACCCCGAAGAATTTGGAATTTATTTTGTGTACCCGAAGAATTGGAGTTTTGACCCTGAAGAATTGTTTGTTGCAGTGTTGGGCCCCAAAGAATTCTTTCGCAATATCTGGGGCCACCCTGAAGAATTCTTTGTTTCATCATTACACCCCAAAGAATCCTTAAATTGGACCCCGAAGAATTTGG
The DNA here is from genome assembly GCA_033964015.1 of Scolanthus callimorphus. Lineage (NCBI taxonomy): Eukaryota > Metazoa > Cnidaria > Anthozoa > Actiniaria > Edwardsiidae > Scolanthus > Scolanthus callimorphus. The sequence continues at coordinate 15,100,766 of CM066925.1, read as the reverse complement.
AATTTATTTTGTGTACCCGAAGAATTGGAGTTTTGACCCTGAAGAATTGTTTGTTACAGTGTTGGGCCCCAAAGAATTCTTTCGCAATATCTGGGGCCACCCTGAAGAATTCTTTGTTTCATCATTGCACCCAAAGAATCCTCAAATTGGACCCCAAAGAATTTGGAATTTATTTTGTGTGCCCCGAAGAATTGGAGTTTTGACCCTGAAGAATTGTTTGTTGCAGTGTTGCACCCCAAAGAATTATTTCCCTGTATCTGGGGCAACCCTCAATAATTCTTTGTTTCATCATTGCACCCCAAATAATTATTATTTCGAGTTCCCGTATAAAAGATTTGGCTCTCCTCCTCAGTTTTGCTAGACGAATTTAGAATTCCATTTAACAACTATGAGCAGAATGGCCATTTTCACAAATTAGAAGAGAGCTAAAGAGGTAAAAAGTGATATTCATCATCAGGCAAGTGTACTCACTTAACAACTTAAGCGTGTGACAACTTAAATACCACAAACTGGCATCTCGCGCATCTCAAGCACATAAGGGATTCTAAATGGGTTTGGGCCTAGCCCCCAAAAACGCAAAATGTGCCTTGAATTGCTTTAATGGCTAATTTTGGCACAGTGATAAAACTCGACAAACTTAAAATTTTGGTGCCATTTTTTTTAGTACGGAGTGACATCACAAGGTATGTCACGTGGAAAATGGATAGACCTCAGCAATGGAAACATCGTACCGTTTTGGCTGCTGAGCTATCATTTATCGTTAACGAGATTTAAGGGTCGAAATCAGGTCACGTGGCCTAATTAATATATCAGCCCCGTAAAGCACACCCTAAAGGAACAAACTTTCCACCGGTTAAAACGTCACTATGTAGAACCCAAAGAGAGAAATATTATTATCTATTAACTTTTCAAAAAGGAGTGAAACTCACCACTATTTTTAAACTTTGAAAGGTGCAAATGTCACGTGACTAGCCACGTGACCAGTTTATCAGCCGAAATTCCATACTAAAACATTTCACTCGATGAGTGTTAACTATCCTGAAAATCTAATGCTCCACAGGCATTAATGATTAGAAAAGATATTATTTGAAATTTTGTAATTTTGTAATTTTCTCGACAAAATGAACTCGGGCTCCCACCCTTAACAAGGCACAACATCTGTGAAATTCTTGTACATATGTATATACATTTTTCTATATTAGAATTAATATTATAATTTTAATTACATTTTTTGAATATTGTAAATTTTAGATATATTGTATTTTTTAGTCCAAACTAAGTTGAAGCTGAAGTTGTCGGGGCAAGCGTGTTAAAAAGTGTTTACATTTTTCGGGCTGACCCAGGCCTTAAAGACCCTGTGTCCGATGGGTGTGTCAATGTTATGATTGGTTTGGTGTGTTGATCTGATACAGTAAGAAACTGTCAAAATAACACCATTAGTTTGTTGTTCTATGACTTCGTATCACAAAAATCAGTTTTAGAACAATGGATGGATCGAAATTCCACGAGATTTTAACGGATTGAGTTCACTATTTTTACTGTTACTTCATTAGCATAGAGTTTTATGGGCTACGAAACTATTCGTCACGCCCATCGGTCGCAGGGTCTTTAATACACTTGAGTATTAAGGCCGGAGCTCATTAAAGATTATTTTGTTTTAATGTAAAAGTGTCTTTAAGTAGCAAAATATTCCAGTTATAGTATCGGTGCCTAAAATTATTGCGTTACGTCATGTGTTTAGGTAGGGCTCAGGCATCTCTGAGCTCAAAATCTCAAAGTAAACTCAGCGCGGGGTTGCTGTGCTGGGGCAAAAACGCGCGAGAAGACTAGGCACGAAGACGTCATTTGGAAATGACTATCATTTGGAAGACAAATTTGGAAAAAAATTGTTTGCAGAGTCAAAAACAGAAAATAAATTGTTTGTAGAGACGTGTTCAATTGTGACTTTGAAGTTAATATTTTGCAATGACTTTGCTGCATATCTGGCAATCTTCGGACCCTAATTAAAAAAATTTCAAAATTTCTCCCTGGGGGTGCCCAGACCCCTGGGCAAGGAAAATGTAGCACAAATCTTGATTTTCTCACAAACCTAAGAAACACTGACCGATATAGTCGCACTTCCTACATTTCTACATAAATAAACTAAATAATGCTATTTAACAATTAGACGAAGCCGATAATAGCCTGAGGCAACAAATTGTTTTAGTATAATTGCTCAAGTGATTCATAAGTTTTTAGACGAAAAAACGTGTTTTTGTAGGACTTTTTAACAAAACTCGAACGCGCACTCCCAATCCTTTCAATGTTATAATCACCTGTAGGTTACCCTGGTTACCAGAGGCTCGAAGCTTCACTCGTTTACTGACACGCTAAGCCAAGACGCCGCGATCCTGTAGGTGATTATAGTGCCTATTTTTAAAAAAATAGGCCAAAAACACGACTAAAACTCTAAAATAGGCACTTTGCTTTCAACGAATTTCCTGAAACTTCGTTGACACTTAGTCCAACTGACTTCAATATGATTAACGGAGTTTCGTTCAAAAATATCAGCAACTTTTTTTGCGCGAGGTTGATCTCTCTATTTAAGCTCAGATATTATTAAAAATATTAACGCTAATGGAGATCTGATAATGCGTACTTATTTTCAAAAGATACCTGCTTTTATTCTCCAGGATTGAAGTTCATAGCGAGCATATTTTTAAAGTTGTAGACGAAAATTTATTTTCGCGAAATGCGCTCTGACTTCCGCATGAGCCACCTTAATTAAAATTCCCTGGTTTCAACTGAGATATGAAATGACGTGCCAATGAGAAAATTAAGAAGAACTAGTAAGTATTGTAATTTGTAATTTGTGTGACAGAAAACTCTCACTATCGTGGGTATATCCGGCGGATTAGCGTAACAATTGCGCACCTTTTGGCTAAAGACACCAAATTTGCACGTCAATAGTCTTCAGTATTTTATTGAAGATAAGAGATGGAGGCACTTATTCGTAGCGAAAGCAAAGGAAAGGCTGGGCTGGATTTTAGAAAATTTGCCGAAAAATGTTGGTTTTGGCTTATGAAAAACTTTTAAAATCGAGAAATTTGGCAATTTGCTGGGATCAAAGAGGAAAAAAATCAGAAAAGCGGAATTGCCGATTTTTGCCATGGATTGCTTCCGAGTTTTATTCATAGCCACAATAATTTGGAAATTGTTGCGCGGGCATAAACATTCTGAATATATTCTCAAACACCGTCCACACCCGCCACGTGGAATGGCCTCAACGAGGAGGTACAAAACCAGATTAATCTGCCCTCTTTTAAATCTACCCTGTCTCAGCATTGTAAATAGTTAGATTTTAGTATTAAATGTGTAATGTATTTGTATTTTTGATATAATCGGCTCACTGGAAGAGCATTTTAATGAAGTGACACCGAATAAAGCTTTATTATTATTATACTATTACGCGTTTTTGTTTGTATCCGTATACTTTTTGATACGTTTAGGCCTTCCGTCCACACTAACACGCTGATCGTTTTCATCGAATCCGTGTAAGTTTGAAAACGCTATCGCCCAAAGTGAATAATCAAAGCACCGCTACGGTGAACTCGTGCGATAACCGTGAACTAAAGTGATGACCGTTGCTCTTTTCTTTTCATTAGGTTTGCTTAAATGCAAAAAGTACCAAACAAATGCCAAGTGTTGGTGCCAAAGGTTACATCAGGGCACAGAAGGGGTACAATGGGTGTTGGAAAAAAAAGATTTGAGTGGCTAGGGTTGGATGCAGCAGTCCTTAAAACAATTTAAATTAAAACAATTAAATTTCCAACAAATAAACTGGGATTTTCAATAAATAGGACTAAGATTCTGAGACGTTTTTGACTGGAAAAATAGATTGAGAACCCACCTACCATTCCACCACAACCAGTGAAGCATGGGATGAACAACATGGGGACTTTTTAGATATTTAGGTGTTAAAATCCTCAATGATAGCTTTGACCAGCCAATTATTTTCATGTATTAGTCAATTGGAAATCTAATGAGAATGCAGGCAATGTGTCTGGAATGGGAGGTCAATAGTTGCTGGATATTAAATTGCATATCACACCTACCCACCATGAAAACCTCATGTTATGAAAATTAGGTGACACCAGGTCAGGCAAACTCATCTAAGCTTTTTGATCACTGCTTTTGATGATTCGAAGCACATCCAAGATCCTTGTCTTGATCTTTGCTTATGGAGGATGTGCCTTACCTGACATCATCATGAGCCTAATTAGCATAAATCTATTGCTTGAAAAAAGGTAAAGACAGAATCAGTCATGTCTTTTAGTTTAATGCCCAGAATACTGCAAATTCACAATGCCCAGAATACAAATTCAAAATCTGAAGCAATCCCTGACGAAAAAAAGTACCAATGTGGAAAATATAGAGCATAATTCACTGTGTGAATCCCATTGCAAAGTGATTACACCAATTCTGAATAAAACAAAGAAATTTTGAATTACTCACGACAGTCATCTGAAATCTGCTCTATATATTCTGTGGAAATTCTAGTGTAAAGTAACCTTAAGGCCCTGCTGACAGTGGTGACACAAAAGATCCCTGTGGGTACATTCCAGCATGGATTTTAATGGAGCAGCCTATGTCTTAGGCAGTTTTCATAACATGAGGTACATTGTATGACAGAAAAAAATTACCAAGATCTTTCAACAAAAACTTGCCTTCATTTGCTGTATTCCGTACTTGTTGTTATCCAAAATGGCGAATCAGAAGAATGCTTTTGCACTTTGTCACCTCTCACCATTAATTGCTCACATGAGCGTGGAATTACAGTATGAAATGGTGACGTTTCAGAAAAATATTCCAGCACTTTAAATCATATCAAAGGTTACTAGTACTAGTATATCTGGCGAGGGTCTTGCCTTTTTTCCCAAGTTTTATGAGCCCTTTTCGAGAGTGGAATCGAATCCAGTTTTTTTCTCTCGTAACCGAACTACGAGATTGAGTCGGTAAATAAGAACACTATAATTCACGCTGGAAAAGGGTTCTTAAACCCCAGTAAAGGAACAAGATAATCGCCAGATAAACAAGGACCAATTACCTTTTACAATTATTCGAAGTGCTGCAATATGTTTGCTAAAAAGTGACCATTTCATTGCGTCCATTGCGGTATTTCTCTCGCAACATTATTCCCAGGGTCTTCCGGCACAGGTAGCCCAGATTAAGCTGCACTTGTAAATAAATCTTGGGAAATGTTGAAACGTTACCATTTACTTGTTGCTTTTATTTCCACTGTCAAAACGAATCTTATGGAAAGTTTTGACATCTATTTACAAGTAACTAAAGAAATTATAAAGGAAAACAGCTGAGCAAAATAGAAATTGCGAGGCTTCTGATTATCCTACTGCCCTGGTTATCCACAGGTAACCCAAATTACTCTACGAATCGTAAACTACCTTGAGAAATGTTGTTGTTTACTTTTTGTTGCTTATTTCGTCTGGTAGAAGGAATCTTGTGGAAAGTTTTGACTTTTATGTACAACGCAGAAAGACATACAGAGAAATAGCGGAGCATAATGGAACTTGCGAAGCTTCGGATACCCAAGTATTATCCTGCTGCCCGGGTTGAACTAACGACAACGACAACGACACAGGAAATTCGCTCTCCCACCAATAACTCGTTTTGATATGCTTTCAGCATATCGCACGAGTTAAAAACGAATCCGTTTTTATTCCGGATAAAAATGAAAACGATGTCATCAACTACTCCACTTAATTTGAAGCTGTCCTTGCACAAGTCAACATCAAATAAAAACTGATCGCTTTTTGTATAGCTTTTTTTCCGAATCTTCCGTCCACACTAACACGCTGCGAATCCGTATTAGTTTGAAAACGTTCGCCATGAAACACTCTCAAAGCTATTACCCTACCATATTTATACTAGATCAGCCAGCCCTCAGATGAGGTATTCTTGGCGGTCAGTAAGTGAAAAAATAAACAAATAATAACAACTATTAAATAGGTTAAATAAATATTAAATAAATATTTCGCTGAGAAACTAAAAAAAACTGAGAACAGCGAAAGTATTTGAAATGATGGTAGTTTGTCAGTCAACGTTACTTTTTGATTTGGCGAGCACAAAGAATCGTTCGGTTTGAGCAGTGAGCACAAAAATCTTTTCTCCAACCAACTGCTTATTTTTAAAGTCCATAAATATTTTGAGCTCTCACCAGTAGAAATGTCTCTCGGATTTTCTTGGTTTATTTAGCAAACATTTTGATTTGAACAGTATTTGAGAGTGCAGAAACGTTTTCTAGTCAAACTCCGCCTTCCGATGGCGATTTCAATATTTAGCCAGATAGTTTTAATACAGCCAACATTAATTTTAGAGCGAGTTCAAAAATCTTCTCTCAAGCCATATGGCTTCCGAGTTATAAGAAATCTATTCTCATTAAAAACTCTAACCCTAACCTATACCCTAACCCTAACCCTAACCCTAACCTAACCCAACCTTCGCTGAGATTCTCAGTCACACGCGCAGGTCAGCGAGAAAACCTTACAAAGGCAAACTTTCCGAGTTTTAAATAAACATGAATATATTCGCTGAGAAGCTAGAACAGCGAAAGTATTTGAAATGATCTTAGTTTGTCAGCCAACATTACTTTGTACTTTTTAGTGATTTGGCGAGCACAAAGAATCGTTCGGTTTCCCTCGACAAACTGTTTTGGTTTTTGAGTCGGATTAGTAGTTCCCTGCTAGCAGCGGACCCCTTTTCTCTGCATTTCGCTGCAGAGGAAAGAGGCCTTTGCTACCAGGGAATATTTTGAGCAGTGAGCACAAAAATCTTTTCTCCAACTGCTTATTTTAGTCCGTAAATATTTTGAGCTCTCAAGAGTAGAAATGTCTCTCGGATTTTCTTGGTTTATTAGTGCAGAAACGTTTTCTAGTCAAACTCCGCCTTCCGATGGCGATATCAATATTTAGCCAGATAGTTTTACAGCCAACATTAATTTTAGAGCGAGTTCAAAAATCTTCTCTCAAGCCATATGGCTTCCGAGCTATAAGAAATATTTTCTCATTAAAAACTCTAACCCTAACCCTAAGCCTATAACATAGCCCTAACCCAACCTTCGCTGAGATTCTCAGTCACGCGCAGGTCAGCGAGAAAACTTTACAAAGGCAAAACTTCCGAGTTTTAAATAAACATGAATATATTCGCTGAGAAGCTAGAACAGCGAAAGTATTTGAAATGATCTGAGTTTGTCAGCCAACATTACTTTGTACTTTTTAATGATTTGGCGAGCACAAAGAATCTTTCGCTTTGAGCAGTGAGCACAAAAATCTTTCTCCAACTGCTTATTTAAGTCCGTAAATATTTTGAGCTCTCACGAGTAGAAATGTCTCTCAGATTTTCTTGGTTTATTTAGCAAACATTTTGATTTGAACAGTATTTGAGAGTGCAGAAACGTTTTCTAGTCAAACTCCGCCTTCCGATGGCGATTTCAATATTTAGCCAGATAGTTTTAATACAGCCAACATTAATTTTAGAGCGAGTTCAAAAATCTTCTCTCAAGCCATATGGCTTCCGAGTTATAAGAAAGCTTAGGTTAGCTTAACATTTCGCTTGTGTGATTCCGTTATATTTAAACTTTATTCGATAAATCTATTCTCATTAAAAACTCTAAAACCCTAACCTAAAGTCTAACATAGCCCTAAATATTCGCTGAGATTCTCAGTCACACGTGCAATCAGCGAGAAAACTTTACAAAGACAGAACGTCCGAGTTTTAAATAAACATCATGAATATTAGCTGAGAAGCTAATGCAGCGAAAGTATTTGAAATGATCGTTGTTTGTCAGCCAACATTACTTTTTGTTCGGTTTCCCTCGACAAACTGTTTTGGTTTTTGAGTCGGATTAGTAGTTCCCTGCTAGCAGCGGACCTCTTTTCTCTGCATTTCGCTGCAGAGGAAAGAGGCCTTTGCTACAAGGGAATATTTTGACAGCGAGCACAAAAATCTTTTCTCCAACTGCTTATTTTAGTCCGTAAATTTTGAGCTCTCAAGAGTAGAAATGTCTCTCGGATTTTCTTGGTTTATTTAGCAAACATTTTGATTTGAACAGTATTTGAGAGTGCAGAAACGTTTTCTAGTCAAACTCCGTCTTCCGATGGCGATATCAATATTTACCCAGATAGTTTTACAGCGAACATTAATTTTAGAGCGAGTTCAAAAATCTTCTCTCAAGCCATATGGCTTCCGAGTTATAAGAAATCTATTCTCATTAAAAACTCTAACCCTAACCTAACCCTAACCCTAACCTAACCCTAACCCTAACCCTAACCCTAACCCTAACCCAACTTTCGCTGAGATTCTCAGTCACACGCGCAGGTCAGCGAGAAAACTTTACAAAGGCAAAACTTCCGAGTTTTAAATAAACATGAATATATTCGACGAGAAGCTAGAACAGAACAGTATTTGAGAGTGCAGAAACGTTTTCTAGTCAAACTGCCTTCCGATATCTAAATTTAGCCTGATAGTCTTACAGCCAACATTTTAGCGCGAGGTTAAAAAATCTTCTCTCAAGCCATATGGCTTCCGAGTTATATGAAATATATTCTCATTAAAAACGTGAACCCTAACCAAACCCTAAAAATTCGCTGAGATTCTCATATCAGTCACACGTGCAGGTCAGCGAGAAAACGTTTTTAAAGAGTACGTTTCTTTGGGAAAATCTGGATTTAGATTTTCTTTTGGATCGTACAGATTTTTCTTGATAGAAAGAAACGTAAAATCTGAAACTGGATTTTTTTTATCAAAACCCAGACAAAGTGGTGCCCTCTGTCTGACAATCGGCCAATGGCAGTACGCCTGCAAAGACGGACCGCTGACAAAGCGTATCTTTTTAGGATTTACCCCCCAAAGAAACAGCAAGATCATGAATCCGTAAAATCCGGATTAAGTTTAAATCCTTTGAATCCTGCCTTGGCGTGGATTCGAAGGATTCCTAACCCATTTTCAGATTTCAGTAAAGAACGAAAAATCCACATTTGGATTCCAAATCTGGATTTAGATTTTTCCCAAAGAAACGCACTCAAAATACAAAGACAAACTTCGGTTACCATAACTACGCACGCCCCTTCCACACTTTTGACGACTGTACGTCTGGCTCATCAAGCATTCGCACGCTTTTGCTCCAAATGTAGCATGCGATGCCATGGGAATTGTTTATATAGCAAAGAACGGATTTTGTCGAGCTAGTTTTCTTTCTGCGACTTCTGGTTTATTTTCAGTATTAACAGTAGCCGGATTCACACTAGAGACGAAAAACTCGTCTGAGACGAGTTTCTCGTCAGAAAAAGTTCCAGTTTTATTTCAATTCTATTCAGAAACACTTGCTTGTTATCTGTCGAAACTTTCTCCTTCAAAAAAATTGTTTTCGCGTGATCACAGAAGAACAGGGAACCATAATTAAGGCGAGAAACTCGTCTCAGACGGGAAACTCGTCTCTAGTGTGAATTCAGCTATTTTGCGTACGCGGCACGAGTGAGAAATCTCTCTCGGATTGTCTTGGTTATTTAGCCAACACTTGATTTGCGAGAAGAGAACATTTCACTTATGTATGAGTCAATTCCAGCGCTGACCATGCCCCCCCCCCGGGCAACCCCCGGGATTTTGGTCATTTCTAAAAATAAAACTGAAAATTCCCCGCCCCCGGGCTAGCAAAAATGCAAAATACCCCACGGCGGGGAACACAAAAAGCGGAAAAATGCCCCACCCCCGGGACGAGAAAAAGACGGTAAGATTCCATCGACTCTGCGTGACAAAGCTTCACAACAAAAACGTCAACTCCATTTATACTGTCCGAGCATTTATAATTCGTTTCAGTAAATGTACTTTAGTTTTCTCTTCTTTGAACGAGTTCTCATTTCACTGAAAGTGAGAAAAAATATAAATAAAGAAGTGAAACTAAGGTATTAGTACTACAATATCGGTAGACATTCCTAGTTCGCCGTTGTCTCCGGAATCTCTCAATGCGAAATTTACCTTTATTCTATTTGCAGAGCAACTATTTCACAGTTATGTTACTTGACTTTTTGCGAAACTGGAACTCTTTTATAGTGTCCATTCATTTTTATGTTTTTCCACTGAGACGAAATTGCGCAATCTGTTTCTTCTCTATAGAAGACGTTAACTGCGAAATGTGCAAATGTGTCTTCCCCAAACGTGGTGTATACGGGCCATGCTCTGCATTATATTTTGTGGCGTTATTTTCTGTAACTGGGACTTTGCAACTGCCAAACGATAGTTATTGTAACTGGTGTTGTAGTTCGCAAAACCCGACGCGCTTGAGATGATAAAACCAAAATTCCCCACCCCCCTCCCCCGGGGAAAAACAATTCCCGACCCTGGGGCCAGCAAAATTTTCAAATTCCCCACCCCAGGGAAGGCAGTGGTGCGCAAATGCCCCACGGTGTCCCGGGGGGGGGGGGGGGGGGGGTATGGTCACCGCTGGAATTGACTGATACATTATATTCAATGTATCAGTCATTCACCGATCCCACATTCATTTGTTATACCCCTAGTTACTGTTGCTACGTCGGACAAGCCAAATTTTATCTTTGGCATAAAAGCGGGAAAGACACCGATTGCAGGGAGGTGTTAGAAGTTGTTGCATGCAATTTGGATTTTATATTTTTATCTTGAAAAGCTGAATAATTATTGAAAAATCTTCGATATTCAAGTTTGTTGCTCGGACATTTTGAATTCCGTGGGGAAAACTTCCTATTGTTGGCTTCTAAAGCTTCTAAAATTGCTATAATAACGCGAAATTGCTAAATAAATCGATACTCGGCTCACGCGTACAACCGTCAATAATGTATTTATTATGAGACATTGCTTGCATCTTAAAATAGTGCAAGCCTTTATTATGAGATATTGCGGCTGTCAATTGTCAACTTGCATCTTTGCATCGTTGCATCTTTTGCATGTTTGCATGTTTGCATCTTGCCTCTTGAAATAGTGCAAACCATGACATTGACACCAAAATGTCCCCAGATAAATTTTAGGAAAAGTCATGAAGTTTCACCATCATAGCTGCAGTAGTTTTAGAGTAATCAGGATTTTACTGGAGGGGAGGGGGGGGGTCAGTCTGAATAGGCTTAAATATAAAAAAATATTTTTCTTAACAATTCAACTTTCAATAGAAGAGATTTCAATAGACGATTTATCTTATCGACATAGTAGAAGGCATTTTATAGATAGAGGGTCGCACTCTTCTTTCGCCCAATTTTGATAAACACATTTCATCAAGGCTCAGAGAAAGAGTAGATGAACATTCTGTTTTTTTGTGTATAGTAAAAGAAGTCAATTTCTCAACTCAGATCGCCTTTTACAGTCAACATTTTAGAACAGTTTGAGTTACGCGAACAGAAATATTTTCTTCCGATTTTCAAGATCGTCGACAAGCAACATTCAGAGGTCGTTCAATCTTTGCTCAAACCAAGACTTCCAACCAAGAGTTTTATTTAGCCAAATGAGTAATATGTATTCTCATTAAACTTCTGCCTTTGTGGGAACTCTCCCTAAGCTAACCCTTAACGGTTAGGTTAGGGTTAATAACAACCCTAGCTTTTAGTATTTATCGGGTAGGGGAGATGGGAGATGGCTCAGGTAAAGAATTCTTCAGGGTTAAGTAAAGAATTCTTCAGGGTGCGAGATGGGATGGCTTAGGTAAAGAATTCTTCAGTTCTTCAGGGTAGGTTACAGGTTTGTATTTGTATCTGTTTTTTGTTATTTTTTTCCCGAGGGGGTTGGCTATACGAAGAAACTCTTTCGTGATTATTTCTGGGGGGGTATGTGCTTTTCGTTAGTATTTCTGAGGGGGCCATTCTGACCCACACCACCAAAGTTTTGATTCATTGTCCTCATCACCCTGAAGAATTCTTTACCTAACCCTGAAGAATTCTTTACCTAACCTGAAGAATTCTTTGTCTAATCCACCTCCCACCCTGAAGAATTCTTTGCCTAATCCGCCTCCCACCCTGAAGAATTCTTTGCCAAATCCACCTCCCACCCTGAAGAATTCTTTGCCAAATCCGCCTCCCACCCTGAAGAATTCTTTGCCTAATCCGCCTCCCACCCTGAAGAATTCTTTGCCTAATCCACCTCCCACCCTGAAGAATTCTTTGCCTAATCCACCTCCCACCCTGAAGAATTCTTTGCCTAATTTGCCTCCCACCCTGAAGAATTCTTTGCCTAATCCACCTCCCACCCTGAAGAATTATTTGCCTAATCTGTCTCCCACCCTGAAGAATTCTTTGCCTAATCCGCCTCCCACCCTGAAGAATTCTTTGCTTAATCCACCTCCCACCCTGAAGAATTCTTTGCCTAATTTGCCTCCCACCCTGAAGAATTCTTTGGTCCTCAACCCTGGGGGTACGGACAAAAAATGCGAAAGCCCATTTCTTCGTCCTATCTGACGGCTTTGCCAGCCAGATAGCCGTTGCTAGGTGACAGGCAGGCTAATCGATAATCGCGCAGGGGTCGTGAAAAAGGCCTATTAGAAACTGGATGTTTTAATGTAATTACTCACTATTGGTATTGAGTCCAACATCAACAACTCAATAAGCCTAGTTTCCATATAGTCTTATCTGTCGTATCAGTCAACCGTGAAACAAAAGAACAATTCCAATTTCCATTGTTTCACGGTCGACTGATGCGACAGATACGAGAGATCAGACTATTTGGAAACTATGGCTTAAGAGAGCTAGTATTCTTTTAGTTGCAGGGTAGTAGCCAGGTATATGGGATCAGCAGGGGCGGATACAGGGGGAGGGGGGAGAGGGGAGGTGGATTGGGTGGATATCCACCCCCCCCCCCCTTTTTGAGTAAAAAAATGTAGAAGTCCATCTTTTTAGTGTTTTAAATAATATAATGAATAAAGTCTCAAGCTCATGTATTAGATAGTTTAGGCGGCGGGTACAGCAAACCGTTTTCAGGGCATTTTTGTAAGAGCGTTTTCTGTCCTCATTTCAAGCCCCCCTAAAATACTGATCCGCTTCCTCCTATCCACCCCCTTTTTGATTTTTTAAATCCTTGATCCGCCCCTGATCAGGGATCAGCGCTATTTTGAGGCTCAGGGATCGCGATTTAGGTCACTGGGATCAGAATAATCCTCCCAGATATAGGGGTCATTATGCTATGATAACACTACATTGGATCACTTATTTTAATGGGATCAGGGATCAATATTCAAGGGAACTGGGGGCAGGGATCAAATATTTCACTTGGGATCAGGATCGCCCCAAAAATAATATACCTGGTTACTACCCTGTAGTTGCCGAAAAACGTGAGTGGATCATTGAGAACACGGGCAAACACTGAGCAACAGGTTTAAAGGAGCGGGTGTCACGATTTTAGCACACTTTGGGGTGATGTAAAAAATATCCAATTCTCCAATAACTGATGATCGCCGAACTAGTCTAGGTTTGTTAAATAGCCCTTTAACTACAGAGTGATCATGATTGTAGGCTTCATGGACCTATTACCAATTACAGAACGGATGGAAACGGATTACAGCAATGCGTTTTTGAAATCTTGTTGGGCATTGAAGTTACATCAAAATGTGTACGAAAATCGGTCGTCTTGCAGATAAGACTTACCCCATTACTTATTAGGCTTTAGTGATAAAAGTGATGTGAATTTAGAGCTATATTTAAGATTCATGATTTGCTATCATGATATGTATTCATGATTACTATCATGATTGTGGCTTCATGGACCTATAGCAGAGCGAATGGAAACGGATTGCAGCAATGCTTTTTAAGTGAAATCTTGTTGGAATCTACTCAACGGTTCACGTTGTTAGCTAGATGGGCCTCTCACCATTGATCGAAACTGTGTCAGTATCAGCTGGTGATGAAACTCATGCTCAGAATGCAACTTACCTAAAAGCAATGGGACAGCGGCGTAGCCAGGAATTTCTGAAGAGGGGGGGGGGGGGGGGGGGGGCGGATAGTGAAACATGGGACGAAAATGCGCAAATTTTCTCCAGCGAGTAAATGTATGGGAAAATTTCCAGAAAGGGGGGGGGGGGGGCTGCCCCCCCCCCCCCCTGGCTACGCCCCTGTGGGAACAAGAAGCTACAATGTTATTTTTTGGAGGGTCTGGATGATCTCCCCCAGGAAAAAGTTTGAAATTATTTAGGCTGGAAGTGCTTCAAAAAAATTCAAAAAATTTAAACCCTTCCCCTTTGCCCTCCAAACTTCGCAGCTGCCCCCCTCCCCCGCCTCCGCCTAACTGCCCATGGCTTAGTGCTCTTGCAACTCTCATAACCTCTCATACGTGCCTCAACTCTATTTTTGAAAGCTTGTAATACGAGAGCTTTACATTCAGAGTCCACAGGAACCCCATACAGACGAGAGTGTGCAGGAATCCCATACAAAAGCCCGCGCGAGCAACATCCAAAGTTCTCGGCGTGCTCAATCTCGTACCCAGAAACCATGAGATTGCGGCGTGGTCTACACCAGAAACAAAAAGAGCCTGGATTATCTTATATGGCTGGAATCGTTTATGCATTCTGAGTTCAACAAATTATAGCCCTCCCCCAAAATTCACAGTCTACCCCCCGTTAAATAACGACTGCTCACTTTTAGTACTCAGTGCCTCATCCATGCCTCAACTCTATAAACTTTTCACCAAATATGACTGAACAAAACGACAAAGATGAAGCTACAATCCTCTCCATGTTTCATGGGATGTGGCAGAGCCGATGTCTGTCGGTTTTAGTCGGTCTAGACATCCCCGAAATTCTCTGTAAAACCGACAATAGTTGCTTGTGTGTAGACGACATTGCCAAAGCGGCCGCTTGCACCTCCAGTGATCAACTTTATCCGATTATGCGAGTACTTGCTCAGTGGGGCGTTGGGATAGAGCATCCTAACAAGCATTTTACCAAGAACATCGCGATGGAAAAGCTTAGAAAGGATCAGGACCGAGTCTTGGTTCAATGGTTGCTTATTATTCAAGCGATGAGGTATGGAAAGCAATGCTTGCCTTACCCGAAGCCGTGAAGAAAGGGCAGCCAGCGTTTAGGCTAGCTCATGGAATGCGAAACTACGAGTACATGACTGCAGATGAGCAGAAATTCCCGTATGATCAGGGAAAGATGGAACCAGGATGCAGCAAGTTTTCTATGGGCAGTAAAGAGCGAAGAAAAGAGTTCTCAAGCGTGTTCAAGGACGCGATGGAATACAACACTTATTTGCAACTCAATCACCCTTGCTTCGCGTCACGCAACATTTACAACGTGATCCCCTGGGCCTCTTGTAGGCAAATAATGGACCTCGGCGGCTCTACAGGGTCATTTCTAGCCTCGGTGTTAAAACTCCCGGGGTGCGAGAAAGTACAGGGAATTTTAGTCGAGTTACCGGCAGTTATACAAGATGCCCGTGTGGAACTAACCAAGCATGGTTTTACAGAAGACGGTGGAAGAATGCGACTGATTGCCCATGATTGTCTACAGCCATTCCCAGAAGACTTCCCGAACCTGACACAATAATATGTAAGAATGTTTTTGAGGCCTTTAATGATGAGGACTGCATCAAACTCATGAGTAACATCCGAGAGATTTGTGTCCCTGGCAGCGGCAGATTTCTTGTTCTGACTGGACGGTGCAATGCCGAACCGGGTGAAACTAATAATTGTGTTGCTCCTAATGGCCTCCAGATGGGATTCCTGAACTTCCATGTGAAATGTATGGGGGGTAGACAACTGAGTAGGAGTGAATGGGAGCGGTTGTTCTCTTTGCAAGCGAGCTTTAAGGTGGCACATGTGTACGATACTTTGTTTGGTGGGGTTACTGCTTACGAGTTACTACCCGTTTGACAGTAACACGCAGATTGGGATGTCATCGAATATTCGATGGGGTAGGTGCTCTGGGGAGGGAGGGAAGGGTTGATCTTTCAAGGTCGAAATGGAAGGAAAGACCGTCAGTGGACCGTTGGAAAACCTTTCTTACAGCTTTCAACAATGCTCAGGCGATATTTGGTATGAATAATCACATACTATCAGAAACATAAGTTATATGTTTCTGATACTATAAATAGAACACCTGGTCGCGCCCCATGGAAAGGGATCCACGGAAGTTTCGGATCCCGGCACGTGGGTTGCGGATCCCAGTCCTTGGCTCCCGGCTCGTTACCTAATACGGGTAAGGCTCCGATGGGAAGTGTATAGCGCTATTCACGTTGACGTCATCCATTGTTATTAATGTGCCAGAGATCGATTGGTTCACAGAACAAAGGGCGCTATTCAGTCTACGGTTGGCACATTAGCATTACAATGGCAATGTTGATAAACAGCGAATAGCGCTATAGCTGTGTGTGAAAGATTCTGAACGAGAGGCGTGTCTGGCGAGGGAGCGCTAAGTACAATATATATTATCGTATATAAAATTGCACGCCCTCTTTGGTATCTTTTAGAGAAACAAATATATGCACGAAAGTTGTTGTTCACCGGCTGAACTGCTTATTGAAAAAATGTGTTGAAACTTGTGCACGGCGTCCCTTTCACTAAGGGCGGATCTAGGGGGCGGGGGGGGGGGGGGGGGGGGGTAATTAGGGTGGCTAGCCACCGCCCTTGTTCTCATATTTCTTGTAAAAATCTTAAGATTAGCCGCCCCCTCGGTCTGAACTCTGTAGTATATCCTTAGTACTAGCCACCCCCCTTCTTAAGGATCTGCATCCGCCACTGTTTCACTCAAACATTATAACACGAAACGACAACAATTCCGAACACAATATTTTTTATTCTTTTAGTATCCAATAGAATTGTATATTGCACATTTTATTAGTTGGTTATTGACTACCTTGCCGTGCGTTTTTTTGGGTGTGTATCTATCACCATGTTTATATAGTACAAGAGCTTATCATCATTGATAGCAGATTTCAGGTGTCTATCGGAAGTAAAGAAGACTTGTGTCTTGATGCGTTCCTGCCAATTAGAATGCGAAGAAAAACGATCACACAATGTCTGAATTCGTTCCTGATTGGTGAAGTGCATCCCTGAACTCTGTGTTTAGTTGTCGACACTCATCTGAAATCTGCTATAGTTTCCATGCATGTAGTAAATAAAGTAACTTCTGTAAATCCTTTTTATTGTTCTCAAGACATGGCAAGGGTGACTTTGTGAATAATAAAATACTTTTATGGCTTCATTCTTGTTCTGACATAATTATATGGTTATCTAACTTGAGAATGTGCATTTCCAGATCGTTACTGCCTTGCTTGCAATACTGTATCACAATGATCTCTAAAATGCCATTCCTAACATGTTTATCTTGTCGTAACACTTCTATTAGTATATATAATAGGACTCCATGCTGTCCAATTAAGAAAAAATTGGATGATTCAGAGGAACATTCTCGCGCGAATAGCTCGTACGCTAAATTTTCAATCTGATCCGCTCGATTCCACATTTCATTGCGCCTTTTTGTTCGCGTTTTTCTTGATGGCGCGTCTTGCTAATATCGTTCCTACTTCTGGTGTACAATTTAGTGCTCGCCGAGATCTTACACGCGCGGATGTTGTAATCAATACTACCGGTTTAGTAGTCACGTTTAAGCAAACCAAAACCACTCAGTTCGGGGATCGCCCTTTGCAAATTCCTTTGTTGGCCATTCCTGGCTCGCCATTATGCCCGGTTTCGGCATACAATCGCATGCTTTCTCTTGTTCCCGCGTCACCACGCTGCCCGTTATTCCTTCTATCGCAGGGCAGCAGCGGCACGACCTATCCTCTAACTAAGCGGGTTTTGGTTTCAAAATTTCGTTCATGTTTACATTCTGCTGGTATTCCCAACGCAGCGGCGTTCCGCGGTCACTCATTTCGCCGCGGGTCTACGTCTTGGGCATTTCAATTAGGGATACCAGGGGAAATTATCCAGTTATATGGTGGTTGGGTTAGCGATTCTTATAAGTTGTACTTAGATATTTCGCTTTCCTCTAAATTGAATTTTGCTTCTACCGTGCGCAATGCTCTCTCTTCCGTGTCAGCTTAGTCAGCCTTATTTGCTTGTTTGTTTGGCCGTGGAGGTTTGGTGGCAGAGAAGATTCATTTGTCAGATATTTGTCTACTTGTATCTCATCTGATAATAAACTTCTCTCTGGGCCAAACACACAAGCATGTATTGTCTGTTTTTTCTGCCTTAATTGATGGGGAATTTTCCCCCTTTGAGACCACAGGATCAAAGGGTTTAATTGCCCAGCCATGACGGCTGATTGACACTAGCTCCGCCTTCACAAGGGGTGTGCTTGTAATATAAGATTAGAAATATGAGTAGTATGATTAGTTGCCTTTATGTTCGCTTAGCACAGTTAGTACAGATCTTGTATTATTCGTATAATTTTAGCATAATTTACTTTCCCACCCACCCACCCGGGTGTGGCAGAGAAGATTCATTTGTCAGATATTTGTCTACTTGTATCTCATCTGATAATAAACTTCTCTCTGGGCCAAACACACAAGCATGTATTGTCTGTTTTTTCTGCCTTAATTGATGGGGAATTTCCAGATCATTACTGCCTTGCTTGCAATACTGTATCACAATGATCTCTAAATGCCATTCCTAACATGTTTATCTTGTCGTAACACTTCTATTATTAGTATATATAATAGGACTCCATGCTGTCCAATTAAGAAAAAATTGGATGATTCAGAGGAACTCCAAAATTGGACGAGGCCGCAGGCCGAGTCCAATTTGGAGTTCCGAGGAATCATCCATTTTTTTCTTAATTGGACAAGCATGGAGTCCTGTTATTTATTAATTACATAACATCCATGTTCAAACCCAAACTGTCCAATTTTAGCGCGAACTGTCCAATTAGAGCGCGCGCGATCCAATTAAAAAATAATTGGACGATTCAAGAAAAATCGATCTGCCGGCACAATGGGATTTCGAGCTGGCTATATAATTAACAATTAAACTTCTTAGGTTCAATAAAATATTATTACTTTGTTCACTACTTTTTCATTAAAGTGATGCAACGTGGGGTTGTTTAAAGTTCAGTCTGTTGATATGCCTGCAAGAGAAATAAAAAAACACAAATTAATAAAAACGACAAAACAAAAGTAGCAGCAGAACCTCCTGTATATTGCTACTGTACACAATATTCACTGTCCTGCACTGGCATGTGGTCGAGAGGAGGCCCTGGTGGAAGATGAGCAAATTTCCAAATAAACTTTGAAAATTGTCCCTGCATTGCTAGCTACGGCCTAGACACATATGGTCAAAGAGTATGCCAATCAGGGGAAAGAACCACATAGCTACGGCAAAAGAAACAAACATGCATTAACAAACCTGTCTACATTCTGGTTGACAATCGATTTCATGGGTGTCGACTTGGGTCCCTGGGAAGGTCTAAATATTTTCCGTTCAGCATCATCACTTTTCTTCTTTTTTGGTCGATAAGGGTCTTCTGAGTGAGATGGATATGCAGTAAAGGTTCCTGCCTTCATTCCTCCAATCTATGAATGGGTGCAACATATTGAGTCAGAGAAAGAAGTCCATGTACATCGGCTGATGTAGGTGATGTGGTAAAATAATAATAAATATTTGTTTTTAAGATTTCTTCACCTAGGAATGGAAATGAAAATTAAAAACTTATTGTGAAGCCATCATTTTTCAGAATTGCATTTACCTCTTTTGGTGGTGAGCTTGGTTTAAAGGGTTTGAAGTCAGCCTTGGGTTTTCTGTGATCTTTAACAGGGGGAAGTGCTGGAAAAAACATAGACGATAAGCATTCATTGCAGTAAAGAATGTCAGGGTGCCATTGCTTCTCTTTATAAAGCTTGCAGGTGTTGACAGTCACTACAAAACTGATATCACGTCAAGCTTCTAGAAAATTACACATAGTCAGTTCCTGTGAACATCCTTGTTGTTCAAGGAAACATGCATCATGATGTAGGGGCACAAAAGATCTATAAAATAATTCGATGCAGTTTGAATGTATTTCAAGAACGCTTTTTAGAAAGAAAATCTATCTTATAATAGCAATTTACCTAGTCTCTTTTTATTAAATACTTCCACTTATTGCACTTGTAAATAAAGAGAGTACCGAAACACTGCAATGATACTTACCTCGGTCTGACTTGTATGGATTACCATCAAAAAAAGCTTTAGGGTGAAGGTTCAGTCTAAAAGCACCTCCCTTCATATTTTTTATGCTGCCATCCATGTCTTTCTGTTGAGAGAAAGACAGGCATTGTACTGCTGGTCCAAAAACAGACAGGGTTATTTAATAGGAAATTCCAGACTTCCCTGTCTGTCAGTACTATATTGCACAAGCTGATAATACGCTGATAATATAGAATTAGCCAATGGCTGATAAAATGATCATGTAGCCTGAGTACCAGACGGAATTTTATTTTTCTGTGAGAAAACGAGAGAGGAAAAATAGCTGTCAGCAGTGACCACTAGAGTAGATTTCGTATGACTGTGAAGGTTTCAGTCACAGCCTTGCACAGAACCTGGCCTGCTGTGTAGATATGGAAGGAAATTGCATAGCCACTGACAGACATGCTCAGCACAACTTTGTTGCAGCAGTTCTCACAGTCATACGAAATCAACTCTATTCACCAGCTGTAATCACAGTTATTATCTGTATACTGCTTACATCTATTAATATTTAATCTGTAACTTAGCTCCTTTTATTTCCAGGATTTGCTTGTACAGGGCATTATTAAAAGGAGACAGTCAACCTCCTAAAGTAGAAGTATTATTTCTCTCCATGTACCCAAATTCCAACTCACACTGCCACATAAAACACATGTGCCAGCTCCCTTCAACCCCTGCCTGGCCCAATCTCCCATGCATTGGGGTGAACACACAGAACCCATGTTACATATCTGTCATCGTCACCATAGCTTACCTTTCTTAGTTCTTTCCCACGGTCATAAGCATCTGACATGTACTTTGCTGGGATACCTATGGTGACGTGCTGATACCCATAACCTGTGCCTTTCTTTGCAGGATTAGTCAAGAAGTTCTTGCCATCAGACACATGGGCTTTTTTGCCCTTTCCAACAGGGCTAAATGCTTGAACAGGGCCAGAAAACGTTCCATAATGGTTTCCAGCACCAGATCTGAAAATAGAATTGACCTCTTAAATAAGGCTAGTTTTAGACGTCGAACTTAATTCTTGTCGCACTAAATGTCAATTTCCCATTGTTTAGTTAGTTAGAGCTATTGTCTCGAGCTCATTTGCATTAGGAACGGCACTATCTGCCGTGCCAACGCCGCGCTACTGCCGTGCAAAATTACAATTTTGAATCCTTCCAGCGCTCATAAAATCAGGGCTGAGATCTTCTCCATTGGCCAGACAGATTATATTACCTCATAAAATCACTCATATCGAAATAACTTGTTTTCACTGGCTAATAAACCTAGTCAATTTAGTGCGACAGAATTACGTTCGACGTCTAAAACTAGCCTAAGATTCATATAACATGTAGGCGATGGACCAGGGGGGTAGGGGTGCTCAAGCACTTTTTGAAGCTAGATATTTTTTGTATTTACACGTACAGAAGAAAAGGAAAAGAACTGTCCTTTTTGTTTCTGTTTTGCTTGTTATTTGCAAGAGAACTACCTCATTCAAATCTAACTACGGGTGCTTTTTCACATTGTTCCCAAAGTGTTTTTCGCTCACGAAATTATGTGACTGATTCATTTTTTGGGGTGCTCTGCCGCCCAATTTTGTTAACTCCATCGCACAATTTTGTCAACTCTGCAAAAGGTGTATATCAAACTAAGCAAAAGCCATGTATATGTAGACAGTCATAAGTTACAAAAGCAATGCATGGCTTTATATTTTAACATGTCATATCTGTTTGCCAATCATTGTTTGGGCATTTTAATTGACATGTAGTCAATTTTAGCGACCCTCTCTTTCTCCCTGAGAGTAACTTACGGTTGTTTATCCCCATTGCTAGGAACAAATGCCTTTCCAATATTGAGTTTTGAGGCCTTTAATCTTTCCAGCCTTCTTCTTTTCACTGGATCTGAATGTGCCTCAGCCTCCATAATTCTGTTGAACTTCTGCTCAAAATAGCCATCTTGTTTAGAAGATCTAAGTTTTGATCCACCAGGGAGCATCTGCTTTCCCTTGTGAGCCACTTGGTTAAAATCTGGAAGAGAAAGTGGCTTGTAATTTAAGCTTAATATTTTAATATAGAATTTTAACCAGCTATAAAAGTACCATGCGGACAGGAGCATACATAATAATCTTTTAATCCATTAAACGCCAAATTTGGTACATTAGGATATCATAAATGGTAAAATCGCAATTAATATATAAGACATAAAGTGCTATAAACAGAAACACACACAATACTTGTTAATACAAGCTTTCTTCATCTACTAGTGCCTCAAAGTACGGATTCCAAAGTACACATACGGTATTAGGTCAAGAGCTCTTCTGTGCACGGGAAATGAAACAGAAAAGGCCCGAAGGAATTGAAAGTCCACACTTCTACACACTAAAACAAAAGGTTTCAGCTGACTCACAAGTCGGACTTCATTAAAACCAGCTTCGGAGTTCATCACAGGCCTGCTTTCCTCTATAATCAGCACCAGGAAATCTCAATTAAACCATGAATAACAAGATACTTACTTCCACTAGCCCTTTTGTATGGATCTCCAATGGAAATGTATCCAAGCTCACTGAAAAGACCAATTCTATTGAGGTCATTCTTGTTGTCGTTCAGTAATTTTGTCATTTTGCTCCCTTTACGAAAAGATCCTCCCTAAAATACTCTCCCAAGAATAGGACACTGTTTTAGGCGTCTAGATTTCGCAACGGAATTAAATATAAGCGTTATAGCGCTCCGAAAGAGCCGCAAATTCACGAAGTAATCTTTCGCAGAGACTTCCAAAACATAAAATGGTTGCACGAATACACGCTTGTTGCTATGGAGACGAAGTTCGCGGTAACCGAGCCTCGTTGTGGTGCAATATAGAGTGGGAACTGGTGACGAGGGCTGGACTCCAACATGGCGGCTGGTTGAACAAGAGGGAGTGATGTTCTTGTTTTGGTTTGAATTTGCACAATATCTGCAATAATTTACACCAAAATAATGGTTTAGGGATAGAAAGGTGACCTAAGTTTATAACCTAGCAAACTTATTGCTAGATAAGTTGCAAAAATAATGGCAGAGCGCGAAGAAGAAGACCGAAGGGACGGGAAAAAGCGCGAAAAGGATAGAGAGAAAGGACAGCGTTACAAGGCTTTTCACTCGGACGAAAGCGACGAGTCTGAAGAAGAATTGGAAGAAACTAGGTTAGCTGAGCTTGTTGTTGATCTCTTTTCGCTTGCGTGCGAATGAGTCACTTATTACTGATTACTTTGAATGAACGCTGATATTAATATTAAAGGCAGCTGCTGATGTAAACATCCCTTTATTGAAATCTACTTCTCAGAGTCCCTCTTGCAGCTGTTGTAGCATTCTTACTACTATACGTAACGCGAGACAAAGACCCTTGTCGGTCTACTGATGGCCATTCACTGCAGCCGATTTGACACTTGTTGGTTGTAGGCACATGTAACTGCCATGGATTCTGACAACTCTGCAATTCACTCTCAAGTTCAGTGTTTTTCTTTCACTAAAATAGAATTCCTTCTCCATGGTTCACCATTGCACGGGTAAACAAAGTGTTCTATCGAATTTGTAGGATTTCTTAGACCTGTTTTGGAAAATCCCCCTCTTTTTGTTCTACATACAAGCATTTTCTTTGTCTTTGTTTTAGGCCCAAGGGGAAGAAGCTTAAAAGAGAAAAGTCAAGAACTCTAGGACTACCTCGTATCAAGACAAAAAAACATCAGAAAAAGAAGGAAAAAGAGAAAGAAAAGGAAAAAGAAAAGAAAAAGAAAAAAGCAGAACCGCTATCTCCAAGTCAACCACCAAGTACGTATAAGCTTAAATTAATATCTAGCATGCTGAAACTTTACCCTTAGAATTCTGAGTAGAGTTTTAATAGTTCCAAACTTTATAAGGTTTCTATTTCAAGATTAGTTGTTTTTAAAGAACTTAAAGTGAAGTTTAAGACTCTAGTATGTTACATTGTTAGAAGTGTTTTTGAGCATTTTTGCATGCACAACCTAACATGCTGATTTAATCCCTAAACAAAACAAATCCTATACTGCTGTCACCTATTTACTGATTAACATAATCAACAGGTGAATTCAACCACACCCATATTTTTTAAAATAACTTTTTCAAACAGGAAACAAATTCTAGGGTCAGAAAACTTGTACTTTATTTTGAGAACATGACTACTAGATACTGTAATAGTTTTTGCATGAATAAAATATAGCAAGAGTCACTAACTGCCCACTGGGATTCACAGTTATTTCATTTTTGTAATTTAATAGCTTTTGTACTAGAATTATTATCTGTACTAAATGACAGATAGCTAGATAGAGTATGTAGGCTTGTGCTGTAGAGCCCAAGGCAATGATAGTTTGTATGGATTTTTCAGGAAATGAAGCATTTACTTGTAGCTGAAGAATTTAGCATCAAACTAGGGTAGATCTTGTAAGTCAGTTTTCAAATTATTGTCATTATACAATATGTGCTATAATTCATGTCAGAAATTCTGCATTTTCCTCTGTGATCCTGAGGATGCTCTTATGGTGATTGTGAGCTTTAATCAACTTAGCTTAATTTATTTCACTCAGATTTTACACTTTGTTTGTCAATGTGATACTGTTGGCCAATACCAGAAATAAACCCTAAACAGCCTTCAAACTCCTACCAGAAGTGAAGCTAAACAGGTAACACGGAGAGCTGATACCTCACTCTAAATAAGTTAAACAAACAGACTTAAAAAATACAGTATGCATATCATGGTCAAGTTACTTTAAACCCAACGTAAAATCTGGGGAAATATCAAGAGAAGCAAAATTCTGTTTGTGATAGCATAGGGTTTTAATTGGGCAGTATAATCATATATTTCTTTCAAAATTCTACAATCCACACCCTCCTCCCCTCCCTAGAAAGGAGTTGTTTTTATTCATTGTGTCAGGAAAATACAATATTTAACACTAGAATAGAGGATGAATTTTGAAGTACTGCGGTTAATATACTTGAATTCTTTGCCAACTATTCACCAGTGAATTCACAGTGATGCAGTCATAGATTATACCGTTCATTAGCAGTATTGCATGACTTAAAGGAAAAGTATTCTAATTATTGTGGTCAGAGCAAATTTAATATTCCATGTACATAGTACTGAGATTGTTGCTAATAATTCATTCTAAATTTGTTTACTATAACATTAATTTGCTTCCATTTTATGAGAAAACTAATTACAAATTTTCACAAAAGAATAATCTGCAGTACCTCTTAATTCTACAATGAAACTCATTCTAATGTATTCAATGAAATACATGCACAGAAACAAAATATGATTTGAAAATAAATTAGTTTCAAAATTGCTAACCAAAATATCTTTCCACTAAATGTAATCAGTGTTAATGATTTTGCGGGAAATGGAATTACAGTACAAATTATGGGCCAAGGAAGTTTTATTCTTTGAATAAAAATAATAATGGTACAGTCTAAGGGGTCTCCTCTAAATATCTGATTTTCTTTATGCAATTTCTAATTCTATAACACTTAACTTACTCTAGTCATTTGAGTTTGTAGTGGATGTGAATCCTTTTTTTAAGAGCATTTGGTTAATATCTGAAAACTGCATGTGGTCAGATAAGATTTGTTGACAAGTCATTTTCTAGCTAATGGTTTTTCCAAATCAATTTGTTCTGTCCATCAACTACTGTTGTACAAGAAAGTCTCCTTGAAGAAGCTTTGGAGTTGATGTCTAATGAACTGTTTATCAATGTGTACATGTTTCAACTAAATTTTAATGTTGAATCAGAAAACTATCATAATTATAGAACACCCTACCACTTGAATTCTTATCTGAATTCTACTTGTCTTGCTGTATTTTCCTGGCCATTGTTGACTTAATTTAAATCCTCTTATCACTCAAAAGTAACTTCCCTTGGCTGTCAGTGGCATCAAATCTTACAGTACACAGGATTCTGTAAGATAAAGATCTGTTTAGGATGTAAGATCTTACAGGGCTGGAAATTAACTTTTTTCCAAGTTGCTAGAAGTGGTGACTAAAGAAAAGAAATCTGGTCTCCTGAAAATAACTTTAGGCCACCAGGTACAATTTTGGGTTGGCAGTTAATATAAATATATATTTTTCTATAATGTGTTTGGCATACTTAGAAGACAAGATCAAATGCAAGTCAATAGTCAGGGCTGGAAATTTTCTCACCTGAATTTGGTCAACTGAGCATAACCTTTGGCCACCAGGTAATCACCTTGATTTTTCTAAAAAAAAAAGAATGCATACTGCTAAAAAAAGTTGGGTGGCAGATGGTGCCTAGGTTCAAATTTTAAGCCACTCATCCCAGATTTGTTGTTGCCAAGACAACCACCTGGTCGCAATTTTCAGCCTCGTCCTATTTGATGCTACTGAAGGGTCCTACTGTTCTTCTAGGATCCTGCTAAAGTTTTTCACCAGGCTAGGATTCATTTTTGTATTGGTTTTAGGAAAACCAGTGTTTGGTATCCCACTTGCAAAGGCTGTTAAACAGAGCATGCTCCCTGATGGAGTTGAGTTGCCAAGGATTGTTAGAGAAGGAATCATGTTTGTGGAGGAGCACGGACTGACTGTTGAAGGAATCTACAGGGTGTCAGGTGCCAAATCAAAGGTTGACACTTTGAAGGAACTTTATGATCAAGGTACAGTATATGCAATTTTTTTTCATAGAGGGCAGGATAATGAATTACAGAATGTATGTCTTCTAAATTTTGTTCTTAGAGCTTGTGTGGGAGGACAATGATTTCATACCATGTTCATGGTAGCCATTTGCACATGCTTGTTTTGATGAAAAAATCAAATTTTAGAGTCGGAAAAAAAAAGTTAAAGGTACGTCCCATGTCCCATGTTAAAAGTATTAACCAGCTTTAGGACAGTCTGCAAACATAAAAACTGTGACCTTGTTCTTGGACCTCCCAGCTGGAAAATAACATAGGCTAAATGACTGTATGTATTGGTAATTGACCATGGACTGTTAAATATAACTTCCAGCTGATCTCTCACGGTGCACAAAGGATTGTTTGACAAATGAAACATTCCTAGGTCCAGCGAAAGATAGCAAATTTTTAGGAAACAAAAACTAGATTCTGCAATAATCGTAGGGGTAGCGAATGGTAAATCATAGACGCTGAGACTGGCAGTTTAAAATCTGAGCCCCAGACTGAAGAAAAATATCAGCTCATATATATTTACTGTATTTAGAAGTTGAGGGCAAAAATCTGAGATTCCGAGACGCACGCAAAAAATACTGAGATTCTGAGACTCTGCTTAAATTTGGCGAGACTCTTGATATTTTTAGGGACCATTCACTACCCCTAATCGTACAAGTCAAACCAAGTTTACATTTGATATGAGGCAGCAAGTTTTTCTCAGGAGATGGATTGTTTTTATGCTCCTTTGCAATATTTTTTTAGAATCTGTTTGAAACAGTTGGCAATGCAACAAAAATCGTTCACATTGGCTAATTTGAGAGCAAGGAATCAGCTGGTTACTATGGTACTCTTTCATGATGGGTTTCTTTCTAAAAATGTTGTGTTACCAAAGGAATGAAGAATTCCAAGTTGCTTTACTACCATTTGCGTTCAACCCTGAAGCTTGACAATTTTTTAGCATAGGTTTACGTTTCAAACGTGCATGTTTTGCCGAGAAGTTGTCACGTTTCTCACTTGCTGATTGGCTGCTGTTTTGACCGTTATTTTTCAGCCAATCAGAGGGCAAGAAATTTGTCTATTTCTTGACAAAACATGCACGTTTGAAACATAAACCTACACAAAAAAAAAGCGTCAAGCTTCAGGGTTGAACACAAATGGTAGTATTCCACACCTGATGAATTTTTCTATTGACAACAGACCCCTTCACTGTAGTTCCATGCCTTCAGTAGAACCCAAATCACTGAAGACTATAATACTAAAAGCCTTTTTAAATTTTACATTTTCAGGAAAGCATGTTGATCTGAAAGAGTATGAACCAGAAGTTGTGGCCAGTTTAATCAAGCAGTACCTGAGGGAGTTACCAGAAAATGTGCTAACCATGTTGTGGGCCCCTCGATTCAATGAGCTTATTAGTAAGTTTACTCAATTTAGGGGCAGATTAGAGAGGGGGAAGGATGTGCAGACTTTCCTTTCTTGGGCAGTTTTCCCATACATGTACTTGTCTCATACCCAGAGCTCCCCAGCTAATCTGCTCGCAGGGAAGGCTCTGGGGACATCCATTTGAGTGCCTTCCCTGATTGGCTGATTTTGAACGTTGGGGCATGCGCAGAAAGATCTTTCTCCCAAAGGCTCTGTATCAAAATCTCGCTCATGCATCAGTAGCTGTCACCAGAGCCTCCTCCGGGAGGTGATGAGCCAGGGAGCTCTGGGTTTGAGAATGTATGTACTGTATTTGATGAAGGATATTTGCACATTTTTGTCCAATATTTTCACTATCTGGCCCCCCTTTCTGAAATTCCTGGATCCGCCCCTGCAGTCTTCCAATGCCCATGTATGACCATATTTACAGAGAGAGTGGAAATGACCTAAAAATGAAAATGTTTATCATAATTTCAATTCATATACAGTAAGCTCAAGATTCTGTATAAGAGGAGCTTCTATGACCAAAAGCATAATTCCAAATTTGAAAGAATATGAATTTCAGATTATAATTGAGCAAATAGTTAGCTCATTTCAAAATGGTGGATATACCAAAGTTTTAAGTCTATTATCTTAAGGTTATTCCCCTGTTTTGCACGGCGCACGCTGTTCTGCGCATGGACGCGCGATCAATTCGTTCGAAAATGACGCAATCGAGCGCGCGCGCGCAAGCTAAATATCCCCATTTGAGCGAGAAACACCAAGAAAAAGTCGCTTTTTGGGATGTTGCGCGAAAACAAGATTGGGCACCCCCATTTTTTATTTTACCATTTTGATAAAACTATCAGTCCCCTGTTATAAAAAAAGTTTAAAGAAATTTCCACGACAAGTTTTTGAGCTATCATCATAAAAAGCCCCAAAATGAGACACCAAAGACTCAAATTATCACGAGCGGTGCGCACATTTTTGCACATTTTCAAGAGTAGCGTCAACACACATAGAAAATTAAACATTCCAATGTTCGTCCTAGGTAGTGAAGCATCCAACAGTTATGTTCAAACTTGCAAGCGAACTGGATTGTTTCATTAGTGAGCGTTTTATCACAATTTTCTTGTTTCACGTATTCCTTCACAAAGTAGCCCTCATGCACAAAAATTGGGTATGTTTGCGCCATCACAGTTTCCAAACGACCATGGGCACCCCCTCTTTTTATTTCATATTTTCATTCCTTATATACTAAATAGTAAATAGACAAATCAAGAAAAAAATTCTACGACAAGTTTTATTTCAGGGGAATTACCTTAAGATAGATCCACTAGAAAAAAGTCATTTTTGATACATAAGGAGTTGCTGTTATCTGTGAGTTGACCTGACCTTCCTTTTTGAAATTTAGTGATTTTAGCAGGACATTTCCACGCTGTCCCTGTTGACCCCATATCAAGGAACCTAGAATTTCAACAGGTTCTTTCCTGTTACCCCAGAAGTTCTACAGGGTGTTCATTTGCAACTTTGAAAAATGACGCACTGGGCCACAAGAGAGCTTGGTATTTCCTCAGGGGTTACTTCAAATTGTCGGTTGTACAGGAGTCTGGAAATTCCACAGGGTTAGAGCAATTTTTGAAAATTTGGAGCTCTTCAACAAGGGGAAGGGGGGAGATAGAGCTATTTTAAACAGCCCAATAAATATGAATCTCATTTGTTTTTGTTGTTGCAGCTATCTGTTATGATTGATCCAGTACAATATTAGTTGAATCGCAATTTAATGTCCATTGTTTACAAAGCACAATGCTTTCAATTACAGTGTCCATCTTGTTACAGGCATTCAAGACAAGAAGGAGCAACTTGAAAAGACAGAACAGTTGCTTTCTAAGCTCCCATCAGTCAACAGAACCCTGCTATCATGGGTTATTGTGCACATGAGTCATGTCATAGACAAGGTACCAACCTCGTCCCCAGGGTCTTGTGGGTAATTTTCAAGATGGCGGTCGATCGAGTACAAGACCCTGGGGGGAGGCTGAGTCACATGACCACTGTTTGAGGACATGGGAACAAGGTTGCCCTTTGTTTCGGAAAGGTCATGTGACTCAGTCTTCCCCAGGGTCTTCTCCCCAGGTCAACCGCCATTTTGATAAATGCCAAATCTTGTCGTGGATTCAGGATATTCAATCCAAATTCGTCGATGAGTCGATGGATTCTAAATCCTTGCGTTTCTTTGGGAAAGGATTAAAAAAAGGAAAGAAAAGTATACTTTGGATCAGTGGTTAGCTCGGATTCAGCATTTCTTTCGTACAAAAATCCATGAAATTTTATGTTGTTATCCAAATCCCAATTTTCCTAAAGAAACACCCCCATGTAATATTTGTGACTATCAGTAA
Source organism: Scolanthus callimorphus (assembly GCA_033964015.1). NCBI lineage: Eukaryota > Metazoa > Cnidaria > Anthozoa > Actiniaria > Edwardsiidae > Scolanthus > Scolanthus callimorphus. Next base: position 15,070,168 of record CM066925.1, on the reverse strand, counting down.
TTGACACTTTTGAACAAGTTTGGTAGCTTTTGAGACTATATTGGTAGCTTTTGAGACTATATTGGTAGCTTTTGAGACTATTGGTAGCTTTTGAGACTGTACCTGGATACTGACAAAACATATGTTATCTTGATTTATAGGCAGCTGAGAATAAGATGAGCATTCAAAATATCAGCATTGTATTGAACCCAACTATGCATATCAGCCATGGTGTTTTATTTATCTTCTTCTCACATGTAGCAGAACTCTTCCCAGACACGCATCTAACTGCGTAAGTACAATGTACATGTATCAGTTTCCTAGATTTTGGGGTTTACCTCTGTGTAAGAACCATTTCCATTCCTTTGTGTTCAGTTGTCATTTCATCATGATTCGTTCTACAGAGGAAAAGAAGCTTTTTGACGCAACTCGTGAACAATAAACTTGGTTCTTACATTCGGCTAGAGTGGATTTTGGCGTTTGAGGTAGCTCCATTTAAATGCCATCCTCAGTTGAATGCAGATAAAGAAAAATTAACAAATGAATAAGCACTGCATCCAATCAGAAGAATGTGGCATGTAGTCAAAGGTTATCCTTTCATTCATTCATTCATATCCATTAGTTAAGGCAATGAATAAAGGAGATCTGGTACATGTGAACTGTTCATTATACCTGTTACCTTTGGGGTTTTCTTGGTTTTCCATACTTTTTAAACAGACTTCAGACTTTCAGACTTTTTTTATTCTTACATTGAAATATTAGCTATAGGAGTGGCTGATCCGCAAATAGGCTAACTAATTTTTTCATTGTTTTTTCATCTGCCTGAGTCAATACAAGTAAAGTTGGTGTTAGTTATATATGCTATGATGTTCTGTGATCACTTTAAGCTTGGTGCACACTAGGTACAAGTTCCAGGGACCAGTTGCAGGAGTTGAAGATGAATTACATGTACATGTACAAATCTCTTAATAAACATCTAAAAACAAAGTTTCAGTTGATTTACCAAATTCAATCGAGAACATTGCTCTATATTCTCTAAATCAGCCAATGGAAATGGATGCTTTCTCTGACCTGGTATGTTGCTATGATGTCAAAATGGCGACTGACACAGGCTCTTAATCACCTAGTGTGAACTGTACATGCCCGCTAAACAAGTCCCTCAAATCAAGTGACAACTGTAGTCATACAAAGCCACTTAAAATCCTGAGAGTTAAAAAGTCACCCCAACCAAAATTTCAACAACAGTTGAACTACATTTGCATACACTGCGTGTCCCCAAAGCTAATAGGAAGCAAGCAAGAGATGACACAAAACTTATTTTCTAAATTTTGCCGTGCCCTCTCATTTGCTTATTTTATTGGTATCTCAGGTATGATGGTCCATTAACGTTCAGAGTGGATGAAGATGAGGCTGATCTACCAAGCAGCCCAGAGTAAGCCATGGAGTATCTGTGATCTGTTTACATGAAATGTATTTGAAGCGACAGAGCGGAAATGACCAAAAATTTAAATGTCTAACTTCACCATATTTCAATATAATAAGCTCAAGATTCCGTATACAGGGAGTTTCTATGACCAAAGCTTTATTCCTAATTTTTAAGAAATATGACCTTTAGTTTGCTCAAAGTTTGCATAATTCCTGGTCAAAGCAATAATTCTCTCAAAAATGGCACAGAAACGAATGTTTAAAACCATGGAGTTATTATGCGGGACATAATAACTCCATGTTAAAACCTAATAATATCTCAAAGACGGATCCATAGAAAAAGTCATTTTTTTCATATTTTTTTTTCACCAGATCAGATGAGCCTGTATGCACAAAATCAAGTTTTTCTAAGTTAACCCCACCAATTTGAGTGATTTTAGCAGGTCATTTCCAGGGGTTTCAATAAGTTGCAGGCTAAGTTTTGGAAGTAGGCGGCTGGGTTGGGGGGTACCAGGGGTATGGGGGCATGCCCCTAGAAATGTTGACATTTCGGTAGCAGAAAATGTGTTTCCCTGCGTTTTAAGAGCACATTAATTTACAGGGTTTTCGAAACCTTCAGTTGCCTGTTGTCAGCAGTGAATTAGATGCCGGTAGCCGCCTTCTATTGAAACCCTTGCATTTCCACTCTGACATTTGAAGCTGAGTCCTTACATTGTGTTATTGTTCCTTCCAGTGCTATTGCAAGTGCATTAGCCAAACAAGAGGCTATACTTTCCAATCTCCACAAGGAACTCAACAGTTCAAAAGACGAAAATGTAAGATTCTTGCCAAGTTCTATATCTGCTATTATAATTCGGTCCTATAATCTTTAAAGGCCCATCACCAACCGGGAGCCTTTGCGCCCCGTTTTCTTTTGTTTTTTAAATTGATCCATTGTTTTTTGGGTGATCTGATTGGCTAAGAGTCCGCAAAGGCTCTCGGTTGGTGATGGGCCTTTAAGCAGGCCTGGAAAGTTGCTTTATGTGGAGACAGGACTAAATAAAAGAAAATATAAACAATCGTCAGAATGTAAGCTTGAATTTTTGCTCATTTTGTAGACGGAAGGGCAAGACGAGCTCCTTTGGGAGGTCCAACGCAAAGTAACACAACTGAAAAGAAAGGTATAAACAACATTACTATCACCCAAATAGTGGACTATTGCCAATGCTGCATTCTGATTGGCTATGCTACTAAGGGACTATTATCAATAGACCTCTAGTACCGAAAGCGCCAATTTCGAACATGAAAACAATGGCGGCATCTTCTCGTTTTGTCGAGGTTTCTGGTGTTTTTTTTAAACACAAATTTTCACTCTTTTTGTCCAACTAGTTGGGTGATACTAAAACAATTGGACCTCTCACCGTCAAGGGCCACGGGTCAATAGCCCTTTCGGCCTGTGGCCTCATGGGCTATTGGCCCGTAGCCCTTTCGGGCTCGAGGTCTAATTGTTAAATATTCCATGAGGCACTTTCTTTGTATGAACATTCACAAGAACTGACTAGAACCCCTTTGGATGGTTTCACTATCTTTCAGTTGCGAGTCGCAAGAAGGTCTTCAGAGTCCAAACTTGCAGAAGGACAGAAAAAGAAATCCAGTCAACCAGAAACTGAAGAGGATGATGGTAATACTTTATTTTCTTATCCTTAACACTTTCCGCAACCTCTGTTTCAGCTACCAAGGCCATAGCTAGCCTTTTTTGTCACCATGTTGACACTACAATTTTGACTCCGCTGAGGGGCAATACGCTCTGCTCCCCCCCCCCCCCCCCCCCCCCCAGCTACGGCACTGGCTACCTACCTAAGATTTTCTCAATAACTTGTGGAATGTGGCTTTTTCTACAGAACTTATTAAACTTCTCGAGGCATCTGAGGCAGAGTTGCTAATCGAACAAGAGGTAATTTCTAATAAACTTAAGTTTCCCGTTTCGTCACTGTAATTAAGGTATAGAAGAATGATGGAGATGCGAGGTTTTGCATAGACTATTGATTAGTGTCGCCAGGGTACTTGGAATGAGTACCACTTACCAGTCTTCTCAATTAATGGGCTTTGCATCATCAACATTCTCTTGCATCACAACCGTTCGCTTCTCTTGTAGGAGTTAAGTGCTATTGGAACTGAGCTCAGAAAACAGATATCCAATGAAAGAACTGAAATTGATAGACTAAGTGTAAGTATTTAGTAAGTTACCTTTTCAAAAGTAAAGAAATTGTAAGATAATCAGTAACACTGATCGGTTATTAAATAGCCGTAGGTGTATTTGGATTTAATATACAATCTTCGTTCACTGGACAAAATGCGCGGACCCCATTGGTTAAAACTGATCACGTGAGTTTTCGTTACCTAGCGACATCAAACGGGGCGAGTGCGTTATTGGTAATAACGCATAAAAATCGTGCAGTGTTCACTGCAAGTGCAAATCTTTCTTGATTCTACAACTTTACAATAATTTTTATTTGTGGTTTCTGTATTTCCGAGCTCTCAGAATGCAGTCCATGTACCTAAAATATTCCGAATTCAATTAAAATACCTGCATTTGAAGTAAAAGTTGTAGTTGATTTTGAGTCTAGTCAGGGAAACCATTCTGATACTTCTTCACGCAGGTCCACGCCGTGAACTCAGATTGTCAATTAAAAGTGTTAGAGACTTTTATTTCGTGTTTTGTTGAGAAATACACGCACTTGCTGGCAATACAATAAACTCTAATTTTTTTAATACTGCACTTGGCTAACCCCTCGTGCGGTATTCAAAACTTTTTCGTTCATTGTATTGCCAGCGCGTGCGTGTATTTGTCAACAAAACACGAAATAAAAGTCTCTAACCCATAATTACTGCAGTCGTGACATTTTACCTTAATCTCTCACCAACAGGCTGAGATTTCACTCATCATGGAAAGCAATGATGGCGACCCCGTCTTTTCTGATAACGAGCATGCGGGCTCCGAATCCTCGGGCAGCGATACCGTATCCTTTTAAGCACATAAGTCCTGTCCACCTACGACATCCCCTTTGAGGGGAAGGGGGATGGGGAGGGGGACTCACTGTTTATCACATTGGCACATTGTGCCAACCCTAGATTCAAAAGCGGCCTTTATTCCGTGAACCAATCGATGTCTGGTTGGCAAATGGATTGAGATTGGTGGATTATAGGGGCAATATATAATTCGGGTTTACCTTGACATTTGTACTCAAAGGAAATTGATGAGGCAGAACTAGAAAACATTTTCAAGGAACTGATAAAACAGAATGAAGAGCTTGAGGTAAGCTTGAGGCCACCCTTATTGCCATCATCACAACGATAAATATTGCCTTTTAACACGCTCTACTGGAGCAAGCAAACAAGCAAAGCACATGAGCCATAGCATGATCATTCTCATACCCAGAGCTCCCTGGTTCGTCACCTCGCTGGGGAGGCTCTGCTGACACCCCTTGACGCGAGATTTGATAGAGATCCACTGAGGAAGAGCGTCCTATGCATGCCCCAACGTTCAAAATCAACAAATCCACGAAGGCCCTCAAATGTTTGCCTCCAGAGCCTCCCTTGCGTGATGACGAGTCTGTGTACGAGAATGTAGAATGACTGTCCCTTCGCACATGCTTGGATCCAAGCAACCGCTAGCCTCCAGTGGCTAATGCAGTCTTTACACCGCAAGCTATGCAGAAATATAGGTCTGGAGCATACACCACTAGTCATCCAGGCTGGTGTACATGTTCAATATATAGCCATGACACGGGAGATAGAGCAAGTCAACACATTATTTCATGATTATTGCTAATCACATATTATTATTGTTTATGAATGATGATCGTAATGATATGGTTTTGTTATTGCCAGAGAAAAAACACAAAGTTATGCCACGAGATACACGACCAACGCGAAGCTTGCGCTGAACTCAAGGTCCAAATTCGACTGTTAGAGCAGAAGAAAGAGAAAGGGGAATCAGAACCGAACACAGAGCAAGACAAACCTTCAAACGAAAGGTTAGTAGTATGTGATGAACCAGATCAAATGTTTATGTTTATGCAAATTATGTTTTGATGACGTGGCGAGAGGTATTGTTTAAGACAGAAGTCTTTCACTTGTCAGTTAAAAGCCCATGGACACCCACGCCACATTTCAGGCACGCAAGATTAAAACGCAGTTGAAAATTCGATGCAAATATTTTACAGCATGAACTTGTGAAATGCGAAGAACAGTACACTAGAAACCTCGTTGAGACCTATCAGCCACAACCACAGCGGTTGAATAATAATAGATCCAATTGAAAACAAAGCGCAAATGTTCCCAAATGTTCGCGGTTGACTATGGGCCTTTAATCTTACAATACAGACGGTTTATTTCATACACAATGATATAGAAGCCAGATTCACATTAATTTATTCATTATTCATGCAGTGGCTTACATCATGTATATATTCGTCTGATTACGTCATGAAATTTGCATAAAACTTTGATCTTACATATTTAGTGAACCAAAAAGGTATAGAAGCAGAATGGTCAACATTCTGATTTATTCAAGCACACCTTTCAGTCCACTTTCTCTCCTCACAGGCTTGATATGCACTCTCCTCATGCCTTTGCCATTTTATGTTTATTTGCTTGCGTCACACTTCATTAATTTGCACAACATTTCCGTTTATATAACACATCCGACCAATATCCGTACACTGCATGGTTTTAGTTATAGTAAAGCTGCACCACCGATAATGCTAAATCGTGTAATTTAATGCGGTACCATTTATTTTGCGTGGATAATTAATACACCAGTGCACTTCGTTGTTGCGTTTTTTAATTGCCCGCGTTCTTTGTTCGTGTCTCGTACTTTGCGCTTTTAACACGCTCTTTTTTTAGTTTTGTTCGACTCTAACAAGCTTAATAACGGTTTAGTTTCCCTCGGAGCATTTTTAGTCTCTAATATTCGGCTTTTCATTTAATTTTTAAACATCGCAGCAACTCGAAGTGACCGATGCCAGCGACGTAGCTCTGCGCCCTGGGAAAGGTACTTCATTGGTGTGGTGGTGGCAAACAGCCGAATGGCACTTCGGGATTAAACTTCGAGACGTGCTTCATTCTAGCTGTACTCAGCGCTGTATGGAACTCACAGCCTAGTCTCAGGCGCTCTTATCGGGCTTCCTGTGCTTGGACCGCGGCGAAGTGCGAGGGCTGGATAGAGCTCGATGGGTGACGTCACATCTACCTAACCACAGGAAGCCCATTTAAAAAAAACACAGGAAGCCCGCGCCAGAACGCCAGGGACTAAGCAGTGAAACCCATAGAAATCACTGCCATCCAGATTCAGAATTGCGATGGCGTTGGTTGTGATCGTAAACGGAACGAACTGACCGTTTTATAGACATTCCTGCCATGAAAATGTAGTTAATGAGATGGCTTGTTATATTCGGTTCGTCATTATTAAGCTTTAGGTTAAAAAAACCTCTACGCCAAGAATATTTGCTACTTTGAAGTCACCGCCATTCCATTCCTGACATGAAGATGGTGTCCAATATGATTGTAGCTTGAGTGAGAAAAGAAGCCGTTGTTGCGGAATGGCCGTTATATTGGAGGCCAGTTGGTATTTATACATTACCGGACGTGACTGCCAGCTTACGAAGACTTCCGGAAGTTACGTCACCGATGGTTTAAGACCACGTCGTATTTGCGCATGCGTTACTATGTCAACTTTCGTCTAATAGAACTAGACAGCACTTTTTTGTTCGAACCCTGTGGTAGATAACACGTCGAGAAAAAACCTTTTACAATCGCGATATATTCTAGATATCTAAGCAGAAACTAGTTACAGCTCATAAAGTGTGTTCATATTAATCTTCATTCACTTTTGGATAGTATGTGTACTATGTATAGTACTTATGGTCCCCGTCATTACTGACGATGGTGGGCCCTAAGGGTACGTAATGATGTAATGGATGGCTAGTAATCTAAGCGATCGCTATATAAAGAATAGACCTTTACCGCTTGAGCGGGTGTGGTTTGTTTCCCCAACTGGCACTCAAGCGAACGAAATATTTTGTTTTCCCTTCACGCTCGAGCAAGCCCTTTAAGTAATCATCCATGCAAGAACTAGGCAAACTTCCATTGTTCTACGGCATTGAAGGTTCCCCACGTAGGATATGTCCTATTTTTTTACCACAGAAAGTTATCATGACTAGTAACATAATAAAAGTGAAAAATTGATAGATTTCGACTTGCTTTGAGAAAATATGGCAATAAAAATCTCTAGACCAATCAGATCAAAGAAGAACAAAAGAGTGAGAATCAGCATAGCTTCCCCACGTACAAAGTCTTTTAAAATTGCATATCCTGTTTGTGAGTACCACATGTGCTTATATATCCCTAAAAATCCTCAGACAAGTTTTTCTAGCATAGTGAATTTACTGATTTTCATGTCTAAGCCAATGAAATTGCCTATATTTTCAATAGAAACTATTTGCATTCCAGCATGCTTTGTCGTTGGCTTGCCTAGTTCTTTTTCGGACCATTACTTAATATTCATGTGACCAAACAAAGAAATTGTTTCGCATGAGTGCCAGTAAGGGGAACAAACCACAGGGCCCCCATTGAAGTAGAAAAGGTCTATTAACGGGAATCCAACCCATGGGCTCCACGATACCGATGTGACACTCTAAAGGCTGATTTACACGCGCCGATTTGTCGGCGCCGATTTTGTTTAAGTTAATTCGGTGTCGCCCGATTTCTAAAAATCTGATGCGATTCAACATATTTTTTTGTCATTTCGCAGATCAAAGCAGAGGCCCGACAAATCGCAGCGTGTGAATGCACCGTGCCACAATCGGCCCGACAAATTGCAGCGTGTAAATGGGCCTTAACTTTTATTCACTTGATGTAGTATCTGTATTTTGCTAGGCCGACAAAATGGCGACTGACTAAGGCCTACCGCAAACGTCTTGCCAGAGTCACGCCGTTCCAATCCAAAACAATAGAAAGTTTTCTTTATGAAGTTTAATGAAGCGCCATCCTTAAAAAAAGGAAAGGTTCGACAGAAGAAGTGCGACGTTTACACTGGGCCTGGGATTTTACAAGTGGAGTGTCACGGCAGGTGGAGTGCTCTGAGGACTAAAGCTTAGCTATTAAAAAGACTCACAGTCGTCCATAAAAATTAAATATTTATTCCGATATACTTGGATCGTCGAGATACATAACGATAAGTTGAAGTCACTGTCCGTGTTCCTCTGTACTTTTTATGGTGGCAAAAGCACATAAAATCAAGTTATACCATGATCTACTGCCGAACCGCCGTAGAACCGCCATCTTGGATTATTCGATAATACAAGCGAAATACCAGCGGGGCCTGGGTCCTAATGTTTTGATCTATGACGTCAACCTATTGTTTTCCTTTCTTCCCGAACTGGCATAACGCCGAACTGTATAGCAACAACTAAGTCAAAAGCCGCTTTGCGCGTGCTTCTGACTCGAACACTGATTCATTGTAGATACTGAGTTTACGTCTATTACACCTTCTAATTATATAGCCAGCTCGAAATCCCATTGTGCCGGCAGATCGATTTTTCTTGAATCGTCCAATTATTTTTTAATTGGATCGCGCGCGCTCTAATTGGACAGTTCGCGCTAAAATTGGACAGTTTGGGTTTGAACATTGATGTTATATAATTAATAAATAACAGGACTCCATGCTTGTCCAATTAAGAAAAAAATGGATGATTCCTCGGAACTCCAAATTGGACTCGGCCTGCGGCCTCGTCCAATTTTGGAGTTCCTCTGAATCATCCAATTTTTTCTTAATTGGACAGCATGGAGTCCTATTATATATACCAATCGGAAATAATCGATACAATTAATTAAAAATAACTTCAAATTAATCTAGTGTGATTCAGTGTACAAGTTTGGGGCAAATAATGCTCCAGTGATACAAAACAAACATGCGCAAGGGTGGAGACCAAGGGAGGAGGTGATGGGATTGAAGATGAATAACGTTGGTAAGAGCTTCGATGTCTGCAGAAGTTGTGGACGGCACTAGTGCTGCTTGCGTTTAAAATACCTGCCCTACGTGATAGGGTTGAATAAAATAACTTAGCGCGAATTTCAGGTTAGTGTAGTAAGACCAAACACGCCAAGCCAGTCATGAAGGAAGAAAAATGTGTTACTGAATTGTTTCCCATCCAGCCAATCGCAAGCCAAGTAAAACCACTATCACGCGCTGAGCACGTGACTGGTATCTTTGTAAGATACAAGTAAAAACACTATCACGAGCTGAGCATGTGCAAGTTTCTTTGTAAGCCAAACCAAGTAAAAAAACTATCACGAGCTGAGCACGTGACTTGTTTTTTGTAAGCCAAGCCAAGTAAATACACTATCACGCGGTGAGCACGTGATCACTAAATACTGCGTTTAGTTTAAAATATTATTGGATGGTAAAAATGAGCAATCAATGAGAATGGAAAGTAAACGCAATGCAAATTATTTTCTTCGCTCATCTGAAACCCGCTCTGTATGTTTCTGGTAATCCTCAATGATCAACTCTGGACAGCTGTGCATTAGAATGCGAGAGTAGAGATGGGACGCGTTGATGAAAAGAATCTGCTGAAATCTGATGGCAACTTCTTTTATTACAATCTTTGTGTCGTCAGACGTAGACGCAAGCGCAAGAAAATCGAGACATTGCGTTTCCTTGCGTTTGCGCTTATGCTTGCGTCTAGTGCGAATAAGTGAACACAAGCGCCATAAAACAAATCAATGTTGAGTTTAGGCTTGTGCTTGCTCTTGCGTCGCTATGACACTATGATTCACACTTGCCTTACGCCCGCGCTTGCGTTTCTATGAGAACCAACCTTAAGTTATTTGGTAGAGTTATTTGGTTCTTACCTCGGCCGTATCAACGCTCAGAGTTTTTTTTCTAAATAACTGAGGAGGTAGTGCTGACTTTGCACCAACATCTGCAAATGGGTAGACCGTCACGTCTTCTCGGATAAGGACGTAAAACCGCATGCACCACACTAACCGGAACCAGAGGGACATTAAAGAACCACGGGGACATCGGAAGTTGCCCATCCTCAGTGCAGGTCTTACAACTTACTAACCCACTACACTGACAAAGGAAACCTCATAATTGGAGCCTCGCTCTGAATGAATTAATTAGGGTGCTTTTGTAACTGTGCTTTTGTCGTGTAATACGGGCGGATATTTTACGAGTCCGCCAATATCAGATGAAACATTTATTACACGACTAACAAAAATAATTCCCTTTCAAGATTCATAAGAAAATGCACATTGTTTTGACTCGCACACGCTCGGGGAGGCTTTTAAATGCGCGTGCAAAACCGGTTGTAAGCGGTTTGCTACAGTGTAATACGTCTTTCTACAGGATAACACGGCTGGGTATCGATTTTGACCTTATGTCGCATTGTGAGTCAGCTTCTTTAGTTCACCCAGGGAGTTCACCTTTTTCAAAAAGGCTGTTTAAACTCACCCTAATTTTAACCTTTCCTTAAAACCAAGGTCACCCACTAAACCTGGCAAGACACGCCACGTGTCAGTTGATGACGTCAGAAGCCTGCATCTAACAGCCGAGGAGATGCAGCTCATGGTTACCAACCACCATAGAGCCCAGTCCCAGTCCGTTCACGGACACAGGATGCCCGGTACCGGTGTAAACGTGACTCACTGATATTGAAGATGGTATAGATTCGTTGTAAGTTCGACGCTTTCACAAATGGTCCAACCAGACCAGACAAAATTGTTGTTAGAGAAAGTGCCTGCTCATTTTGATGTTTAGAGTCGATGAGTCTGATCTAAATAGAGATCAAACGTTTCTACTAATTTTACAAATTACAAATCTTTCGTACTTATGAGAATAACAACGAGAAAACAGTTTATCAGCAGAAGGAGAAAAGTAGAACAATGACAAAGGTTTCTAAACGAACCAAGAAGCACAGAAAAACGTTCGTATCTCATTCAATTTATATAAAATTTCATATTACACTATAACTTTGCTAAATTGTTTTCGCAAATAAATATATATGAAAAATAAATGGAAACTAACGTACTATATATTATATAAATGAAACGTAATAAATATTCAAAATTATATCGCTTCACATCAATTGTAACTGAGTGATGTGCTCAACTCATCACCCCCTGCTTCCTTTTGAAGATACAACGGGTAATAGGGTGCGCACTTCTTATCCTATGCTATAATTGAAACACTCCAGAACTCAGAACAACTCTATTCTCAAAGTGGTTCTAGTACGAAATCATTGCCTTACTATATTATTCCATACTCTAGGCTTAGGCCACATAAACTACCACTTCCCCAAGTTGTTTTGTCATTTCTTGAAGTAAAATTGGTAAATTTAGCAGCGCAAATCCATGCAAATTGGCCCTCCATTAATCGCTCGTGTTTCAGAATTCGGCTCCAGTTGTGCGCGAGACCTTCTTTTGCACTGGATTATTATTTTGTTTTGTTTGCTTTTCAGTCGCTTCTTTTTCACTGTTTTAAATTCTTATTTTACAAGACCATGCGATGGCTGGTGGTCAAGATCCTTCTTTGCACTGCCTGTATCTAGTGGAATCGAAAATCATAATGGCGGCCGGCAAAAGTCGTCTTTTGAAGGCTGAAAATTCTCAACTAAAACTCTGTATTTCGATCTTCTTATACCTAAAAGTACAAGAAATGTTTCGAAGTGCATTGAAACTGTATCGCAAGGATGTATTGAAAATTCTGTACATTGATTTTGGGTACAGAATTCATGATAATCTTTGAAAAACTACCACGCCCTACGTTTGTTTGTTTCCTTGCTTGTTTGTCTGTGCCGCTTTACTCGTCCCTTCTTTTCAGCTTATTTCAGAGCATATTATCTCCGGAAATAAGTATTTAAGTGATATTTAAGTGATTAGGAAGTGTTTACTTGCCTCTTACAAGTGTTTACTCCTCTCCCTTGCTGAGTCAAGGGTGCATCGTAAGCGTCCAAGGTCCTGGCCGTGCATGTCTGCATGTTTTCTACAAACCGCGAGCCGACACGGCGTGCCAAGATGCACTGCTATACTATCACTTTCTGTTGACCAACTAACCCTTTACTCCGAAAATAGCTTTTCGCCTTGCTTTTTGAATAGTCCTTTGTTTTCCTGGACCTATTTGATTGTGTCCTAGAAGACATGGAGTAGAAATCTCCTTTTACATCCATCAGCTAATTTATAGGGCTCGCCTTGCTTTTGTGAATAGCCCTTTGTTTTTCTGGACCTATTTCTTTGTGTCCTAGAAGAAATGGAGTAGAAACCTCCTTTTACATCCATCAGTTAATTTACAGGGCTCGCCTTGCTTTTGTGAATAGCCCTTTGTTTTTCTGGACCTATTTGTTTGTGCCCTAGAATACATGGACTAGAAACCTCCTTTTACATCAATCAGTTATTTTACAGGGCTCGAACGAAAGAATCGTAGTCGTAATTGTAACGCCTTTTACCAAATGTATAGGCATGATTAATCAAAAATCAGACGTAAATCGGCTATAAGAACACTGAAAATTAGAAACACGTACAGTCTTTATTGTACGCCTAGGTGTTAACAGTGATTTCGTTTAGACGTATTTACGCCTGTATCGGGCGCAATTTCGAATTTCCCCCGATCATTTTCTTGGTATTTCCTTACCTAGAGGTTGCACTGAAGTATTGGTGTATGATAAACCAGAGGAGCTCACTTACCCCACGTTCATGCCAACACGAGATATCCATAAAGAAGGATGTTCGCAAATAGCGATAAGGCAATCATTTTCAGGTCCAGCTCTCCCTAACATTACTTAATCAATCATGGCACTCCCAAAGTCGGGTTAAAGAGCCTGTGTCAGCCGCCATTTTGACAGCATAGCAACATACCAACTCGGAGAAAGCATCCATTTCCATCGGCTGATTTACCCTGCTAGCAAGGCCCAGCGAAATACAGAGAAAAGAGGCCTTTGCTAGCAGGGTACGGCTGATTAAGAGAATATAGAGCAATTTTCTCGACTGAATTTGGCAAACCAAATATAAAACTTTGCTTTTAGATGTTTATTTAGAGGTTTCTACACGTAATTCGTCTTGTAATATCGAACGGAAACAATAACAAAGGAGTGGCTGCCAGGGGCCCTTTGGCAAAATAGTCGTCATTTCGTCTGTTTTTAAGATAGGTACATGTATTATATATCATTTTAAAGCTTTTGAAGAGTAGAAAACAAACACACATTTTTACTGACTAGTAGTAAATTATTAATAAAAGCAATATTTATTTGTCAAAAACCGATTTTCCCGAGTCGGTAGGTTCTGGTCCGTCAGAATTCAACAAAACCACCCAGTTATGTATAATCTTGAATAACTCCAAGATGGACTCGATTTTTAGGATTTTATTGCCTCTTCGAGTTATATAGCAGGTTCGTATCGCCCTTGGGGAGGGGGGAGGGGGGGGGGGGGGGGGGTGGCGTGCCCCCTCAGTTTTTCTGATACTGCAGTAAACTCTCTACTAACACACTCTTGTAAACAGAAAGCTCCATTAAGACACATCAAATCCCCGTTATATTTACGTATTTTTTCCCGAAATTCATTTGATACAGTCCTAAAAAGTATATTTCTAAAACCTCAAATGGCGCGTCAACTGTTTTCCTAGGCTTCCACTGCCCATTCTTTTGTATTGCCGGTCACTCATTTTCTGTAATTAACTTTACAAGCTTTTTCTAGCACTTTAATTTTAGTTCAAATTTTCACCTTCGCGAAGCTCCTGACCCCGCACGATTTAAGATATCGGCCGCAAATTTTCTGTGTCGTTAGAAAATGATCACAACTAAAAAACCGTGTGAGGGAATTTTTATTTTTTACTTGAAAAAGATTTTATGATAAATTTTGCGGCCACAAACTGTAAAAAAATAGGACTTTCAACTTCGCGACCTAATATTTTCGTAAATATGCCAAATATCGAAAATCGTTGACACGGTTTTGCAGTTCATTTCTCCGAGATTAAAATCCGACAAAGTGTGAAATTGTGCAACAAAACGCTAGTGGTCTGGAGCTTCTCAAGTAAACAAGGTTGTTTTTAGTTCGGGGTCTTAAAAATACAAGAAAAATTTAAACTTCGATAAACTAAACAACTTCATAAGATAGAGCAATATTTTAGCTTTAAAATGATATATAGCTGATTATCATAGCATAAGTTGCGACGCGACGAGAATCTTTTTCCAAAGACACCCCTCACGGGTTTACAGAGACCTTAACAACAGTTCATCTGTTTTTAGATTTGTGGCACTAAAAATACAAATCCCAGACGCTTAAACACGAACTATTAAAAATAGCTTGTTAACCCCAGGAAATTTGTAGCGAAGAAAGCAAAAGTCCAGCAACATCCTTGACCGTATTGAAATTTAGATGATTTAATATTTCAATATGTGTTACACGTGTTTATGTGTTTATCGCACTTTTCAATAATGTTGCATTATTGCAATACAAGTCTGCAATTGCAGTAGTGTTCCTAAAAAATCAATCAGATTGTTATTAGCAAATAGACCTTTTTCCAAAATGGCCGCCGAAATTTCAAATCGATTTTTGTTACAAATGAACACTAGCACTAGAACACACATCAACACTTTAGTAAAACTACAAAATTTCGCTGCATTATATCCAATATCTTCCGAGAAAATGAACGTTGAAAAGTTGAAAATTTACAGACGTTTGTATGACTGGGGTATGCGTCATACCCCCAGTCATACAAATCTCTGTAAAATTTTCAATTTTCAGACGCTGCTTTCTCAGCCGACATCGCATTTGGCATAACGAAAATTTAAGGTATTACTAATGTGAGGATACTCTTTCTAATGCCAGAATTTGATTTTCAGTCAGTTTAATTTTAAGACATGTGAATTTGCGGCGGCCATTTTGGAAAAAGGTCTATTGTCATAATAGCATAGGAACTACAAACCGGGTCAACACAGACAACGAGGTATGGCTTGATCATGTCTGAAATCCCTTCTTCGTTTCGCACATATGTTCCGTCTCAGCTTTCCAACATGTTCACATTTTGTATTAAGAGTAATAACAAAGTTAACACTTTTCATAAATGACTTTGTGAATGGACGATATCAGCTATAAGCGCGCGCGCTCCCACAACTACCAGAATGCTTCGCGCGCTTCTTTAACAGTTTGTTCGACAAATGTCCCACATCTACCGACATACGGCGCGCGCGTGCGTTTTAGCTGGAATCGTCCATTGACCACGATTTTATGTTTGCATGTCTTAGAAAAGAAATATTTTTCAGCTATGCTTCGGTGAGATTCCGTTTATAATTTTATCCGAGCAAATAGGAGCAAATTACAAACCAACAAATTCCCCAAAGGCATTCTTCATAGAGTCCACAGCATTTTCCTTCCGTGGTTACATACTTTTATGTACCCATGGCTGAGAGCCAATCAGAATTCGAGAGATGCGCGCGTTGTGGTATAAAGTCAGATGTTCGACATAACGTGCGTATCTTGGCCCACCACAACGTTTCCACTTTGGCTGATCGTTGAAGGTTCATTTCCGAGAAGCAGGAAGCTTTTAAAACTTTCAAAAGATTTCGGAACTGAGTGGGCGGTATGTTAATCTGTGATAATTTATTACTTTAAGTGGCCAGGTCAAATCTAATGGTCATGGCAATAAGAAGTTGTACAGGAAAGGCACGTTTCTTTTGCAGTGGTTCTAAGATGTTTGTCCTGATTTCGCAAGTTGGGCCATTCCATTTTTAAGCCGAAGAGCTCATTTTCTTTAGTAACCCCCTCGGAAAAAAGAAAAAGTCCTTTTTGGATTGCACCCCCTCGGAAAAACCCACGGAAGAGACTATTTTTTTATTGCACCCCCTCGGAAGAACCCATGGAAGAGCCTTTTTCTTATTGTACCCTCTCGGAAAATTCGGTTTGACCCCCTCGGAAATGGCCATTTTACTATACCCCCTAGGAAAACGTCTTCTGTAGGGGGGTGCGGCTAAAAAATGGAATGGCCCGTTGCGGAACAAAATACCTTAAAAGAAAGTATTTTCTTGTGACAGCGGCTTCAGCGCGGAAGAAAATACCTGAAACAGGATGTCTCCGTCCGCAAAACGGATTGTGATCGAGATATCCCCTCCTTTCATATTGAACGACATCCTTGCTTCGTTTTTGAAACACTGTTACAATGACCGTGACCCTGAATAACAAAAAAGAAAGCTCCAAGATCGACAAGGCCCTGGGATCGAGGTTGCAAGATCGATAGATTGGAAGTTTACGAAGCTATACGAAAAATAAATTGACGCATTCTACAATTCCGTCAGTCTCGTTCCCATACGCTTTCCGTTTTTTTTTAGGGCGCACAAAGAGACGCATCTACAACAACTATATGGTTGGCTAAGTGTCAAGCATTCTCGTTCCCAGAGCCTCTCGGTCAAGCTGACTCGGCGGCTCTGGACGCAGACGAAACCGGAAGTCCTAGAATCTAGGACATCCTGTATTGTCGGTTAGGCAAATTTCAAAATGGCGAGCAGGAACCTCGGCCAATCAGATTCGACCTACGATTGTCTGCCACCAGAGCCTACGACAAACAACAACAGCGAAGTAGGCTCTGGGGGGGGGGGGGGGGGGGGGGACGAGATTGATTGTCAAGGCGCTGGGTCTCTCACCGCCGTGGTCCAGGATCGATTCTCGGCTAGGGCAGAGGAAAGTTTCTTCTGTTCTAATCTTGATCGAGACAGTTTCATATTGTGGTGTTTCCTTTGTCTTTCGGATGGGGCAATAAACCTGCCTTCCCCTTCTTCCCCTAAAGAACTCATTCCACACTGTAAGAGTAGGGGATTGTCTCCCGGCGCAATTACTTGGGTCTCGGAGGCACTACATATACTTTTAAACAGCCCTCATAATTGTAAGCTGCGCGGCAGCAATTTGCGCCATCTAATGCAGCCCGTTAAAGGGGCTCTCGCACGCTCGCTGGCCACTTCTCTGACAAGAAAATAGTTCAAATCGCAATCCAATTCCATCCTCTTGATAACAGGTCAAAACAACCTAGAATTGCATTTGTCTAACACTTGAAAGGTTTTTCTATTAATCTGGAGGATTATTTTGATTACTACGGGCAAATGTACATGAGTTTTCACGGATACAATTTTACCTATTTTAAGTCCACGGTGGACGAATATTAAGCGTGCGAGTGCCCCTTTAAGTCCTCCAACTTCTCCTTGTCTAGCGGTCGCTTCTGTCGACCGCTTTGAAATCTCTCACGATATTGAGAAGACCATTTCTTCTTCTTCTGTTAAACGTTTTATTTGTTTTTTTCTATTTCTTGTGTTTATTTTCAGTTTTATTTTACTGCTCGTCATTTGCATTTTTTTTCGATAATTACGACACCATGTGGTAGTTTAGATAGTTGCAAGCAAGCAACACTCTTCACATCTCTATTTATGTGGCAGTGTTAACTGTTTCGATGGCTAGCTGTGTCCTTTATTATATATAAACTGCAGTGTTTTTATCAGGATTTCGGCCACTGAGAAATAGCGTAATTCGCACGTGTGAAAAATTACGATAATTACAAAAACGTTTCCATAATAAACAGAGAAATGCATGGGCACTTGGAGATATTAAATTTGTCTTCTCGTGTTCAAATTTAATACAGAAACGATTGACCTCTACTAAATCTATTTGCAGCTTGTTCTCGGCCCCCATTGCTACAAAAGACGTAGTTTTAAACTAAAAATGATACGTTGTATACTAGCACGCCGAGAGAAAGAACCGAGAAGCGAGACGTTCTAGTAACACGAAAATCTTGAAAATAAAGCTTTGCATTCGATAGTACATTTGACGTTTATAGCGTGAAATAAGTACCGTCAAATTTCGCCCTTTTCTTAGGATATCCAATTTCTGGGTTAACCTTATGCCACTGAATTCGAAAGCGTAGCAAGTAATTGTAGTTCCTGTACGTAGTATTCCCACATAAGCAAGTCATTACACCGGGCGGACTAGATATGACGTTCAGTATTCTATGATAGGGCAGCAGGTGATGACCCTGTGTCACTAGACTGCGAAAGCAGTGGCTTGGTAGCGACCCGGGGGGGGACTCCCTTATTTTGGGGCGGGGGTGCTCGTCGGGAACTTTCGATTTTACCCCTAAAAGGTACCAAACATGGCGTCACTTAGTTGATTTTGACCCCTAAAAGGTACCAAAAAGACGCATTTCCCCTCGTAATTTTCTCGTATTTTTTTACGAGGGCAAATACGTCCGAAATTCAGGCCACCAACAAGTGTGATTCGCTTGATTTGCTTTTACGGCCATCTAACAGGTACCTATCTCGAAAAAATTGCAAGTTTTCGAATTTTACCCCTAAGAGGTACCAGAGGCCTGATTTTAAACCCTAAAAGGTACGACGAGCACCCCCGCCCCAAAAATATGGGAGTCCCCTCCCGGGGGTAGCGAGCGCCGAGAGAGTTCCTTTCCTCGTGAGCGACCAGCAGCAACAAGCTTCTTTTCGTAGATTGTGTTCACAATGTAGGGACCGCGATTGGTGTGTGTGTGTAGGGGGGGAGGGGTTGGGGAGACATTGTAATACCGCCGATCGGTTAGCGCAGTGGGATCGAAACTCGGCCGGGCCAATTTCTTCTCTTTCAAGTCGACGCAAGTTTTGCTGCTTTCATCGATTTGCGAACTAGCGATGACCAGTGTTAAAATTTTCATGTAACTGGTGTCTCTTCGTTTGTCCACCACATCGCAAGTGTACGCAAGTCCGTGCAAGTCACAACTTGTGTGAACTTGCGTTTCGTTAGTGCAGGGCTTTTGCCCTAAAGCCCCCGAAATGTTTCGTGCCTAGCAATCAAGGCACGTGCTTGTTTTGTCACGTTGCTAAAAGATTCTACTACACTTGAGTCTTTATAGCGACGCTCCCCTGCAATGGTACAACGCAGCTATTGAGAGAATCTTTCCAGATGCAATGACTTCTTGCGAAGCTAGTCATTTATACCTCTCTAAACTGATAAGTTGAACTCAAAATAATATTTGCGTGTCTCGTGATTTCGCATGTTCTTAACACATTTTTCTGCTCCTAGTTTGTGTTGTGTTTCGAAGCTGCAGAGGCGTTCGTGAAAGTGTTAACAGGTTGTATTATTTCTTGTTGAAGTTGCCCCATCAACATTAAAATGGTAATGTTGTAATTATCGTAGCTGTATATTTAAAACAAAAACACGTATCAGACGTATGAGTGTTCAAGTATAACGTTTTACGAATTTAAAGTGTTTCTTTGGCATTCTAAACATTTTTGCGTGCTTGAACTAGTCGGTATAATCCTACTTAGAATTCAAAAGCTGAATGAGCCGGTTGTTTATCACAAAAAATCTGAATCAGATTAGTCATTCCAGTCTGCTGATATCGTCCAAAATTTTCTACACACCGCGCGCTTATAGCTGTAATCGTCCATTGAAATAGGTGTATACATCATTTGGACTTTGATAGCTCCTACAGATGCATAGAAATTAGAATACGTAATGGAATAGACAAATCTTACTGCAATCTCGTCTAAATCGTAGATAAAGATTTCTATTAAAAAAGGAGCTCCATTTGGTCCATTATATACTACTTCGAAATAACTTCAAACTTGTATTCACAGCCTTTAATAAACACTTCCACAGTTTCCTTTTCTTTTGTAATCAACCAGTTGACGAAAATGTATTCACGCCACTGAAAAGATCACCCATTTCAGATCACGTGGCATTCCCATGAGTATTCTTTCTTTCTTTTTCTGCTACGCACCGAAGGATATATGAATATGGTAGCATTCCAAACAAAGAGAGAATACTGATGGGAATGCCACGTGATCTGAAATCGGCAAAACATTACGCCCAAGCCGAGGAGGTCTATTGAGTAAATTAAGGACGAAATGTTGTAAATTGATCGAGACAATAAGGTCCTTGAATTTGTGAAATTCAATATTTCGTTCACACGGAGCAAAAGTTCGCCCCAAACTTCGTGACATTTCAGAGCTGTTTCTTCCGCCCAACGTTTCGCTGGGAAATGTTATGAATACTCCTTGAAATAAAGCCAATAATTAGATGAATATTATATGTTGGATTTATGAACGAAAAGCATTTGTATTCCGTCTAAAAGAATGTTAAATTCGCATTTTTTCCGAGCTGCCTTTAAGGTTGGCAAAATAAGAACGCTTGAAATTCATTTAGTATCTCGAAAACTAAGTTATGTTTTCATGACTAATTCTTAGTCTTGACGTTCCTATAAACATTGCATAATAGCTTCTTGTTTATTTTGACGATAATTTCGTCACTATTTTCGTCACTTCAATTTCCCTTTCTTCCAGACAAATATTGAAAAACAAGTGACACAAGGGATGCAAACATTTATCCAGTACATCTCTTGTGGAATGATGAGACAACAAGCCCCGTTGCGTGGTTAGAGACTCGCGTTTCGTTACTTAGATAAAGGTGGTTTTGATCAACGCAAGACATTCTTTGTTGTCATGTTTTCGCTAAGCAAAGGCATCTAACTTCTCGTCCTTTTTCGTGTATTGATAAAAAGTGCCCACGGATTGGAGCTGAGTTGCGTACTATGAAGTTTAATCATCTTCCAATTTGTGTTTTGGCTCGAGAGGGAAAGAAGAAAAAAACAGTTGCACACTGTATGTGTTTTATTGTATACCTATGTGTGTAAATCTATGTGTGTATTCTATGTTTAAGATGAAAGTGACCTATTATCACATTGTATAATCACGTTACGGGTTGTAGGTGGCGTTTGAATTCACGTTTAGCCTTTGTCGACAGACTCTGCCTCGTTATTCATATTTAAGAGTGATCCATTGTTTCAAATGAATTGCACGGTGACTCTGGTTTCGCGAATTGCACTCGGCCTTCTTGGTCAGCGTCATATACTTCTTACTAAAGTCAACCTGATAGACAATGTCATGTTTTCGTTTATACGAGACCCGGGCCAAACTAATTCAACATTTGATTAGAATTTGTGAATTTTTATTCAATGAATATTCACGAACAAGCTTTCAGAACCCGACGAAACGTAAATATTTTTAAATGCATGTCCAGCGATGTTTAACGTTGCTCAATGTATATGTTTATTTTTCTAAATTACTGAAGACGTAACTATGGCCCATTCAACGTAATAGTTTAATCGCGTTGAATCAAGTCGTAAAAATCCCGGTTCCCGTCTTGTACGATGCAAATCTTTGCAAGTGCTATATCTTTTAGTCATCGCATTCAATTGATGAATAAACAAAATATATAAATTATTCATTTTTCGATGCCGATGCGATTTCTTTTGTGTTATTCCCCTAAGCCTCGGACTCGAGTTAGAATTTTACTTTTAATATATCGAAATTGGTCTATTGCCGACTATCCACTGCTGAGCATCGCTGAACATTTTGCGCTAATAGAAAATAGTCATGTTAAATGGTCATTTTGAACTAGATGGCCCGAGCGTAAGCATGTAAGTTTAGTTACGCTTGTTTGTGTGCCATTGAAGATGCGAACTGATTGCAAGTTGCGCGCTGTTATTTTATCTTTTGTGAAGTTCAGTCTCCTTTTTGATGCCAAGCGCAGCTTTAGTTATAGCGGCGCCAAATTATGGAACGCTTGCAAAATTCAAACGTGAATAAATCACTATGCTCGTGTGATGCCCATGTGCGGGGGTCCTCCACGTTATTTTTGACTTGATATATATATTTGTCTTTCTTTAGTATATCCACCTATTGGCGAAGCATGAAATAAATAAACACGTATCCATCGAAAGTTTTAAACCATTTTCACATGCTATGTGTGCTCATGACGTGACATTGTTTAAAATTGGGCGTTGTTTGCTCCAATATTGGGAATTGGATGTGCGAATAAGGTTACCTTTCTGTAGTTAATATAGAACTCGTAATTAAGTTGCGTTATTAGGACAGCATAGTCGCTTAAGGAGAGGAATTTACCTGCCTTAGTTGGACCATTTTCTTGGTAAAATGGATGAAACAGAAGACAAAACACTTGTTTCGACTTCCTTGACGATTTTGCCAAGATGATTTAAAGTAGGACCTAAGATAGGAAGGAACACAATAATAATTTCCTGACTTTCGAACGTCATTCCTTTAAACTGTAACCCGTGGAACGATAAAAGTCTAGGTTTATTGCATTTATACTACGCAATTTTGAAATTTCGTGCGATGGTGCATGCAACTGGCGTTACGCCCTATCGTTATGCGGTCCACTTGAGCGCGGCAAACGTTAGATCCATCCCATGCGGCATGTTAAACGATAACCTTATGCAGAAAATAACACTCAAGTAAAGACAGCTTTATCAGGGAATTAAAGTGCAGAAAATTTAAGACTTTCTGTTCATTGAATTGATGTAGGTATTTGGGAATCATATTAGGGAATAATGACACAGCAAATCTAGATTGCTTCCGATAGTGCTTTGTATGTTGATCTCTTCATCCCCGCGATGAGTGTAATATCCTTGAGAGGTCAGTCTATCAGCAGACTATCAGAAAGACGTATTAATAACAACGCGGCGAAAACTATTTAAGCAGCTTTCACATAGTGAGATGCTTCACTTCGTTCTCACACCCCAGACAAATCAATAAGGACTCCGGTCTCACAAGACAAGTGCATCTTTTAGACTTCCAAACTAAAACTTTAAAATGACTTCACTTGTAGGACAAAAGATCTTTGGTGGACTGGTTTTGCTCCTAGTAGCGTGTTTTTCGGATAGAATTAAGAATCTTTTTCACGAAGGTGCATTAAATCAGACGCTGCTCCTCTACATTCATTTGCTGTCTGTTGCTTCTTGGATCGGGATGCAAGCTTGGGTGATCTTCATTGCTGGTAAGCTGTTTAAAGATCTTAATTCTCCTTTGTGGAAACCATACACTTGACTGTTTATCTGTTATGAGAGTTCAGTGTTTTATCATTGTTTTCAAGTTGTTGTAATGATAAAATTGCGCTCTGGCCATGACGATCGCTTTTGAAATATCTACGACACAGAAAAAGAATCTATTTCCAACATTAAAACGTATTGAGTTACCAATGTAGGTTTTTTTATGAAGTGGTGAAACAAGTAACAGCCTTTTGTATGGCCTTTACAAGCTGCGATTTGTCGGTCGACCCCGACAAAATAAAATCTGATGTGATGCCACAGATTTTTTAGTGTCGGGCCGACATCGAATGAACCTTACAAGAAATCGGCTCGACAAATCGCAGGTGTGAAACAGCCAATAGAGTAATTTGCTCGAGAATGTTAAGGACGCATACTTTTGCATCTTTCTTTAGTTATCTTTCTTTAGTTTTCCAATGCTAAGGTAATGAGTAAAAACGCCTTTTGTCATCTCTTCTCGATGCTGCAAACAAGTGAACCTCATGTGACCACTCAAATTGAGATGATGGAGATTTAACATGGACTTATATTTAAGTTGATCGATAATACTGCGGCCTTCACTATAATTTGCGAACTCTGAAGCAACAGCTAAACCTGTTTCAGCAGCTTCCTTCGATTGCACAGCCCACAAACATCACTCAGAGGTCGGCAAAAGCTATCGGGTTGCGTAGATGTTTGATTAGGTAACACTTTGATGAAGACACAATAAGTCGGTGCAGAGTTATGAAAACCGCAGTATTGCTAAATAATTTCAACGCTGGAGATCTTTAAAACTACTTCAACATGCTCCCCTAGTGAATAAAGGTCTTGTCACCATTTGATCGAAGCACTTGTTGATATTTAAAACATTTTCGAGGACTTGAACTAACGTGGAACTTTCTGTCTACTTTCTAAGTAAAAAGGGTCGTACTTCGAGAGGTAGCTCGAGCTACATCAATTACACAACCCTTTGTTCTCCAATTGCAGTTTATTTAAGTTTATGGAGCCTTACCACTGTATGCATTGCTACGCGACCTCAAAATTCAATGTTGCGATGGGCGATTGGCGATTTTTAGCCGTCAATCAAACCAAAACGCTGGATTCGGCTGCTTTACTGGATCAATATTGATTGCAAAATCAACCAAAATGGTTTTAAGCTATCGTTTGGCTTCCCTTGCCTGGAATGTTTAACTCTCTGTTCAAGAAAATTGATATTCAAATTTTCTTGCGTAAAATCGCCCATCGCAACAGTGAATTTTGAAGGTCGCGTAGCAATGCATACAGTAGTAAGGTTCAAGTGCACCATAATAATTACTTTTGACTATTCTGCTTTCTGTCACTCACCGGATGCCAGCACATTCTAAGAAGATTCCACAATCTAGTGTTGCTATTTTGTTATTGTAGTTGAGCTTAGTTTGGATAACCGAGTGACTTATCTCAACTCATTTTTCCTCCCCCCAGGCATCACGATGTATTTCAACATGCCTCGTCACGTGTTTGGCCACATCCAATCAAAACTCTGGCCATTGTTCTTCCGTATCGGCACAGGACTCAGTCTCGTCGCCCTGGTAACACATGGCGCGCCCATGAAACTGAAGGCGGAGAAAACAAGCGTAGAAGAATTCCAGGTTAGTACGGCACGAGTATTTTTCTGTTGATTCAACAACCCAGTAGTTAGACAGTATATAATAATAACAAATAATAATAAGTTTTTATTACCAAAACATAAAAATACATATCTTTGTTACATTCTAATGTCCTATGTACACTCAATAAAATCTACCCAGTATATGAGCGTGGAATTTACGCTACCCTAGCATATGGTGTATATGATGGCCAAAGTGTTTCGGATAGACGATTTATTACTCAAAATAAATTTAGGGAGAGGCATATCGGACACAATGAGCTCTTCAAACCTGCTTCATTCTAGTCGACTGTGACAGTCAGCTAAAATGCGTTTTATTAAGCAATAAAGCACACCTTTCTCTGACTTTATCGGTGAACTAGAGCATGCGTGATGTTAGGAGAGACACGATGCGAACGTTTGATTTTAAAACGTTTCAAGTGTCTCCCAACATTTCGCAGATAAAATCACAGAAAATTGTGCTCTAATGATTTTATGATGTAGTGGAGGATAACCATTTTATCGGCGTATAGATTTGGAGCATAGATTTGGACCAATCAGATCGCGCGTTGTATCGTTGCTATATGTGGTATTTATAAATTTTTATACGGATGACGCAAAGCAGTTCACCTACTATCTTGCTACGTGCTACTGAAGATTCCAAATGATAAATAATTGCCCCATGGCGAAAAAAAGCAAGAGGGTCGAAAACGTGCAATCCGAAGCGCATATTTAATACGACGCGTAAATATTTAACAAAAACAACTTCCGTTACAACGAAGTTTGTAAACTTTATCAAACTCTTGACCTACAAACGTGCTTTTACACTTGTCCAGAAAAAGAAACAGATTTCTTCATCTGCTCTTTGGAATTGCTTAGTCATTTGCATGGCATTATGGAATTGATATGGAATGATATTTCGCGTGTCATAGGAACTATCTAAGGGCATTGGCCCCGAAACTAGATGCACATTTTATAGTTCTATGGCCGAGCTCAACGCGGCTAAGGCGCAGTTGCGAAGCCCCGTAGTTATCAAGGAGATACTTTAGTGAAATATTCTTGAGGCTTTAACTTAATCTGTTTATTATTCTTTTCTGCAGCACATGTCCGGACTGATCGTATCCTTTGTATGCACTGTCGTGAATGCCCTTGTCCTTGAGCCAATGGGAACAAGACTCTGGATGGAGCGATTTCTATACGAAAAAGAGCGGGGATTTGGCGACGAGGTGGGCCCCCTAAAGAACAAGGAGGAACTGAATACCGCCGAGTACAAGAAACTAACGCACAACTTTGGCAAGGTGCACGGACTTTCGTCCCTTGCTACCATATTTGCTTATGCCGGATGTTTGGTCTACCTGTGGTTCCTAACATGTCACCTGACGAGCACGTGATCGGGAAGTGAACAGCATGTGATCAGCATGACTTTGTCGTTGCCACTGATCACCAGTCATGCCGTGATATAACACCTGATCACGCTCTAATCACGTCACACTTCGTACTGTTACGACAAGATCCAACTGGATATGCAAATGAGTTGCTAAAACGACCCCAGAGCGAGAATCAAAAGTAGACAGTGACATGAAAATGCATTTAGAAAATTCTGGCGTTGTTAGACGTTATATCAATTGATGCCAAGTCACTTGCCGTTATTATGAGAGATGAGAGGCACAAGAAGCTCTCAGAAAAAGATAGAATACTGTGGACTATGAACTCCCCGTGGAGAAACGCTAGGACTAGGGAGGACAGAGCAGAAACACTGCATGGGCTTTCCACTCGCAGTGAGACCACACATGAATTATTTACAAAATAACTGATATTATTTAATGCCAAGTTCAAGGAACGAACGATATACTTTGTGCAAGCAGAATTCCAAATGTCATTAGTTAGTCGGTTGGCAGGCTTTTCAAAAGTTCTAATACCATTTCCCCGGTAAAAACAAAAATGTTTTCCTAGGCTCACAAGTTCTTAGCTGATAGCGCCATAGAATATGTAAGATGAAAATTGAAGGAATATTTATAATAGCAACCTATAAAATGTTCTTTTTAAAATATTTAAGGGGGCTCGGGGGAGATATAAATTAGAGTAAATAGAATGTGGTGACAGATTACATGTCCTTAGTATAAAAAAATGTGTAAAAGTTGTTTTCTAATAGTTGTAAATAGTATTCTTATCAAGGGAAATAAACTAAGAATTTTGCATATTTAGCTTGTTCTTACCCATTGAACCTAACCTTGCATATACGATTTGATAGCAGCTTCGCTGATACTCTAGCGCTTTCCATTTACCACAAATTTTTGGAAATTTGGGACAACAATTTGAGCTTGCCCAAGAAACCGATAATGTCTAAAATGTTGGGAAAACGCTTTCCATTTGGCAACATTCCCGTTTTTTTACCTTGGAATAATGCTTTGCATTTGAATGATTAGATTCCGGTTTGGCATATGGAAAGTATAACCCCCTTTTTCGGATCCCATTGACTGGAAGCAGCGAGGTGGTACTCACTACCGTCACATGCGAGTTTTCCGACGTATTTTTCTTTACTTATAACGTTTTGCATTTGGCTACTTTGCACTATGGTTTATAGAGAAACACGTCGAATTATCTATTTTTCAACTGATTTTGATTAATATTTCTGATAATATGAGAAATTTTATCTCCTTACCGGGTGGGGTCTGGTAACTAGTCAAACGCAAGATTCCTTTCTTTTGCAAAAAAACCCACTTGCACTCTCCCAATATCAAAAATTCGAACGGTACATAACAGTTGGAAAAATCACCAGTCACAACGTTTATAATAAAAACCTTTCTTTTAGAAATGCCATTTGCAAGTGTTTCTGATAACACCTGACCCTGGTAGGTTCAAATCTAGTGAGCCTTTGGCAGTTAAGTTTGCTGCGTAGTCAATCACAATCGTGTGAGCCAATCGGATCCTTGTTCAGTGCACTCCTTTGGCTTGTTTTTCGAGACATGTCGCAACAGACATGTCGCACTAGGCGAAACTAGGAAAGGATCTGATTGGCTCACGAGTTTGATTGACTACGCTTGATTTTCTTGACAAAAAATGGTCTTCGAAACGCTCTTGGCCTATTTCTTCAAACTTATAGTCTGACCTCATTGGCGTTGGTATTGCGAAAAGTTATCTTGCATGTCTGGGTGGATTCTTCAACTCAAAAAATGGAGGGCCGCCATTTCGTTGCCATGGAAGCGTCAATTTAAACAAAACATGTAAACACATATAACGATCAATTGCATGTTTCTTGTAAAGTGGCTTGCCTTTCTGTGTATGTATAGCACGTGAGATACAGGCCATACCAGACCGAAGAGTCAACTAAAAACTGCTATTAGCCACCTTAAAGTGCAAATTTTCTTAGTTTTTTTATTAATAACACGCAATGGCAGTGGTTCAAAATACCTATTTTTTTGCAAAATACAGACAACGCTTCAAATCTACTAAGATGCCTATTGTCTTGAATAAATTCCCGTTGATTTGCGATAAATGTGAAACTAATCGCGCGCTAAAATTATCTGAAAAACAGAAAAAATGAAGAACTTTTCTAAACTGTAATGAATTTCTTCCGAATTGCATAAATTACAAAAATAACATAGTGAGTTTTAAATCTCGTGTGTTATAGCCGAAATCTACCTCGTCGGTGCGAATGGAATCTCAGATGTATAGGTTTAAATAGTTTGAGCAAAAAACCTTGATTTTTTTAAATGTAAACGAAGAAATTAGAAACAAACTTCGGTAGCAATCACATTTGCTGTCGTTTGTTTAGATATGTAAATTTTATGAAGTGGGGGACAAAACTTTCAGTAAACTTCACGCCATTGCTAAACTCGCTCAAAATAGGCTATACGTCCGGGCAATAG
This sequence comes from Scolanthus callimorphus, assembly GCA_033964015.1. Classification (NCBI taxonomy): domain Eukaryota; kingdom Metazoa; phylum Cnidaria; class Anthozoa; order Actiniaria; family Edwardsiidae; genus Scolanthus; species Scolanthus callimorphus. The sequence goes on along the minus strand of CM066925.1, from coordinate 15,041,385 downwards.
ACCAAATGACTGCAATTTTACTAGACCACACATCTGTAGTTTCTTAGTGCAATAAGGCTTATGGTTATCTATATATTAGAGGAAATGCAAACCTCGGTCGTATTATTATGCTTTAGATTTTGGTGGGGGACAATGCTTTCAGTAAACTTCGAAATTTTATATTTCCAAGAACTTATTTCCGATCTCAGTCAGAATGCCACATTTCGACATAAAAATCTATAGACCATAGTTGGCTCAGTTTGTTTCATTGCGGCGTTGCTTATTTTGACAATAAATCTAAAAAACCTGAAATACGCTAAAATTATCAAATTTTTGGGACACGAAAATGGCAAAGACGTTTTCACTAATAATATCGAAGAAGATGCATACATTGAAGAAAATACCATATAAGTTATTTCATTTAGGATTGGAACTTCGATTTATGGCAAATTTTGCGTTGTATGTTTTATCCATGAAGAAATAAGTAAAAATATTTTTACACCAGGCGCTGAACGTGTGACGCTGGGACATGCAAATTTGCATAAAAACAGAGATATTTATAATGATTTTTCGATCCTAAAAACTCTTTTTCACAAAAATTATTTTTCCAGGGAAAGATGAGTATTAGGTGCATAGACTTGTGCTTAGAGAATGAGCTTACTGCAAACCGATGCTTTAAAAATTGATTTTAACGGCAAAAATTGGCGAGTGAGTACCACCTCGCTGCTTCCAGTCATTGGAGACGCTCAGGTGATAACCCGATTTGGCATTTAGGGTGTTGTTAAGGAGAATGGAAACTTAAACTTTGGCTAAAAAAAAGTAGCGCGCTTTCTTGATGTTTGTCGTAACTGGATTTTGCGATTGGAAAATGAAAGTGCGTGAGTTGTGAAGATAACAAGCACCTATCCTTACTGTTGAATAATAAAAAAGAATCCATTACTAGGAAGTGTTGATCAGTTACTATATATTTGCCTCCAACACAGTAGGACAAATGCTATTTGTAGAACCTTATTTCATACTGCTAATCAAGGGAATGATTTGTCAACCTAAAAAGTAAGGCCTACTCCGAGTCCTAAGATCGCCGTAATCTTTGGCGATCTCAAGGCGATCTTGGCCGATCTTAAGGTGTTAACACTTAGTCCAACGAGATTGATCTCTCAAGGAAGGGGCCATTTAAGCTAAGATATTATTAAAAGTATTAACGCTAATGGAGATCAGATAATGCGCACATATTGTCAAAAGATACCTGCTCATATTCTCCAAGATTGAAGTTCATAGCGAGTATATTGTTAAAGTTGTATACGAAAATATTTTCGCGAAATGCGCTCAGACTTTCGTATGAGTCACCTTAAGCAATATTAGGACCCGTAGTAGGCCTAAGGTGTTTTTTTTTTCTGTAGAAATCAGTCTACAGATTTTGTAGAAACGTCTTGTCCTAACTTAATTGAACCTAACTTAATTGAGCAACGTAATTGAGATTTTGTTGAAAAGACGCAAATAATTTTGATGCTAAAAATAACATACAATCTACAGTGTTTGTGGATAGTAGTAATTGTAAAAGGTCGTCACTCCTAGTAATGGACTCCTACTAAATATGTGTAAGAATTATATGGTGTCGCTAGTACAGTGACCCAAACTACATGCCTTTTAGGTCTCATTGTTCTCAATACATAGTGGTCTCTTTCACTTGTGCAGGTTGCAAATATATGGCTGGGCGGTTCTTAAATTATGAATAAGTATTTTGATTCGGCGTCTCGAACGTTATAAATATTATCGGTTAGGCTGAAAGAAAATGCATAAATACCTCAAAAAATGACGGAAATTATCCTAGACTAGCGTTAAACTCTTTTCAAAAGGCATCAAATAGCTTTATGTATCTGGTAGGGAAGATGAACGTTCTAAAAGTGGCAAAAATTGTGCTTGTACTTTCTATATGTACTATAGTTCTTTCGCATAAGAAGCACTTGAAAAATCATAGATCAAAGATCCACAGAAGTAAAATCTTAAACGATGTAAATGACTTGGTGAAAAAGGGAATCGTGGAAGAAAAGGACAAAGAAGCGGGGTCTACGGATGTGAAAATTGCGGAGATTTCACACGAAGATCTTGGTGATTCGATTGAGCTTTATACCAGTGAAACGAAAGTTCACACGGATACAGATGAAGTGGAAACAAAGTATAAAGAAGCAACTAAAGATATATCCGAGGGAGAAAGTGGAGGTGAGGGACAAACACACAGAAACAGTAATGGAGAAAAACAGAAATCTGGGACATCAACCGCTGAGCTTTTTTCCAGTGGAACGAAACCTCGCGATGAATTGGAAAGAAACGATAAAACCGCAACTAACGACAACTACAACTCCGAGGGAGAAGTATCTAGTGGAATTGAGGAACAAAAAGGAAACAGCAATGGAAAAAAACTGCAATCGGGAACATCAACCTCTTCAGAAGTTAAGAGCACAAGTCTTGATAACATGAAAGAAGTTCCTGGAGAGACTGCTAAAAAAGAATATACTCAAACTACAGATCCTGCTGCAATATATAATCTCTCGATGCAACTCTTTTCGGATGCTAAAACTCAGCAGCAGCAGCAACAACAGCAGCAGAGTGCTAATGCCAACACAGTTGGGCAAGCAATAAATATACCTGTCCTGCCTGCCCCTGTCCCTGCCGCTGTCATGTCTGCCCCTGTTCCTAATCCTGTTTCTATTCCTGTTATTAACATTCAAAGTCAATCTGGAGGCAGTCAAATCATGGCACAAACTAACCCGGATGATGTAAAAGGGAATGGACAAAAGGTTATGTTAGATTCATCAAGTTCTGATACCCAGGTGGAAGCAACCAAAATTCCTAGTGAAAATAAGGCTCCAAATGTTGTCAGTCTTCAACTAAATGTTGATACGGGTGAAGTGAAGGCCGGAGCCGAGGCGCAAGCCGCGAACTCCAGCACCACAACAGCAAGTGATAAAGAGAAACCGAAGGGACAGTCGGACAGCGAGGGTGGGCATGAGGAAGGCAGTGCTGCGGGAAATACTCATGAAAATACTCAAGTTGTTGTTGATGCAAAACAGGGGAATCTCAACAAGGAGAAGATGGCCAGCGAAACTGGGGCCGGAGAGGGCAGCACTGTGGGAAATACTCATGAGAATACTCAAGTTGTTGTTAATGAATCTAAGAAACCAAGTCCAGAGACCGATGCCAAACATGGGAATCTCGACAAGGAGAAGTTGGCCAGCCAAACTGGAGCCGGAGAGGGCAGCGCTGCGGGGAATACTCATGAGAGTACTCAAATTGTTAATGAATCTACGAAACCAAAACAAGAGACCGATGCCAAACAGGGGAATCTCAAACTCATGGCCAGCAAAATTGGAACCGAGGAGGGCAGTGTTGCCGTCGAGACTGAACACGATAACACTAAGGCAAATCAAAAAGTCCCAAAAGCTAAGCAAAATGGGAAAATGCTTAGAAAAATGACTAAAGCCTATCAAGGGAAAGTGATCAAGCTGAAAGCGGGTAATGGGAGTGGATCATCACTATTGGATTTTGCGTATTTTGATGAGGGGAACCAAACTTCTAGTGGCGGAGGTGCCGATGACTCGTCTAATTGCACTGGCTCGGCAGAGTGCACCGTGGAACCTTTTCCTGTGGACAGCGTAGCTAGTAAGTCGTGATTTATTTTGATCGGTTGGTAAAAAGGAGGGGGAGCGTGACGAATTATTTGTCGCGTGCGAGCAAATCCTGGTTTGCTTCTCGAGTCTTAAACTGAATGCGGTGTCAACATAATCATTGCTATTATTGATCAACACCATAAACAGCAACATATAAATTGGCATCAACATCATCACCCATCATCATCCTTGTCGCCATCGGTCATCGAACCGATTGGGGAGCCTTAACGGAGTAAACAGTCTCAACCATCATAATGCTACTGGCAGGTCCCGAGGTGCCATTGTCGCCTAACTGAAAAAAATCTAGTCGCCTAAGAGTGAAGTTTGGTCGCCATAAAGCCCTGGCTAAACTAGGACACATGTAGCGCGCAACATTATAAAAACATGTTTCCCAATTTAGCCACGCGTGAAACATTGTTGCGGGCGACAAATTTTGTAGCCGGGACACAAAGAAACGTTTCTTTGCAAGACAAGAAACATTTTGCGTGTCCGAGACACGCGTGCGATGTTTCCTAGTTTAGCCACTCGGGGAAACATACAGGACACAATGTTGCGCGCTACATGTATCCTAGTTCAGCCGTAGCTTAAGAGATTAGCATCAATCTTTTTCTCTCGAACTAATGCTGTTGACTCCCAATTTTTAAAATAACATTTTTTAAACCTACGGACTGGTATGTCGCCATTTGTCGACGAGGTTGAAATGTTTGCTCCCCAAATTTTAAATCTTGTCGTCATTGCCATATGATCGCAGTGTCGCGCCCTGCATCACTAACACCATTCTGTTTTTCACTAGCAACCACTTGCTTAAACGGAGGTCAAATCGTCATGAATATGGCGCCTATACCTGGCAACGCCATGTGTAACTGCCCTTCTGGGTTCACCGGCGAGAGATGTGAGAGATGTGATGGTATGGCAAGAGTCAGATGATTGATGTAAAATAAGATTTTATCATTACTGCGGTTTTAACAATTCTACAAGAATGCCTTAAACTGGTTATGCGATGTAACACAGGGAATTTCTGCAGAAATTCACCCATGGGAAAAGCTGAATTTCCCATGGTAGAAGAATGGGAAGAGTTAGGATTTCCCATCGCTATCCATGTAAATCCCAAACATTTCCCATGCGTGTGATTTGGGAATTCAGCTTTTCCCATGGATGGGTTTCTGCAGAAAAACGTGACATCTATGTTCTTTTCACACGTCAGGCACCCGCGGGCACGGACGAAACAAAGCACCGATAACCTTTGTAGCAAAAAAAAAAGTTGTACAGAAACGTCCGCATACCTTAGCGAGCATTATGCTCTCATGACAGCGCATCGCGGGCTAAAACTGACAGTTGTGAAGGTGCAACCTTTTTCTGAAAAAGGTGTAATTATTAACTAATGCTCCTTTCTTTCCCTAGAGCTTCAGTACTGTCGGAACGACTCAAATCCATGCAAGAACAATGGCACATGTATTGAGACCGATTGTGGCTTTAGGTGCATCTGTAAAGAGGGATTCACTGGGGTTATATGCGATTGTAAGTTGATCGAGTTTTATTTGGGGAGCTCCTTAGAGGCCGAAGAGCGGAGCACCATAGGCATCGCAGGAAAAATACAATAGCTCAAAGTATAACTCAGATATTCAGATATATCATCCACTTCGTTCAGCGGTATTCTCATGAGTACCATGGGCGCGTCCGTTCGTGTCTGGCTGTCCAATATACCACAGGCAACCCAAAACTGTCTCTCAGTTTTGCGGGAAAAATACTGCGCGCCTGTGAAAAACATGCAACCGCGAACTCCGCTTTTAGCCAGTGGCTAAATCTATATATTATGAGATTGACTACTTGATTCCTACTTGACTAAGCCAAATCTCATTGCTTTTCAGCTGTTACTCACTGTAAACCCAACCCTTGCAAGCACGACTCGAGTTGTGTTGAAACGACCAGCGGATTTCACTGCGTATGCGCACCAGGGTACAAAGGAACAAAATGTGAAGGTAAACTAAAGGAAAAGGTAAACGGAATGCCGTACTTTGTCTTTATTGCAATATCAGATCTCTAGACAGACGTAGAGAGTTACATAGTATAATTAAATTAAATAACTCAGATGTATTCAAATAAACATCTGTTAATAAACACTTTCTTGAAACGCTCAGTTTTTACTTTAGGGAGAATATACTGATGTCCACGCCCCCGAAGGTCACGCGTTCTCAACGGGAGGAGAAGGTCATCAAGAGCTGTTTGATTAGCCTTTGTTATTACTCCCCATAGCTTTTGGTCACAGTGACTCAGGATAGCCCTGATACTATCTTGACCCGAAATTTGAACCGAACTCTCCAGCGTCATATGGTTATAGGTAGCTGCAAATGCGAAGTTTAAAGAGCCTCTGTCAGCCTCCATTTTGTCAGCCTAGCAACATACCGAGACAGAAAAAGCATCCATTTCCATCGGCTGATTTAGGGGATGTAGTGCAATACTTTCGATTGAATTCGATAAATTAATAATAAAACTTTGTTTTTAGAAGACTATTTCAAGATTTCTACACGTAATTCGTTGTCTTATATCGACTGAAAACAATAACAAAGGAGTGGCTGACTAGGGCTCTTTAAGCCGGCATGGTGCTACCAAAAATTCATTGGAAATTAATATTATGAATTATTAATTATTAATGAGTTTGAGAAAGTGTATTAGTTTGAAGGCACCACAAGAAGTCAAGTTCTTTTTACAGACCATATTTTTCGCTTGTTTTTGAAACTATTATTTTTCAGTTGAGATTTATACTGATGAAGGAGCGAAAAATCTATATTTATATCACCTTTAGTATACTTCGAATATCTTTTCCTTTAGATGTAAATCCGTGTGATCCGAACCCTTGTCTGAATACTGGAGTATGTAGCGATGTCCAGGGTAAAGCTAATTGTACCTGCCCCTCACGATTCTCAGGCGATTACTGTCAAGGTATGAACCCACTATTCGCTGTAAAGCGAATTGGTTTAGCGTATTAGCACTCTTATCTCACTGTGTAGGATCCGAAATTAACATTTTTTCCTGTTGCCAAGGGACGCGACTTCTCTTCATACATTTGTCGCCACGTAAAGAACATTGATAATCACCAGTTTTGAAAAGGTCCTACAATGCTTGAACTGAAAACCTGTCTAGCTGTTAATTGCATTTAGTTCACGATGATAAATTGTCGCCGATTGAAAAACGTTGGTCGTTACTCATAAAGTTGTCGGCAACTGAGAAAGTTTGGTCCAAGCTGCGGTAATCAGTATTGTATCGGTCGCAACGAAATTCAGACACAAAGTTGATAGTTGTCCTATTTTTTTGTCTTAGATGAGCTGATCTGCTATCACAACCCCTGTCAAAATGGTGGCAAATGTGTAGAAAATAGGCTTCGCCCGTGTATCTGTGAACAAGGCTACAACGGCCGATATTGTACTGGTAAGATTTGACATTCGAAGGATTATACCGTGGTGTTTTCAGCCCGAAAAAGGGTGCACAAGCATTTAGCGAGAAGTGAGGTTTGATGTAATATATCAAACACGAGACAGCGTGTTTTATCAGGATTTCCAAACATGGACGTTGCCTCGATTTTTAACAGACTTCGAGATGTTTGGAAATCCTGATGAAAACACTATCGTGTGTTTGATATAGCTTCTCAAACGACTCATTTAATTTCGAGAAAAAGAAGGAATGAAATCTCAAAAATCTCTGCAAATTAAGAGCGCGTATCCAAACCTCTTTCACTTTATGATGATTCAGTTTGATGAATTATCAATTAAGGTTTGAGAATATATTTTTGCTGTTTGATCACTGATTTATGCACTGCAGGCTTGCACGCTTCTTGACACTCTCTCTTAGCCAATCTGCTTGCGATCGTAAACCCTTTCTGCAAGCCCGAGTCTGTTGCTCCGTTCATTTTATTTACTTTTTGTTTTCCATTCTAGATGACGTCTGTTCGCCCAATCCTTGTGAAAACCAGGGCCAGTGCCAGGTAGAAAGGTCCGATACTGGTGGAGACGGAATGTGGACGTACAAATGTATATGTTCCATATACTACATGGGCAAGCACTGCGAAAGTAAGTGCAAATCCATTATGGCTGCCTGCTTGTCTGTCGGTCCACCTCGTGTCTGCCTGTCTGTCTACCTCGCGACTACCTCGTTTCTGTCTGTATGTCTGTCTCGTTACTGCCTGTCTCGTGTCTGCAATGAATGCAATAAGTGCAATGAATGCAATGAATGCAATGAATGCAACGAATGCAACGAATGCAATGAATGCAACGAATGCAACGAATGCAACGAATGCAACGAATGCAATGAATGCAATGAATGTAATGAATGTAATTTAATATAATCAATGTAATTGTTTGTCTTCTCATTAACACATATTCACCTGCTGTGTCGTATTTAACATTTCAGCTCCTCATTTCTGCGTCGAGAATCCGTGTAAAAACGGAGCAACTTGTGTGGATCCGTACGAAAGGAGTAACAGCAAGAAAAGATGGCTGATGCATCTTCCTCACTTCTCCCAGTATCAATGCATCTGTGTACCTGGCTACACGGGCAAGCAGTGCGAAAGTAAGTTTTGAGTAGTATAGTAGCTACATAAGTTTTAGATGCTGTCAGTTATTCTGATTACAATGCGAAGAAGGCCCGTTTACACTTGCAATTTTTGCTGCAATTTTTGTCGCGCGATTCGCGGCGATTTTTCTCGCACGTGCGCATCACTGATGTAACCTAGGTGCGACTCTCCGCGATCTGCCGCGATTTTTGTCGCAGAGATTTCAAACATGTTCGAAACACTTGCAACTTGATACGATTCGAAGAAAAGAGAGCAAAGAAACCGCACCGGATTGCATCTCATTTACACAAGAGAGTTGGAATTGCAACTCGCGCGATTAACATCGCACGACAAATGCAACAAAAATCGCAAGTGTAAACCGGCCTTAACATAGCTGAGTAGAGAAGGAAGAGGGACGACGAGCAGATTTTGTAAGACTACGAAAATGTTACGGCGCATTTACGGTATTGTACCATGCCGTTCCGTGCCGAAGCATTTTGATTGGTCGACAAGTCTGAATTAGTCACTTCGCGCGATGTTATTGGCTGAATGTTCCGAAAGGCGAGGTTCCGTGTCGTAATCTATAATCTTCTTTTCATCTACAGCCGATATTTGCTCCTTGTGCGGTACGCATGCTCAGTGCGTGGATCACCGCTGTGTTTGTTCCGCAGGCTACGTCGGCGATGGCTATGAATGTAACCGTAAGTTATTACGATAAAGAGTTCCGTATTGTTGTTCATTACGGATGATGTTGCTAGCGTTGTTGTTAGGGCAGTAATGATGTCGGTTGTTGTTGTTGTCGTCCATGCAGAAGCTGTAAGTTGTGATTATGTTGCACGTTGCAGATGAGTGTCAAAAATAGTTTGTATTTCGCTTATTCCGGAAGTCCAATCAAACTAAACGCAGCTATGATTTAGTGATCACGTGCTCACCGCGTGATAGTAATTGTACTTGGCTCACAGAAAAAACAATCACGTGTCGAATGATTGAAGGTAATGTTACTTGGCTTGTGATTGGCTGAAGGGGAATCATCCAGCAGCAACTTTCAGTCATTAATTCGCACAATTAGAATATAATGAGTGATGCAAATTAAAGTTTGTCCTTTTATCAGCCATCCAACAGCCATGTTCTCCTAACCCTTGTCACAACAACGGCACGTGCAAGGCGGGTAGAGACCTCACCTACGACTGCATCTGTCCAAAGGGATACTGTGGAAAGCACTGCGATGGTACGTGGAGGTGTCTCTGTGGTGTTTGTGTGTATTATTTTTACGCTGTAAATCTGGGGCAAGCCAATTCAGAATCTGATTTTAACTTCATTCATCATGTTGAACGATCACGGGCACACAACGGAGCTGTTCCTCAAAAAAGCTGTTCCTCACCCCCTTTCGCTGCTGGATGGCAAATATTTATCGCGATCTCTTGCTGGCTGGCAAAAATTCATCGCCTTCCGTTCCTGGCAAAAATGTTACTTATCGTAAGACCAAATCTATTGATTTAGATCGTCTCAGAGAAGACTTGGCAAAAACGGACCTTTGTTCCCGCGATTGTCCAGAGCCAGAATCAACTATTTCTGTCAATCAGCTTGACAAGCTGGTCGAGGAATACAAAAACACCCTTACTAATGCACTCGACCACCATGCCCCACTCAAAACTAAAGTTGTTAGATCTAGGCCTAAAGTTCCCTGGTATAGTAATGAAATTGCTGAGGCAAAAAGACACCGGCGAAAGGCGGAGCGAATCTGGAGAAAGACAAAGCTGGATAAGGATTTCCTTGCGTTTAAACGCCTTAAAAACCATGTCACCTACATTAGCAATAAAGCGCGTAAGCGGTTTTATTCGGAATTTGTCGAAGAACAAAGTGGCGATCAGCGTAAGCTTTTCAAAGCTGTCAAATCCCTTTTAATGCCCAAGGATGAACTATGCTTTCCTGAATACAGTGACAATGTGGCTCTTGCAAATGACATTGGTCGTTATTTTCACAGAAAAATAGCTACCATTGGGGATGAGCTTGCAGCTGAGGCAGCTAGTATGGAACATGATCTAACTGAGGACCCCAAATTTGACGTGACTGTTTATGATACACTAAGCAGTTTTAAACAACTTCAACAGGAAGAAGTATGTGAGCTCATTAAAGCTACAGCAAAGAAAAGCTGTCTGCTTGACCCTATGCCCACAAACTTGATTGTGGGTTGTCTTGATGAGGTCTTACCAGCCATCACCACCATGATCAATTCCTCCCTGTCCTTGGGATATTTCCCGGGAGACTGGAAAGATGCTCTTGTTGATCCGAGAAATAAAAAGGCTGGTCTCTGTGCCCTTACAAATTTACGACCTGTCAACAACCTCCAATATGTTTCCAAACTCACGGAGAGGGTGGTATGTAGTCAAACGCAGGGGCACGCGGTGCGCTGTGGCCTTTACCCGATACTCCAATCAGCGTACCGCGAGGGCCATAGTACAGAGACGGCACTCCTGAAGGTCCACAATGACATCCTCACCAATATGGACCACCAGAGGGTAACCCTACTTGTACTATTAGATCTTAGTGCAGCGTTTGATACGGTGGACCATAAGGTTCTTTTACGACGTCTTGATGTTACTTTTGGCATACGAGGCAGTGCCCTTCGGTGGTTTGAATCCTACCTCACCGGAAGATCACAGAGGGTTTTGATAAATGGATGCTCCTCTGAAAACTTCTCACTACCTTGTGGGGTCCCGCAGGGGTCATGCCTTGGACCATTACTCTTCACCATTTATGCAAGTAAACTTTTTGAGGTTGTAAAAGACCACCTACCAGACGTCCATGCATATGCAGATGATACCCAACTGTATATCTCGTTTAAGCCTGATTCTGCAGCCAATGAGCTGGAAGCAGTTACTTCCTTACAGAACTGCATAACATCAATAAAATCTTGGATGACGATGGACAACCTTAAACTGAATGATGGGAAGACTGAATTTATGATTATAGGAACGAGCGCCCAGCTTGCCAAGGTGAACACCACCGAACTTAAGATTGGTCAGGCAACCGTGTCCAAGGTCTCAGACGTTCGAAATCTTGGAGCATGGTTTGATAACAACCTCACAAGATGAAAACAGCAATAAACAAAACCTGTCAATCTGTGTTTTACCAGCTCCATAATATCAGGCGCATTAAAAAGTTCCTTAATCTCGATGACAGGAAGTCCATTGTGCAAGCTGTGGTAATGTCACGGATAGACTATTGTAATAGTCTCCTTTATGGCGTGTCTGCCAATCACCTAAATAAGCTGCAGAGAGTGCAGAATGCAGCAGCACGCCTAATATACTCGATTCCTAAATATGACCACATTACGCCATTTCTGATAACATTACATTGGCTTCCTGTCCAATATCGAATCAAGTTCAAGATAGCGATGATAACATTTAAATGTATATATGGACATGCACCGGATTACCTGATTTACTTAATAAATAAGAAAGATGAAACGCGCTATAATTTAAGATCAAATGCGGGAATCTTACTTCAAGACCGCAGCGCAAAATCTAAAAAGACACTGGGAGACAGAGCATTCTCAAATTCATCCGTTAAAGTATGGAATAGTCTCCCAGCCTCAATAAGAAATCAGAATAATCTCAATGCATTTAAATCGCTACTGAAGACGCACTTTTTTACATTGGCATACAATTTTTGATAAGTTTTATAATTTCACAAGGCATATGTAACGTTTTATTATTTTTAACATTTTATCTCTTTTATTCGTTTTAGTTAATTATCTTATTATTATTTTAGTTTCATGTAAAGCGCAATTGATCATAACTCTGCATGTTAAACTGCGCTATATAAATGCATATTTATTATTATTATTATTATTATTATGCATATCGTCTTTGCTGGGAAACACAAGTTGGTCATGGATGTTGAAAAATGAAATTTTAAGTGACAGCACTTAAAAATGCACTTTTATTAGTGCTCGTTTTTAAGGATACCCGATTTTTTATACTATTTCGGGCTTCCTGTGTTAATGTTACTCTCCTGGCTGGGAAATTTTTTAACACCCAGCTGCTGGCTGGGAAAAAATGAGACCCTCTCCTGGCAAAAAGGAACAGCTAAATTTTTGCCAGCAACTTTTAAAACATGTATTTATATGCTCTACGCGCGTAGAAATGTCCAAATACGCCATTTAAACGCATTTTAACCAGGGGGGCTCGTTGTGTGCCCGTGAACGATGTTGAAATGTGGGTTGCCAAACCAATTCAACTTTGTTGAATGTTGTTTAACTACGTTGTTTAACTACAGTTGACTACGTCCAACATTGTTGAATTGGTTTTACGCCCCCATTCAACATCATTCAACATGGTTGATTCAACAAATGTTGAATGAAGTTGAGTCAAATGTTGAACTCTGGTTTGGCCCCAGCCTTAGCTTGCTTGTTTGCGTGTTGATTGTTTTTAGATGATTGCTTATGTAGTGATTTGCTTGTTTGTTTTATTTATATCTTTGCTTATTGTTATTATTTTTTGTCCTTTTGTTTGTTTGTTTGATGTCTTTCTCTGTTTTGTTCCTCAGTTATCATACCATCTCAAAACGTACCATAGCCTTCTAGCCGACACTCCTGTATGGCTATTCGGAAATGTTTGTTTTCGATTTTTTGACCACCACAAAAATCCTGAAACCCCGGAACGCCGGCTAGCAGGCTAAACCTACCACCTGACCTACGACATATTTTGAGTTTGTTCTCTTTTCTTTTTAAACAGAAATATGCGACCAGTGCGCAGTGCGCCCCTGTAAGAATGGTGGCAAGTGCTACACCCGAGCTAACGGTGAACGATACTGTGTCTGTGTTCCGCCATACACTGGCGCAGACTGCGAGAGTGAGTACGCATGCGTATAATGTGATTGGACCAACATTGTCAATCTCTAGCCAAAGCCCGGGGGTGCCCATGCTCGTTTAGAAACTGTGATGGCGCAAACATACTCCATTTTTAGTGCTAGAAGGCTATTTTATGAAGGATTATGTGAAACAAGAAAATTGTGATAAAACGCTCACTAATGAAGCAATCCAGTTCGCTTGCAAGTTTGAACATAACTGTTGGATTCTTCACTACCTAAGACGAACATTGGAATCTTTAGTTTTCTATGTGTTTTGACGCAACTCTTGAAAATGTGCAAAAACGTGCACACCGCTCGTGATAATTTGAGGCTCTTTGGTACCTCATTTTAGGGCTTTTTATGACGATAGCTCAAAAACTTGTCGTTAGAATTTCTTTAAACTTTTTTTATAACAGGGAAATGATAGTCTTATCGAAATGATAAAAAAAAAATGGGGGTGCCCAATCTTGTTTTCGCGCAATATCCCAAAAATCGACGTTTTCTTAGTCTTTCTCGATCAAATTGGGATATTTAGCTTGCGCGCGCGCGCTCGATCACGTCATTTCGAACGAATTGATCGCCCGTCCATGCGCAGAATAGAGTGCGCCGTGCAAAACAGGGTAATAAGCTTAATACCACCTTGATGGAAATGGTATTGTCGTCGCTATATTCAACAATTTCTGTTGATCGTCGCTTCTAGCGTCACCGTCCACAGTCATTATCCTTGGCTTTGCGTTTTCATTATTATCGTCATCAAAGCAGGCTATAGACGATCTTACGCAAATCGGTAACATTTTTATCTGCCCTGATATTAAAGAGCCTTTATCAGCCGCCATTTTGACAGCATAGCAACATACCAAAGTCGGAGAAAGCATCCATTTCCATCGGCTGATTTAGAGAATATAGAGTAATTGTCTCGATTGATTTTGGTAAACCAAATCTGATACTTTGTTTTTAGATGTTTATTTAGATATTTCTACACGTAATTCGTATTCTTATATCGAACGAAAACAATAACAAAGGAGTGGCTGACACGGGCTCTTTAAGATTAAAAGTCATTTAACTCTTAAGCAATAAAAGTACTTTCCGCTTGCTCTCTGCTTTCTTACAGGGGGATGTAGAGAGAACTGATCAAAACTTGAAAGACACGAGCCGAAGGCGAGTGTCTTTCAAGTTTTATCAGTTCGACCAACATTCCCCGAGTGTTTGTAAGAAACCAGAGAGCACGCAGAAAGTATTTTTATTGCTTTTAGAAAATAACATACACACGCGCGACAGCGTTGCGTGACAATCGTGTTTCTCAGGTCTCTTACAAACACGCTTTTTAACCAATCAGAATGCGCACATTCACAATACAACATAGGTGTTATTTTCTAATAAAAATTAAAAGGCATTGTCCAGCGCTTTGTTCTTAGAAATACTCTTTTTGATACTCTTTTTTCAGTCAAACGGCGCGACGTGTGCGATCCTAATCCATGTTTGAATGGTGGTAAATGCCAGTACTCGGAGGACAAGCAGACATACACTTGTATCTGCCAAGGGCATTACGGGGGAACCGATTGTGGGAGTAAGTTAGAATAAGGTGTGGAGAGGGGGGTGAGACGTAGCGGGGCGGGGAGAGGGATTTAACATGGTCCCAATAGTGTTAGATGAGGTCCTAGGTCCGAGTCAGGATCTCTGCGGAATGCCAATATGTAAAATGTATAGCCGTTTGTACTTCTATATCCCTATGTAGTAGTTTCTGTCGGACTGTAGGTACTCACCTTGATTAAACTATGCACTTCAATTTGGTGTATAAGGTCCGAGTTAGGATCCCTGCAGAATGCCAATATGTAAAATGTATAGCCGTGTGTACGTCTATATCCCTATGTAGTAGTTTCTGTCGAACTGTAGGTAGTCACCTTGTTTAAACTATGCACTTCAATTTGGTGTATTAGATAGGAGTTAGGATCCCTGCGGAATGCCAATATATAAAATGTACTTGGTTTTGCTGATTTATCGTGCCCTTTGTTTCGTCACTTGAGGGGTCCAAATTCGAACATCATAATCACAAAAGAGGATGAATAAATAGAACGCGAGTCCAGCACTGAAAGTTTATATATTTATCCCTAAATTAATTTTATCAACAGCGTGTAATTGCAAGAAAGCCACACCCGTCCCAGGAAAGAACATGATTGATCCAATATGTGATAAAGTCGGCGACTGTATTTGCCCAACGATGGAGAACACAATGGTTACAATGACAGATAACGGATGCGTAGTAGGGGGTAAGTACAACATTCAAAATAACAAGAGGGTAGACAGCTGATTCGTATATGTTTGATTTGGCTCATCTAATGCTTCCCTGTTAGTCCAGTTTTGACGCTCTTGGTCAAGTCATCTAGCAATGGCAAGGACCATTACCCATTTATAGGAGCTGCCCATGTATAGGAATTCGGTTTAGTGAGCACAAGTGCCAGAAATGTGTTTACTTCTAAACAGACAGTCCCTAACCTTGGGAGTGCGGGAGGTTCGGGTTTCGAGTCCTGTTCGGACAAACACCCACAAGGGCGTATGCCTTTTCTAAATAATTGAGAAGAAGGAGCTGCTTTTGCTCTTCTCGGATAAGAACGTTCAACCGTAGGTTCCCGTCTCTCACATGCTACTCTAATCGGAACCAGAGGGACGTCAAAAAACAAGGGGGAAGAAGTTGCGCATCCTTAGGTCTCACCACTTACTAAGTTTGGAGCCTCTAGCTCTGTGTAGGATTTCTTGAGCATCTTTTCATGGCAATGTGTAAATGATAAAACGACGTCCATTTGACATGCCCCAATCATGCATTTTTAAAGCGAGGGCCAAAAATCAAAACAGACACTTTTCTGACCTGGATGGGGAGAAAATTGATGCCTGGGCTTACTTTTGGTGTTTGACTGCTAGTATAAAGATATTCTTAACAATAATGTGTCAATTGTAGAGATCACCATGGAGATCGGAATTATTGCCTGAATTTTTATCATTTTCTCGTTCTAGAATCGAACCAGCGTTGTGAAAAAGTCTGTCAGAATGGTGGAACATGCGTAGTGAAGAATAACAAAGAAGTGTGCGAGTGCGCTTCTCCATATTTTGGAGAAAACTGTGAAAGTAAGATTCTTTTTGATCGGCCATAATGCAAACTTTACTCTAGTAAAAAGTAGTTCCCTAAGACAGAAAGGAACTTGAACTTGAAAAGTATAAACTGTAGTTTTTTTCGCGCGAAAAGTCGTAGTTTTAACTTTGGTTCGTAAACGTCTCCGTTGGCTAACATGGTCCTAGTCTCGTAGTGTCATTTGCGCCAGCGTAAACGGATTGAAATCCCGATCGCTCAACTTTACCTGCAAGGGCAATGAAATTTCGGAATTTCGAACTATAGGAGTTCAAGATAATAGTAGTATGGTATGACTAGTTTTACGGGAAAACTAGGTGGTCTGCGTCGGCGGAGACGTGAACATGAACAACAACAACCAAAGGTTGAGATTTATGTTAAACGCCGTGGAAAAATGGTGTTTTGCTGACGTTTCGAGCGTTAGCCCTTCGTCGGAGCAAAAAGGATAATAGTAGGTTCTTTTAAGAATAGGTAAGATAATAGTAGGTTCTTTTAAGAATTCCTAATGATAAACTACTCGCGTATTTTAACCGCCATGTTGTAGCCAGCTTGGGCTAGAACGTTTCGTGCAGCGCACGGAGACGGATAGCCAACAAAAAGAACTCGAAAGATGAAATGAAGACAAGGAAACCTTCTAATACGATGTATAACATATGATAATTATGGGGCTCTGCTACTGCGCTCAAGCCGTTGAGCTCCGCTAACTATGGTTATTGCCTGAGTGTCTGAAAACGGTTTTGTATGTCCTGGCTTACTTTTGTTATTGAAACGACGATAATTATAGGGCTCCGCTTAAAAGAATATTGCCTGATTATGCCCTTTCTTACTTTTGTTAGAAGAAACGATGATAATTATGGGGCTCTGCTTTAAGCTCCGCGAAAAGAGATATTGCCTGAGGATGCCCTTTCTTACCTATGTTAGAAGAAACGATGATAATTATGGGGCTCTGCTTCTGCGCTCGAGGCCGTTGAGCTCCGCTGAAAAGGGACGTTTTAGCCTGAGCGTTTTTATCTTTTCTTATTATTGCTATAGAAACGGTTTGCAACTCTGTACCAAACATATGCCAAAATGGCGGGACTTGTTTCGATACTGGCACAAATCAGTACGCCTGTAGATGCCCTCGTCCCTTCACTGGTAAAAATTGTACAGGTAAGCTTGTCAGTTTGAACGAGCAAATGTAAAGCTCAATGTCAAGTGACATTCTATACAAATCCCTGGGTATTTTCATAGGTTGCCATTTCTTAAAGGGGCACTGTCACGGTTGTTTTAACAACATGTTATAAAATAAGACAAGTGGCCAACATAAGCAACTCAAAATCCTATATTATATTATTATTTAGCCTTAAAAAGAAAAGTGCAACTTGCATTATATAGGCATTCTTACTTAGCTTTCGCTATCAAATTTTCAAGTTTGAAAACTGTTCAGCCTGATCAGAAATCAAAATGTCATTTCACATTCCAATTCCATTCACTCGATAGCACACGAAAATACTCCACATTTGTATCCATCTTGTAGCTGAAAAAGTTATTTAACAAACCTAAGACGATCTGCATGAAAGTATGTTTCATACTTTCTAGTAACCTGATTTTTGGCCACACGTTGCTCGAATCGCTACAAAAATCTGTCTTGATAATTTTGTCCCAGGACTCGGGTCTTGCACCAAAATTTCACCCGTATTTTGCTTCATAATAATATGCCCATGTTTTCTCTATGGCCCCATTGGCCCCATAGGGTACTTCGACCTCTAATCAGGGAACACTTGTTTCGATAAATCCTTACAGACTGGGAGTTCTACTTTTGGATTTTCAAAATACTTTGATCGTGGTAAAACTATTTACTAATATTAATTCTGCCGTCTTAGTCATAATGGGAATTTATGTTTTCTGCTAGAACGTTCTCCTCAGCCAATCGTAGAGCCGAACTGCTTCAGTCATCCTTGTCAAAACGGCGGCACGTGTCTAGAGAGGGAGTCCGGTTATGATTGTAAATGCGTACCGCGGTATACGGGCCCTAATTGTGAAGGTAACCAATTATTAGAGCAGATTTCGTATGACTGTGAAAAGTACCGTGGCGAAGTTGTTCCGCGCCGCGACCGTGACCGTGCCGCGACTACGAGATTTCATTGGCAATTTCATTCCATTTACAGCAGGCCAGGTTCCGTACCGCCACCGCGACAGTACCACGCCGTACCGCGGCACTTTTCACAGTCATACGAAATCTCCTTTATTTTGCGCCTTCTATGCGTTTGTGTTATCTGAAATACTGAAAATGCAACCTAGTCCCAGGCGTTCCTTGTATGCAGTGAGAAAGTAAACCGCTGAATGTGCGCGGGCTCAAACACTTGTGACGTCGCGCTTCTACCACAGGAAGCCCGCCCAGAACGCCAAGAACTAGGCTACTGAAAATCACATACAATACCGTTTGGACCAAAACAATGGGTACGAGACAAGGGCGTAGAGACTTATCTCGTTGTCATAGAATTCGTTGCTACGCACGGGCTTCCTGTGGCGTGAAACGCGTGCGTGTCTCCCATAACGGCGGGAAATCAATGTTGTTCAAGCAAAATAATGGTCCCTCCGTTAGAAGGGCGGATCATTTGGGTTTTTCGTCGCTCTAAATATCCCTAAAAGCGTTGAGTATTCCTTATATTGTCTTCGTTCTAATTTAGTTTGTATTCAAAAGTCTAATTTCAAAACTGACGCGAGAATCTGCAGCGCGTGGTGTTATATGGCCCATGTAGCTTACTTGCCAACTTTCATTTCTTTGATAGAAATATAACCCGATATAATAATTATTCTACTTCCCTTAGCAACGCAATACAATACAATACAATTCAATAAACTTTAATTCACGAGGGTTTCATAATAACCATACAAGATAGTTTTCTAACTTATGGCCCCATCGGCCTCAAAGATACATCCCTACTTCCTTTATACATAGTTATAAGCGCTCTTTGTTTACAGGCTAAGAACAACAAGACTCAATTGTCTAATTCTATTCAAAGTGCGATTTGTCACTTGTTTTGCAGTTGACCGCTGTGCAGATTGTGATGAGAACGCGGAATGTCCTAATGGCACTTGTGTTTGTCGCTATGGTTACGTGGGTACTGGATACATCTGCGAAATAGGTGAGTACAATCATTTAGTGATGTATTATTATGAATTGTACTCACTATCTCGATTCTGATTGGCTAAGAGCGCGCGCTTTACTTTGGGAATCACGCATATTGTGCTAACTGATTCTTGATTCTACGCGCGCAATGCATCATGGACCTAGAACACTTAAATGGGTTCCCTATTTAAAAAAAGCGCTTGTGTAAAAGAAATTGCTTGAGAGAAACATAAACTTTGTTAGCAGTTTCACGTCCCAGTTCAGAAGAATATGGTTAAAATGCATTTGACTATATGAATTTGTACGTGCAAGCTTTCTGTTCTGTAATCAAGTGTATTGTTTTTGCCGTTGTCGTCATTGTCGTCCCCGCGGCCTATATTCTGACTTATCCACAACGCGCTCATTTCTCGAGTTCTGATTGGCTCTCAGCCATGGGTACATAAAAGTAATATACCACGGAACGCGCCATCTTCAGCGCACGGGCTAAAAAGAACCAATGAAAACACCGTTTGGCTGCTCGCGCGCCGTTTTGGTTTTTATTTTTTCGCGTTTTTGTTGTGGTATGAAACAAAGCCTCGTGAGTCCACAACATTTTGACCACTTTATAACGTCATTCCGTGGTATATAAGAGGACATACGACAGAAAATCAGAGGACACTTGTTAACTGTTGCGTTTGTTTCTTGTATTCATCATATGCAGCATGCAGAGTACGTAGTGCATGCAGTCACGACTCGAAACCAATAATTGAAAATTACAAATTCACGTAGAATTCATTGCATCCTTCTTTTATCTCCAATTTAAAATGCTTTACAAAGCGTGCAAAGCTCTGCATGGACTCGTTTCTTAGGATCAGTTTTCCGCTGCATGGATGGAGCATTATCTGAACCAGAAGTTGTAAAGTCGTGATGTTTTCTCGAATAGTCTGTTAAACAATCGTATCTTTGTCATCTACATCACAACATGAGCAACTTTACAACATCTATCAATATGCTGCGGATCCTTAGGGATCTGTTTTAGCCCAGGGAGTCCATTGTCACAGGGAATTATTATTCATACAGTTAAGATGAGGAATTAACTACATGAAATCATACTTAAATTGCGGTTTCAGAAAGCTATGCAAATCGTATTTCATGAGTTAGGGAAGACTCTCCAATAACGAGATCCACCTAAACCATGGGCTTTCGTTTTTGTAGGGGCCGTTGAACAAGTAATAAAATACTGTTGTGATGTCGGGCGATAAACGGCACGCTAAAGAAACGTTTGTATTACACCTCAATTGCGATTGGCCACTGAAGAGGACTATATACTAAAGTTGAGAGGCCCGTTTGCGGGCTGTTAACGTAATGTCGTATGGCGTTTGTGTTTCTGTATTTTTTCGAAACATTTGTTACAATTTTGAAAAGCTCCAAGCGCCAATATTTTTGGCGTGTACTC
This sequence comes from Scolanthus callimorphus, assembly GCA_033964015.1. Lineage (NCBI taxonomy): Eukaryota > Metazoa > Cnidaria > Anthozoa > Actiniaria > Edwardsiidae > Scolanthus > Scolanthus callimorphus. The sequence continues at coordinate 15,020,670 of CM066925.1, read as the reverse complement.
AATATTCATCTACGGTGCCTCTTTGAAGTATCTTTATCAGACAGTAATATCCTTTTCCTTTGAGATTCCCGAACAATTCAAAGTCTTACATTTTTCTTACGTCGATACAAAGCGATTGTCCAAGAACAACATTATGGTTTTGTTTAAGAAGTGTTTTATTGACGTTATATGCCTTCCTATGCATGCTGCACTAGGACTTTCCAGCGACTTCATCGTCTTAGTTAAAGAGCCTCTGTCAGCCTCCATTTTCTCAGCCTAGCAACATACCGAGACAGAGAAAGCATCCATTTCCATCGGCTGATTTAGGGAATGTAGTGCAATATTTGCGATTGAATTCGATAAATGAATAATAAAACTTCGTTTTTAGAAGACTATTTCAAGATTTCTACACGCAATTCGTTGTCTGATATCGACTGAAAACAATAACAAAGGAGTGGCTGACAAGGGCTCTTTAACGTCATTTCCTTTCTTGCAGAAAAACATCGCATGCCATGAAATATTTTGATATTAGGCGCCCTGACTCCACTGAAGCAGGCACATTATCCAATGTGCATTTAGGCCCTTACTACTGAATCCACTATTACACGGTCGGTCGACCATTTCCTTTTTTTTTTGCGATTTGAAATGCTAGCAGCTGCAATAATTCCCAAAACTGCTGGATGCGCGTAAGGCTCCAAGTTATCCCAAAGCTTACGCTGGAGAGTTGTTTACCTCTTGATTCAAGATCTCACTTAGCTCACTGAATTGGCTTGGAATTTCATTGACAGCTGAGTATTCAAAATCACCCAAAAAATAAAGATGTTACGAATGCGTAAATAGTGGATTCCGTGGTAAAAGAGGACGAGAGGTGTTTTTTTAAATAAAAAAATGGTTTTTGCTGCGTTTAAGATTTTCCCTCAATTTCTTTGCAATACGTGTTTCTCGTGATTGATGAGACATGCCTTTTTTCCACGTTTCGTGAAGCGACATCCGGGATAGAAATATATTTTGCCGATAGAAAAATATTTTCTAAATCGTGACCGGATTTAGCGGTCGTGATTGAGGTGATGTTGTATTTCCCCAAATCAGGAATTCCCTTGAGCTAAAAAGGAAATTTTGAGCGATGTTTACAATGTGTTACATCTTCTCCCTTGGTTAGAGTAACATAAAAGCCAGTTTACACTTGCGATTTTTGTTGCATTTGTCGCGGCGATTTTTCTCGTGCGAGTTGCAATTCCAACTCGCTTGTGTAAACGAGATGCAAATCCGATTTTTGTGCTCTCTGTTCTTCAAATCGCATCAAGTTGCAAAGGGTTTAGGACATGTTTGAAATCTCCGCGACATCACGCGACAAAAATTGCGCTCGGTCGTGCCGAGTTGCACTTAGGTTACATTTAGTGATTTTGAGTTGACGCGTACGTGCGAGAAAAATCGCCGCGACTCGCGCGACAAAAATTGCAGTAAAAATTGCAAGTGTAAATGGGCCTTTAGATCCAGTAAACGTGAGAGCTGGATTTGTCAATGTAATTTTGGTCAGTTGGTTTATTCCCTTGTTGTTTGCGAATTTTTTTTTTTTTTACTGATTGGCGTCGTCATCCGTCACCTATGGTTAGGCTTTATAGCTGATATATCAAGGTTTGTGTTCTGTTGTAAAGAATATGAAAAACAACTATTATAGTAAGTACTTGTGGCTTATAACATATAACAGGCAACATACAACACGAAGCATATAACATATAGCATTACATGTAAAATATAACATATAGCTTATAACATATAGCTTATAGCATATAGCGTATAACATATAGCTTATAGCATATAGCTTATAGCATATAGCGTATAACATATAGCTTATAGCATATAGCTTATAACATATTGCTTATAGCATATAGCTTATAACATATAGTTTATAACATATAGCTTATAGCATATAGCGTACAACATATAGCTTATAGCATATAACGTACAACATATAGCTCAGCATATAGCTTATAACATATAGCATATAGCATATAGCATATAGCGTATAACATATAGCTTATAGCGTATAACATATACATGTGTATCTTATAACATATAGCGTATAACATATAGCTTATAGCTTATAACATATAACGTACACAATATAGCTCATAACATATAGCTTATAGCATATAGCTTATAGCATTTAGCGTATAGCATATAGCATATAGCGTATAACATATAGCTTATAGGATATAGCATATAGCATATAGCATAATAGCTTATAGCATATAGCATATAGCGTATAGCATAACGCTTATAGCATATAGCGTATAAATAGCTTATAGTATATAGCTTATAACATATAGCTTAATTATAGCATATAGCATATAGCGTATAACATATAGCTTGTAATATATAGCTTATAATATATCTCTAAATATTTCCAATATCTCTAAACATACTGCTTATAGCATATAGCTTATAGCATATAGCGTATAACATATAGCTTATAGCATATAGCGTATAGCATAACGCTTATAGCATAGAGCGTATAAATAGCATATAGCGTATAAATAGCTTATAGCATATAGCTTATAACATATAGCTTAATTAGAGCATATAGCATATAGCGTATAACATATAGCTTATAATATATCTCTAAATATTTGATTCCTCGTCGTCCACGTAGCGCGCTTATCATACTCCTAAAACGACACAATTTTTCGTTTACCAGTTGTACGATAAATATAGCCCTACCTACTTAACATAAACAGGTCATTTTTTAAATAGAACGTGCATAAACAGTTTGTTTTGATATAATAACAATCCAGTATTTGTGCGTATTCTTTACAAGTTGGAAACAGTGAAGTATCCATTCTTATTTACATCCCAACTTTTTTGTCATTTTTAGTTATACAGTTGAATGTATGGAAAACATATTTTAACGCCCTTCAACTGCTAAGCGTTTTGGGCGTGTTCGTATTATTTTTTTCTTGTTGGAATTCACTCAGAATTGCGAGAACAATGTGGAAATGAATTCACAAATTGTTAAATAGAATAATGAGTTGTATCCTCGTAAAAAGTGTTTTATTTTTGCAAAGTGGAAAATAAGACTCGTATCGAAACGTTTCCGGAGAAATTATGTTTTATTTTTTAGCCAGGATTTATTGGTAAAACTCCTTTTGTTTTGTTTTGAGGAAACAAATTATCTTCTTCTTCGCTACAGGCCTCGTAGTTCAATATTTCCAAATCCAATATTAATGTTAATTTCAATTTGACGCCAATGAAGTATTATGTGAATGGAAAAATAACTGAAAATAACACACGAAATGTAATATTTAATTACATCAACTCTAATTGATTTTTTAAGAGGTTTTAAAATTACTGTTTCTGCTCTTGTAGCGACATCCTTGAATTGACAGTTTCAAAGCACGAGTATTTTACCCAGATTTCGATAAAACAAAAGCGCTTTTCAAAATGAAATTACTATGAACAGCTTCTTAAATACTAAGATCAAGATAAAACGATAACAAAAAAGCTATACAGTGCACATTTCTTTCTTCTTTTTTTTTACTGCAATATATTTTTGTTTTTTCCCGGCATTGCTTTTTGCTGCCTTGCAAATTGTTCGGCGAGTTCCCACGGCGATTTAAGGCCTTATCATTTATTTCACGGGGTGATAATTTCATGCTCTAGTCCGTAACACTGCACGTTTATGCCTCCAATCACATTTCTCTGCCTTTATAAGATAACAACTAAGTTTCAATCAGATAAAGAAGTCTCCTATGGTGTTTCTTTTGCCGTCAAATAAAATAAATCATTATCGTTTACTGCCGTTAATCTTGTGGTTATTTCCTCCTCTTCGTCTGCCTATGTCAAAGCCAAACTCCCTCCAGCGTTTTACAATTCACGTTTTTGAATTCTCTCGACCTGTGAGCGGGGGAGATGTTTTTCAATGATGGCGCGACCTTGAATAAAGAACTTTCGTGAAAAGTTTGAGATGCAAGCCTAAATGACCGGAAATGTATTTCTAGTTCCGATAACAGATAATCCTCCTCTGTACACTTCTATTTTATGGGTTTCAACTTTGTACAGATAGCGAGATTTAACGCGAAATGATGTTTAAATTTTTGAATGAGAAAGATCTTACAGTCGGAGATGAATGGAATAGCAAATGGGATTCAACTTCGCTTCCTGCTTCCTGTAGCTATAGACGAAAAGGCTTTTATCTTTTCAGTGTGAGTTTAAGATTTATGAAAAAATAAAGTCAATTTTGTGGAAGGTTTTGAAATCCCGCTTAGCAGCTGGTATTGGAAAAAGATAGAATCGCAAGTCAAGTGTCGGTCGTGTCATTTTCACACAACGATTAGCTTTACAACATTACGTTTCGCCTAGCAAATGTTTCCAGAATTTATATAAGCAATCCCACCTTTTTCCGGTTTTAATAATTGAATGTGAAATTCCATAAATCTGAAGTAAAAGGGGGTGAAATTCAAGGTTATTTCTCAAGAACGAGCTCCAGTTCCTGCGTGTTTCATGTTAAATTGCCGAGATTAGGTCTCGTGTTTGATTGGCTAAAATCTCTAGAAACGTCACAGCGAAATTTCTATATAACACAGCTGTAAGGTATAATTATTGTCATTGGAGTCAGACCGAATTGGAGTTAATTACACATCTGGGAGAAAGCAATTTAGACCTTGGATTCTTTTTTTTATTTACCCAAACCAAACAGGGAAAATGGGATCAGAGGAAGAGTTTCAGTTATTGATCACTGCTCTGAAGACCCGCAACGAAGCTCGGATATACATGGAATCCGCTATCATGGGGATCATTATATTCTTAACTCTACTGGGAAATACTTTCGTTTGCTTGGCCATATGGAGAAACTATCGCCTCCGGACAATTTCAAACATGTTCGTAGTGGCGTTAGCGATTAGTGATACATCCATGGCGGTATTTTTTATGCCTTTTTCTTTGGGAACTTTTATTACGGGACAATGGCCATTTGGCAAGACATTCTGCTACGTTCACGGTTTTGCTGGTATGACTCTCGCGTTAGCTTCCATATACACCATGAGTCTGATCTCTGTGAATCGATATTTCTGCATCGTGAAACCGGCGAAGTATCAAAACCTCTTTAAAAAACGAAGGACCATGTTTTATATCCTCTGTGTATGGTCTATCGCATTTATTGGCTCCGTCCCGCCGTTTTTTCTTTCCGATGGGGGTTACGGCTTCCAGCCAGGAAAAGCCATGTGTCTTTACAAGTTCGAGACAAACATAACTTTCACCATCTTTATCGAAGTTGTTTACATCGCTTGTCCAATCGGACTCATCGGCTTCTGCTATTCTTCAGTGTTCAGAGAGGTTTACCGAACGAATAAAGTTTTCGCGCCAAATCGACAAAACACAGACCAACTCCGCGCGCACATTCAAGAAACCAAAATCACTAAGACGCTGGCGATAGTTTTCTTGGTTTCAGTATTTGCTGGGTTCCAGCTAGTATTATTGACCTGAGTGGTGCTCTCAATGGGGGACCACCATTTGAAAGGAACGTATACTTATCATACACATATCTGGCTATGATTTCGAGCCTTATTAACCCGATCATTTACGGGGTTACGAGTCGAATGTTTCGGCAAGAATACAAGGTGATGATCAGAGGGATTGTGAGCTGCGGAACCTTGACACGTTCGGTTCCTGTGCAGGAAAGTAATTTGGAGTCATGAGGGAAAACAGTGTTGGAATTGCCGGAAGAGCTAACGTCGCAGGACGACGGATTCACTTTGCGTGTGTAACAGATAAAGAACTCTTTGCATGATCGGTTCTTTAGACACGGCACAACGGATGCGATTTTGAACTGCATTTTTAAGACCAGAGAATGGAAAAAAAGAGCGCATGATATTGCTTCGTTTTAATCATCCCATAGTTAGGAAACTCGAATAAAACGTTGGTTCTTTGAAGGATTCATTTGGCGTGTCACAGACAAAGAACTTTATTCATGATGGATTCGCTAGAGTCACAGCGGCGCATGTTTTTGTTTCGTTTCAGTCGTAACAGTCGATCGTGAAACAATGAGAAAACGAGAAAATTTCCGATTCTCCTTTCCCGGTAATTCCTTTGTTCAAATGGAATGGTTCAAACCGAAAAGTCACGTGAGTGTCTCGACTGAGAATGGATATAGGTCGGGGTACTTTCCATTCACTACAAATTTTCGGTAATACCGGTTGGAAATCGAGCGTTTTTCCGGGGGAAAAACCGGGAAGATGTCAAATGGAAAGCGTTTTCCCGATATTTTCGAAATTACTGGTTTCTTGACAAGCTCAAAAGGTTGTCCTAAATTTCCGAATATCTTTCCCGGGAATGACGCTTTCCTTTTAGGTATTACCGAAAATGTGTGGCATTATGGAAAGCACCCAGCTTTTAGTAATTTAGAAGAAGGAGTTGGTTCTTTGAAGTTCGCATTGAGGAGAAAACGTTAAGTATGCAAGGATATTCTAAACAGTTATACACAGCTATTTTGTATAATGCCACTGAAAATGAATATGAAATAATATCATAATTATAGACGAATCACAATGTGATCCAGTAAAATTATCATGCATTTGATCGGAGTTCTGCTCTCTTAAAAAAGAGTCATTTCCGAAAGGTATACATTGTTCTTGTAACTGGAAGGGAAGTTGTAACTGGAAGGGAAGTTGTAACTGGAAGGGAAGTTCATATGTACTGAGTAATATTTTGTGGCGCGTAGATTTTGGGAGACCAAATGTGTGAAAGTTTGCACTTGAAATATCAAATCAGACAGCTAATTGATCACCCAAGCAAATGTTAATTAATAATATATTTATTTCTAGTCCCACGTTATGTCCAATTGACCAGTTTTCGAGCTGTGGAAATGTACCGTCTTTTGTAATCTTCGCGTAAAGAAAGAAAGCATTTACCGATATCAAAAAGTCTATACCGCATGTATACAAATGTGTCTTGCTTTTATACTTGAGATTGTTGTCTCTGAAGCAAAGGAATAGACAATGAGCAAGTTCTACATTATACTGCAAAGCTAGAAAAGCTGCATTACTACCATTTTCAGATGACTGCGAACACAAACGAGTAGTGGCGTGCTCCTCGCAAGTTTGGTAACGAAACATTCGCAGTTTTACATGCACCTCCGTTTAGTTCTCCAGCGGCAATTGTACCCAAACAGAACACGGCAGGTTGCGTACAAATCCCAACGTTAGTCGTTCACATTTATTCGAAATTTTTAGTATATTTCTGCCCATATGAAAATATGATAGTGGAATGCACGGTTTTGGATGTATGACAACAAACACTCTATGTTGTCTAGTTTTTCAAAGCGAGATGTAAGAACAAATTATAACAATATAATTAACGAAAGCAAATTATGTACAGACGTTTAGAAATACAATTTGAAAAGAAAAAATGCAAATAGATATATTTGGCTTTCTGATGATATAAGCAAAAAGAAAAAAGACATTTTGTGTTTCCTTGTCGGGATGTCTTGTCAATGACATCCGTTAGCAAAATTATAGTTATGTATCTTGTATGAGTTAGACTAGATACAACATTCTTCTTTAGACATTTTATCCGAAAATGGACCGTTGAGTCTCGACACAAGTTAATGTTGATAATCTAAGGAGAGAACCCTTATACTCGAACCTGTCAGGGATTGTCAAACAATAAGAGGATTAAGGCTTGAAAGTTATTCTATCAGGATTCTCTGACGAGATCTAGAGAAAGGTCTCTTAATTTGAAAGCCGGTGCTATGACAACAAGAGAAAGCAACTGAAATAGATCAAGTAGGAAGATTTAAGCCCTAGAATATTTAGAACAGCTAAGAGCATGTACTTCGGAAAAGGAACAGCATTTGCAGAACTTTACTCTAGAATAGATGGAACTTCTATTAAAAGCAAACTCCATGGAAATTCGCCTGTGGTTTTGGAACAATCAATTATTCAAGTGCTAAAAGGCTCATTAAGGGTATTTCTGCTGTCTAAAGGAATAAATGTCACCCTTCTCAATACGCTTTACCTACGACCCAACTGCTCCATTTTAAATTATGAGCACACAGGTTATTTAGTAACCCACCGCCTTCCCTGGTTTGTTGCAAATGAAATGCACATTCCGTCGAGTGACACAGGGAATTTCTGCAGAAACACATACATGGGAAAAGTTGAATTTACCATGGTAGAAGAATGTGAAGTGTTCGGATTTCCCGTGGCTATCCTTGTGAATTCCTAACACTTCCCATCTGTGTGCCTTGGGAATTCAGCTCTTCCCATGGATGGGTTTCTGCAGAAATTCCCTGTGTGAAACATCCTTGGTTGATATTGGATTTAACATCCCTGTTACGTTCCAAAATCCCCACCCTTTTTCCCACCGACAGCTTTTCACCACCGGAAAGCCCTACCCTTCCATTTTCTATATGACTAACTGAAATGGTAGGACAGATATGATTGATGAAAATACCCAGTTATATCCCCCTAAATGACATACTTTAGTAATCTGTGTTCGTCTGTCTCGTCTCGCATTTATTTCCCTATTGTCTTTCTATAAGGCGAGGGCGCCTCCTCGCACAAGCCTATTTAGTTGTTTTTTTATGTATAACTCTAAATGTAAGAGAAATGGCGAATAAATTGAAATTGAAATTGAAATATTATATTCATCCCAACACGATTTCAAAAACTTGTTGCAATCCGTTTCCATCCGCTCTCTAAAAAGTCCATGAAGCCCACATTCATGATCACTTTGTAGTTAAAGGGCTATTTAACAAACCTAGACTAGTATTTTGGCTATCCATCAGTTATTTGTATGTGTTTTACATCACCAAAAGTGTGCCAAAATCGTAACACCGTTCCTATAAAATTACATTGCACCTCATTACTTGTTGTGAAAATATAAAAAAAAAACGTTTATAGAAATTTGCAAAAAGGGAATTACTTTCGGTCTTTCTGTGGTCGTTGTGGTTTCCAGTTTTATTGATAAATTGTTTTGTTTCCTGAACCATGCCAGACAAGACATAATATAAGTTTGGCGTACCAGCTTGTATTGTAGGGAGTCTTCGGGTCTGAGGAAGCGTATATTGAAATTCTTTTCGTGAGTTTTTATTGGACCATAGACTACAAGAGACACCGATCTTTTTACTTCATAAAAATATGAAGAACAATATTCCACATCTTGCCAATCCGTATATCTTTTTCCATTCTAGCGATGACATAGACCTTGTTGATAACTTCTCAGCACTCTAAGAAACACACTTTTGAAATGTCTTGTTTTCAGTACATTTGATTCGACGTCATTACAAGAGCGTTGTCACGATTTTAGCACACTTTTGGTGATGTAAAAAATATCCAAATAACTGATGGATAGCCAAAATACTAGTCTAGGTTTGTTAAATATCTTTTTTAACTAGAGCAAAGCGATCATGATTGCAGGCTTCATGGATCTATTACAAAACGGATGGAAACAGATTGCAACAATGAGTTTTGTTGAACACACCATGTTGAATGAGGATGCTATTAAACAGTTGAGCTGCGATGTGGTGGGTTGTTCTAAGTCGCTTACTACAATTTGGACTATTGAATGCCCCTTTAACATTGCACTTTTTATTGCAACGAGCAACGTTCGTGGCCATTCAGCATCGTTGAACAATGGGCAGTAGCATTTAGAACCCCCCTGTGAAGGACCCCTGCGTTAGAGACCTACCCTGGAAATTCTGGGTTGACCACATCCACCCTGGAATTCCAGTCAATTTCTTCCACCTTGTATTTCATGTTTATCCAACATGGGGAGGTGCAGTGCTACTGCCCAATGTTGAACGTGAATGCCAGACCTATTCAACGTCCTTAACAATTACGCGTTCAACAAAAGTTGCATGAAGCTGAATTGGTTTTGGCCTCAGCCTAAGAGCTTGCCGATTTTGTCTCTCTCACACCCTAAAACCTCCCACTCTAGCCTACCCACGGAAGAGTGTTCACTGGTGCTTTTAGAATGCATAAATGATCGCGAACCAGCACTCATTGTTGCATGGAAATGTAGAATTACTGTATAAACATTTTAAAAATAACGTGCCTCGTATAGTGTCAAACCTTCCGATATAACACATTCATTTTCTTGGTGGAAAACATTGGTGGAGGTCTTGCTATTCAAAAGCCGTGTTGTAGAGTTTGATTAACTCAGGCAGTTTGGAATGTGAAACACGCAACAGCTAAATTGTTCCTAACATATACCCGGTATGGATTTTACCTTTCAATTTAAGACCTGTAATGGGTTTAAAATTCAGCCCCGCACTCCCTTAGATTAAGTACATTCCGCTTCGGAATCGATCTTTTGAATAGCAGGTTTTAACTTGCACGAAACAATAGACTTAAAACGTGGTAGGTAATCTTAATGTATGTCAGTGTTATAAAACCTGCAAAAAAACAATAGAATTTGAGTGAAGTAGGTTTATAAACATTAATCTTAATGTATGTCAGTGCTATTTTAAAGAAACAAATATGTTTTAAAATGAGATTAACACACTTACTCTGTGAATTTCCATCTTTTGGACAGAAACAATGTCTTAGAGTAACGATCTTAAACCTTGCAAAAAAGATAACATGACAAAACATAAACACACCAACTGTGAATTTTCTTTTTTCGGACAGAAATAATATATCTTAAAGACATGATCTGTAGCTTTGCAATAAAATAGAGACATGACAAAAAGCTAGGATGGTAAAAGTGTTGGTTTTCACGCTATCTTGAGATATTAGTCTCTAACAAGCAAACAAACATATACAAATTGTCTAATGTTGACCGACTGATCTCGATATGTACAACAACTGGCGAGAAATATAACAAATATGACAAATGGACACGTATTGAAAATATGATTCTAAAAGATTCATTTAGATGTATATTGACACAGATAGATGTATATTTATTGACACTACTCATGCAGAGATATCGTTCATAAGATTCCTGTCTCCAGGTCTCAGATGCAAATGGTTGGCGAGATGTTGGACTCATTTTCGTGACATTTTTCAATTCGTTCTTGAAATCTTAAGTTTTCGCATCCTTTTGTTCTAGCAGATCTTGCCTCACCGGTGCGAAAGGATGGTTCCTAGGTCCAGCGAGAGATCCCCAATTTCACAGTTTTCGGAAGGAAAAACTAGATTTAATCAACGTACAAGTTAAACCAAGTTTACATTTGACATAAAGCAATATTTTGTAAGGAGCCATATAAAAGGTTTTATGCTCAATTGCAATATTCTTTTAGAATCTGTTTGGAACTCTTGGTGATGCAGCAAAAATTTTCTGATTTGCTAATTTGAGAGTAAGAAATCAGCTGGTCCTTTTGTACTTTACTTAAAACTAACTAAACTTCCTTTTAATTGTTATGTTCTTGTTCCATTCAAATTAAAAGTGTTCTATGGAATTGCTTCATTTTGATCAAACGTGTGCTTTTTGTGTAAGGTGTTAATAATTGCGAAAAATTATTTATTCATGCTCATACGTTTACTCAAATTTCCCCCCCCCCCCCCAAAAAAAAACGCTCCCGTGTGACCGAGAAGGCAAGAGTAGAACTTGCTCCATTTAGAAGTACGAAATCTCTAGATATCAGTATAGGAAAAGGGAGAATTTCCTCCCCCTAGTTGCCTTTGTCGTTTTCGTAGTGAATGAAAATGGGGGAAAGCTCCCTAGGTAACGGCAGGGTTTCCACTCCAATAAGAAACACACTGGTCAATTCAAACATAAATTGACAGGAAATTCTAATTGTGGAGAGGACAACCAGTTAGCTATATACAAGTGTAAATGATAAGTTGATCCTGATATTGCAAATTACAACACCGAGAACAAGGATCACAAACCCAGCACGTTCACACCTCTGCCTTCCTTCACCTCACCTATCCTCTTCGCGCTCTGTTGCGCATGTAAGGCCTTCCTTAAAGAGCCCTAGTCAGCCACTCCTTTGTTATTGTTTTCAGTCGATATCAGACAACGAATTACGTGTAGAAATCTTGAAATAGTCTTCTAAAAACGTAGTTTCATTATTCATTTATCGAATTCAATCGCAAATATTGCACTACTTTCCCTAAATCAGCCGATGGAAATGGATGCTTTCTCTGTCTTGGTATGTTGCTAGGATGACAAAATGGAGGCTGACAGAGGCTCTTTAAATACTAGTAAAAATACTTCTAATTATAGCTGTCACCATATTCAGTAAAAAAGGGACTTGCTCTTTACAGAGCCCGTGTCAGTCACTCCTTTGTTATTACTTTCGTTCGATATTAGAAGACGAATTACGTGTAGAAATCTCTAACTCGACATCTTAAAACCAAGTTTCAGATTTGATTTACCAATTTCAATCGAGAACATTGCTCTATATTCTCTAAATCAGCCCATGGAAATGGATGCTTTCTCAAACTTGGTATGTTGCTATGCTGTCAAAATGACGGCTGACATATACTCTTTAATTCCTTTGATTTAAAATATACTCTTTGGTTTGACAAGTTTATTGTTAACTTTGCTCGAGCGAAATTTGCTATACTACAATCCATTCCATTGCATTTTCTCATAGTAGCCAAAGTATAAAGAAACGTATAATGCATAGTACAGAAAATATTATAAAGAATAGAGAAAAGGGTTATACATCTAAACAACAATATCTGAAACCATTCAGAGAATGACCTCGTCCTATTCCAAAAAGACGCTTCACTTTTGTTTTCTCCCACTTAATCATGTTTTGTTTCCTTGATGCCAATAAATGAGGTTTAGGAAGTGAGTGATTTTTCCTATTACTTTCTCTATAATTTGTTTGTTTTTTCATCAACATCAAAACATCTCCGAAAGAAAACAATAAAACCGAGGACATATTCATTAGATAGCATTTAAAAGAAAAAGTATTTTTAATCGCTTTTTTGTCATAGTAATCCGATATTGCACTCCTTGTAAGAGGAAATTACTTCTAAATTTAAAAGAAAAGAGAGGATCAGTGTTGCTCTTTGTCTGTTATTAATCTACTATTTTAAAGGGATAATGGCAAACGCCTCACTTTATACTGTCTTTCACAACGGATAATTTAATTGTAATCCCTCTCCTAAGTTGATCGACAGTAGTGCATTTCTCGACTTCATTTGACACTCTTCATAATGTCTTCAGTTTTAGGATTAGCAAGGACTTCCATGGATTAGCAGATCACTAAAACACATCGACTAAACAGTTCCGCCGATACATTATTCCATTAGCAAGCGACGGGACTTATTTCGAAAAGTAGACTTACTGGCTTTTCGTTGTTGAAACTTTCTATCAAGATAAGGCTTCTAGATTGGGCCACTTTCTATTAAATCCGTGTTATCAGAATTCATGATATCAAAATGGAAGTCTAATGATTTTTTTTATTTATGTTATTATTAATGATTATTATTATCGGAGACAGAGTGACCGAGTGGTCAGAGTGTCTTCCTCGTAACCCAGTGACCCGAGTTCGCTCTGGCTCGTCAACCATTAAGGATCTTAAGGTGGATCGACCCAGTAATTTTGCACCCATACAAACCAATTTTGAACCTCTCCTATCAAGACGTTGATTTATATCACTCAGCCAATATAACACACCTACTACCCGTAGACTGAAATGCATGTCGGTACAAACGTTGGGGAGATCGGAGTTAGTTTCACGTGACAATCGGGCTACGCCTATTTCACTCACACCCCAGTTTCAAGCTGTACCGACATTTTTTCGATATATTTACTGACTTAACAACTTCGCTAAAATCTCTTCTTGAATCATACATTATAGTCGTTAGTTTTGGTTCATTGCTGTTGCTGATTATTTCTGTTGCTGTTGTTGTTGTTGGTTATGGCTTCTTACTACAATACGTAGATCGTACAGTGGAGTATAATAAGTTTTGATATGAGGAATATTAGTTATAGTCATGTAAAGTATATTTCCCACCTAGACTATACAGACCAATTATGTTGCAACATATTTTACAGTCTTACTTAATATTAATTTTTTTTGTTGATTTGTCCTTCTGAAAGCGTTTTCTTAGCGAACCAGAGCTGCTGTCATGTCGCTTATTATTACGAAGGGAAACCCCGCTTATTATTATTACGAAGGGAAACCCCGCCAAAAATACACTTTAAATTTTTTCCCTTTTTAACTTTGACTTTTAACCCAGATTAGCAAAAACGTGACTGGTAAAAAACATGTGCGGAGATTAAACTTCAATTCTGTTTTCTTTTGGATTGACCGACAAGTAAAGTTTCATGTTCAAGGAAAGAAAAGCAGTTTTTCTTGACTTAGAAAATTAGTACCGGCGCCAGCTTATTAAAAAGATAAGTCACTTTTAATCCTCAAAGATGCCGAGCAAATCAGCTTTCAACTCACGGGATACATTAAAACATAATTCAATTTGGACCATTCTCCGAATTAAAAGTTCAAATTCCTGTGCAAATATATTGCCTTTGGGGAATTGTACGGAGAATTAATTGGACGGTATCTTTTACTGTCGCTGATGTTATACCGATACCATTAAGAAACACAGCTGGGTTTTAGTAATAATATAGATTTAGCCACTGGCTAAAAGCGGAGCTCCTGGTTATAAAATTTTCTATGTGAATGAAAGGGATTCCCATGTGTACATGGTTTATATGGTTGCTTTAGAGTCTTCACGAGATATTAATTTTTTCAAGCATAGATGACGTCATCGATGACGTCATATCACGTGACCACTTCATTTCGTTCATATGGTGGCCTAGACTACACTACCCAAGTTTGGTTCTTTTAGAGTTTTCCCTTCACGAGATATTATTTTTTCAAGCATAGATGACGTCATCGATGACATCACATCACGTGACCACTTCATTTTGCTCATCTGGTGACCTAGACCACACTACCCAAGTTTGGTTGTTCTAGAGTCTTCTCTTGACGAGATATTCATTTTTTAAGCATAGATGACGTCATCGGTGACGTCACATCACGTGACCACTTCATTTCGCTCATCTGGTGACCAAGACCACACTGCCCAAGTTTGGTTGTTTTAGAGTCTTCTCTTCACGAGATATTCATTTTTCAAGCATAGATGACGTCATCGATGACGTCATATCACGTGACCATTTCATTTCGATCATATGGTGGCCTAGACCACACTACCCAAGTTTGGTTCTTTTAGAGTTTTCCCTTCACGAGATATTATTTTTTCAAGCATAGATGACGTCATCGATGACGTCACATCACGTGACCACTTCATTTTGCTCATCTGGTGACCTAGACCACACTACCCAAGTTTGGTTGTTCTAGAGTCTTCTCTTGACGAGATATTCATTTTTCAAGCATAGATGACGTCATCGATGACGTCACATCACGTGACCACCTCATTTCGCTCATCTGGTGACCTAGACCACACTACCCAAGTTTGGTTGTTTTAGAGTCTTCTCTTCACGAGATATTCATTTTTTAAGCATAGATGACGTCATCGATGACGTCACATCACGTGACCACTTCATTTCGCTCATCTGGTGACCAAGACCACACTACCCAAGTTTGGTTGTTTTAGAGTCTTCTCTTCACGAGATATTCATTTTTCAAGCATAGATGACGTCATCGATGACGTCACATCACGTGACCGTGCTACAGCACCCCCCTTGTGGCATAGACAAAATATCCCAAGTATGGCTGTCTTAGCATGTTCCCTTGAGGAGATATAATTTTTTCTTTGCATACCACAGGGTTCCCATGTGTACACGGACGACGGACGGCGGACGGACGGACGGCGGACACTATAGGTTTAATACCAGAAAAATAAAGAAAAAATCATATCTCCCGAAGGGAAGCTTCTCTAGAAGCCAAACTTGGACAAACTTTCAAAGACCATCAGAGGAACTCTACACCAAAGTCACGTTCCCTCACGCCATCAATGACGTCATCAAAATGATCCAAAATGCCCGTGACGTTCAAAAATCAACTCGATGGTATACGTTTTTCCCTTAGGTATGGTGCTCCGCTTGCGCGGGCCTTCGGCCCGCGCTGGAGCTCCGCTATAACTTTATAAGAACTTTATCAAAGGTTATGTTTGCATTGGAATTACCTTTAATAGAGCGGCGGGATCTTTTAGTTTTGTAGATCAAACATTGGGAAAGGGGAAATGTTTCACTGGCCTTAATAGTTACTAATATTACTTTTTTCGATTCTCTGAATGAGTGTTTTTGCATGCCTTTTCGTTTTTTTTTTTTATCAGGTTGTCTTTAATTGCATCAAAATCTTTTGGGGAAATTGTTCAGCTTTTTCTTGAACACCGTTTCGATATCATTCAGTATTTTCTTATTAAAAGTAGAAAATCGGTTATAATATTCGTATTCTTTCGCCTCGCCAGAATCTTATTGTTGGTGAATTATGCGCGCGCTCCATCATGGTAGTTGCGGTACATTCCAATCATGAGGCCGAAGTTCCTGTAAAGTTTCGTATTCAGGCTAGACGATAGCAATAAGCAAAAACGTTCCTTGCAAGCATTTAACAAATGCTTACGCGCGCGCATCTAAACAGTGTTTTCATTAGGTCTTTTAGCGCACACGCCGACAATGGCGCGTTCCGTGGTAGATACGTTTATGTACCCATGGCTAAGAGCCAATCAGTAGAATTCGAGCGTTGTGATATATAAAGAATGATACCTAAGAATACCTTCACAACATGTATTGGATCAATTGAGCCACATAATTTAAACGACCATTGATGTTTTAAATATTTTCTTTATTGGAACTTAGTGTCTTATTTTTAGCATTTAATTGTAAATAGTTTCTGAATATATATATATTTTCCCTTTCAGACGAGAACCCACCCCCTCCGCCTGTGACGATAACTTGTGGAGCCTGTCCAACCTGTGTGACTTGTCCGCCGCCTCAGCAGTGTATACAGGGTCACTGTACTGAGTGTACACCCCAAACAAACTGCGCAAGGAGGACCATTCGGCGATGGAGACCATATTATAGACCTCTGGGGTAGGACGGTCAGTAGCTATAGCACTGCAGATCACGATCATGACCAGTTTTCTGTATTTGCCTCACTCGTTGTGTGGGTATTTAAGATTTTTCTTGCGTTTGTGCTTGGCTGATTTTTCCCGCCACTTTTGGCGCGCGTGCGTGCAACACAGGAAGCCCGCAACGTAAATATAATGCAGAGCTCCGAACTTGAAAATTATTACAAAGTCTTCTCTATTTATTCTCTATTCAATGAGAAAATTTCAGGAGGTAAATAATTTAAAACGTTTTCGTAACAAGGTAACGCAAAAGTGAAATGAAAGTTAAAAGTGGTCTTTTTGCCCGCTAATAGTGAAAAGGGGCTAGGAAACAAGTTTTCTGAGGAACAGGTCCGTGTGCCTGTGAATC
This sequence comes from Scolanthus callimorphus, assembly GCA_033964015.1. Classification (NCBI taxonomy): domain Eukaryota; kingdom Metazoa; phylum Cnidaria; class Anthozoa; order Actiniaria; family Edwardsiidae; genus Scolanthus; species Scolanthus callimorphus. The sequence continues at coordinate 15,003,348 of CM066925.1, read as the reverse complement.
ATGCAATCGGCAGGTAAATCTAGATGGCGAGATTTATAAACTATTCTGTATTAATTTATAAACAACAAATTGGTTCCTAAGATTCTTCCGAACGAAAACTCCCAGTTAAAGAGTAAATGTTAAATATGATAAAATCATAATCTAAACATTGACGGTGTGGACACGATTTAACGTTGTTTAGGTTACCATGGATAGGGTCAGCGGATTTCAGACGAGTGTCGAAAACTAAACGCAACGTAAATACACTTAGTTTACAGTTGACGCGGTTTCCATTGTTATTCCTAGGGAATTAACTCGGATAATGGCTCTCAACAAACTAAAAGTCGGGGAGGGATTTGAATTCTCCAGGGAAAGGTTGGGGTTGATCAATAGAATTGAATTGGAATTTCTAGGTAAATATATTGCTCATTATGGATTAATAGGTAAGTATATGGCTCATTATGGATTAATAGGTAAATATCTAGTTATTTACCTATGAATCCATAATAAGCCATATACTTACCTGTAAATCAATAATGTGTGGTTCCAGAAAATATCCCCCCCCCTGAAGAGTGTTGAAAAGTGACCCCCCCACCTCTCTGGAATTCCCGAAGAAAAATACAGTATTTGTATGGAAAATATATCCTTTCCTATTATCCTTCCTATGGATAATTTCTGGAACCACACACAATAAGCCATTTTTACCAAGACTTCAAGGGGCACTGTCACGTTTGTTTCATCAAAATGTTTTAAAATAAGACAAGTGTTCTACAGAAACAACTCCGAACCTATATTCTGTTTCAAATTAGTCTTAAAAATAAACTTGTTCACAGCCTGTTCGAAAATCAAAAATGCCAATTAGCAATCCAATTCCATCCCCTCGATTATACACGAAAATACTCCAAATTTGTATTGATCTAGCAGCTGAAAGGTTAGTTAAAAAACGTAGACCATTATTTTGTTGATTTGTAGGGAGTTTGACTGCATTTAAGCTACTTAAAATGACCCCAAGTTAGACCAAATTCATGATAGACCATGACAGTGCCCCTTTCACAATGACTAATTCAATTATCAACCCAAACATTTAACTAGTGAATTCAAATCCATACACTTACCCCGAGAAAAAAAACATCCAATAATCTCAGTTTATGCATCTATGCTGACTGTCTGTCTATAACCAATATTTGCTCCTAAATATTCTTTATGCGAATCCCGTTGAACGCCACAAAACACGATTTCCGAGAACGCCTTCACTTGAACCATATTGAGAAGCGTTTGTCCAGTCTACTTGCTTGGTCTTATTGCCCATAGAGTGTGTTTAAGACGTAAACCTGAAAATACAGATAAAATCATGCCCAAGTTAATTGCATATCTAATCGTAGAGAGCAACCAACGAGCGCAAAATACCTGAAACTTGCCTTCAGTTTCTCCATCTTGAATCAGTTCCATCCGTTTTGCTAGACAGAACGTTATGCAAATTGAGCTGTAGAAGCTGTAAGCTGTTAGGGCGTGGTACAAATGAAAATAACCAGTAAGGACGTAGTTGCTTTTGTCTCTATTATTTTCGTTCTACAAAGGAGTTCTTTTGTCTGTAGTCTATTATCCTCGTTCTTTGTGTTGAGGTGTAGGGTATTGTTGTATTATCCAACCAGAGAGGAGCTTTAAGCAGCTACGTACCGACCAAAATAACAGCGCTTTAATGAGTTGCGCTTTTACAAAAGGCCGCTTGATTGATTGGACTGGCTGTTGTACGAAAACAAAAGACGTAATTCGTGTTTGGAAACCTTTGTCAATCATAGTTGAATAAAAGTTGTCATTCATTTTCTTCAGCATCACAACTTTATTGTGCATAGTAAAAATTAATTGCAATAAGTTTCTCTGGGGAACCCACTTCTATGAAAGCAGCTAAATAACTAACAATAGTTCCTATTGGAATCCGCTATCTTTTTCAATTGTAAACTGTACTCCTTTTCAAAACTGTTAAATTCAATGAGAAGAATGCATTTCATTTGTCCCTGTTTTCTGAAAACCTTGTCAACTGTAAACTAAGTCCGTTAATTACCTCGATTCTCGGCAATAACCCCAATACATCCCTCGGGCCTACGGCCCTTGGGATGTATTGGGGTTATTGCCTCGAATCTCGGTAATTAACTCTAACTTAAAGGGGCTCTCGCACGCTTGCGGGCCGCTTCTCTGACAAGAAAATAGCTCAAATCGCAATCCAATTCCATCCTCTTCATAACAAGTCAAAACAACCTAGAATTGCATTTGTATAACACTTGAAAGGTTTTTCTATTAATCTGGAGGATTATTTTGATTACTACGGGCAATTGTACACGTGTTTTTATGGTTACAATTTTACTTATTTTATGTCCACGGTGGACGAATATTAAGCGTGCGAGTGCCCCTTTAACCAATCAGAAACGAAACCCATTCAACAGCCAATCAATCAGGGGACGAGGTAAATACACTTAGCCAATCAGAAACGAAGCCCATTCAACAACCAACCAATCAGGGGACGAGGTAAATACACTTAGCCAATCAGAAACCATACATTCAACAACTGGCCAATCAAGCGGCGAAGTATCAGTTGGACAATCGTCTGGTATCCGCTTTATAATTCAGCTAAAAATAAATGAAGAATATATAATTATCTTTAAAAGTTTTTATTAAACGTGATTTCTACAACAAACGCATAATCGTTCCTATAAATTCAATTTAACACTTTATGACTACGAATGCAAATCCTACCAGATAGGTTTTGCGGTTCTACCCCGGTGTAAGAACCTGTGTATTATTCACGAATTGCGTCACAAAGCTTCTTTTGTTTGGAAGAACGAATAATGATGAAATAAGAACTAAACACAAAGGTGTCTTTGGGAATGGTTCTTACACCGAGGTAAACACGGTTTCAACGCTTCTTGCTTTACCTGTTCAGGCGTTTTACAAGCATCTAACTGTTAATTGAACTAAACGCCCTGTTTGGTTCATTTTGTACATTTGTTATTAGGCAATTCCAGAACTTCGCCCTCGACCGACATTCCGGAATTTGTAAATTTTGAAGAGTAACCAGGGAGGTCAGAGGTCTAGAGATGCAACTGCATTATTGACTCGCGACTCGGATTTAGAGTTTAGTAATTCAGCGGCATGCAAGGAGATCTAATTTAAACCAAATTCTTCTTTGAGTCTCTGTGCAAGCCAGCGCGAGGCTGAAATTCTGATCCTACGGGAACTAAACTAGAGTCACAGAGCAGATTTCGTATGACTTTGAAAAGTGCCGTGACACGGTTGCGGTCACGGCACATAACTTGGCCTGCTGTAGATACTGAATGAAATCGCGTAGTCGCGGCACATTCTATTATCCAGAGCTCCCCGGCTCGTCTCCTCGCGGGGGAGGCTCTGGTGACAGCCACTGACGCATGCGTGAGATTTGATACAGAGCCGTTGAGAGAAAAATCTTTCTGCGCATGCACCAACGTTCAAAACCAGCCAATCAGCAACGATCCTCAAATGGATGTCACCAGAGCCTCCCCTGCGAGGAGCGAGCCAGGGAGCTCTGGGTACGAGAATGAGTCGCGGCACGGTCGCGGTCGCGGCGCGGCTCAACATTGTCGCGGCACTTTTCACAGTCATACGAAATCTGCTCTAAGTTGAGGAGCTGCAAATATTTTCCGGAATTGCCCGTTGAAAGTGAGTTCCTTACAGAGAAATGTGCTAATGTTACCTTCATTTCTTACTCTCGTCCTAATATTAATTGTCGAAAACCTACTCAAACAAGGAACCGAGCTTTTGGGAAAAAAAAACGCTTTTATAGACCAGGAGACTCGCTTTCTGATCATTATGATGGGCCATTCCATTTATCATCCGCAATGTGAGTACCTCCACGTGATCAGCACGTGATGAAGGTAGCAGTCTGGCCGCCTGATCGGCTTGCGTAGCAACAATCACGTGATCAATAGGTCATTCTAACTTTCACCCCCTCAGAAACACCTTCGGAAGAGTACATTTCAGTCCTGACGCCCCTCAGAAATACCTACGGAAGTTTGTTTTTGTTCTGACCCCCTCGGAATTAGTCAACCAACCCCTCGAAAAAAGTCTTCCTTGGTTTCTGTGGGCATAGACCCCCTTAGGAATAGGGTTGGTTTGGCTGCAGCTTAACACCGCCTCGAATAGAGCCTTAGTTATCATTCATAAGCTAGAGGGGAACTCTAATAGTGAGAAACAGATGTGAAAATTTGTTTCTTAAAAATACACAAATACTACAATGAGGTTCTACTGCTCTCTACAACCCAATGTCTTTAGAGAGAATGTAGGATGGGCATCATACTCGTGAAAATATTCCTGCATGGTGTCGCATAATTCTGCAATAAAACATAATGAATTTCGTTAAAACGCATATCAATCAAATGTTTTGTATTTAAACATATTCTGACACAGAGTTTGCCTCAAGAGCGATTCCAGCTCATCGAGTAGGCTTACTCTGAATGATATTACAAAAAATAGTTTACGGTACGGGGACAAACTCAGATACGAAAAAAAGCCAGTTCTGAAAGCCAGCATTATACCCTTACCACGACTCAACCAATCTTGATGCACTTGTGATTTTGAAGCTGGTACCCATTGGACCTCCCCCCCCCCCCGGAACTTCTAGCTAGGCCTCGTATAGCATTATACCCTTACCACGACTCAACCAATCTTGATGCACTTGTGATTTTGAAGCTGGTACCCATTGGACCCCCCCCCCCCCCCCCCCCCGCCCCGGAACTTCTAGCTAGGCCTCGTATAGCATTATACCCTTACCACGACTCAACCAATCTTGATGCACTAGTGATTTTGAAGCTGGTACCCATTCCCCCCCCCCCCCCCCGGAACTTCTAGCTAGGCCTCGTATAGCATTAAACCCTTACCACGACTCAACCAATCTTGATGCACTTGTGATTTTGAAGCTGGTACCCATTGCCCCCCTCCCCCCCCCCCCCCCCCCCCGGAACTTCTAGCTAGGCCTCGTATAGCATTATACCCTTACCACGACTCAACCAGTCTTGATGCACTTGTGACTTTGAAGCTGGTACCCATTGGACCCCCCCCCCCCCCCTCCCCCCCCCCGGAACTTCTAGCTAGGCCTCGTATAGCATTATGCCCTTACCACGACTCAACCAATCTTGATGCACTTGTGACTTTGAAGCTGGTACCCATTGGTGCACGCACAGTTACCATCCACACACATAGCATTTAGTGGACACATATAGCACTTGCTTTCAACTGTTAAATAAGACACAAAAGACACGCTGCTCATTTGAAAAAAGCTCTCAAATAGTAGCACTAAAATGACACAATTAAAAGACAGAAATGAAAATGACGAAAATTCAATGACCAAATTTCAATGACAAAATGAAAATGGCAATGACACGTGAATAACAAAATGGCAATGACAATGACAATGAGAAAATTAGACTTGTGCCAATGACAATGACAATGGCAACAGCAATGACAATGGCAGAAATGACAATCACATAATGACTAACAAAGTGCCAGTGGCAATGAAAATGCCAATGACACGTGAATAACAAAATGGCAATGACAATAAGAAAATAGCCTTGGGCCAATGACAATGGCAATGGCACGAACTGAATAACAAAATGATAACGAGAATGCAGTTGAATTGATAAGTACAATGACAAAACGGCAATGGCACATGACAATAAGGAATTGAATATGGCAATTATAATGACAACGATAATGATAATGAAAAAAATAACTGCCAACTTACAAGTTCCAACATTTACAAGTTCCAAAAAAAATATCATTTGCCGCGAGTTTTGCCACTTTTTATTCTTCTCACCTTTGGCACAATCGCCTTTGTATCCACTTCCTCTGTAGCCTTTACGACATTTACACGTACCAACGATACAATTGGCATTGATATCACAATCCATACACTTATCCTCTATAACATATAAGAAAATAATATAAAATTAAATATTACAATTACAATTAAATATGATCGCTCCACAAACGCTTTTATATAACCTAAATTATCATTGAGAACTTTGTGTTTCGGAAGCACAAGCTACTCACATTGACAATGAGTCAATAAAAAGTATTTTTTTTCGAAAATGAGAGTCTACAAATAGCACTTTTAAATTTTACTGTGATGACGGCAAATATTTAGTAACCACTTGCACTCTGCGCGACTAGCTATGACATCGAAAATTACAAGAAAACCGCCATTAGATATAATTATTGTTATTTTCCATAATAAATCTGGAATAGGTTTGCCGTGTCGAATCCAGTTGTTAGAAATTTTATTTGCAGCTTAGGGGACACTTTGTCTAGTGCAAAAGGTAAATCTAGATGAACCATGGTAGAACAAAAAGGAATGTAAAGTTTGTTTTTCTTGTTTATTCTTTCTTTGGCGTTGTGAAATGGAGAAAACCAGTCGGCGAATTGGATTCGACGCGGCAAAAGATCGACGTTTGAAACAGGCGGGGGGGGGGGGGGGACTCCCCTATTTTCTGGGCGGGTTTGCTCGTCGTACCTTTTAGGCTTTAAAATCAGGCTTCTGGTACCTTTTAGGGGTAAGAGTTCGAAAACTTGCATTTTTTTTCTAGATAGATACCTGTTCGAGGTCAGTTCTTGCAAATCACACTTTTTGGTTGCCTGAATTTCAGACATAAAAAAATACGAGAAAATTACGTGGGAAAATACGTCATGTTGGTACCTTTTAGGGGTCAAAATAAACCAAGCCCCGCACTTTTTGGTACCTTTTAGGGGTAAAATCGAAAGTTCCCGACCAGCACCTCCGCCCCAAAAATCAACGCCTCCCCCTCCTAAGCCGGACTTACTTTCGCAATGTGGGCCCATGAAAGGAGGGACGCAATCGCAGTCGTAACCGTCGGCGCGTTCGTTACATTTGCCGCCATTTTGGCACGGATTTGGATGGCAGTAGTGGTTGACTGGAGCTACGAAGAAAGATAAAGTAAATTGTCAACGATTATCATTATGAGTGACATTCAGGGGTTTCAATAAGTTGTGTAGTAAGGCTAAGTATTGGAAGTAGGCGGCTGGGCGTCCCATACGAAGGCCATAAGGCCTGACGCTTCTAGGCGAGTAGATAGATAGATAGATAGCTTTATTTCAAAATCATATGGCAGCCCTCTAAGGCTGAATTGCATGACGTTACAAGATATTAATAATACAATTAAAAATTTTAAAATATATATGCTATTCTTAAAAATTACAAAACTATAAATATTATAAAAAGTATAATTATAAATATATGTTTTCTATATACTACTAACGCCTACACATAGATGACAGAAATGTGCTAGAGAAACGCTTGGTACGCATGACTGGATTTGCAAACTTGCGTTGTTTTCTGAGGTTGTAAGAACAACTGTTCTTGGGAGGAAGGAAGTGATAAAGTTTATGATCAGGATTAGATACAATGGATTCAAAAAAGGTTTTACATTGATCTATGCGTCTGTCCTCTAAAGATACCATGCTGAACATTGAAAGGCTTTCACTTCTGAGTACGGGGGCTTGCAAATTAATTTATGGAGTTTTGAAGATGTCGGTGGTCAGAAGTGAAGTAGCCGCCTTCTAATGAAACCCCTGGATATTTGCAGTGTTCGACGGCTCCTGAAGTGTCCTGAATTTTATTGTTGTTCTGGAAAGTCCTTGAAAGTCGGGGAATTGTTCTTGAAGAACGCCTGGAATTCAGAAACGAACTTTCTCCAAGACAAAACTGGTCCCAAAGCGGTTCCTAAAGTTGTCGTTTAAAGACGAAACTTTATGAAAAAGGTATTTTGATTGGGAGGAAAAACTTCCGGAAAAATTCCTTGAAATAATGTGATAAATCTCTGAAAAAATTCAAAAAGAGATACCTCGATATAGTATTGAAGTAATGATGACTACAGATGGTACTGATGATACTTATTGGTGGGCTACTGATAGTCATGATGAGAAGAAGAAGAAGAAGAGGGAAAAGAAGGTGACGCTGATTGCGAGGATGCTTGCGATGGCGGAGATTATAATGATGTTTTAGAAAAAGGAGGATACAGAAATAATACAAAAGAAGAGTGTGATGAGATTATTAGCAAGACGACAAAATTCCCCTCCAAAACTGTTGACCCATTTTTCAACGTTTTAACCGTTATTCTTAAAATTCGGATCCTTAGCTAGAGTCTTCCACCAACAAGCTTTTTTCCCCTCTTCCCTCCAATCACTTGTTCCTGTAGGGATATCATCGGGATTTTGTATGGTGCAGCTGGGGTTTCAACATTGCACATGGGGAAGGGGATGGCGCATTACTGTTGTCCGGTCTTTCGTCGTTCTTGCGAGCATTTTTAGCGTTACTAACAGGAGGGATGGTGTCAACCAGTTTTGGCGCGGATCGTAGCCTGAATTTCAGTCTTTCCTTCGCTGGCTAGTGAAATACTATTGGAAAGAAAATGAAGTAATCCTGTATTGTATAAAGAAAAAAGTAAAGAGGGCATAGAAGTGACGCGAATATGAACAACAACATTTGATCCATCTTACTTGTCGGAGCAACTGGAGTGCATTTAGGTGGAGCAAATCCAGGAGGGCATTTACAGAATGCCTTTAGACCAACAGGGATACAGGTTCCTCCATTAAGGCAAGATTCATTTTTGCAAACTAGAAAAATGAAAAACATACGTAAATTTACTTATGAATCAGCAGTATGTAATAGAGCAGATTTCGTATGACTGTGAAAAGTGTCCTGACACGGCGCCGTACTGTCGCGGTGGCGGTACGGAACCTGGCCTGCTGTAGATACCGAATGAAATCGCGTAGTCGCGGCACGGTCACGGTCGCGGCGCGGTACAACTCTTTCGCGGCACTTTTCACAGTCATACGAAATCTGCTCTAGTACCCAGAGCACAGTAGGGAGGGGCCATCAAGCTATAACTAAACTACGACTATGTGGCGCAATATATATACCAAGGAGTCCATCAGTAGGAGGTTTCATCTCTCATACTAGGCTATGTAGGCAGTGACTGACCTGGCTATTTTTAGAAACAGTTTTCTATTGTTTTCCAAAAGTCTGATTCCCTTGACGGGCAAAAAAAAATCATTATGGTCGAATATTGTTGATTCTTTTAGCAACACTGTTACTCTTTTATGTTTAGAGTGGGTTATTTCAGGCGGACGTCTTGCCTTGCCACAACTGGGTTGGACGGGCTATTTTCTGGTTGCTATAAAACAAATCTTGAAATATCCTATCTTTATAAAAGGCTTCGTGCCTTCTTGTCGCCTGCTAGAATATCAGAAAAATCTGTCGGGAAAAAGGCTAGTGTATCTAGTCTACCTACGAAACTATCTCCCCCATACATTCATTTGCCTGGATGGTGTAGTGGTTAGCACATCTGTGGCTAGGAATCCAGAGGACGTGGGTTCCATTCCCACTCGGGGCAGCATTTGTCTTTATATTCTTTGTGTTTGTCTATCTTTATAAGAGTTACTAACATTTACATTCTGAAATCATTACCCGCAACCTTGAAATGTATCGGATATTTTCTCATAGAAAATATAACCCTGAAAAGTAAATATAACTTATTGATCATGTAGGCCTACCTTGACAAAACTGACATCGTTCGCCTGTACATGGTGGAGGGCATTCGCACCTATAACCCCCAGCCACGTTAGTACATGTCCCTCCATGTTCACACGGATTGGGATCACACGCACTCGTACCTGAAACACGAAAAACAATGCAGCTGTGAGTCACCTGATGTTGAACAGTCTCGCGGGAGGCGGTGACGTCGGGTGGACAGAGTGCCTGTTCGAAGCTTCCCCAATCGCTCTGGGCAGCTCTGAGTCTCCTTGTGTCGAATAGACCCGCGGGAGGCGGTGACGTCGGGTGGACAGAGTACCTGTTCGAAGCTTCCCCAATCGCTCCGCTCGAATAGACCCGCGGGAGGCGGTGACGTCGGGTGGTCAGAGTGTCGCAGCGTCCGATGCTTTGTTCGGGGCTCCAGCAATCGCTCTGAGCATCTCTGAGTCTTTTTGTGTTGCATAGACTCGCGGGAGGCAGTGTTGTCGGGTGGTCAGAGTGTCGCAGCGTCCGATGCATTGTTTGAGCCTCCCTCAATCTCTCTAAGAAGCTCTGGGTCTCCTTGTGTTAAATAGACCCGCGGGGGTCGGTGACGTCGGTTGGTCAGAGTGTCGCAGCGTTCGATGCCTTGTTTGAGGCTCCCTCAATCGCTCTAAGAAGCTCTGGGTCTCCTTGTGTTAAATAGACCCGCGTGAGGCGGTGACGTCGAGCGGTCAGAATGTGGCAGCGTCCGATGCCTTGATCGAGGCTCCCCCAATCGCTCTGATCTCTTTGTGTAGAAACGACGCGCAGGAGGCGGTGACGTCTGCAGGTCAGAGCGCCGGGTTTGCAATCCGATGACGCCGAGTTCGATTCCCACTTTCACCACCAGTTGGATTTGATTCTTGTTTTAGAGAGGTGAGCGTGACAATTCAAGATGATGTCAAGATGATGTCCCACCACTCGCTTGAGTCTTTCGGTCTGTGTGCGTAGCTTTGAGCCCTCAGAAGCCGGCAGCATTAATTCAAATGCTGTAGTCTGCGCACGCCCTTCGCAGGATAATGGTTCAATGTATGAAAACTCAATCGACCGCAGGAAGAAAAGGGGTGGCTCACAACCAGTGCTGTCATGTCTGGCCTATTTTGTTTGTCATACTAACCAGTCAATAGTGTCATACTCACGCTGTTCCGCGCATCCTTTCTCTACCAACACGTACGTCTTTCCAAGAATCTTAGGACAATAACAATTGTTACCAGTGGCATCACATTTGGACGGCAAAATGGGCGGGTTGGCTGTCAAGTCACCGGCAGGACAGTTGCATTCTAAGACATGCAAAAGAGACGTGACGGTCAAGTTAACAGCATCTTGGTTTTAAGTCTTTTCACATCAGACTCATAGAAAAAATCACATTGTGTAGGCAAATTCCTTTTTGCACACTTACCACATTTTGGTGGCTTATTGAATTTCGAGTCCGGCGGACAGTTGCAGATGTACCCAGATGGTGCCGTGCTGGATTTGATACACTTGGCGCCATTCAGGCATGGGTTCGGCTGACATGCATCTTCGGTTGCTGAAATGGATATCGATTTACAAGTTATGAACTATTATGAACTCCAAAATCCAGAGACAGAAAGAGGCAGACAGACCGTCATCCAGACAGACAGACAGACTCCTGACAGACAGACGGACACCTGACAGACAGAACTTCAGCCAGTCAGCCAGTCAGACAGACAGACTCCTGACAGACAGACACCTGACAGACAGACAGACAGACAGACAGACAGACAGAGAAGCCAATTTTCAAACCAAGGACGATGTAACCCAATAAAGAGACCTGGTCACTGAAACATCAAAATATCACCGATTACAAAAAATTCTCAAAATTGCTTTCAATATTATAAACTACCTAATACCTGTTATCTTCTTCACTCCTCGTGGCGTATAAGGCATCAAAATGCACACCACACGGGACACTCAGTCAGGTAACAGATGAGTCAGAACGATAATCAGAAATGTACAAACAAACTAACGAAAGATTGAAAAGTAAAATAAGCTTACCATTGTTGCAGTCAGGAGGTAGAAACCCGGGTGGACAGACACACTTGAAATGAGCACGCACATATAGATGCCCCGGATGTATGACAAGCTCTGGAACGCATATACCGCCGTGCTTGCAGGGGTTTGGCACGCATGCTTCTTTCTCTGCGGGGAAAAAGTTGTGCGGAAATTTGGAACAGTTGTGCACCTTGTACGTGTAAAAACTGTAGTGATTTGCAGAGACTTTGGTCTCTTGTAACTTGTTTTGAGCGCAATTTGATTCGACACTATCGTAAGGAAGTGAACAGAAAATAATTCTATGGACATTGAGAGATCCCCTTGTGGCCTGTACTGGGGTTGACCTTTACTTGCGCCGCTGCACGGTTTTCTTTTCGTACCATGTGGTCGCCTTTCGGAAGGACACTTTGAAATATTTAAAGATCACTTTGCCCCAGCTCTGAGTAGGAGAATGACTTTGCCTACGCTCACTTAGGAGAAGAAAGATCGCAAATTTTCACCCCCTGTTTACCACGGTTCAAGCCGTAATGGACCTAGAATAGTGCCTGTAGTATGCCGCATCGATATATCTCAACCCAAACCTTTTAAGTGATGTTCACGTCGTTGGATCCAAAATGGCAGCGACCTTGTCCAGAGAAATGCAATGATTGGTCCAAAGACTATGACCGTTTACGAAAGGGAAGCCGGCTACGTTTCTTTTGAGTTTACGTATTTTGTTTAAGGTTGTGAAAGCCAACCTCAACTCCAAATAAGGCAAACAGTACTCACTTATACACAGCGGTGGCTCATATCCGGGGGACAATGGCAGTCAAAGCTACCATCGGGTCCCACAGTACATGTACCACTGTTTTGACAAATCCAAATAAGGAAACAGTACTCACTTATACACAGCGGTGGCTCATATCCGGGGGGACAATGGCAGTCAAAGCTACCATCGGGTCCCACAGTACAAGTACCATTGTTTTGACAAATCCAAATAAGGAAACAGTACTCACTTATACATAGCGGTGGCTCATATCCGGGGGGACAATGGCAGTCAAAGCTACCATCGGGTCCCACAGTACATGTACCATTGTTTTGACAAGGACTGGGAATGCATGGACTCTTATGCGCTAGGATACAAAATAAATGATTTAGTATGTCATTAGTATAATTGGTCGAGTGACTATAAGAAATTCCGCGCGCTTTGATTGGTTAAAAGTTTTGTTTTCTCTTGCTATAATCACCTACCGGTGACCATCGCATTAAAAGAACGCGCGAGTTTTGTTATGATCGTGCGTCGTGTATCTTGTCATAAAATTCTATGAGTATGAGTAATTATATCGTCCTCGGTGACTATTCGCCGATAATCAAGTCTCGTTCGGCAACTTATTGTTAAATATAAAAGCCTAAAATTAAATTGGATTTAAAGAGCCTCTGTCAGCCTCCATTTTGTCAGCCTAGTAACATACCGAGACAGAGAAAGCATCCATTTTCATCGGCTGATTTAGGGAATGTAGTGCAATATTTGCGATTGAATTCGGTAAATGAATAATCAAACTTTGTTTTTAGAAGAATATTTCAAGATTTCTACACGTAATTCGTTGTCTCATATCGACTGAAAACAATAACAAAGGAGTGCTGACAAGGGCTCTTTAAAATGTAGTGGATTTAAATAATCTATACTAAGTATTGCGACATTTTTGTGTGTCGTCAGCATACATACGATAGCAATGATTCCCGTCGCCATAGTAACCAGAGTTACAAATACACCGACCACCGATGCACGTGGCATTACTGTCACAATGCAGACAGACAAAATCTGAAACAAATAAGCAAATCAATTTACTCTCTTTCCATCCTCCATTTGAATTCCTACGTGCGATTGACGTAACCACAGGGAGCCCGCGGCTCCTCGCGGCTCCCAATGGTATTTGCCAAAAACGAAAGCGATTAATTTACGGTCGAGATTCTGAAATGTTTCGGTATAATTCAATTTCATCACTAGGCCTTTTGGCTGCGAAAAGAACAAGGCAAAAGAACGAATTTTCCTCTCTTTGGAAAAATACTTACATACCTTCCAAATACGTTAAGGAGATTTTCTAATATGGAATACGGACGTCTTCCAAAGTCGGCAAGTCGACATTTTCTTTTTATGGTTTGAGGGTGATGTTCTCTCCTTTCTAAATATACTTTTGGCGTGCAGGATTCCTGTGGTCCTTTCCACGACACAGGAATCCCGCGCGCCAAAAAAAATCAAATAACCGAAAAACCCACTGGAGAGCCGGCTGGCAGGCTACTTCCCCCCGCGACACAGGAATCCCGCGCACCAAACAAATCAAATATCCGAAAAAACCCACTGGAGAGCTGGCTAGCAGGCTACTTCCCCCCGCGACACAGGAATCCCGCGCACCAAAAAAATCAAATATCCGAAAAAACCCACTGGAGAGCCGGCTAGCAGGCATTACATATAGATACATTACGTGTTTGTTGAATATTTACCTTCGCATTTAGGACCTGAATAACCGGGTGGACATATACACATATAGTGGAGATGCGCGGCATTCCAGTCTGCCGGGAACCCTGTGTAGTCGCTGTAGCTATCGATGCAGCTGCCGCCGTTCAAGCACGGCCGAGTTACACACGGATTTGGAACTGCAAAATAGAATAGGGTTTTTATTTGATTAACAGCAAATTATTTTGTTCTGCAGCCAAAAGGCTGCTCGTCGGCGCCTTTGTGTTTTGGTTAGCTGGGAAAGCTTTAGTTCGCTAGCCAAGTGACGGTCGCACTAGGAAATTAATTTTTCTAGCAAATTCTGACCGCAAAGTCAGAACAGTTTGCGAAGTACGACCCCTGCCTCGTGAAATTAATTTAGCGTTGATTGAATTCGATTACCCAGCTGAAAACACCTTTCCAAATTCAAATTTCTTATATTTTTCCAAGTGCTTGTTGGTCTAGCAGTTCTACTATAATTCGACTACATTTGCCTGCTCGAAGGCGTTGGAGAGTAGTTATAGGTCGAGAAACCAGAGTTTGCGTTCGTGTGGCCGCCTGCGAGTAGGCTACGACAACATTAGAACCGAAAAGTATTGAAGGACTGGTAATACTGCTTGCTGGCGTCACTGTGAATTACAAGTACACTTAGATGAGGAGAATATTACGGAATATGTGGTAAGGCAAAAAAGAAAGGAAAAAACAGACATAAAAGACGCCTTAAAAGAACCACGATGAACTCGCAATTGTATATAACAAGAAATGGGCTTAGCGTTGACAACATAACGGCTTCCCAATGTTCCGAATTTGCCAATGTTGAAGCACTGGCGTGGGGAATGCTAGCAATTATGGTTATTGTCTTTTTACTGAGTATTCTAGCCCCTACATTAATGTTTGCGATCATTTATCGAGACCCATCCCTTAGAACTGCACCGAATATGTTACTGGCCTCTATGACATTTTCGGATTTCCTGAACAATTTGGTCCTGCCATTTTGGATGGTGAGGGAACTGTTCGAGAAACTGGGATGTCCTGTAGTTTTGTCATTTACTATAACCACCTCAACGGTTTCTATAACTACCCTAATTGTGCTGGCCATAGAGAGGTACTTTGCCGTTGTGTACCCTTTCAAAACAAGATTAGCCTCAAGTCGATCGCGCTGGTTCATCATCACGATGATATGGACTTTCTCATTCGCCTACTCAGCCATAGCTGTATTTCTGATAGCGAAGAAACCTTACAGATGTGACTATGCTATAGGTTCAGATTACACAGTAGCCGTGTTGAACTGTATATGTTTTTCACTCGGGTTTATTACCATTTGTGGCTGTTATGTAACTATTGGATACAAGTTGAAACGTCGCCAAATAGTTGTAGGCGGGCATCCTGCCGAAAGTACTGCAAAACAACTGGCAAAGACTAAGAGGACTATTTTAATGTCTATTGTTCTTGTGCTGTTCTGTTTCCTGACGTGGGGAGTTGGATGTGTACTAGTTATCTATGTCTGGTCTATCACAGAGAAAAGTGACTCTATCTTGCCTTGTTGGCTCTACATCTGGCACATTTTCCAGTTTCTTGCGTGTTTCAGTAACGCATTCTTGAACCCCTTAGTGTGTTTTATATTCATAAGTGCCTATCGCAGTGGCTTGAAGAAGATTCTCAATTGTCTCGTGCCAAGATGGTGCACAAAAGTTAATCCTAAAAGAAGAAGCTTCGATCTTGACATACAAGCTCATACAGTGAACACAAACCAACTTTGAATTTCTATTTTTTACGTTTTAAGGACGTAATTCCCCTTGGGAATCACTATTCTCTTATATTCCAACAGTGGCTCACTTGAGATGTGACAAACATTATGTAAGATAAGGGTTGTTAATTATGGGCAGCGTGACACCGCCCTTCCGATCAGATTCCACCTCGCCACCGCTCCCTTCAGCAGTTCAGCTAGTTGTTCTAGCCCCGGGGCCATTCGCAGGCCCTCCAGTGGCTACATTAGGCATCTATTGGGGTTTATCATTCGGTATAATCGCTATTCCTCAAGCGGGCATACAGGCATCAAGAGTTCCAGACTCGCGGTGCGCGAACAATGCATCATTAGTGTTGAACAAAGGAAAAGGGTGAGCCCAAAGCCGTTCTGATAGCAAGGGGCTCACTTTTTTTCCTTTGTTCAACACTATTGATGCATTGATGCATTCGCGCACCGCGAGTCTGGAACTCTTGATGCCCGTATAGGCAAGCTTATTCATAAACATGAAGGCAATCTGCCTACTGTTACTTTTTGAGAAATGGCCCTCTTTGTAGGGCGCATAATTTCACTCGCCGCCATATAGTCTAGAGGCCAAACCCGGTTTTTAGCAATTTGGCTGCACCCCCTGGGTGGCAGGCTGTTCTTGGTATCGTTTTAAAGCTCAGACCCTGCTCTGTCCGAATCAAAATGTTACCAGCCGAAAAAAGTGTCCAAAGACCTTGGTAACCAGGCCTGAAGTCCCCATAGAATTTTGTCTGGAAATGCAGATAAATAGCTCTTTTATCGGTTTTTAAAGGTTTTTTCGCGAATTATTACACATAGCTATCCGATAAATGTCTAAAGTCACTCGTCCAATCACGAGCGAAAATTTGATGGCGAATCATTGCTGACGTCAGCATTGACGCGTACGCTCTTTGCCTAACGGCGTGAAAAGGCCTTGTGTGGCTACAAAATCGGTTTTTTTGAGGCAATTACATTTCATAAAGACCTGTTAAGACCACTGAAGTGACAAGAAAGACATTTCTTATGCTAGAACAACATTTTGGCAACAAATCTGTCAATTTTCACTGTCAAAATAGCGCAAACTTAGAATCCACAGGTGTTTCACTTCTCAGGTCAGTCACTTCACGTTTATGCATTTCTCCGCTAAAACCCACAAATTTTAAGCGCGATAATAATATAATAATAAAACATTTATATAGCGCTTATATCAATGTTCTAAGCGCTTTACAGTTTATTTAATTTTACAATTCATATGGCGTAAATCAATGATGAATAAGAGATGTTTAAAATTTAGATAAAAAATAAAAATTAAAATTTACATGGTCTTAAAATATTACTGACACACAATAACTAAAAAATAAACTCAAGGTAATTAAAAATATGAAATAAATAAATAAATAGAGTACATTGAATCTTGAACCTGTGGAAAAAGAGAGATATTGTTAACTCAGACACCCAATAACAGCAGTCACGCAATTAAGTGGACCGCTGCTACGGGTGTCAATAATACTACGGGGTGATGGTCAAAAAATACAAATAGGTTTAAAGATCAAATGCTCTTCTAAACAGGTAGGTCTTTAGTGCTGACTTAAATTGAGCAACAGAGTCAGCAAGTCGTACCTCACTGGGCAGCTCATTCCATAGTCGTGGAGCATGGATTGAAAAAGATCTAAGCCCATAGCTTTTAGTATGAAAGTGCTTAAGTTTCAATCGAGGTGGACCTGTTGATGAGCGAAGTGATCGTGTCGGTTTGTACACCTCGATAAGTTCAGAAAGATACAATGGGGCAAGAGAGTTAAGACATTTGAAAGTGAGCAGATTTAATTTGAAAATTATCCTGTACTCAACTGGAAGCCAGTGTAATTGTTTAAGTATCGGGGTGATGTGATCATGTTTGCTCATTTTGGTTATGATTCGAGCGGCAGCATTTTGCACACTTTGAAGTTTATCAATGAGATTCTTTGGAAGACCGTAAAGAAGTGCATTGCAGTTGTCGACTTTAGAGCAGACGAAAGAATTGACTAGGATCTTAGGTTTCCAAAGAAAGGAATTGTCTAACTTTCGCAATACTTCGTAAATGGAAGAAAGCCGACTTCACGATGGTATTTATATGAGCTTCCATAGACATTACCGAGTCAAAGACAACCCCAATATTACGAGCTTTGGCGACTGGCAAAATACACTCATTACCAAGGGTGAGGTTATCAAGGGTAAGAGAGCTACGAAAACGGGAGTGAAGAAGAAGCAATTCAGTCTTGTCTTTGTTTAGTTTCAGCTTGTTAAGACTCATCCATTTATCGATATCAGAGATACATGACTGAATGCGGTGTTTCGTGGCAACAAGGTCGTCACGATCATTGATGCTGAAAGAAGAATAAAGCTGAGTGTCGTCAGCATAAAGATGAAAGTTGAGACCATGTCGACGTATGATGTCACCCAATGGAGAGGTATACATCAGATACAACAAGGGTCCTAACACAGAACCTTGGGGAACACCACAGTTTAGTGAACAAACGTCTGACGAGTGACCATCAATACCAACAAATTCGGAGACTTTAATTTTCATGTAGATCAGCCTCATATTGATCACCAGGCTGCAAAGTTTCTAGATCTCCTTAATTTACACAATTTAACCCAACATATGACTGTCCCAACTCACAGAAGCAACCATATTCTAGACCTGATTATCACTAGAAATGGTGAGGATGTTGCCCGTAATTATTCAGTCTTCGATCCTTGTCTATCGGATCATTTTGTTGTTCACTGCGATCTGACATTCAGTAAACCCAAGTCCACCCGGGTACAAAAGACTTATCGCAAGCTTCGCTCTGTTGATCCTGAGGCATTTCGTCGCGATTTGAATTCCTCCCCCTTAATTACATCCCCTTCTGATTCTGTAAATGGTCTGTGTGAACAATATTTTTCAGTCCTTTCAAATTTGCGTGACTCCTTTGCCCCTCTAAAGACCCGCCTGTTGCCATCTAGACCTGCTGCTCCATGGTATACTGATGAAATTGTGACTGCAAAGACAAAAAGACGAAAACTGGAGCGGCAGTGGAGAAAAACTAAACTAACAATTCATCGCCAACTCTATGAGGAGCAATGCGAGCACGTGAAAAATCTTTTGAAATCTGCTAAAATGTCCTTCTATTCGACTAAGATATCTGATAACGCTTCAAACACGAGGGTTTTGTTCAGTACTGTTGATCAGTTGTTACATCGTAAGTCTGAGAAACAGTATCCATCTTGTAATTCGGGACAGGAACTATGCAATAATTTTGCTAACTTTTTTATTGACAAAATCGCCTCTATAAGAACTGTGCTACCTTCCTGTAGAGATGACGATTTTTTAAGTTTCTGTGAAGACCTTGACTCCCCTCGTTCTACTTGCACCCTAGAAGATTTCTCCCCTACAAATGAGAAAGAACTCTTACCTTTGATTCGCAAATCCGCCTCTAAATCATGCTCTCTTGATCCTTTACCTGCCACACTACTCGGTTACTGTCTTGAAGATTTGCTACCTGTTTTTACCAAGATTGTCAACCTTTCCTTTACTTCTAGCGTTATGCCGATGTCATTGAAACAAGCCGTCCTGTCCCCTTCGCTGAAGAAACTATTTCTTGATCATGAGCTTTATCCAAACTTCCGACCAGTTTCTAATTTACAGTTTCTCGGCAAGTCTATAGAGAAGGTCGTCGCAGTACGTGTCAAAGACTACACGCATGATAATGACCTTGATGAACCACTCCAATCCTCCTATAAGGAAAGTCACAGCTGCGAAACGGCTCTACTTAGAGTATTAAATGACATTCTTTTGGACATTGATAATAACCGCTCTGTGATTCTGTTACTACTTTACCTCTCTGCAGCGTTCGATACTGTTGATCACGAAATCCTCATTAAGAGACTGGAGTCTCGTTTTGGTTTTAGAGGTAACGTGCTGCAATGGTTTAAATCATACCTTAGCGCGATTTGCTCCCAAAGAGCAAATGATACAAACAAACATTATGTTTTTACAGAATTAATGGTTTTCACATCTGAGTATGGCAAAACTAGTCGGTCAAAATGCAAAATGTGGGGGGTGGGGTCCGTAAAATGATGGTTAACGCCATATTGAGCTTGGTGCTTTATACGTTTCGTAACAAACAAATAACCGTCTCAGCATTATACAGATGCCAATAGTCTCATTAAAACAATCAGAACATTGTTGTGAATACATTTCATTGTCTTTACGTGACTTGTCGCCATGGCAACAGCTCTCTGGTGCCCTGTAAGGGACGTGTCATTATTTACCGGGGGGGGAGGGCTCCCATTTTTTTCAAACAAGGCTAAAAAAAATTAGGACCCTCCCCTTGAACATAACAAAAAAAATGTGACCCTCCCCCAGTCGTAGGTAAAAAAAATTGGGACCCTCCCCCGTGCAATTTATTTCTGAAAAACCTCTTAGATAGACTATTATCCAAGTGACTTCTGTCATGCACCAGTCAATTGACATCACGGCCCCCCGATTTAACATTCACTAAGTGTTAAATGTTACTATTTTCCCGGTCACCAGGGACATGGTCGTTCTTAAAGCTCCAGGCCCCCCGGGGACACTTTTGCAACATGGCTAAACGCGCCTTTATTTTGATAAACGCATTTCATCAAGCCTCCAGAGAAAAGATAAACGTTTTATTTTCTGCGTGTAGTAAAAAAGCTTGTTGGTTTTATTCTTCACGCACTACAAATTATTATTATTCATGTGCGTGAAGCGCAGCCCAAAAACGAATTTATAAGCAGCTTGTAACGTTGAACTCACTTCTTTAGAACATATTGACTGCCAACCAGGCGTATCACTGGAGGGCTTTTGGGGGTTTTCATTTGTCCTTGTCAAGATACACATGCTTGTAACGACATTCGTACGCATTCCTTTTAAGCGCAACAAGCGTATTGTTTTCTTTGGGCAAGTTCTCTGAAACTAGACTAGATGTCATTCCTTATGCGCGCGAAGCGCGCCGAAATTTTCAACATAATCAGTAAAATAAAACTATAAAATGATACAGAAAAACGGGCTCGCATAACCTTAGTTGATAAACGTTTGTTTGTTTGTTCATCGTTTTTTTTTGTTTGTTCATCGCATTTCATCAAGCCTCAGAGAAAGGGTAGATGAACATGTTTTGTGTACGGCATAGGAGCTCAGGAAGTACACCACCTCAACTATCTACAATGGTGGACAAAAGTGTTGAGACACTTGCACCCATTACCCTTCAATTTCACTAATACCCCGAATGGTTGACTCCCCCTCCCCTCCCCCCACCTATTCAAAGTTGGTTATGACTGGCAAAAGTTGTGCCTGGTTCCGGAAATCAACATTGAAAAGGGGAGGGGGTGAAAACGGGATGGTTTACCGGAGAGAGGTTTTTTCGAGATAACCTAGCAATTTTCTACATCTGTCTCAACGACTTTTGTCCACCATTGTCTGAAAGCATAAAGCAATAAGAGGGTTGTTTTTTTGCCGTTGTCTCCTAGTAAGGAAATGTAATTTGTTAATCATTCGCGAAATAGAGGCTGGGAGATAGTTTTTCTGAAAACAGAATCCGTATTTATATGTGTATCGACCTTTTTAAGGGGTAAACATCCCTCTGAGATTGGGAACCCTGTGGTTTCAGCCAGTGAATGAGGGAATCTTATGGGGCGTGCGTTCTTTGTCGGAAACCTACACGAAGACAAAATGGAGTTGTTGTGTCAATATTCTTCCGATTCTGGTAGCGAAGACGAGTCTGTAGACGAGTCTCTGGGGAGAAGGGATACCCGTCGCGTTTATCTGGTTACTTATAGCCAAGCGGACTTAAGTAAATATAAAACCCGGGAAGATTTTGCAACAGCTGTTGTTCAGTCTTTTTCGAGCAGCAATGGCGGAAATGTTGTTTATTGGTGCTGCAGCTTAGAAAAACACAAGGAAAGTGGACAGCACTTTCACGTGGCTATAAAACTGAATGAAGTGAAAAGGTGGTTGCCAGCGAAAAGATTTCTAATGGAGAGCTATGGTATAAGTGTCCATTTTTCCAGCAACCACCACAACTATTTTAGTGCTTGGCGTTACGTGACTAAAGAAGACAAAGACTACGTTCAGAGTGGAAATCATCCAGATTTGTCTAATGGTGAACCGCCAACTTCCAATGCCAGCAGGGCTAGGCGAAAGTCTAAGAAGGATAAGGAGGTTAAGGTTAAAAAGGCCAAGCTGGGCGATAAATCAGTCAGTGGAAAAGAAAAAGGGTGTAAGAAAGCGAAGCGCAGGAAGCGACTGAGCGCTCTGGAATTGTGTGAAATCATACAGACAAAAGGAATAAAAACAATGACAGAGTTAGAGGCGCTAGCACAGGCACAAAAAGAGGAAGGAAAAACAGACTTAGCAGAATTCATTTTGAACCGTTCTCCTCGAGTTGTGGCAGATATCTTAAATACTTCGTGGGAAATGGTGGACGCTGGAAAAAAGCTTTCTCGATTACGTAAGAGCCGAGTCGACGTGTTATACGAGGCACTGGGGAAAGAATGTACTGCGAATTGTAACGGGGAATGGTTAACTTGTGCAGAAGAGGTGCTGCAGAATAACGGGATCGATAAGTTTATGTTCGGACAAGCGATATTTGAGTTGCTAGAGAAAGGGAGGGGGAAATTCAGGAACCTTATGATTATCGGACCAGCTAATTGCGCTAAGACATTTATGCTTAGTCCGCTATCTACAATCTATAATACGTTTTGTAATCCGGCATCTGACCGATTTGCATGGATTGGAGCTGACGAAGCTGAATGCATTTTTCTGAATGACTTTCGTTGGAATACAGACATGATTCCCTGGCATGATTTGCTACTCCTTTTAGAGGGACAGGAAGTCCACTTGCCTACCCCAAAGAGCCATTTTGCGAAAGACATAACGTTCTCTAAGGATACCCCGATATTCGCGACAAGCAAAAGCAAACTCATATACGTCAGAATGGAGTTGTCGACCAGCTTGAGACTGGGATGATGGATGTTCGATGGAAAATAATAACATTTCATCGTCAAATAAGCCACGAGAGCCAGCGCGAAGTTTCACCGTGCGCGAGGTGCTTTGCCTCGTTGGTGACACAGGCACGGGAAGTTGAGCGTGGTTAATCGATTGGTAAATCGGTAAATCGGCTATCGGGGACACGAGTTTCTGACAAAGTATGCAATGTAGCTCTAAGAGAATAACAAGTTGAAGTAATCTAGTACTTCTCTAGTGACTTTTAGTGAGCAAGAAAGAAATGCTTAACTTTTAGTACGATAAACCACGATAAACCACCG
Source organism: Scolanthus callimorphus (assembly GCA_033964015.1). Taxonomy (NCBI): domain Eukaryota; kingdom Metazoa; phylum Cnidaria; class Anthozoa; order Actiniaria; family Edwardsiidae; genus Scolanthus; species Scolanthus callimorphus. Next base: position 14,980,230 of record CM066925.1, on the reverse strand, counting down.
TAAACACAGAATAAAAATGAAGTTCTCTTTTCATTAGAATTCATATGGTTTATCGTGGTTTATCGTGGTTTATCGACACTTTTTGTAATAAAACGCCTCCACTTCGTGCTCAGAAGAAAGAATTTAGTGAGAAAGACGGCGTATTTTCTTTTCATGTCCAAAAAAGTGCGTTTAGAAAATATATTAAGGGTTGTTTGTGAGCTCGGTTGGGCTTCCTGTGGATCCGCCACTGCCAGGGAGGGGTGGGGAACGCATGACAGGCCGCACGCAGATAATGATATACAAATAACACTGGTTTAATTTATTTTCTGTCTGTAAAATGAATTACTACAGTCATTACAATAAATTAATATGCAAGAAATATAGTCAATATTCAATTCTTTTCCCATTATTTTTGATTATGAGATCTATCCGTCGATTTAATGACTCGATTGTTCGGTCTATAGTGTCTCTATTAAATGAAGTTATTGTTCGTTTAACGCGCTCAGAAAAGGCCCAGTACGTTTCTCTTGTTATATTGTGTTCCAGTGCTTGTGATCGTAGCTCTTTACGAACAAGATGGAATAAGTTCTCGATCGGATTTAAGTCCGGACTTCTTGGTGGGATGGGGAATAAAATAGCTTTTGTTTTCCTAAACGCCTCTCGTGCCTTAGCCGAATTTTGGCTCGGGTCGCCATCTTGTATCCACAGCCTAGACATGCCTTTCCTCGCTTTTTTAAATAACAACGGGAATTTGCGTAAAACATACGACTGGAAGTATCCCCGTCCAAGTGGTCATACTGTTCACAGCTTATTACACCTTTTCCGTGGGAAATAGCTACGATAAACTTTGCCAATTTCCCCCCGCTCCCCTCCTTTTTGCCCTTCGCTGTACAACCAGGTGATAATCCTTCGTCCGCCCTTCTCCAAATAACTCCAGAAGGCGATCTTGCTTGATCTGCCGGGTTACGCTTGTAGTAGAAACTAACCCCGTCTAAGAAGAAATTTATTTGTTTTGTCCATAGGTCAAGTGGATAATGTTTCTTCACCATCTTTGCGAAAGTTCGCCGCGCCTTTAAATCTTTCAGAAGTAGAACTCCCTTTCTCCTAGCAGACCGTAGTTTATAATTATTGCGATGGAGAGCCCGCCTAACAGTCCTGTTGCTCACAGTCTTCTCATTTAACCCTGACACTGCCATTAGCTTTTTCGACGAAAAATTTCCTTGGGTGTCTCGCAAGAAATTTAGGTTACGGACAATTATTCTCTCGTCCCCTTTACTGAGTTTCCTGGGGCGCCCCGTTTTCTTTACTGATTTCCTCTCCATGTCGTCTTTTTCCACGCAGTTTTTCAGCCGATAGTAGCTAGCTCTAGAAATTTTCAGTCTCTGACATATTTTCAGGGCCGAAAGGTTTTTGTCTTTATGTGCATGGTAAATATACGCTTTTTTTAGCGGAGAAATAGGCCCGTGAAACACCATCACGCTCGCTGAACAGCAGTGATTTGAAAAAGGACGCGCATTGCGCGCGCTCTGATTAACCTTGTTTTCTGAGCAATTTCTGACTGTGACGTCACTAATAAAAAAATTACCTAGCAACGCTTTCCTTGTTCAATACCTTATTCGGAAAAAAAACATGGTCGAATACATTTAATGTTTTATAGGTCAAAAACGACTCTTAAGTAGCATAACTTGCTGTTTTTTTGCCTCAGACAATGGTGGACAAAAGTGTTGAGACACTTGCACCCATTACCCTTCAATTTCACTAATACCCCGAATGGTTGACTCCCCCTCCCCTCCCCCCACCTATTTGAAAAGGGGAGGGGGTGAAAACGGGATGGTTTACCGGAGAGAGGTTTTTTCGAGATAACCTAGCAATTTTCTACATCTGTCTCAACGACTTTTGTCCACCATTGTAGGTTATATTATTCATGCGCACAACTGCGCTCCGCAAATGACGAAGATATTTCATGTGCGCGAAGCGCGGCCCAACGGACGAATTTCTATGCTTGTAACGTCGAAAACTCACGCTTACCTAAAGGGTCTTCTTTCAAACATATAGTGACATGCCCTCCAGTGACATGCCCTCCAGTTCGACTTTCCTCGCCAAGATAACTTGTTCTTGTCAACGGTAGTGTCCTCATTGCTCATAGAGTACATTTAGATGTCATTGTTTATGCGCGCGAAGCGCGCCGAAATTTTTATGGAGAAGTTGCTGAAACAATCACTATCGCTATTTGTTTTACCCTTTTCATCGTCCAAATGTTGCTGAAACAAATTTGGACCCTCCCCCAAATAGGAGTGAAAAAAATTTGGACCCTCCCTTTAGACACGCGAAAAAAATTAGGACCCTCCCCACAAAAATAGGAGCCCTCCCCCCCCCCGCTAAATAATGACACGTCCCTAATGGCGTGATTGCAGGTTCTAACGGCCTGATGTCAGGTTCTAACGGCGTGATGTCAGGTTCTAGTGTCAGCTTAAAATGACCTGATGTCTAATGACATGCTTACCTCTAATAATCTGATGCCAGTCTCCTATACCCTAATGTTTTTATGACCTAATGTGAGCTTTTAATGAACTGATTCTAACTTCTAGTGGTTTGTTGTCAGTCTGTAATCCTAATAGACTGATGGTAGCCTCTGATGACCTAGTATCCATTTTTATGTTGTGTCCACTTGTGAACTAAGCCGCGGCTTTGACATTATGTCTGACAAAAGAAACAGAACAAACAAATTTCCTGAAAACCAAACCTTTTCCCAGACTTTCTTATTGTGTTATTGCAAAACATGTGGACAGGGGCACTCGCACGCTTTTTTGTACAACCTGTCAAAAAATAAGTCTAATTCTAATCACTAAAAATACATTGAACTTTACTGGGAATAACCAAAATAACAGTCCAGATTGTTAAATGACTTTTTAACTGTTAAATCAATACAAATTTATAGGGTTTTTATCTATTATCAAGAGGACGGAATTGGATTGCGATTTGAATTATTTGCTTGTCAGGCAAGCGTGCGAGTGCCCCTTTAACCCGGGGGCGGGGGAATCCCATATTTTTTGGTCGGGGATGATCGTCGTATCTTTTAGTGGTTAAAATCACAGGAGTTTGGTCTCTGTTCTTCAATAAAGTTTAGAGAGATTGGTTATTTTAGGGTCGAAATGTGTATCCAAATCGTTTTGTCTCGTGATGGTGTTTCTAAAAACCGCACAAGAAAGAGCGTTTAGTCGATGAGAAGAGGTAAATTAGACAACATTAAAGGCAGCAGTCTAGTCAAACACGGAAATTTCTTGATGGGTATCTTTTACCTGTTACCTGTCTCCTTCGCGCCTATTTGGCACATCCGGCCTCAACTTTTAGAGTATCTTTTAGGGATTTTAGGGTGACAAATTATGAGCCACGCCATGTTTGGTATCTTTTAGGGGTGAAAGTGAAAATTTCCGACGACATGGTCGCCCCCCCCCCCCCCCCCGGGATTTGAATTGACTGTCGTGTTTAAAGGCCCATACGCGACCGGGAACCTTTGCGCTTTGTTTTCAATTGGCTCTATTGTCATTCAACAGCTGTGATTGGCTGATACAGTAGGTCCCAAGGGGTTCCTATTGTTCTTCGCATTTCAAAAGTTCAAACTGAACATTTGCATAGAGTTTTCAACTGCGTTTTATTCTCTGTGAGCCTGCAATGCGACTTGGGTGCTTATGGGCCTTTAAGTTTGTGTGAAGTAAGGACGCCTGAATACCAAGAATACCATGACAACCGAGATAGGTTCGTAGATAACCCATAAAACGTACAAGCTATCATCAGCAAATCCGAGAAAAAGTGAAAATGCTTTAAAGGAGAGTGCACTGATGGGTTCAATAGGTGGCATTTCTGTCCCCCCTCTCCCTCCCCCCTCGTTTCAAACCATCTAGTGACCTACTAGTTGGCGTCCAGTCATATTGAGATTAATTTGTGAGTAAAACGTCGAAAATAAGATATCGATCATTATTTTTTAGCAAATTGTTTTTTCCTTGACACACAAGAGACGGTGGATGGGAAAATACTGGAGCTTTATTGAGAACCTTGTAAGAATCAGAATGACTACAATAAAACTCCAGCGCCTTCTAGGGCGGGAGGATAATTATGGGTAAAAAAAGCTGATGTCCTCCGAGCAACGAGATTATGACTGAGGTCGGAGGACGCTTGCTGGAGGTTATAAACAGATCACATGTCCATTAACAATTACCTATGATACCTCATCAATAATGATTAACCAACAACATGCAAAATTTGCATGGCCAGGTCTTTGAAGTGCAGACCAAACGCGCATTTAGCACTTCCGTTCTAGGCCTTCTAGTTTCTACTCTGCCCGCCCTAAATCAATCAGCAAATCATTTGTGACAATGCTATTGAGGCGACAGAACGGTCGAATTGTCACATATAAACTAATTTATGCGTTAACAGAATAAATATTTCGTCATATACCTGATTTTTCGATCCGTTTAAAGACGTTAGAGCTCAAAAGAATAGATATAAGAAATACCTGTGAGTGCTGGCGTCAGCAAAATTCTAATGTTTATACCTTCCAAAAAAGTGTTGAAGGGACTTGAAGTGACAAAAACTCTGAATATTGCTAATTTAACGCCACTACAACAAGTGACAGCAAGGATATAGTTGTTAGCAGTGTTTTGAAGCAAAGGAGTATGGGTAATTCAGTGTCAGGTTACAGGGCACCAGAGAGCTGTTGCCATGGCGACAAGTCACGTCATGACAATGAAGTGTATTCACAACAATGTTCTAATTGTTTTAATAAGACTATTTGCATCGTATAATGCCGAGACGGTTATTTGTTTGTTATGAGTACATCTAAAGCACCAAGCTCAATATGGCGTTAAACATCATTTTACGGACCCCACCCCCCTCATTTTGCATTTTGACCGACTAGTTTTGCCATCATCAGATGTGAAAACCATTAATTCTGTAAAAACATAATGTTTGTTTGTATCATTTGCTCTTTGGGAGCAAATCGCGCTTAAAATTTGTGGGTTTTAGCGGAGAAATGCATAAACGTGAAGTGACTGACCTGAGAAGTGAAACACCTGTGGATTCTAAGTTTGCGCTATTTTGACAGTGAAAATTGGCAGATTTGTTGCCAAAATGTTGTTCTAGCATAAGAAATGTCTTTCTTATCACTTCAGTGGTCTTAACAGGTCTTTATGAAATGTAATTGCCTCAAAAAACCCGATTTTGTAGCCACACAAGGCCTTTTCACGCCGTTAGGCAAAGAGCGTACGCGTCAATGCTGACGTCAGCAATGATTCGCCATCAAATTTTCGCTCGTGATTGGACGAGTGACTTTAGACATTTATCGGATAGCTATGTGTAATAATTCGCGAAAAAACCTTTAAAAACCGATAAAAGAGCTATTTATCTGCATTTCCAGACAAAATTTTATGGGGACTTCAGGCCTGGTTACCAAGGTCTTTGGACACTTTTTTCGGCTGGTAACATTTTGATTCGGACAGAGCAGGGTCTGAGCTTTAAAACGATACCAAGAACAGCCTGCCACCCAGGGGGTGCAGCCAGATTGAAAAATAAGGCCCTTTTTGGCATTTGGCCTCTAGACTAATAGTTGGTAATTTCCCTTATGTCGCGTTTTTTTTTTGCAGAGCGCTGTTCCCTCTAGCACTGGGAGTCGTTTAGTCGATTTTAGTTGTTAGCGCAGTATTATGATCGATGTCTGGATTTTATTCACGTTTGGTCATTAAATTGGGTGCTTTTTGCTTACACCTGCCAATTTTTCCATTCGGACGCTAGTGGTTTTCGCGGTAGACTCGCGGTAGATCTTTCTTTAATGAAGCTTTCACATTCATCATAGGCGGCGGACCCGGGGAGGCAGGAGGTGCTCGAGCACCCCCACTTTTCGTCAAATTTTCATACATTTACTGTATTTTGTGTTTTCACTCTTCCCGTACATCCTTACTAATGAGCACCCCCACTTTTTATGGTCCTGCGCCGCCTATGTTCATGGAGTTCAGAATAGTAATACACGTAAACCCACGTAAACTACTTGCAATCTTTATGTTCCTGAGTCTTTTATTTCGTTATGAGGAAATGTTGTTAAGATCTATACATATAATAAGAATGCAGCTTTTATTGCGCATAAAGTAAGCATCCCTTTTGATTGCATTATAATTTGGAATTGCAGATGTTTTCAGTTTGTGTGCTCTGAATAATGTTAGTATTGATATTGTAGACAGTATGATTACCACGTTTTATGTATACTGCAATGTCTTCTTTTTTACAGTAGTCTACTTTTTTGTATTGTAAAAGAAATGTCCATCTTTGCATTTTTAAAATCCCCGAGACTCTTAGAGGTTCATTATTTTCCCGTTTCAGATATTCCTGTACTTTAAGTGAGCCCCTCCCATGGGGGGGAGGGGGGGGGGTACATGTTCCCATGTTTCCTTGTAATTTTTTCCTTTGTTCCCTTGTTCCCCATAATTCAAAACGGCTTCTTCCGTAAAATTGTTCCCTAAAATTCCCCAAATGTAGTAAAAGTTCCCTTGTTCCCTGAAAATAATTTGTTAGTATCCCTTGTTCCCTAGAAATAAATGTGCTTGTTCCCTTGTTCCCTAAAACCCCTGGGAGACGCTCTTTAGGATGAAACGAGACGTTTCTATGGCGCACCAAGAGTTCTGTCCTCTCTGATTGGTCAGTGAAAAATACACATGTCGGTTGCCCTTGGAAACGTCCGACTTTTTGTCTCACAACGCAACTTTCAAACGTTCAAACGTAACGTGCGAACTGTTAGGGTAAAACGCTCAAACGCAATCGACTGTAGTCTGTCACCGTCATACCATAAGGGTGAAGATCTCATTGTTTATCCCTTTTTTTTTCGCACAAGTACTAGTAAGCTTACCTTCGCAATTGTCGCCTCGATAGAGAAGTGAACACACACATTTGTAGCTCCAGGTAAAGCCAGCTCTCTGTGGGACGCATTTTCCTCCATTAAGACACGGATTTGCCGCGCATACATGCTCTTAAAAAACAAATCACCAATTTTATTCGTACCTTTAAAGTACACATTTCGAGACAGGAAGCTACCAGCGCACCATATTTTGTAGCACTCGGAAGTCAGGAGTTTAATAGGAGCATTCGGGAATCTAAAGCAATATTGCCACAACAGGCAACCATGTAAGAAACAAGAATACAACTTCTGGCGCGAAACAATGTTTCCTTGATTAGCAACTTCAGAAAACATCGTGTATTGGCCAGTTAGTGTAATTGTTTTCACATAATAGTTAAGTTAGGGAGTGTATGCTTCCGTACCTTAAAATGTATGGAACGCTTGAGTTTATCTACTCGGGAATCATTACACTAAGGAAACATTTCCTTTGTTACCTATACAAAGTTGCCTTGTTTTACCTTTTCAATAAACCTTACGGGTAACATTGTTACCCTCATCGCCTAGCCAGCTCTTAAGACAAGTCAAGCCCAGTCTTGTACCCAGACGTTATTTTTTTGCGTCTCTTGCGGTGATTTCTCTGTGAAAATTATTTTGGAGGCGTCGGGACTGGGAATGAGTATTACACGGCGCGCAATGAACTGATATCCCATAACTTTCTGCGCGCCCTGTTAAAAGTATCCCATAACTCCCTGCGCGCCCTGCTAAAACTATCCCATAAATTTTTTGCGCGTTCTAAAAAACCCGGAAAGTGTCTGGATACGAGACTGAGTCAAGGCAGTGACATAAAGATGACACTGAATTGTTGGCGAATAGCCCGCGATCCGGCTCTCCAGTGTTTTTTTTTTCGTATATTTGTATTTCCTGAACCCCGAAAAACAAATATACAAAACAACCACTGAAGATCGAGCCTGCTTCGCGGGCTAGTAGGCTAACTTGGCTTTCCATAATGAAGATGATGCAATCCATTTCCTCTAGCCAATGTCACTCACGAGGCTATATTGGACTTAAGATTCTTAGTAAATCGGGATTCAGGGATCATATCATTTGTCCTGCCTTCCGGATGCCAAAAATATGATTTCCAGATTCCGGATACCTTACGAATTCATAGATTGTCAAACAAACAGGGATCCCTACCTCTACAATACGGTGGTTTGTATCCGGCGGGGCATACACAGGGATACCGATGCCCGTCTTCTACACACTTGCCTCCGTTTCTGCATGGATTGGCAAAACACTGTCTCCTAGCTGTAGGGGAAATAAAAATATATGTACCCATAGTTATCTTGATATATGATTTCGAGCTGTGTTATTCTTTTTGATGATATATCCATAACCACTCCTTAAATTTTGAGAATTATTACTTGTTGGTTTAGTGCCATTCGTTTTTCACTCCCAGAAGAGCTTTCTCTGAAGATTTCCCCAAACATTTACTATATTCGCTAATGGAAATTTTCAATTTCGTCGCAGTTAATTTCAATTTCACCCCCCCCCCCCCTTCTGAAGTTCCTGGAACCCCCCTGACTAGTCCCTGACTTACTTTCGCAGAGCGAACCCTTGAAGTGCGGAGGACATTGACATTGGTGATGACCTGCCTGCTGGCTCTGCTCACATATTCCACCATGCCGGCAAGGATTCGGGTCGCAGTAATCAAGGACTGAGAACAAAGACGTGGTGGTAAGTATCATATATTGTGCATACAAACAGAGCGAATTTCAGACAAAAATCAGTCTTGCACTTTCTAGGTGTTCCTATATTGGTTCAGGTCTTTGGTCTTTGCTAAGCCCGCCAATCAGTGACTATTGTTTTCCTGTTGTAGCGGAGCTCCATAGCGGCCAAATGCCGCAGAGCGGAGCACCATAGGTATCAAAGTACAATAGTTCAAAAGCTCCGCTTTTAGCCAGTGGCTAGACGTATATATTACTTAATTCGTATCCAGATTGGCCATGGGATAAATTGTGCAAGTGTATCTTTGCGTTTAGTTTTCGACACTCATTTCAAATCCGCTCTTCGTTAATACTTCTCAGAGTGCAAATAATGTGGTTGGGGAAGTAACAATCCAGGGCTACGCAAGTTATTAGCGGGTCCATCTTTCACAACTACTTACATTGACAAACATCCCCAGTAAAACCATGTCTGCAAACGCACTCATGACCCGAGATCGTCTCTACACATGTCCCGTCATTTTTGCACGGATTTAAGGCGCACTCGTCACGGTCTGCAATGAACACGAAAACACGCAAGAAAGAAATTTCTATTACAGAGGAAATGAATCGTCTTTGTGAGCAATGCAGCATGTGGTTCTGTTGAAATACCTAAACAAAAGCTAATAACACAGAGAATTTCTGCAGAAACCCATCCGTGGGAAAAGCTGCATTTCCCATGGTACAAGAAGGGGAAGTGTTCGAATTTCTGCAAAATAACATTCATGGGAAAAGCTGAATTTCCCATGGTAGAAGAATGGGAAGTGTTCGGATTTCGAGGGTTGTCCAATACACACGACCTGGGCCAATTGGTCAAGTGGTCTTGACGGGTGGACATACCGGAAGCCAGTTGGACATTTTGTCAGTAGGATAATAGTGAGAGGGCCTGGAGCATGTAACTCAATAATTACCCATGCTATGATCAAAATTGAGGGGGAGGGGTGGTCTATGATAATCCTGAACTGCCCTATACAACTGCAAGTACCATGGTACTTGGGATTGGAGGTATACCCCTTGTCAATTGGCGACGGATGGTCAAAATTTGCCAGTTGGTGAAAATTGAGGGGGAGGGGTGGTCTATGATAATCCTGAACTGCCCTATGCAACTGCAAGTACCATGGGACTTGGGATTGGAGGTATACCCCTTGCCAATTGGCGACGGATGGTCAAAATTTGCCAGTTGGTGAAAATTGAGGGGAGGGGTGGTCTATGATAACCCTAAACTGCCCTATACAACTGCAAGTACCATGGTACTTGGGATTGGAGGTATACCCCTTGCCAATTGGCGACGGATGGTCAAATTTGCCAGTTGGTGAAAATTGATGGGGAGGGGTGGTCTATGATAACCCTGAACTGCCCTATACAACTGCAAGTACCATGGGACTTGGGATTGAGGTATACCCCTTGCCAATTGGCGACGGATGGTCAAATTTGCCAGTTGGTTAAAATTGAGGGGGAGGGGTGGTCTATGATAATCCTGAACTGTCCTATGCAACTGCAAGTACCATGGGACTTGGGATTGGAGGTATACCCCTTGCCAATTGTCGACGGATGGTCAAAATTTGCCAGTTGGTGAAAATTGAGGGGGAGGGGTGGTCTATGATAATCATGAAATGCACTATACAACTGCAAGTATCATGGGACTTGGGATCATGGGTATACCCCTGCCCTTGCCAATTGGCGACGGATGGTCAAAGTTTGCCAGTTGGTGAAAATTGAGGGGGAGGGGTGGTCTATGATAACCCTGAACTGCCCTATACAACTGCAAGTACCATGGGACTTGGGATGATAGGTATACCCCTTGCCAATTGGTGACGGATGGTCAAATTTGCCAGTTGGTGAAAATTGAGGGGGAGGGGTGGTCTATGATAACCCTGAACTGCCCTATACAACTGCAAGTACCATGGTACTTGGGATTGGAGGTATACCCCTTGCCAATTGGTGACGGATGGTCAAATTTGCCAGTTGGTGAAAATTGAGGGGGAGGGGTGGTCTATGATAACCCTGAACTGCCCTATACAACTGCAAGTACCATGGTACTTGGGATTGGAGGTATACCCCTTGCCAATTGGCGACGGATGGTCAAATTTGCCAGTTGGTGAAAATTGAGGGGGAGGGGTGGTCTATGATAACCCTGAACTGCCCTATACAACTGCAAGTACCATGGGACTTGGGATTGGAGGTATACACCTTGCCAATTGGCAAAGGATGGTCAAATTTGCCAGTTGGTTAAAATTGAGGGGAGGGGTGGTCTATGATAATCCTGAACTGCCCTATGGAACTGCAAGTACCATGGGACTTGGGATTGGAGGTATATACCCCTTGCCAATTGTCGACGGATGGTCAAAATTTGCCAGTTGGTGAAAATTGAGGGGGAGGGGTGGTCTATGATAATCATGAACTGCACTATACAACTGCAAGTATCATGGGACTTGGGATCATGGGTATACCCCTGCCCTTGCCAATTGGCGACGGATGGTCAAAGTTTGCCAGTTGGTGAAAATTGAGGGGGAGGGTGGTCTATGATAACCCTGAACTGCCCTATACAACTGCAAGTACCATGGGACTTGGGATGATAGGTATACCCCTTGCCAATTGGTGACGGATGGTCAAATTTGCCAGTTGGTGAAAATTGAGGGGGAGGGGTGGTCTATGATAACCCTGAACTGCCCTATACAACTGCAAGTACCATGGTACTTGGGATTGGAGGTATACCCCTTGCCAATTGGTGACGGATGGTCAATTTGCCAGTTGGTGAAAATTGAGGGGGAGGGGTAGTCTATGACAACCCTGAACTGCCCTATACAACTGCAAGTACCATGGTACTTGGGATTGGAGGTATACCCCTTGCCAATTGGCGACGGATGGTCAAATTTGCCAGTTGGTGAAAATTGAGGGGGAGGGGTGGTCTATGATAACCCTGAACTGCCCTATACAACTGCAAGTACCATGGGACTTGGGATTGGAGGTATACCCCTTGCCAATTGGCGACGGATGGTCAAAATTTGCCAGTTGGTGAAAATTGAGGGGGAGGGGTGGTCTATGATAACCCTGAACTGCCCTATACAACTGCAAGTACCATGGGACTTGGGATTGGAGGTATACCCCTTGCCAATTGGTGACGGATGGTCAAATTTGCCAGTTGGTGAAAATTGAGGGGGAGGGGTGGTCTATGATAACCCTGAACTGCACTATACAACTGCAAGTACCATGGGACTTGGGATTGGAGGTATACCCCTTGCCAATTGGCGACGGATGGTCAAAATTTGCCAGTTGGTGAAAATTGAGGGGGAGGGGTGGTCTTTAATAATCATGAACTGCCCTATACAACTGCAAGTATCATGGGACTTGGGATCATGGGTATACCCCTGCCCTTGCCAATTGGCGACGGATGGTCAAAGTTTGCCAGTTGGTGAAAATTGAGGGGGAGGGGTGGTCTATGATAACCCTGAACTGCCCTATACAACTGCAAGTACCATGGGACTTGGGATGATAGGTATACCCCTTGCCAATTGGTGACGGATGGTCAAATTTGCCAGTTGGTGAAAATTGAGGGGGAGGGGTGGTCTATGATAACCCTGAACTGCCCTATACAACTGCAAGTACCATGGGACTTGGGATTGGAGGTATACCCCTTGCCAATTGGTGACGGATGGTCAAATTTGCCAGTTGGTGAAAATTGAGGGGGAGGGGTGGTCTATGATAACCCTGAACTGCCCTATACAACTGCAAGTACCATGGTACTTGGGATTGGAGGTATACCCCTTGCCAATTGGTGACGGATGGTCAAAATTTGCCAGTAGGTGAAAATTGAGGGGGAGGGGTGGTCTATGATAATCATGAACTGCACTATATAACTGCAAGTATCATGGGACTTGAGATTGGGCACGTTTTGAGAACGAGGAAAATGAGAAAGGGCATATTCCAGTGGTAGGGATGCCCCATACAACTGCATGTACCATGGGACTTGAGATTGGGCACGTTTTGAGAACGAGGAAAATGAGAAAGGGCATATTCCAGTGGTAGGGATGCCCTATACAACTGCAAGTACCATGGGACTTGAGATTGGAGATATACCCCTTGCCAATTGGCGACGGATGGTCAAAATTTGCCAGTTGGTGAAAATTGAGGGGGAGGGGTGGTCTTTAATAATCATGAACTGCCCTATACAACTGCAAGTATCATGGGACTTGGGATCATGGGTATACCCCTGCCCTTGCCAATTGGCGACGGATGGTCAAAGTTGTCAAATTTGCCAGTTGGTGAAAATTGAGGGGGAGGGGTGGTCTATGATAACCCTGAACTGCCCTATACAACTGCAAGTACCATGGGACTTGGGATTGAGGTATACACCTTGCCAATTGGTCAAAGTTTGCCAGTTGGTGAGAATTGAGGGGGAGGGGTGGTCTATGATAGCCCTGAACTGCCCTATACAACTGCAAGTACCATGGGACTTGGGATGATAGGTATACCCCTGGCCAATTGGTGACGGAAGGTCAAATTTGCCAGTTGGTGAAAATTGAGGGGGAGGGGTGGTCTATGATAACCCTGAACTGCCCTATACAACTGCAAGTACCATGGTACTTGGGATTGGAGGTATACCCCTTGCCAATTGGCGACGGATGGTCAAATTTGCCAGTTGGTGAAAATTGAGGGGGAGGGGTGGTCTATGATAACCCTGAACTGCCCTATACAACTGCAAGTACCATGGGACTTGGGATTGGAGGTATACCCCTTGCCAATTGGCGACGGATGGTCAAATTTGCCAGTTGGTTAAAATTGAGGGGGAGGGGTGGTCTATGATAATCCTGAACTGCCCTATGAAACTGCAAGTACCATGGGACTTGGGATTGGAGGTATACCCCTTGCCTATTGGCGACGGATGGTCAAAATTTGCCAGTTGGTGAAAATTGAGGGGAGGGGTGGTCTATGATAATCCTGAACTGCCCTATGAAACTGCAAGTATCATGGGACTTGAGATTGGAGGTATACCCCTTGCCAATTGGCGACGGATGGTCAAAATTTGCCAGTAGGTGAAAATTGAGGGGGAGGGGTGGTCTATGATAATCATGAACTGCACTATACAACTGCAAGTACCATGGGACTTGGGATTGGAGGTAAACCCTTGCCAATTGGCGACGGATGGTCAAATTTGCCAGTTGGTTAAAATTGAGGGGGAGGGGTGGTCTATGATAATCCTGAACTGCCCTATGAAACTGCAAGTACCATGGGACTTGGGATTGGAGGTATACCCCTTGCCTATTGGCGACGGATGGTCAAAATTTGCCAGTTGGTGAAAATTGAGGGGGAGGGGTGGTCTATGATAATCATGAACTGCACTATACAACTGCAAGTAGCATGGGACTTGAGATTTGAGGTATACCCCTTGCCAATTGGCGACGGATGGTCAAAATTTGCCAGTTGGTGAAATTGAGGGGAGGAGTGGTCTATAATAATCATGAACTGCCCTATGCAACTGCAAGTATCATGGGACTTGAGATTGGAGGTAAACCCCTTGCCATTTGGCGACGGATGGTCAAAATTTGCCAGTTGGTGAAAATTGAGGGGGAGGGGTGGTCTATTATAATCATGAAATGAAATGCAATCCAGCTTGACCAACACAGCAACCTAATATTTCAATGTTTTTAACACGAGGCGAGGAAAAAAGCAAGCTCAAGGAATTATTGTGTCTACAAATGATTAAAACATCTAAGAACAGAAATGAAGTACTTTCTCGCATATAAAAGCCAAATTCTGTGGCCAGTTAGTGACTAACAGTAGGTCTAGAGTCACTACAACCGTACCAGATTCATTCTCAGAATACCAACAAGGTATATAAACATTACAATATTTGGTGCGAAATACATTGCATTTCTCTCTCGATTTTTGTAGGAATTCGTGAAATTTCAAAGTTTTAAACTACCCTATGTGATAAATAGTATGACCAGCATCAAATTGTGTAATTCTGGGGAGAATTGCAATTTTGACCATGACCCTTCCCTTAATCATCGATTGCCACTATCAATCGATATTAATTGACTGATTTCCTCGATTATTTACTCCGGGCAGAGGAGTGACCTGTATGTGTACAATAGCCCCTTTAAGAATGAGGAAAATGTGATAGGTTAATATTATATAGTATAAAGGGAATGTTTTAAGAATGCCAAAGGGCATTTAGATTTCACAAACTTAAAAAATGTAAAAATCTATTCGACAAAGGGTTACCGTTCCAGATTCATTCTCAGAATACAAACAAGGTATAAAATTACAATATTTGGCACGAAATACATTGCATTTCTCTCTCGATTTTTGTAGGAATACGTGAAATTTTGACCATGACCCTTCCCTAGTACCTTAATATACTTATATCAACATGTGACTATCGATTAATCATCGATTGCCAATATCAATTGATATTAATTGACTGATTTCCTCGATTATTTACTCCGGGCAGAGAAGTGGCCTGTGCATGCAATAGCCCCTTTAAGAACGAGGAAAATGTGATAGGTTAATATAGTATAAAGGGAATGTTTTAAGAATGCCAAAGGGCATTTAGATTTCACAAACTTAAAAAGTGTAAAAATCTATTCGACAAAGGGTTTGATTCAGTCACTATTGACACAAAAAGTCTTCAAGGGCAGCATAGATTATCTTATTACTAGAAGACCAATTCAGGGCCGTAGCTAGCATAGGGTCAGAGGGGAAATGAACAATCGTATACCTCGAGGCCGAAATGTGCTACGAATATGATTTAGATTTTAGACCATAATGATACTTACACATCGCATTTCGAAGAAGTTAAACGTCAAAGGACATACGTTCTTGTTTCTCTCATCGCACCTACCAACTAACTCCCGGAAATGCGACCTAAGGCGAGAGGAGAACTCACGAAAGGCCATATAAACTTACGAATGGGACGACCTGACAAACATGGCCGACGAACTGGCACCACTTGACAACCATAACCGTGAAATAATTTGGTCTCTAAAGCCAAACGAAGGTAGAAACATATTTAATTGTAACAGTACCATAACATTGTAAGTAATCGAGGGTTTTAGGCTGGATAAATATTAAAATTGAAGCCCATTTGGAACGAAGTGTCACGAACTGGCAACATGGCACTCCGGCCGCCATCATGGTCAGATGGCCTGGTAACCAAGCCAGCTATTTGACTTCCGGTGTAAAGCGATCCCGTTCGATCCCGAGAGTGGAACACTCATATCAGCGGGACGCGGGACGACCTGGCTTTCGATTTGACGGGTCGCCACAGCAGTTGACGGGTTGGCCCAGGTGGAGTGTATTGGACATATCTGCGGATTTCCCATGGCTATCCTTATGAATTCTGTACACTTCCAATGCGTGTGCCCTTGGATAATTCAGTTTTTCCCATGGATGGGTTTCTGCAGAAATTCCCTGTGTAGGAGGAGGCAAGATTCCGTACTTGGCCGTGTGCATCGTAGACTACCCTGTTCATGGTTTTTGTTGGCATTCATGACTTCGTGATGTGGTAAATCAGTTTGCCGTATTGTATTTCTTTTGGCATCCATCGACAGTAAAAACATTCTATTATTTAATAATTCCATTTCTCCTTTGTTGGCGGATAGCCACAGCAAACCTTTCTAAGAAAAGGAAGGGGAATAAATTCTCTCAAAACACCTACCTTCGCAATTGTACCCTTTGTGCCCACGAGGACAGCGACAGCGGTAGTTATTAGAAATCTCGTCACATGTTCCTCCATTCTCACATGGACTTGAGGCGCAGTATAATTTGTCTGAAATATTATATGTGATTATATGTGATATTATAATATAATAATATAATATTATATATATATAATATATATAGAATAATATAATATTATATGTGATATAACTGATACTAGAAACCAAGATTAGACGCAAATCCTAACAGATTTCACATTTGACACACTTTGTGTAGACCTATTTCCCCGCAAGTAAGTATCCCATTCCTACAAAAACATATAGATATCATCTGCAAATTCAGACTTACCGTCACAAAATTTGCCGATGAAGTCCCGTGGGCAGAGGCAGTTGAGACCTCCCTGATTTGTGATCAGAATACCGCCATTTTTACACGGACTAACTGAAAAGAAAATGCATTTGAGTCGTCTTTGAAAGGGAACGGGGAATTTGCTAAAACGTTTCTAAGGCCTAGTTCATACGTCGTATTTCGGACGAATTTAATTCAGACGAATTTAATTATCGCAATTAAATTCGTCTGAAATGCGACGTATAAAACGAACCTAAAAAGGTCGAAAATTAAATTCGTCCAAGACGTTGTATACGTCGACCCCGGACGTATACAACGTCTGAAGTATGTCTTCGTTTTATTTTATTCGTCGTATAAAACGAACCTCCATTTTATACGTCGCACAGACGAATTTAATTGATCCATTAAATTCGTCTAATTAAATGCGACGTATAAACTAGGCCTAAGGCTTAGATTAAAAAAACTGTACTCTAGTGTCAACAGAGCTCGTTTAATGAATCCGTAAGAAGGGCTTCAGTTAGTTAGCTTTAGTATCAGCTTTAAAGTAGTTCTCCGTGCTACTACAGAAAACTTTATTAGGAGAGGGTACATCGTTTTAATGTACCGAAGAAACGGCGCGGCGTGCAAGGAATTCAGGAGTAAGTGGAAGTTTTAAGGAAGGCCAATAAACGGGAACTGCGTTTTTATCTCTAGGGATAACGTGTAAAAATTGATAATAAAATCATGGAGGTTACGAGTTTTAGTTGAAATAGGCCGAGCATGAAAAATTTTATTGCTGTCTGTGTTCGCTGCGGACTCAATAATAAAATAATAATATAATGGCAGATTTTTACATGGGTCCTACGGGTCGAGCGTTGCTGCCAATGCGCAATGTACGCAATTTGAACATTTTCCAAAGTTTCAGTTATTTCAGGAGGATTTCCAACCAGTTTGGCGGTCGACACTACTCTATTGTTTTCCTCATACCATGCAATTTTTAATACTACAGACTATATTGGCAAACTAATGCTGAAAAAGTAATGTAAAATGCAATGTATTTTGGCTGTGCGTTTTTATGCAAATCAATGCCAATTTTGTGTCAATCTGGCAGTGTGTAAATTGTCCAAGGATTCATTAGCCTGAAATGTTTACACTGACGTTCGCTGACGTTTTGGTAAAACTAATTTAGAAATTTACTTAAAGCTAGAGTGGCCTTATTCCGTCATTACCTATGAAATGGTCAATAATAGGCTTTATATGGTTTTGTATTTTTGCGTACTCTATGTGACTTACTTGGTAGCCTGCTAGCCGGCTCTCCGTGGTTTTTTTCGGATATTTGATTTTTTTTCGCGCGCGGTATTCCTGTGTCTCTCCCCCACCCCCCTCCCTTCCTCCCTCCCCCCGCGACACAGGAGTCCCGCGCGCCAAAAGTCAAATATCCGAAAAAAACCACGGAGAGCCAGCTAGCGGGCTACTTACTTGGCTGGTAGACATCCACGTGCGTCTCCGTCACATCCGGTCCTGTTTTGAATGGCATATAGTAGGGCGAGTCTACACCCTGTAATCTATTGTAGCGGACCGGGAAAGGTATTGGTTTGTAATGAGGAATGGCGACGAGTCTCGGTACCACGTGATAGTTCGGTACGTGGACGTGTATCATTCCCGGGTAGGGCCTGGGTAGCGGACATGCTCAGGTTCACCACTGAAGACTTTCATGACAGGCGGCACAGGGGGACCAATATGTTCAGGACTCCCTAATGATAACAATCAGGAGTACATTACTAAGAGCAGGGCGTATTTAGGGGGGTCCTGGGGTACCTGCAACCCCTCTTTTATAATAAAAATACAGTAAACATTAAGAACAAATCAGTACGCTGGAGAAAGGCACCATACATTTGGAAGAGAAAGTCATTCCTCTACACCTATTTTAGAAAAGGTTGCACCATCAAAACTTTCTGTTGTAGCCTGCGGTGCGTCATGGAAGGAACTAAGAAGAACGAAATTCTCGTGTTTAACCCAGTCACTCCTTTGTTATTGTTTTCGTTTGATATTAGAAGACGAATTATGCGTGGAAATTTTTAAATCAACATCTAAAAACAAAGTTTCATACTTGATTTACCAAATTCAATCGAGAACATAGTCTATATTATTCTCTAAATCAGCCGATGGAAATGATGCTTTCCTCGACTTGGTATGTTGCTATGCTATCAAAATGGCTGCTGATACAGGCTCTTTAACGCAGCAAGAAACTTGTTTAACTAAACATGGTTTTGGTGTTTATGGAGTGTAAATCATACATACCTATATACTGACGATCCTCGGCCACGCCTGTCCCATCTGACGTCTGACTTTCCGAATCTTCATCCAACGACTGATTCCTAAAACCTGATTTATATTTCTCATCCTCAAAATCATCCCCAGAGTTATCCAACTCTTTAAGCTCATCATCCACGTCTTCGTCTTCATCATTGTCTGGTGTTGAAGTATGTTCGGATGACCGTCCGAAAGACCGACTAGATAAAGATTCAATGTCCTCTCCTCCCGTTCTACCTACATCGGCCTCCTGAAAGCCCATGTCCTGTGTTTTCGCCATTTCTATTTCTTGCTCCGGTGGAATGTCTTGTGCCCTAATTTCCGGGATATTTCCATATAATAAAGAACTGGTATCCTTTGTAACGGCATTTTCTTGATCTAAATCTAAATTTGAGTCAGTGCCACTTGAATTTTCAACGCCTTCCTCTTCAGAACTCGAGACGTCCGTCCTCTTGGATTGAAGCGAATACCTTCCATTTTTATCATTATTTGCACACGCTGCTGTTAATAGGAATGCCAGTCCGAGTAATAAAGCCAACAGCCTTGCCCTCATTTTAAAAAAGTATAGATTAACCACTATTTTAAGATTTCTTTAGAGATGTTTTTGAACCATGTTTTGTCTTGAAAAGAAAGGGGCGTTAATTATTGATATGGACCGGTATGGGAGGGTCTAAAATATTTATTCCTATGGTTATACCTGTTGATTCCTTTAATAAAAGCCCAGTAGAGCTAGTGTTTTCATGACAGGTCCCAGTTTTCAAGGTTACTTTATAAATATAAGAATCAAGAAGGTGTAAGACATAATAATTTTCTAGGTTAATGTTTTTTAGCACTTTGTTGTGTCGTGTTTTCGTTTGCTCGTCAAAACAGCCACAGCCGCTGGCGTTGTGAAGTCTCGCTGTGTGGGATCAACGGATTTGGGGAATCGCGAATCGAAAAGGCCGTTCGTATTTGCCATTAATCTCAACCTGCTTTCGTTACACCAACCAACAGAATCTACAGGGCCGTAGCTAGGCATTTTTCACCTTTAAGCCCGCTGTCAAAATTTGTTGACATAGTAACCAAACAAAGATTTACCTCCATGTAAAAAGTAACTTTAGATGGACCAAATTCAATGCAACTGCCTTAGAAACTGCCTCGCAGTCGCTGCAAACCTTGAACTAGTTCTTTTACCTCAGTCTTTAAAATAAAAAGAATCATCAAAAAGGGCTTACCACTGTATACATTGCTACGCGACCTTGCGATGGGCGATCAGCGAATTTTAGCTGTCAATCAAGCCAAACGCTAGATTCTGCTGCTTCAGTGGGTCGATATTGATTGCAAAATCAACCAAAATGGTTCTAACATATACTTTCTTCCTTGCCTAGAATGTTTAACTTTCTGTTAAAGAAATTTGATATTAAAATGATGCAGCTGTAGAATTTTTGTTACTATTGTACAAAACGTATTAAATTTCCCAAACTTCTCGTGAGTCCAGCGTACTTTGCGTGCCCCTTCGACTCTCGCGCCTGGATTTTCCGGAGCTCCAACACTCTATTATCTTTCTTTTAATGTGACTTCAGAGGTAGAAAGATTTTGTTACTATTGTTCAAAACGTTTAAACCTTCTTTTCCGACTGTTCTTGAGTCCAGCGTACCTTGTGTGCCCCATCGACTCACGCGCTTTTACGGAGCTCCGCTATTTTCTTTTTGAAGCTATTTGCTCAGCAAATCGCTTTTTGGAGCTATTTGCTCAGCAAATCGCTTCTTAGTCATCGCCCTTGGACTATGTATCTTCGCGGGAATCGTCCAGCTTGCACTCCATGTTGCTGTTTCTACATCGATTATACTTCAGTCGCACAAGAATCACGGGTCATGAAGTTTCTGCCTTACAAATATTTAAATTTAGCCAATCATAGCCCTGCATCACCTTTACCCTCCCCTCCCTTATTACATGAATCAGTATGTCTCCCCACCATCCTCTCCCTTGTAGTATCATGCCAGTCACTTGTTCGGCGCCCGGTATATCGTGTCTCGTTCCTTCTCCCACTAACCACTCTACCTTTGCCAACATATATATAGGCCACATAGGCCAATCAGTCGTCCAAAAACAATTGACATCACGTCGTGATGTCAATTGAGCATGCTCTCGGTATCACGTCATACATGCCCACCATTGTGTATTATTTAGGATATTTCCATTACGACAAGTAAATAAGTATGGCTAAGGTACTAAAACGTTAACAATATTGAAGTTGCCACTGAGCATGCGCAATATGTTTTCTTAATTTTATTGCTACAAGAGAACAAATCACGCCAAAGTGCTTGAAAATAAAACCTTTCATCAGTTTTGTGCTGCATATTTTCAACGTCGTGCTGCTTTGTTCCAATCACCTAATTTACGAGAGGTGGATGTTTGCGAGTTTTGTCAGTGATGCGATCGAGTCGTGTTAATCGAGCGTGGAATTCAACAAACGCCGGTCGAAATTGACAAGAGACTCTCAGTAAAAGTACAAGACAGAGACAAATATGGATGAAACGGATGAAGCTGAAAGGTGAAAAGACCTTACAGGTGAGAAATGGGGAAGAACAAGTCCAAGAAATGAGTCGCGAGTTCGAAGTCTTATCGAATATTCGAGCAAGACGTATAAGTAAATAAGACGATCCACCGTGTCACGTGATCTCCCTGATTGCTCATCGGCAGAATCCCCATTCTGCAAAATAAAAGTCCGGGGTTCGAATACATGGATGTCATAATTTTTTGGGGGGGCGTTTTTCTCAAAGACAAGCACTTTTTGTGTTTTGTTACCGGAAGTGTGTGGGACGTCCCTGCTTTAAGAGACAAAACCAAAACTCAATATGAAAATTAACGCCGCATTGCTTTAACCGGTGACGTCATCGAAAGCCCCCATCCTTGTTTCCAGCGGCCAGCGGGTTTCCCTTGGAATGCGTGCTGGGAACAGGTTGTACACGGCCAGTCCGTCCCACCCTGTAGAACATCAGCAAATAGCTTCCCGTACGCTCTGCGTACCTATGTTTTTGACTTAGTAGTTGCAAAGCATTTCCTGTATATCTTATACATCCTCACGCGCCAGGGTCCCCCCCCCCCCCCCCCCCAGGAGGAGCTTCCTCTGGTATCATAATTTATATATATATTTGAAAATTGTTGGAGAAGATAAGCAGGCGCTTGTTTATTTTAATTTTAAACATTTCAACAGCCACTTGCTTACTCCTTCATAGAGCCAGTCTGTCCCAATCTAAGGGGTGCCGAACTGGCATCATATGGGGAAAACGTTATAATCCTGGCAGCGCGATTTTACATTTTTTTATTAACATTGGGGCATTGGGCACCGATTTTCAGTTCCGCGCATGCTCGTCTAAAGAAAACTGCTGCCATGCACATCCTAAAGGATCGCTGACTCCACTAGTTGATCATTTGTTCTTCCCCCGCCTATTATCACTGTGAGAAATAAACATCTGTATTTGGGCAAGGGCTTCATCAAGGATAGCAATTAGCTCTTCGTATCAATATAGCTTTCCCAACGAAACAGTTAAATCCACCCTCAATTTTAATCATTTCTATAGTGTTTATCGGATTACCTTTGCAGATAATATCATTTTAGTTTAATATTGAGTTATTCCGTGTCTTGCTTGAATGTTTAAAAGGTGAAAAGTTCAAATTTCATCAAAGCGGCGTGGAGAGACCAAGTGCCGAAACTGAGCCATTCACCCGTTTTTCGCTTACGTTTTCTTGAAATTGTGATTGGATGTTTCAAAAGGAATATCCTTTATTTGCCCTCATAGAGATTCTCTTCAATAGCCAAAACTCCAACAAAACAAATTTCATATTATTGAGAGATTATGTTGTCCCTTCAGCTCCCTTCCGAAAACATTGTTATATGTTCAAATCAATCCTCTGTTTTGCTGTTGTTTCTTTCGGTAAAACTCAAAATAATAATGGTCTCAAAAAGCAAATAAAAAAAAGGAATGAAAAGTAATCAGAAATCGCCTTCCGGTGTTTGCGAGTTTAACTGTTTTAATAGCTTTCTAAAGAGCTGACGGTTTAGGTTAAACTTTGAAGGCAGTCTTTTAGTCGCATTAATTTTGTGTGCTCCTGTCTGTGTATTTTGTTTTTGAAAATATTTGCAAATTGTACGTACCAGACTGAGAGTTGTCAAGAGTCTGTTACCTCATCAGAACTATCCTATTGAAGCCTTTGATATCATTCGGCTTCCGTGTTGCGCGGTGTGTTAAAAACAATTGTTATTAAATTGTATTGTTTTCAAAATGTCGATAAGCATAGGGATATGATTCGTTTTCTTCCCTTTCATAACAGAAATTAGCTTCCTTCATAAATGTAACTATTGTTTTCATTCGCTAAATCAATATTATGTCATGTTTGCTAACCTATTGTAATGTTAAGCAAATCTAATAGTTAAAATCTGATACTTCAAGAAAACACCTCCAGGCAGCGTCAGAAGGTTGCATCCTTCGAAGGGTTAAGTTCTTGAAAGATGAAGTACCTTAATCTTGCTGTTCTCATTTCCAGCTTTTTTCTGCTGGCTGAATGTTTTGTTTTACCTGAAGAGAAAGGTGGGTCGCAAATGTCTGTTGGTTTAAACTATGTAAAATGTACGTTGTTGGACTTTGTACAACAAGATGCGGCGAAACATACGATCCTACTTCTCTCTTCACCACCATGCTAAGTGCTTAATGTCGGAAGTAACAATTGCGAAGAGAGTCCTTGAGTTTGTCTTCTGTACTGCTCCCAAAACTGTATAAATGAACTAATTTGTTTTAGTTTGTCTTGTTCCAACATTTCATTTACAATGATGATAGGACCATACTGCATACGATGAAAAAGGTTGCAAAACTATATTGTTATGGAAGTAGACACTTCTATTTAGGTACTTCGCAGTTTCCTGCTTTACGGACAACTTTATCTTTTATATGTAACGTATCTTTTACTCTTATATTCATATTCAGTATGTTTTCTTGTTCTTTCAGATTTTATCTTAGGTAATAAGACGTAATAACGACGTTATTTAACGGTTTCGCTTGTTTGTTTTTATGTATCTTATTTTTTAATTCTCTTAACTTTTATCTTAGATCACATGTAATGTAACGGTGGTTTTCCCTTTTTTTATTGCATTCTCTCTTTTTATGTATTTATTTAATCTCATTTATTTCACGTATCTTCTTTTTATTTCAAATTGTAAGAGCATGGAGGTCACATAATGCTCTAAAACTATTCCTTATTATTATAACTTTAGGCGTTCTGTCATTGTATGAAAAGAAGTAGAATGTGCCCCTCTCACGGCTGTTCAAGAGCTCCCTGAGCGGACTTTTAGTTAATGATCACTGGAGCGCGCAATTTATGCAAAACTGTTCCATTTCATATTATGCAAGTAGCACAGGAAGAAATGAAATGTACAAAGATAAAAAGCTTCAGTGATATGGTTCAAGAAAATAAATTCGTATAGCAAAATTAGTGAAAATAAAGCGGTTTTCAATGACATTTAAAAAACTACGGACACCAAGGCGTTGAAGCGTAATATAATTTTTATAATGAGGTTTAAATTAGGAAATTTAGAGAGCCCACAAAGCACATAACGTTCGAAACCTTTATTTCACGCTACTTTCTTAAAGCGCGGATTTAAAAAATTATAGTGCGAAAACGTGATTTTTCCAGCTTAATAGACCTAATGTATGATATTCTTTCATGTTTCGCGGAAACATCGAGCATGGTCTGCGCTTGCTAGGAATTCGTGATTTCGGATACTTGAAATTCAAACTAAACTACGCAATTAATTCAACAACATGTTTCTCACTGACGTTCTGTTATTCATTGTCAAACCACATTTGCGCATTAGCCTTGAAACATCGTACCATGCGAGGTAAAGATGCCACAAGGTCTCGAGGGAATTATTGAAAACGTGTAGTGTGCGGTGATCGCTTAAATAAGTCAAGGAGTCAATAATACCGAGAGAACAGTCGACTGTGTCGAATACAAAAGACGAGTTGTCTCGGGACTAGGCATCAACTCTATACCACGAAATAACGAAACTCAAACCAGCGTTTCTGTTCCTCGTGAAAGCTTTCTTCGACAAGAGAACGCGTTTTCTGGCAAATGCACGGCAAATAGACGGCACTGAAAACTGACGACGCCTGTCCCAAGGACGTTAATAGGCGTGGCGGACGGATAAGAGAAAGCCCTAGGCTGATAAAGCATTGTTGTAATTGCCTTGTTTAACCATGTTGCTGCCCTGTGTGTCAATCACTACTCTAGATGATCTAAGGGATCACTCATTATGTTTTGCTTTTTTTTTGGGGGGGGGGGGGAAATTGGGCAATACAGGTCAAAATTAAATGATCACCCCTCTAATAAGTAATATGATTTACATGACCCCCCTCCCCCCTCTTCGAAAACAAATTTACTATTATTCATGTGTGTGAAGACAGCACCTGTCAAATTTCTATTGTCATGATGTTAAACTCATGCTACTAGTAATAAAGGAATCTTCATTTGAACTCTAGAACTGCCCCCTCCCCCCAAAAAGGTATTTTTAGCAAGGGGTTTTCCTGCCGAAGATACATGTTGTTATAGCAACATGTGGCAGCATTTTATAAAAAAAGTGGGTGCACATATTATTCCGTTATTTGGGTTCTGAAAAATCATATTAGTTAAGTGTCATTTTTGCAAGCTGCAATTTTCAACATATCCACTTGACTGAGCCTGTAAAAAATCCAGTTGTTGAAATAACTTGTTCGAAAATTTCCTGTTGCCCCACCCCCCACATATTTGAAAGTGTAATGCGTGGGTATCTTTTGAAAAAAAATCAATGCGACCCTAATTCCATGTATGCCCTAGGCCTTACATACACAAT
Organism: Scolanthus callimorphus; assembly: GCA_033964015.1. Classification (NCBI taxonomy): domain Eukaryota; kingdom Metazoa; phylum Cnidaria; class Anthozoa; order Actiniaria; family Edwardsiidae; genus Scolanthus; species Scolanthus callimorphus. The sequence goes on along the minus strand of CM066925.1, from coordinate 14,954,441 downwards.
AATAACCCAATCACATGCAAACTATTCTTCTTTTTTCACAACTTGCCTCTCTAAGTTTAACTATGCCATTGTAATGGCCTACAGTATTGACACATTAGTAAGATTAGATCTTGGACATGATCACTGCTTTGTTTATTATGGTAGCTAATGAATGTAACCAGAATAATAGAGTTGAAAGCAATGATGATATCAAAACAGTATTTCTCCTTGTATTTTTCCTTCATCTGGTCCAGTTGCATGACTTCGAGGATTATAATAAATGAGATGAGAATGAGGCAGACATATTATTCATTCATCTGAGTGTCAAAGAATAAATGAGTGCCTCGAATTTCAACACCATGACCAAATTTGTACCTACAATGTACTTCTTGGTCAACATACAAGGGCTTCTCGTGTTCTTTTCCCTTTCAGAGAGTTACATCAAGAAGCTTCGCTCATATTTCTGTACATCTTTCACAAACCACACATTTCTACAAAAGTTCCATATGCCGGTGATGCATACCCTTTCATTCAGTCAGAAAATAATGGCCATTTTCATTAGGGTTCGTTGGAGAACAAGGAGGGTAGTCATTTCTCAAGAAAGTACTATGAACAAATCCACAGTGTCACTCCATGTTGTGGTGCCTTGAATAAAATCCTGAAGCAACATTTTGCCTCCTCTGTCTAGAGCATGGATCCTGAAGAAGAAAACAAAGGCTCTGAAAGGGAAAATGTAGCAAACAAACTGAATTCAGGATTGCAAAGGCAGTTTAGATAAATTCTATAAACATCGATATTTTGATCTCATCTAATTTTTGGAGATCAGATGCTCGAAGTATTCCTTTCCCCTGCTAACCTGATGAATTTCTACATATAGTCAATAAGGTACAGCTGCAGTTTGTTTTCTCTGGTGTCAGGGGTTGCAACAGGTGTATCTTTCCTTACATCTGTTGTGAACAATAAACAGAGAATCCCTAAAAAATCCTCCAAACTCCAAACATTTTTAATAGGGTGCAAGTGCACTTTCATTTTAATCTTCTGAATACCTGAGACCTGGATAATGAGAAACTTTCAACCATTGCATTGTACGCTTTAAGAAAGCTTACTTATCTTTCGACGAGCCTGTGTGTAGGTAAGCTTAGTACCACTTGTGGCGCTCGTCGAAAAAAAAATCAAAACAGGTTGCAACGAATTCCTAGCATCGAACCTACCTCTTCTAGCTGAAGCTGAAGACCCTTCAAATAGCATGTGCTGATCCTTAGTTCCCAGAAAAATCACAAAGTCAAGCTATCGTGGCTGTAATCTTGACATAACCTTGTTTGTGGCCCGAGAACACTAGTAATGATAGAATACGTATGTCCAATTGTTCATGCGTTGTTTGAGGTCAATGCGCATTAGATTGCTGTTATTTTGTCTCTTCGAATTTAGTTGACATTACATCTTTTAGTCTGCTACTATTTCTAGGTTCTCCTTGTCCCAAAACACTTCGTTTGAACCGTAAACAAATGGGTAATACGCGTGGAAGCTGTTTGTGCCTTGGGCGCCATCTTAGTTTTTTCATTGAGCCAGGGGGAAGACCGCTACCAATGCTGTCCGTGCTAAAAGTCCCCTCGGGAGCAGCCGTGCTCTCTAGTAGTTTGCAGTTGTGAAACGGCTCCGAGCTCTATTTTGATTTTGTTTTCTGGTATCCCAAAAATCTAGATTCGTTACAATATTTATTTCCATCCGCTTAATCGCGACAAAACCAGCACTAAAGATTATCTTTCTATGGATATCGAGACGTAACCATTTTGTGAGATTTAATATCCAATCAATTTTAGTACAGTTATCTTTCTGACAATCACCTTTTAAGCTGTTTAATTGTTGAAACAGGTTTTATTTGGCGTGAAGGAGGACATTAGCGCACTTTTGTATAAATGTCAAACATTTTCGTCTTAGGTTTGTTTTCTATGCCTGTGTGTATTCTTTCCAAAGAAAAGAGTCCTAAAGTGTGACTCCAACTTCCACTTAACATTTCCGAACATTTCCAAACTGAGTTTTGGGTTCCGTCCATCCACCCTTAAGACAGGAGCATGCGGATTTTTTTCTAAGTTCTATGGTGGACAATTTGGTTTTGAAGCCCAGCTACAATCCCGGACAAAATTGTTGTCGCGTATGTATAACGTTTTCAATAAACAGGGGTTCTATGTACCACTCGGGTCCCCCATCTTCCCTGCCCCTCCCCCAGTACAATGTTGTTTGCCACCGGCTCTCATCCTCGCAATTTGAGCACTACTACCTCCAACATTGAAACGGGGGAAAGGGGAGTTCCAGTGATATTGTCTTAGGAAGAAACAAAATTTACTAGTGATAGGTAACCCAAAATCGGCTATTTTTGATGGACGCGACAACTAATTTTGTCCGGGATTGTAGTTCTTATTAGCTCAAAAAGCTCTCAAAGCCTCCGTGAAATCACCCAGAGCTGTTCACGCGTTTGATCGACGGAAGCCAAACCACGATTTGTTGGTTGGCATAGAGTTCGTAGTTATGAAAATTTCATGGTAACATTTGTTACTTATTTTTTCAGCGGTCCGGTATCCATCAAATCGCGCGCTCTGATTGGCTCGGATCCGGATGAATCGCGCGCGCGCTAATTTCTGTGAAGTTTTATGCTGTTTCAGTGAAAGCAAAAAAAATAAATTTATTATTTACCGTCTTGGGGTCGGTCCAGATCGTAAAATACCGTGACCTCGGCCTTGAAAATACTGACCTCGACCTCCGGTCTCGGTCAGTATTTTCAAGACCTCGGTCACGGTATTTCACGATCCGGACCTCCCAGCCGGTAAATAACATATATTTATTTATTGCTGACGTGCATGTTGTTATTGTTCACGTTTTGTTATAGCTAGCCTAACATTTTAGGAAAAGCCCGGTCACCGAAAACATCAAACGTTTCATATAACCAACTGTAAAAATGACAACTCAAATTTGTAAAGAATGCATTCAACATGATATGGTGAACATTTAAGGTCATTTCGATGTAGGATTGTAAAGATGTTCGGGATTCTAATTACAACTTACATGAGGAAATTTGGCGCATTTCAAATTGGTTTACCTCTTTTCAATCATTTTTAAGTTGATTTCACTCATTCGCTCAAATCTTAGCAATCCTTTATCGGAATGCCATGAAAACTTTCAGAGAAACTCTTTGCATTTTGTGACAATTAATATTTTCCAGCCGAGTGACCAGCCGAATACCTTCTTAATGTGTATGATAAAGGATATTGAGTTACTGAATTTTTATCTTAAAAGCTAGGGATCCAGGTAACGCTCCCTGCCCCAGCAATTATAATATATAGAATAAAAAAAGTACTGCTGTAGCTAGCATAAAACTTGATACAATCGAAAACTATGTAAAATACACGATGGATCTAAACTGAAAATCATTTGTAATTTGAGAGAGTCATTACGAAGAGTGGGAAAGCGTTTTCATTTCGGTTCGCAGCACTTTGACGTCATTGAACAATGATTCTCCATATATGGGAAACCCCATTCTTGTACCCAGAGCTCCCCGGCTCGTATCATGCTCGCATCCATCAGCCTTCGCTGACTGGCGGATTTTGAACGTTGGGGCATGCGCAGAAAGTTGTTTATCTCAACGGCTCTGTATCAAAACTCGCGCATGAGTCTCAATGGATGTCACCAGAGCCTCCCCGCGAGGTGACGAGCCGGGGAGCTCTGGGCTCGAGAATGTCTCCTACCCAGATTCAGGGCTCTGAGGGAAATCCAATTTGTGAGCATGCGTGGTAGATCAATACTATAACGACTTTTATACAACCTTCTAAACCGGAAACGTCCAGAATCTGGGTTTTAAAAAAAAATCGATTCCCACAGAGCCCCTTAATCTTAGTGCCGCTGGCCAGAAGAGGACGGGCTCTTTGTACGAATATTTCTGTTCATATTGCGCGCACTTTCTCTCGCTTGTTGGGCAGCAAACCACATTTGCAATCGACAAAGTCACACTCCATGAATTGCCTTGTTGTGTTTTTGCGTGTCTAGGTGTAGGGTAGGGTGATAAATAGGTACACCAAATTCTACTTGGTGAATGGCAATCATATCGAAATTGCGCGTAATTCAAGCGGGTGCACCACCCAAAAAATGTGTGTTACGGAAAATGGCCTTCTGGGTAATTTTCAAGGTCACTCGGAAGAAGATCCTGGCAAAGGCTGGGGCCTTTCCACAGGAAGACCGCCTAACAGTTGAAATTCGGTAAAGTGGGCGGATAGCAGAACAGAGAGGGCGGAAATCGGAGCTAGAATTTATCTTAATGACTTGTGTTAACTATTTGCTTCATCTTCCGGGTTGTACGCCAGTCATATCGGATTTTTCTTAGGCGGTCTCCCTGTGGAAAGGCCCCAGCCTTTGCCACGGCCTTTTTCCGAGTGACCAGCGATCTTGAAAATTATATACCAGAAGACCCTGGGAACGAGGTTGATATTTTATTACTGCCTTTTTCAAAACGCACTTAATTTTTTTTTCATTCCCTGTTTTCAGCTGAGGAGCATACAGAGGAAACAATCGAGGGGGTAGCTAAACGAGGTATAACCAGGAGTATGACATTACACCATAACACAGGGCTCCCTGTGGTGACTATCACATGCTTGTCTGTGTTTGAGTCTGTGTACAGAGCCTCCGACAAATGCAAAATACAAATATCGCAGGCCGACTTCTCGTACTTGCAGCTCGTAAGCTGAATTACGCTGGGTCTCAACGGTAACACTGGCAGCCAAGCGGTCATAAGCACAGACACTGAGGGTGGTCACTGCCAGAGGGTAGTCAGAGGTTCTTTAAAGGCCCACCACCAAGCGAGAGCCTTTGCGGACTCTTAGCCAATCAGAGCACCCGAAAAACAATGGATCAATTTGAAAACAAAAGAAAACGGGGCGCAAAGGCTCCCGGTTGGTGATGGGCCTTTAATGTAGCGTAGTAAAGGCGAGACGGGACCTCGGGTTTATTGTTTCATCCGAAAGGCGTAAAACACAGTAGAACAGAGTTCAACTCATAATATGAACCAGTTTCGACCACGACCCATCTAAATAAAACTTCCTCTGCCCCGGCCGGACGTCAAACCCGGGACAACGCTGAGCCAGCCGTGCTTCAGTCAGCATGACCGAGATGCGCTGGGAGCGAGATTGAGTCTTATGTTTTTTGAATATTCATAGCGCCACATACAAATCTCACAATTGTTATTTCACCCTGGTCACAGGGGGAAACAAGTCTTTTAAAAGGCCTATGTTGGTTATTTCAGTGTTTTTTTTTTCTTGCCTCAGTGATTCTATCATTTCTTCCTGGAACGTGCTATATTCTATCAGGGGCGTAGCCAGGGGGTCCTGGGCTGTCTGTCACCCCCCTTTTTTAGAAGAAAAATACAGTAAACATTAAGAAAATAATCGGAAAGCGGGAAAGGGGCACCATACAGTTGCACAGATGTGACCCCCCCCCCCCCCACTCCCCTTCTCAAATCGTGGCTATGCCACTGTCTATCAATTAAAAATAAAGCTAGAAACGGTGAAAGTAGGTTATGTTTTTGTATTTAGAATACGATACAGTACATGGGAGGATCCTAGCAGTCAACATGGCGCACGAGAGGAACCGAGAAATTAAACGCGCTCAACAGCAGAGAGACGAAAACACGTTTGAGAAAATCGAAAAGTTAAATGAGAATATCGAAAAAGGAAATAAAGGTATGCCTAGAAAAAAACCCTGCACACATTCTAGAAATGGAAAGTAGTCCGTATCAAACAATTCCTAGACGAAAATTGTAGTTTTTCAACACCTCCCGATCCATACAATATTTGGAAACGTTTCTATTAGGAAATGACGGAAGATAATGATAAAAGTAATGAAGATCGACTTTTCATAAGAATTTTGGCGAAAGTAGCAAAGATGCGGCGAAATTTTGAATGAAAGCTGGTTTGAAAGGGGTTTGTCGTATTCTATCCACGGCAATCTTGTGAACGTGTATCAAGTCTTTGATGACATTAATATGGCCAATGTCTTGGAGGTCATGGTATCATAAAAGAGTGTGTAGGTTCTGTTGCTTGTGAAAAACAGGCGTATCATATTCTATCCACAGAAAATCATGTCAAATTGTATCAATGGCATTAATATGACCAATGTTTTGAATGTCATGACGTCATAGGAGTGTCTTGCTCTGTTGCTGATGTAAGACAGGCTTACCATGTTCTATCCACAGAACATCACGTCAAATTGTGTCAAGTCTTTAATGACATTAATATGGTCAATGTCTTGGGTGTCATGACATCATAAAAGAGTCTTGCTCTGTTGTCTGGGTGAAACAGGCTTATCATATTCTATGAACAGCACACCACGAGAAATTGTATCAAGTCTTTAATGACATTAATATGGTCAATGTTTTGGATGTCATGACATCATAAAAGAGTCTTGTTCTGTTGTTGGTTTGAAAGAGGCTTAGCGTATTCTATCCTTAGCACACCACGTGAAATTGTGTCAACCTTTAGTGACATTGATATGGTCAATGTTTTGGATGTCATGACGTCATACCAGTGTCTTCTTCTGTTGCTGATGTAAAACAGTCGTACCATGTTCTATCCACAGAACATCACGTGAAATTGTATCAAGTCTTTAATGACATTGATATGGTCAATTTATAGGATGTCATGGCATCATAAGAGTATCTTGTTCTGTTGCTGATATAAAACAGGTGTATCATGTTCTATCCACAGCGGACCACGTGAAAATGTACCAAGGTGACATCGTCCTCACGCCGGAACAAGAGGAAGAGATTCGTCACCAAGGGAAAGGGAAAGCCAAACGAAACGCAGTGCGAGGCCGAACTAGGCTCTGGATCGATCGGGTGGTACCGTACGTAGTGCCCTCGCACATGAGTAAGATGACAAAACAGATGTTTTACATTTACAGCTATTTAAAAAAACGTTGTCGGTAGCTGTCTGGGTAGATGGCCTTGAATAATCGGCTCACTATTTGAGAACGCGAGTCTAGTTAATTGACATTAATAGGTTTAAACAAATCAACAAGGCCACTGAGGTGTACTAGTCAAAGTAGGATATTTTGTTTCTACCCATAGTGCCTTTGGGTCTGGGCGCGTAGGCTTGATCACTCACAAGGCCGACGCTGTATACATGTTTTATTTCACTTCCTAATGCGCTTTAGTTAAATACATCAAATTATAATGTAAGCACAAAAGACAAATCAAATGAGCAAAAAGGGGGAAATAAATACTAACTTTTCAACTACCCCATGATCGGCAAGTTGACATGCTAGGTTAGTTGGGACAAGTGGTATTGGAAATTCTGGCTGTGGGGTTTCATGGTCATCCAAAGGCAATACACTCGCAGTGGGAGAGCACGGCAGTTTGTTCATTCTGCTAACATGGGAGATTTACTACTTTTCCCCCAGTAGACCGTTACACTCCTCTCGATTCTCAGCCCGCCTGCGGATGTCTCATTGATCGCATGATCACCTTTTTATGTGCCACGTGATGAATTGCTCATGTACCATGTGGTCAATATTTATGGGCGTAAACTTTGAGAGTTTGGCGGGCCATATTGTTTTGCTGGTTGCAAACGAAGTCTACAAGTCTACACCCGAAGCTGTGGTGCCACGTGGTACATAAAACGTTGGCACAGCTGCCTGCGAGCTGCTGAAAAAGTGAAAGGGGGAACCAAATAAATAGTTTAATGACTCAGTTCGTCAAAGAAATGCGTTCAGCAATTTTTTAACTGTAAAATTTCAGTGTCACTAAGAGATTATTTATGCAATATATATATTGATGCGATGTATATCTGTTGACAATCGATTGATTGATTGATTGATTCATCCTCGAACCAGATCACATCTATTCCAATCTACAAGAAGCTATGAACTATATTCAGTCGGTTACCTGTCTGCGATTTGTGCCACGCAGTGGACAGTCGAATTACATTTATTTCACAAACAACAATGGGTCAGTATGTCATGTCAAGGCCGTACCACAGGGGACCCAAGATCACATTTTGTGATTCGAAAATTTATAAAAATCCACGAAACTCACCTGGCTGATTAACTTCACCTTCCTATACACAAGGTGAAGTTAACAGATTTTTTTCAAACTCCACAGAGGCAATGAAGACAAATACTTGTAACAGCCAGGTGAGTTTTGTGGATTTTATTAACAATTTCTTATAAATTTTCGAGTCACAAAATAGGAGCTTGGGTCCCCTGTGGCCGTACTTAGCAAAGTAAATATTTTAGTGTTAATATTTTAGTGCCCCCCAGCACAGGGTGACCAAGGATGACACAAAGGCTGACCAAGGCTTGCCCACCCAGACAAAAAATTCAAGCTACGGCCTTGCATGTGATATGAAGTAAATGAATACATGACATTCATTAGACTCATCGTCATCCAGCATTCTTGATTTTCTCACCTGAGACTGTTTGTCCTTCAATGATATTCAAGTAAGATTGGAAACACATTGGTGTGATGATATTTCGGTTTAATTCAAACAATTTCCAAGCTTTAGGTTGAAATGACATTGGATCGAGGATTTTATAGAGGGAACGCAATCAAAACAATGCTATTTCTTTTGCTGCTTTGATGTCATTGCCCCCCATATGTCCCATATGTCGTCGGGCGGGGGTGGTCGTCGTGTTCGCGTCGAAAACACGAGACGCTAGTTCCGGTAGGTTGTATTCCCAGCCGACGTTTCTTGTGCGATCGTGGCTGGAATTTGACGAGAGCCATGTTGAAAATGGTATCTTCATTATTGGAGCGTTATATATAGAATTGATATTGATATTTACTATGAAATGTCTATTGTTAGTAGCCTCTGTCAAGTTGCATAAATCAAACAGATACCTAAGCCCTTCATACATAATTTGCAGATGTTCTTCCAAGGTCGGCAAAATGTACCATACGTCAGGATTTCAAGAGCTGTCCTTGGCTAATGGTTGCAATAGTGTCGGCACGATTCTACATGAACTGCTTCACGCTTTAGGTAAATATGCGCACGATGGCACATCACGTGAAATTGTATCAAGTGTTTAATGACATTAATATGGTCAATGTTTTGGATGTCATGACAGAAGAGTCTTGCTCTGTTGTTGGGGTGAAACAGGCTTATCATATTCTGCTTGATTAAGCGTGATGGTGCCGTGTGAGCTGCCGGTACCAGTCCCTGTGCAGTTCGTTTGTCACGTGGTTGTACTGTGAACTATATCAATCGAATTTCTTCGCGATTTCGTAAACAAGTCAACTAAAAAGTTTGTTTGCGTTCCAGTCCTGCTCTGTTGATTTACACCTAAGGAATTTAGAGGTTTATCAAGACGTATTTTCAAGACTTGGCAATTATACTAATTGAACGCCGTTCTTTCCAGCAAGATTCTCGGATTTTTGAAAATCTCACGATGCCCAATGACGTCACATGCGTCTGCTTATATAACACCTCTTTCTTCCTTGTCTGCCACAGGAAGCCCATTCCTTGTCTGCCACAGGAAGGCCAACGTCTATGACGTTTCTATCAAGCCGATGTTTCTGCTGTCGTTTTGATTTCGTTTTTTTTTTATCCTCAGGTTTCTGGCACGAGCAGGCACGTGCAGACAGAGACAAATTCGTAAAAATCAACTGGGAATACATACAAACAGGTCAGCAGGCTTAATATTGTTTGACCCTTGCCCTTTCGCATAATATTGAGTTACTGTTATCCGCCTCAGTTTCGCATCGGCAGATATTAAGGGGCGTAGCAAGGGGCGGATGGTGAGAACATGTGACGAAAATTTCCAAATTCCTCCAGCACATACAGTAAATGTATATGGGAAAATCTCCCGAGAAAAGAGGGGTCGCGGCCCCCTGTGCCCCCCCCCCCCCCCTGGCTACGCCCCTGGATAACCCGAGGTTTGGGAACTACCATGGAACTACCATGTACTTTTGTATACGATGCCAGATAAAAACATCTGTATGTCTGCCATGCTCAACCTCATCCAATAAATGTTAATTGAATGCTTGTTACTTTTCACAGGCTTTGCCGACCAGTTTGACAAATATACATGGGCAACTATAGATGATCTTGGAAAGAACTATGATTATGACTCCATTATGCACTACTCTCGTACGGCGTTCACGAAGTCGAACGGTTATGCCACCATACAGGCCATCGATAATCCCAACAGAGTGTTCGGGCCTAAAAACACCCCGCTGAGTAACGGAGATATTATCGAAATCAATGCCTTGTACGATTGTCAAAGTAAGTCTTCCTTCCCAAAAGAAAGCGAGGCTGTTTTACAAGATGGGTTTTAGGATGGTCGCAAACCAAATGGTTATGGCCTCCCCCCCCCCCCCCCTTCAGGCCATGCTCATGAAACTACAATCTTGTATTAAGTCCCCCAAAATTTGCGAGTACCGCAGGCCTATAGGCTCTGTACGCCAATGGCCTGTTCGTGCTAGCTTTATTCCAGATTAGTAATCAATCTCGTACCCAGAACCCGTCATCTTTTGGCCAGCGGCAAGATTCAGGGCTCTGGGGGAATCGATTTTTTTAAAACCCAGATTCTGGGTTTCCGGTTTGATTGTTGTATGAAAGTTCATTACGTTTTTTACCTACCACGCATGCTCACAAATCGGATACCCCCAGGGCCCTGAATCTTGCCGCTGGCCAAACGATTACGGGCTCTGGGTACGAGGTTGATTAGTAATTCTTTGATTGCATGTGACGTCACTGGTAGCCATGTTGGTGGTGCAGAACAAAAGAGAGTTCATTTACTCCCATTGTTCAGGGCACCAACATGGCCGCCGCACTTTTGTTATTTTATTGCCAAAGGAATGATTGCAATCCAAGAATACAATGCTTTAGAATCTATGTTCTATCAATACAATTCGAATTCTCGTGAACTGAGTTGCCAGTAGTAATAACTTTTTTTGCCGGATCGTTTGAAGATTGTGCGCTTGGGGTGCGCGGGCTGCCTTTGCGCTGAATCAACAATAAGATCGTGTTGGATTTAATGGCCACTTGAGTTGCGTTTAATCAATCATTAACAATCACTAATTGAGTATGAGAAATTACAAGCTGAATTTTTATCTTGTCAACCAACCCGATACATGTATTTTGACTCAGAGTAAAAATAAGTGGGGGCAAAATTCGCCTCCCACATACAAATAGCCCATTTCGCGGTTAAAATCCCTGTATACACCAAAGAGAGGCTCAGGCGGGCAATGTTCTCTGTGGGCACTTCCCTTTGCCAAAATACTGTAGCAAGTCATTTCGATCTACCTGCCAGTAGTGGAGAAAATGTATTTCTCAACTTTTCTTCCCGCCATTTGAACAATACGCGCGCTTGAAAAAACAGTGCCCGCTTGAGTTAAATACAGGCTTCCCACAGTGCCGCGTTTTTAACCGCGAAATGGGCTATTGCCAAAGGTGGCGCTGAGGGCGGTGGCGGGCTGATAGAAAAACTTGACTTGAGAGGCAAATGTGCTCGCATGAGTTTGTTGGACAAAACAGAGTATCGTGCCCTCACCTTATAAACTCACTTGACCGTGCTTGCATGATACCGCTTATCTTGCCGGATGCCACTGCCATCAGCACCTCCGCTTTGCCAAGATTAACGTGACTGATAAAGCAGTACACTCCCCGGTATAAACTAGTTGTAGCTCTCGCTAAAAGTGCCAACGCGCAGTAGAACAGTGAATCATGTTTTGCCCTTTTGAAAATAATAACAGCGCGAGAAATATATACAAACACAGCATCGCGGCGTTGGCTACACGGGCGCACTTCAGAAGTGGGTAGGGGTCAAATAGTAGATTTCTCTTCTGATACTGATAGTGCTCAAGTATTTGGTTACCCACACTTTCAAAATCCTGGCACCTTGATTGGCTAGTGGTTACACCACTCTGAACTTGATAATTTTTCCCCTCGCACGGCTCTATAATGCTGCCGCCTCGCAGCCTCGCCTCTTGGCTCGGCTGCTCGTTGGCAATTCTTGGTTTTCACTTGTCACGTGACGAAATTTATTTCTCTAAATTACTTTCGAAACACTGGATGCCTAATAGAATTATAAAGAATATACAAAATTATGTTTCCTGGGTACTTTTAGGCCGATTGGTCACTTTTCGAGCGAGATATTAGCATGTGAAAGTGCGCCATTTGTACAGTAATTGTATGGAGCCGCCATGTTGGAGCCCCAGCAGAGGGGCTCCATAATGGCGGCCAATTAATCGGGTCTCCAAAACGACGCTATTTTCAATCCAAATTATGAGAATAGTATCAGAATGGTAAGATATTAACTTTTATAACATACTGACGTGCCAAAAAGGTAAGAACGATGCAAATCGAGTGAAATACGGCAAGTTCAAAATACGTGACTGGTGTTGCGTGACATAAATAACTTTTGCGATATCTCGAGAACTACTTGGCAGAAGGTGTCGAAATTTCGTGTGACAAATCCTTGAATAGAGTTATATTCATCACAGAAAGGACATCTCTGTAGGTCTCTTGGTTTAGAAGTTAGCTTTTTGATGACGTCACATGAAAACCGAGAATAATGCTTGTTATACGCGCATTTTTATTACAGTTCGAATTCTCATGAACTGAGTTTCCAGTAGTAATAACTTGTTATACGCACTTGTCCTCCCTAACTTTAGCAACTCAGCTTGGCTGGACATCATGGACTGCCTATACCCCATGTGATAATAATTGCTACAAGTCACGTGAGAGATATTGCTATCATAGTGGTGACCTCTCGGTCTGTGGCGGGAATGTCAATGTCTATGGGATCGAGAAAGATACGGTGAAATGTCCGGTTGGAGAATGCCCAGGTAAACACGTTAGAAACTAGTATTGGTTACTACAGACAGACAGATTTTTATTTGGTATCGTATACAGAGTGTCCAAATAAAACTTATTTAAAAAGGAAGAAGCGCGAGTTTAAGATGTGATTATGCAATGTCTATGGGATCGAGAAAGATACGGTGAAATGTCCGGTTGGAGAATGCCCAGGTAAACACGTTAGAAACTAGTATTGGTTACTACAGACAGACAGATTTTTATTTGGTATCGTATACATGTGTGTCCAAATAAAACTTATTTAAAAAGGAAGAAACGTGAGTTTAAGAGGTGATTATGCAATGTCTTTCCGGAGGAGGAAGGACCTCATTTACAAATTTAGCAATGATTTTCTGCGCTTTCCTATTCTTTCCTGAGTAATTTATCAGAAAGTGAAAGGTGACTTCGTCAGACAACTATACCGTCCTTGCGCGCCAAGTTCCTCACCTCACCTCACCTCCCCTCACCCCTTTTCCTTTTTTCCCCTGAGGGGAGGTGAGGAGAGGGGAGGGCCCTGGCGCATGAGGGTGTACCAACACATTTTATCACGCACCACATTTTACCCACTCCTCTTTCACTGTGTTCACAATTAATCCTTCAGCCCCAATTGACGGTCACTGGGGAGCATGGACATCTTGGGGCGCATGCGCAATCACGTGTGGTGATGGTGGCGCCAAAACACGATCACGTGTTTGTAACAACCCAGCCCCACAGAACGCGGGAAGGCTTGCCTGGGCGCGGCTACCGAGAACACTTTGTGTGTCCTGAAAAGGTGCCACCTAGGTGGGTATTAATGATAATAATTATAAGTATAGGAAATTATACGACTTCGAGTTCAATTTGGAATGTATTTGCACGAGTGGGTTTTTCAAAACAGTTATGTAGCAGCTGCTCGTAATATCTAACGCTATTGGCTTGATGCACCTCATTGTTTTAAGTTTCTATTGTATTCTCGTTTTATTCTCGAGTTTTCCATTGTTTTCACCGAGGTGCATCGATCCTGTAGGGTTAGGTCTTCCGATGGGTTTTACATGACCCATTCAAAAAGTATTGAGCTTTTTGAAAGAAAAAAAAACCGCGAGTGTAAATAAATTCCAAATTGAACGAGAAAAGTTTTAATAAATAATACACATGTAAAAATGAGTCATCCACAATGACAATACAAACTGAACAAGCCGCATACATTTTTTTCTTGATGGAAGTCTGGACCAAAACCTGACAGAAGTTGAACAAAAACCAAAGCTCTTTATTATCCAACTTGTCTACAAATATCGCAGGAGTAAGACTGCAGCGAGTACAAATATACAGCGATATTTGGACTCTATTCGACATTTTAGTGTAAAATATCGCTGGAATCATTTTACCTCGTCTTCTTACTTTGTCTCGCCCTTACTTCAGACTCGAAAAAATATCCAGCGATATTATACACTAAAATGCCTAATAAGATATATATATTATACGACTGTGACGTCATTTTGCCATACAAGGTCAACATGAGTGCAACGCAGCCGTGTCCGTAGCTGAGCATTCTGGTTCCGGGCGATACAATCCTCAGTACTCCGTCCTTGGACTCAAAGCGCCCATATCAAGAAGCGTTGGTCACATCCATTTGGATCTTTCTCGACGAGCACGCCCTAGTCCGAATAAAAGGGATTCCCTTTGAAATGATCTTCTTTCCCTCACAGATTTAGACGATACAGAGTTTGAGGGAAGCCGTATGGGCATATGGAGCAATGCTGCCGATGACAACTTTGACTGGACTTTAAATACAGGAGTTACAGGAACTGCTTTAACAGGTCCAAATGCAGACCACACTTCCGGCTTGAGCACAGGTAAGATGTGCCGTCATTTCCGGTTAGACTAGGCCAAGTTGAAAACTATGGGTGCGTTTCTTTGGGAAAATCCAGGATTCTTCCAAAAATGGATTTTTCGTTGCTTTTGAGAAATCCCAAAAAGGATTCGAATCCACTCTTGTCTTGGATTTAGGATATTTAATCCAAATCCGGATTCGACGGACTCTGAATCCTTGCGTTTCTTTGGCAAAGGATTCGAAAAGAACACTTTGGCCAGTGGTTAGGGACGTGTCATTATTTAGCGGGGGGGAGCTACCATTTTTTAAAGCAAGGCTCCAAAATGATTAGGACCCTCCCCTTGAACATAACATAAACATTGTGACCCTCCCCAAGTCGTAGGTCAAATAATTAGGACCCTACCCCCGTCCCCTATCTGACCAGTAGAAGACATTTTACAGAAAGAGGGGGCAAATTTTTCTTTCGTTACCCAAATTTTGATAAACGCATTTCATGAAGCCTCGAGAAAGTGTAGATGAACATTGCGTTTTTCGTGTACAGTAAACAAAGCAGCCCAGGAAATACGCTTCCTCAACTACATAGGTTAGATGAAAGCTTCTATTGATGAGATTGTAGGTTATATTATTCATGCGCACAACTGCACGCCGCAAATGAAGAAATTATTATTATTCATGTGCGTGAGGCGCGGCCCAAATGACCAATTTCTATGCTTGTAACGTCGAGCTCACGCTTAAGGATTCTTCTTTCGAACATAGTAACTGCGCGGCAGGCCTATCACTGCAAGGTATTTTTGGGAGAGTTTATTTTTTACTCGTCAAGATACACTTGTTCTTATAACGGCGCGAGGGTTGTGTCTTCGTTGCGCGAGATCTGAAAGATTATATTAGATGCCACTCTTTATGCGCGTCAAGCGCGCCGGAATTTTTATTATGTATTGAAAAGTAGAAAAATGCAAATGATAGAGAAGTCGCTAAATAATGACACGTCCCTTAGCTATCATCACGCGTGCGCCCTTTGCGTGTGAGAGGGTCGTCTGTACAGTCGCAATTTGTAATAATTGTCGTAATTTGTAATACCTGTCGCAATTTGTAATAATTGTCGCAATTTGTAATACCTGTCGCAATTTGTAATAATTGTCGCAATTTGTAATACCTGTCGCAATTTGTAATAAAGTTATCGCAATTTGTAATAAAAAAGCTGTCGCAATTTGTAATACAGCTGCGTCGCAATTTGTAATAAACAAAGCTGTCGCAATTTGTAATACCGCTCCATCGCAATTTGTAATAAGCAATTATTTTTGAGCTACAAATGAAATTGCAAAGCAATTCAACTGAATATGGCCACTGCCATTGAACTAAATTGATTTTGGTATTTCTGCAAGGTTTCATTCGTGGAAAATGTAAAAGAAATGTCGCGTAATGCTGGAATTGTAACTTCTCCAGTTCTCCATTTAGATTCTCCGTTACTCTTTCCTCGGAGCTTTTACCTGCACATCTGCGAGAGATTTGCACGAGAACCACTTGGTTTCGGAGCCCAGCAGCGTATTTTTCCAACGTGACTCAGAGTAAAATTCTATACAATGTATCACCGCTACCCTGATATCTCAAAGTTTTTGGAAAATCCGCATTTTCCAATAAAATTGCCCAATTAAAAGGAATGTTGAATGGATAGTTTGGGCGATATTAGCACTGGCCTGTTTTGTGGAGAGACTTGTGCCATCGAAAGTTATTCATAGCTCCGTTGCACCTTGTTGACCTACAACTTTGGCTGTAGAGCAACTTGCGTATCTAAATGCGAAGCATATCTGGCCAGAATGTTTGCCGAATATTATGAAACTGTTATACCTGTCATCCTTTCTTTTAAACGAGGGCTGTGGCAGCAATTATAATTCTTGATAGCTGTTTATTACAAATTGCGACGGAGGGGTATTACAAATTGCGACAGCTTTGTTTATTACAAATTGCGACGGAGGTGTATTACAAATTGCGACAGCTTTTTTATTACAAATTGCGACGACTTTATTACAAATTGCGACAGGTATTACAAATCGCGACAACTTTATTACAAATTGCGACAGGTATTACAAATTGCGACAGTTATTACAAATTGCGACTGTACATCGTCCAGCGACTGTTACCATGGTAAAAATCACTTTTCGGATTCAGCGTTTCCTTCGTTCTCCAAAAATCCATGAAATTCCATCACGTCGAATCTGATTAATCTGGATTTTCACGAAGAAACGAACCCATATTGTAACGAAAGCCTGTCACGTAAACAAGGTGATGGGAGCACTTTTCTGACCCGCTTGAGATTTTTGTTCAATGGTTGTGGCTATGAAGCCGATGTTTTTCTCCGTCCCCTCTATTGATAACCTCTATTGAAAACCCCCAAAGAAAGCCCCTAAACTTAAAGAAACTGTACCAAATTCAGAGCCACTTATAAGAAACTTGCATTATTTGCGCATTGCCATTATTGCACATATAGTCCTCAGCGCTGCGCGTTGCCAATGACTACACCAAGCTGGTAGCAGGCTGGCAAAACTGTCACGCCTTAAAAGTCACACAAAACTGCCACGTCTGAAAAGTCACTTATAATTTTGTTCCTTGTGCTACTACTTAACAATCAGAATACGAGCTCGAGATTTCTATGAGCTGATAGTTGACGAGGAGTCTTCGACGAACAAGCTCATAGAAATCGAGAGCGAGTAATCTATTTGTTTTAGTAAAATCACACTCACACATTACCTTCGAATAATGAAACTTTTTATCTATATCTTTTAAGAAATGCTTGTAGATGCAAAACAAAAATCCGCTTTTTAAAACTATCTATGACTCAATAGACAGTGAGTTTGGAGCCAATCAGAATGTAGGATTCGTGATAGTATGTGAATTTGATTTTACTAAATGTACATAGAGTCATGAGCGCCGCGCGTTGCCAATGACTATGCTAAGCTGGTAACAGGCTGGCAAAACTGTCACGCCTGAAAAGTCACACGAAGCTGTCACGCCTGAAAAGTCACTAATAGTTGTGTTCCCTAGGCTACTACATGTACATAGAGTCATCAGCGCCACGCGTTGCTAACGAGTTCGCCAAGTTGGTAACAGGCTGGCAAAACTATGTTGCGGGAGGACAGTGCTTTAAGTTTTACTACCATATGCATGGAAGTACCGTAGGGTCACTGTCCGTTGAAATGGAGGTCGAGGGCGGAACAAGTTCCAACATTTTCACCATAGCTGGAAATCAGGAGAATGTATGGAAATATGCTGCGGGTGATATCAGCCCCCCGGTGGGCAAGAGATATAAGGTACGCGGGGGTAAGAAGAAGCCGAGGAGGGCAAATGCAAAGTTACCATAACCGATGGGGAGTTGCAGGTGCTGCGTTACATTCTGAATTTTGATCCCACATTTGAAAGGAGCTTGCCGAAATATGCGAAATCCTCAAAATTTGAGGTGGTTTCGATAGATAACACAGAAGTTATGAGCGTCGGAAGTTGGTTGTTGCCCACAATAGCCCACTTCGGGCGCCAATGACTGCTAATATTTACCTTAATCAACTCACATTTTCAGCAATTCTTTGCGCGGCTCCTTCTTTTTTCTTACAAAGGTACTTCTACAAGTCTGTCTTTTTTTAGTGTGGCATTGTGCATATCATTTCTGATATTGCATGTGACGGTGTATTCTGTTTCTTTCCAGCTAACGATCAAAGCAACTGTGGGAAATACCGGATACTCTGATATTGCTATTGACGACGTTTACATCGATAAAGGACTTAGCTGTAAGTGAAGATCGTGGTAACTTCGTCTGTACCAGTAATTATGTCTTTACATTGTCTTTACAAAGTTTGCAGAATTCCTGATCAAAGTACCAATTCTCCCATAAAGTGGCACAGAAACCAAAGTTTAAAGCCTAATATCTCAAAGACGGATCCATTAAAAAAAAGTCATTTTTGGTATGTTGTTTCTAATAACACAAGGAGTCTGTATGCAAAAAATCAAGCTATTCTGAGTTAACCTGACCTTATTATTTGAAATTTAGTGATCTAAACAGGTCATTTCCGCTCTGTCTTGGTAAGATAAAATGTTGTGAAGTGTTGGTCGAAGAGGTGTGGTGAGGTGTTAGTGGATGAGGTTAAGTGTGGTGTGTTGATGTAAGGTACGACAGATAGGGCGAGGTGAGGGGGTGCAAAAGATAAGGTGTGATGAGATGTTGAAAGATGAGATGATGTAAGGCGTTGAAAGGTGAGGTGAGCTGATGTGGTAGATAAGGTGAGGTGAGGTGGTGCGGTAGACAAGGAGTGGTGAGATGTTGGTTGATGATGCGAAGTGAAGTAAGGCGTGGTAGAAAAAGTGAGGTGAGGTGATGGGAAGTGAGTTGAGGCGAGATGAAGACCCGGGGGACTCCATATTTTTGATCGGGAATGATCGTCGGGAATTTTCAGTTTCACCCCTAAAAGATACCAAAAAATGGCGTGGCACAAATAATTTTTAACCCTAAAATCTATTGTATTTGCTGTCTTCACAGTCTGTCAGGACACGTACCAATCATGTGGCAAATGGGCAGGTGAAAATGAATGTCAAAAGAACTGGGATTGGATGTCCAATTTCTGTAGACGGAGCTGCAAAACCTGCCCAGGTACAGTTTACAGTTGACACCGAGAATCGATTTCAAACCTTTTCTTGTATTTTGTAACGGTTATGCTTCAAATGTACAACAGCGAAGCATACTCCAAGTCCTATAACGGCCTAAGATTGCCCAAGATCGTCCAAGATCACCCAAGATCATCCAAGATCGCCCAAGATCGCCTAAGATCCGCCAAGATCGCAACATGAAATATAGAAAAATTCACATGATCGCCCAAGATCTCCCAAATCGTCCAAGATCGCCTAAGATCTGCCAAGATCGCAACAATGTAGAAAAATTGCATTATCGGCCAAGATCACCTAAGATCGCCCAATATCGCTCAAGATCGCCTAAGATCACCCAAGATCGCAACGTGAAATATCGAAAAATTCACAAGATTGCCCAAGATTACGGCGATCTTTATTAGGACGCGGAGTAGTAGCTTATAGTCATTGCGAGTTCTTGACATCGAAGCATGGTTAATGCAACTTATGGTCTTGTATAGACTATTAAAAGCCCGTTTTCCTTGTTGACGCTTTATTGTACAACCATTGCCGCTTGCCCATTTCTATTTCCCTTGGAAAATCGCACAAATCCGAAAAGAGTTCGACTTGGTGCACTGAAAACGTCAAAGAGATAGGACTCGACCATGATCGGAGAGTTTCTGTATTGCGTCAAGCCTAGAACTTTCATTTACCCATCTCACTAGTAAGAAAGCGTTTATGAGACATCAAATTTTGCTGATGCCATCTGGTAGCCACACGTGCAACAACTAATTCATGTTTATAAAAATTATCGAAAAACTTCAATGGGAAAAAATGCGCGAGCGATTAGAAATCGGTAATCTTGATTGTGATTTTAAGATCAATATAGAGTTATTGAACTCTTAAAGGATCATAGTCTAGCGGGAACCTTTGCGATGTATTTTCAATTGGATCTATTGTTATTCAACAGCTGTGATTGGCTGATGCTGTAGGTCCCAAAGGGGTTCCTATTGTTCTTCACATTTCACAAGTTCAAACTGAAAATTTGCATCGAATTTTCAACTGCGTTTTATTCTTGTCCGCCTGCAATGCGGCTTGGATGCTTATGGGCCTTTAACCTACGTGTGCAAACTGCCTATTTCAAATCACGTGATATTTACATGATAAACAATCATTTGTCTTTTTGAAATGTATTCGCCATTTACCTTCATTACGGAACCATTTAAAAAGATGAAGCATCACATGATGGCCAATTAGCATGCGGGGGTAAAGAGGTCTATGGCACCGCCGTCACGTTGAGCGCAATCATTGTTTTAGTTGACATTCACTAATCCATTCTTTTATGTTAATTGTATTCTCAGGGGGCTCTAAGTGCAGCGATGAATATGACGTGACGCATACCACCCCCCAGTGCAAGTTATGGGCAGGACAGGGTAACTGTGCCAGCACCAAGGACTGGATGGAGGGTAGTTGTTGTAAAAGCTGCTTCATCTGTGGTGAGTTATCCTGACCAACGATTATGGGTGTGTGCATTCTCGAACCCAGAGCTCCCCGGCTCGTACCCTTTGCGGGGGAGGCTCTGGTGACAGCCACTGACGCATGCGCGAGATTTAATACAGAGCCGCTGAGAGAAAGACCTTTCAGCGCATGCTCCAACGCTCAAAATTAGCCAATCCGCGACGGCCCTCAGATGGATGTCCCCAGAGCCTCCCCTGCGAGCAGACGAGCCGGGGAGCTCTGGGTACGAGAATGGGGTGTGTGTGTCATGCGAGTTATTGTTTTTTTAGTTGTCACGTGACTAAATTTATCTGCCTAAATATAATTTGAAATGCTGTATATTCAATAGAAGTGTAAAGAAAACACAAAGTTATGTTTCCTGGGTAAATTTAAGGCCTATTGAGTGTTTTCTGAGCGAAATATATCGAAATGAATTCGCGTCACATTGTACGTAATTGTATGGAGCCGCCATGTTGGTGCCCATTGGGCAGCAGATGAGCACCACCAGATCATGAGCACCAACATGGAAGCCAATTACGATTGTGACGATTTGACCATAACACCTACCAATACTCGCATCAACCTTATCATCTCCAAATGCTCCGAAGATATTGCTTGCCTCAAGCCAATTTGTCTGATGGCTTGGTGGTGACTGGGTATTGCTCTTTGCTGATGGATCGACAGCAAGTAGGATCGATCAAGTAGATCTCAGTTTTCCGTGTAGTCACACTGTACGAGAGGCACAGATCCCTCCCCCGAATCAACGTTTTTTTTTTTCAAACGAATAGCGCGCGCTTTCCTGTGAAGAACAGAATGCGCAATGAAATTTTGAGAGTGACCTTGAAAGGTCTCCCTTTCGAAATGCCAATCTAACAGATGAATACCTTTCTTTGGAAATAACTTTTAAACAATCACTCGCCAGCAGCATCTCTCCAAAAACTGCAGAGTTAAATTTTAACTTGCCAGTCTGTTCAGCTGTGATCAGTACTGAACAAGGGCATCTCTCAAATTTTTTAAATTAAGTTTTAAATTAAGTTTCTAGTGTGTGCTACAATTACGATTCTGTTTCACCATATAGAATTGCACGAAAAGAAGGATACAGTAAACCCAGTTTGTCAGGAGCGACAAAACGTTTTGGTCGATATCCATACTACAAAAACGCGAACCAGTGTGAAATACAGTAAAAACCCGCATAAAAAACAAGTGGATTAAGAACACTCATATCAGGATGAATTGGTCAAAAAAGTACCTTGTTCTTGTATAAAATATTTTTGCCAATTAGATTCGAGTTCAATATAATGGGCTAGACTATTGCACACATATAGTTCTACAGCAGGTACTGTATGGGGAATTCCAGGGTACATTTAATAGCAATTGTTTTCAGACTTAACTAAATTCTTGTTACTAAATGACTGTTACCTTCTGCCAACCACATTCTTTATTTGATTGTTTGTAGGTGTATGCAGTATTTGATGTTAAGAAACAATTTCAAGAAGAGGCCGGTTTTGCAGAATACCTGCACTCAATGTACAAGTACAAAATCAGCCTTAACTCCAAAACACCTGTTGTTTTATGCGGGTTTTTACTGTATTATCGGTCGCTCTCTCTCTCTCTTGAAAGAAGTTATAACTGTTTTCTTGTATGTTTCGCCATAAACAGGCTGTGAGGATGAAGATTCTAACTGTGAAACCTGGAGATCTCAAGGGGAGTGTACTAAAAACACGGCTTTCATGACGGTCAAATGCAGAAAATCCTGCAAAACTTGTAGTAAGTGTAACTCCTTGTTTTATAACCTCTACGACAATAGACGATTCCTGGTATAATGAATGCGCGCGCTGCATGCCGGTAACATTTCACGAATCAAGCGCCTTGTATGCGCGTGCTGAATTCTGGTAGTTGTGTTACATTCCCAAGGCATTTGCAAAGAAAAGCAGAAGCCAATCCTGGGAAAAGCTTAATTTCTCAAGGCACACGCATGGGAAGTGTACAGAACTCACATGGATAGCCATGGGAAATCCGAACACTTCCCGTTCTTCAACCATGGGAAATTCAGCTTTCCCATTCGCCTTTGTCACACGGCAGCCATCTTGGATTTTTTCTTACAGAAATGACTATGTGTGGGTGAGCTTACACGCTTGGCCTCGCTCTCGTGCCAGCTTCGCTGTATTAGAAAATCCAAGATGGCTGCCGTGTGACAAAGGCGTATGGAAGGGTTTTCTGTAGGAATTCTCTGCTGGAATCGTCCATTGCACGATCGCCGTCGCCATCTTGGATTTTGGAGCGCGCCCCGAGACCGCGATCACAAACCGCGGTAAAAACACCACTTGCCGTGTGCAAGTTTGCCAACAGATTTTTAAAGTCTTGTAAAGAATTTAATTTGTATCAAAAATATTTTTTTATATATTGCTATTTTAAGAATGTTTGCTTGTAATAGCTTACTTCTGTTTATGTTTCAGGTTGCCATGACTACGATACAAGATGTGAGTACTGGGCGAGTATAGGGGAATGCCCTAAAAACGCGGTTTATATGAAGACGACTTGTCCAAAAAGTTGCGGAGCATGCAATGTTATCTGAGGTGAGCTGAATCATTTCTGTTCTATATGAATGCTACTCAGCCCTTCTTCTAATAAATACTATCGGGCCACCTTAAACGCGAGGTTACGGTATAAAAGGGATAGGGATAGCTTCCCCCACCCCAGGGGACGAGACCAATTAGTTATCAATCAGCTGTCAAAGGGTCAACTTGTCCGAACGTTGCCCTGACAAAAGCCTCGTCCCAAGGCTACTCGGCGAACCAGTCACGCAAAGCCTGTGGCTATAACGTCACTGGCTTTTGCTGTCCGTCCTTGTCAGCTTAAGGTTCATAAGCTCCCAAGCCGCATTTCAGGCACACAAGAATAAAACGCAGTTGAAAATTCGATGCAAATTTACAGCTTGAACTTGTGAAATGCGGCTGGGACGTATCAGCCAATGACAACGGTTGTATAACAATAGATCCAAATACAAGAAAGCGCAAACGTTCCCGGTTGACCATGGGCCTTTAAAGCGCTAGCCACCATGTTGGAAAAAAATTGCGCCAAGCAACATGGAGCTGCCAAAAAAGGAGTAGCCTGGGGACCTGGAAACGAACTTAAATATCTTTATATCGATTACGTTTTACACTTTTTTTTTCAGATGAACGTTGACAAGTGCATATTGCTTGTAACGTGTATACTGAATGTACGCACCGCAATATTATTAAAGACTTGGGAGATCGGACTTTGTTTGTTGGATATACACTCCTGACAGGAGCGCATTGCCTAGGAGTGTCCCTCTCCCATGTTAACACAGTGTAACTGCGTTTTGGAAAATGTATTGGAACGCAGGTAGCGTACGCTTTGTTCAGAAAAGCATATTAAAGCGGCATATCTATTGTTTTAAAAATAACTTCAGACCTGCTTCATTTTCCAATTCGCTTACACTTTCGTACCCCTAGATGGACGCTCCTAGGTAATGAGCTCCTGCTTCGTCACGCGCTCCTCAGACGTTCACCAAAGAAGGATCTGCCTGTCTGTCTGTGTTTCACTCTATCTGTCGCAGTCTGTCTCTCTGTCGTAGTCTATCTGTCACAGTCTGTCTCTCTGTCGTAGTCTGTCTGTCGCAGTCTGTCTGTCCCTCTGTCGCAGTCTGTCTGTCGCAGTATGTCTCTTTGTCGTAGTCTGTCTGTCTTGTCTGTCTGTCGTAGTCTGTCTGTCGCAGTCTGTCCCTCTGTCGTAGTCTGTCTGTCGCAGTCTGTCCCTCTGTTGCAGTCTGTCTGTCGCAGTCTATCTGTCACAGTCTGTCTCTCTGTCGTAGTCTATCTGTCGCAGTCTGTCCCTTTTTCGCAGTCTTCTGTCACGGTATGTCTCTTTGTCGCAGTCTGTCTGTCGCAGTATGTCTCTTTGTTGTTGTTGTTGTCTGTATGTCGCAGTCGTCTGCCTGTCTGTCTGTTGCAGTCTGTCTGACTGTCTGTCTGTTGCAGTCTGTCCCTCTGTCGTCTGTCTCTCTGTTGTAGTCTGTCTGGTCTCTCTGTCGTAGTCTGTATGTCGCAGTCTGTCTGCCTGTCTGTCTGTTACAGTCTGTCTTGTCTGTCTGTCTGTTGCAGTCTGTCTTGTCTGTATGTTGCAGTCTGTATTGTCAAAGGGGCAACTTGTCCGAACGTCCCTCTGTCGTAGTCTGTATGTCGCAGTTTGTCTGATTGTCTGTCTGTTGCAGTCTGTCCCTCTGTCGTAGTCTGTCTCTCTGTCGTAGTCTGTCTCTCTGTCATAGTCTGTATGTCGCAGTCTGTCTGCCTGTCTGTCTGTTGCAGTCTGTCTGCCTGTCTGTCTGTTGCAGTCTGTCCCTCTGTCGTAGTCTGTCTCTCTGTCGTAGTCTGTCTCTCTGTCGTAGTCTGTATGTCGCAGTCTGTCTGCCTGTCTGTCTGTTGCAGTCTGTCCCTCTGTCGTAGTCTGTCTCTCTGTCGTAGTCTGTCTGTCTGTTGTAGTCTGTCTCTCTGTCGTAGTCTGTCTCTCTGTCGTAGTCTGTCTCTCTGTCGTAGTCTGTCTCTCTGTCGTAGTCTGTATGTCGCAGTCTGTCTGCCTGTCTGTCTGTCTTGTCTGTCTGTCTGTTGCAGTCTGTCTTGTCTGTATGTTGCAGTCTGTCTGCCTGTCTGTCTGTTGCAGTCTGTCTTGTCTGTCTGTCTGTTGCAGTCTGTCTTGTCTGTATGTTGCAGTCTGTATTGTCTGTCTGTCGCAGTCTGACTGTCTGTCGCAGTCTGTCTTGTCTGTCTGTCGCAGTCTGTCTCTCTGTCGCAGTCTGTCTGCCTGTTACAGTCTGTCTTGTCTGTCTGTCGCAGTCTCTGTCTGTCGCAGTCTGTTTGTCTGTCGCAGTCTGTCTCTCTGTCGCAGTCTGTCTGTCTGTCTTTCACTATCTGTCTGTCTGTCGTAGCTGGTCTTTCTGCATGTCTGCAGCCCGTCCGCCTGTCGCACCCCCTCACGCGCACTTTTTTATTGTCATTATCAATCATTATAGTAACAAGTAGCAAGACTCTAAAATATATTTCTACAACCTCTCAAGCACTTTTAAAAATCGTTTTGTATTTCTGATCCGTAATCTAAAAAATCTACACGTTTATATGTTAATTTTTATTAACATCATAAACCACTACATCATCAGTATGGAATGCATGTTTGAGCTTGTTGCTCAGACGACTAACCAGGGACCATTCTGTATTGGGATCTCTAGAAGATCTTAATGTGATTCTGTATTGGGATCTTTAGAGTAATCCCTGCCAACTAACACAGCAGCAATCAATGGACGGCTAAGCTGTTGAGTCTCCAGAACCGCATGACCGCTCATCTTTATAGCATTTGCATCAAACAAACTATTGCCCGAGCCTAGTAACTCCGGAAATACTACGGCTGTCGATGAGAAGTTTCCAGACAAACGAAGAGACTGGAACAGAGTCGATGATGCTTCAACAGGGATCCCACACGAGCCATCCTTTTTGTCAGCACAGTGCACGAGGATGCAGACCTCAAGATAGTACTGTTCCACGTGATGTCCACCTTGAAAGGCGCCCAGGGCGTAGAACTCAATGACCGGATCCGACTTGGTTTCGTAGTCGAGTTCACAACAGAAACTATTGTGACAAACCAAAACACGTCCGGATTTAGTACTGGGGAGTTTAACTAGGTTGTATAAGTCGTCCATTAACTTGGCATGGAAAACGCGTTGTGGGGAACGCGCATCAGCTGCGCGTGTTGTGCCTTTGACGGATATGAATGAGGGATACAAGATTACGTTCTGGAGCCCATTTCCGGTACGTTTGACGTCGGACGCCGAATCACTGTCCTCTAGAGTTGCTATCAAAAGGCGCTGCTCTACTCTCAGGTCAGGCTGGAAAATATAAACTTTAGGTTGACCACAAGAATAGATCCCACTCCCCCACATTCCAATCAAAGGTTGATGCTGATTGGCAGCCAAAAGGTTAACACAGGCAACACGTGACCACGCTTGCTGGTACTGAGCAGACAGCAAAATAGGGAACCCTTTGAACCATGCGGTCGGAAACACAATGTTTTTGACGCCGTATTTTTTCACTAGAGTCATGGCAGGTTTCTCGAATACCATATCGAAGCAGGTAAATACGCCAAATTAACCCCGAATGACGTCACGAATGTCACGTACTCGCACTTCGGCGGCCTATCAAATTGCCCCTCACGAAATAAATTCTCTTTGTGGTATTTCGCTAGAAGAGTTCCATCTGTGTCAAAGATAACATCAGTATTGAACTGGAAATGTCCATCGGGAGGGCAAAGAGGGTCGGATTTAATACAAGGCTGTATATCTCCCATATTTGCCACAACCGCGATATTATTATCACGCGCGATGCAGCTCAAGGCAACCAGTACTTCCGCATTGGCAAATTGTTTTGCTTGATCGCAAGGGTTCACTGCACTTTTGAGTTTGTTGTTCTTGTTAGGGTCAGGGATTCGCTCCAAAAACGGCGCAATTTCTTCTCTTGTGAATTCAAACCCATACAAACCGTCTTCGGGGAATACAATGATCTGGGCTCCTCTCTCGGATGCTAGCCTTGCTTGCGTCTTGTAAACTTCCAGATTAATTTTCATAATTTCTAGAGCCTCTTTCCTTGTTGGTGTCCGTACCATAGGAACGAAAAATGTTCTGTGCTCGAATACAGCTGCAGTGTAGTGTCGATGTGACAATTCAGAAGAGCACAATAGAACTAAAGTGGAGAACAGAAATACATGGAGAACTTTAAAGAGCTCCATGGCGAAGTGTGTGACACGTCTGATAAGTTGGCCTGTTGTGTCCGAGTTCAGTTTCAGCTGACTCCTTGAGCTGACTCAGTCATTTCATCTCGAATATCAAATATCATATGTAACACGATAACTCATTGTTTCGTTGTGATTCTATCAACGCCAGACCGATTTTAATCCCCGGGAGGGGGAACCTTGCTTTGGTCTTGTAAACTTCCAGATTAATTGTCATAATTTATAGTGCCTCTTTTCTTGTCGGGGTCCGTACCATAGGAGCGAAAACTGTCCAGTGCTCGAATAATACAGCTGCAGTATAATGTCGTTGTGACAATTCAGTAGAGCACAGTAGAACCAAAGTGGCAACAGAAATACTTGGAGCACTTTCAAGAGCTCCATGGCGAAGTGCGTGACAGGTCTGGCAAGTTGGGCTGATGAGTTTCAGCTGACTCAAATATCAAATATCTATCAAAAACCAGACCGATTAATCAAATTATAGGATGTGCTGACAGATATCTTGATTTTTAAGACAACATCTCCAGCTGATTGCTTTCGAATTAGCCAATCAGGATGATTTTTAATGTGCATCGCCAAACAGATTTTTTGTGCATCGCCAAACAGATTCTAAAAAATATTGCAATCGAGCATAAAAACCATCTCCTCAGAAAATTTGCCTTCTGTCAAATGTAAAATGGGTTTGACTTGTACGCTGATCAAATCTAGTTTTTGCTTCTCAAAACTGCGAAAACCTCTTGCTAGACCTAGGAATGTTTCGTTTTGACAGCAATCCTTACTGATTCGCACACCGGGGGGCGAGATCGGCTGGTCCTTTTCAAAAGCGGAATATTTTTCTCAAAATGTGACCACTTTATAGTCCACGATCCTGCTGTGGACGAATTTTTCCAAAAACATACTGTTTCGAAAATGTAAAACATGAAATACGATTTCAAGTGTTACCGTTTATTTCATGAAGGTTATGCATCCTCTGATACGATTTTCTTGAGTTCTTGTTCCACGGCCTCGACGAATGCTGGGAAGTTTGGGTCGGTCAGACAAAGACGTATGAATGTGTTCAGCTGGGAAGTTGGCAGGTTGGTATTCTGATATGCTCGCGGGAGATCTCTTGCACCGGAAAGGGTCTGAGAAAAAAAAAAACGATCGTTATAGAAGTATGCGTTATACAAACAGAGCACATAATAATACACTTAAAATACACAAAAGTTGTCTCCTCTCCAGGCACTCTGTGGAGCTAAAAGGAATTGAGAGGGTTTGGGCTTCCTTGAAAATGTACTCCTTTCCCATAACACAGGAAATCCGAGACATTGCTTTCGCGTTTTTCCTCTCTTTTTTTCGCGTTTTTTCTCTTCTCTTTTTTCGGCGTTTTTCTGGTTTTTTCCCTGGCGTTTTTCTCGTTCTCGTTCCTTCTTCTTGAGAGAGATGCCTATGGAGGACGCTAACACCATACTCGTTTGCCAAATTTTCGCCTTTATTACTAAAGCCTTCATCAGGGCAACTGACGAGACAAGCAGAAGCCGATAAATACAGTGTGTACACGAAATAAATAGCGCGCGTATAGAAATCGCACGTTATTTAACAATTAGTTGCCGAAGGCGACGTGTGACCGAGTCACACGAGGTGACTATTCGCAGATAATCACGTCGCCTTCGGCGACTAATTGTTTTAGTATAATTGCTCAAGTGATTCATAAGGTTTTTAGACAAAAAAAATTGTTTTTGTTGGACTTTTTTCACGGTCATAACAAAACTCGCGCGCGCACTCCCAATCCTTTCATTGTTATAATCACCTACAGGTGAAAACGAACCTCTCGACCAATCAGCGTGCGGAAATTCTTATAATCTGTTGAGTAATTATACTAAAGTCGCATAGTTATAAAATAATTATATTGCAGGAAAATTATAATAGACAATTTATACCTTTTCTGGATAAAGTCTGCGATTAAATGTTGGCATTTTTTTCATGTGAAACAGACACAGGCCACCCTATTAAGACCTGAAGGTGTTACAGCAGGGAGCTGACAGTCCACTAATTTTTAGTTTAAATATTATATATGGGTAATTTCTATACCTTTTTCGATAATTCTGACACTGTAAAGTAGTCTTCACTTGCTACCGGAGCTGCAGGATTACTTGGAGTACCAGATGGGGTACTGACCTGACATACAGAATATTTAACAGAAAAAGGTCAAATTATTCTCATCAATATAGGCTGGCAAGGCCAAGAAGAGTAAATTATTTGTGACCAAGAGTAAGGTCTTTTTTGTGAATAGGAAGAGTAAGGTATTTGTGTTGTTACTTAGAATGGTAGATAGATAGCTTTATTAAAATTTCCTTGGCAGCCAGAAAGCTGAATACCGGAAAATTGCAGCAATGTGGACTATAATATCCTCCTGGCAATAATTGTATGCCTTCTACCATCTAAGAATTGATTCAGTGTGTTCACCTGAGAGCTGCTGAATACTTGTGAGTCATCCATAGGCATTTGTGAGTCATTGTCCGAGATTGGGACCTCTTTGATAGGTATGTAAGGTGACATGGTACTGATAAAGTCTTGGCATGCTCCTTTGCTGTTCCCAATCCCTGGTGTATGGGCACTGAACCTGATGCGGAACCGGCGAGTCTCATTCTAGAAATGACAAATGATAGACCTTGCTATCTATTATTTGTTGTTGTCTTGTTTAAGGTTTTCTTTTTCTCAGGGTTTGCAATTCTAGGACTTCTAGCCATCAGGCTGTCTTTTGCAAGTACTGTGACAGAATATTTAGTAGAGTGATAATTTCTGATTTAAGGGGGGTGGGAGTATGTTTGTGTTAATTTTCATTTTTTTTTTTTTTTTGCACCATGTTTGCTGGATTCGGAAATCTTAAAATCTTCAGCCAGATAAAATGACCCATTTTAAATTGAGTTTTTGACAGCCTTGTCAATACATCAGACACAAAAATCAGTCCAGCTCTACCTTCACTTTATAAATGAACAAGCAAGTGTCCCCCCTGCAAGCCACTCGCAGCCATTTGCTTGCATCAAACACGGTTAGATTCTCCTGAAAAGCACACAAGCAAAAATATATTGAAACGTATAAGCTTTTCACGCCGTTTCATAAAATGAAAACAGTCATGAAATGTTTATTGAATACTTGTCAAGCTTCTTAGCTAGCTATAGAATATAGCAGATCATTCTTATCAATCAAGAAGTCTACTCACGTGAATCAGTGAGCTTTCCCCTGGAGAGGAAGAAACCATCAGACGACTTGAATCCACAAATGAAATTTGTAAGTTGGGGTTACTGTCATTAGTAATATGCTGCAAAAAATACACTCATAGCTACAAAAATAAGAACAACGTAAAAAATACTAAGCAGCTAGGAGCTTCTTAAAACTGATCAAAACTAACTATGCCGATCTATTTCAAACTTTACCGTCCATTTCCGGGATGGCGATTGCTGGCGTCCACTAAAGTTTCTGTTGATGACACACATTTTGCATATCGGTCAAGAAGCCATGATTTACAGACGGTCATTTTCTGCTCTAGCCAACTAAAAGTGAAATATTTTCTTTACTGGAAAAAAGCGATGATTTTTCTTTTTTTCCGGTGGACTGTTTGACGAACGCGCGCGCTTCTAGTTTCCCGCCAAAAGTATTCCACAGGAAACCCGCGTTTCACACACCCTCGTCCTCCTTTTGTCCCCCCACGTCCCCCCAATAACCCCCGCTTCCTTAGAGACTGCTCCCCTCATCTATCTCACTCCAGAAGGATGCCTCGTATATTAAGCAAAGGTCCCACTAAAGTATCGATCTTTGCGCGCGCTGTCCAACAAGGCGCCTGAGTCCCTCCGGGTTGCCTGTGGTATCAATTTCAAGAGTCAAAATGGCGGCTTCCAAGTTAGCACATTCTCGACGCGATGCAAAGAAACACGTCGACTTTTCCGGCACAAAACCTCTGCTGCCCCGCCAGCAAAGGTATATTGAGATGAATTTATTAATTCTTATTTCATACAGGCTACAGTCTAAAACATTGCTTGAGTAGAGCTCGATTTCTGTTGGTACATTTCTCGACCTAAAAGTCCAAGCAAGTGTCCCCTCTGCAAGCCACTCGCAGCATTTGCTTGCATCAAACACGGCTAGATTCTCCTGAAAAGCACACGAGCAAAAATATATTGAAACGTATAAGCTTTTCACGCCGTTTCATAAAATGAAACAGTCATGAAATGTTTATTGAATACTTGTTGCTTGGTGAATAAACTTTCATGGATGTTTCAAAGTCAGCATTTTCTGGAGAACAAGTTTTTCAGAGATGCCTTGATGTGACCTTCATAATGAGATCAGACATGAAGCACATTTCATTTGCCTTTTTTTTTTTAAATACGCATTGTGAAGAAGATAACTTTAGATTATGGCGATTATGGCCATGGCCATAATCCGGGAGATGAGGTAAAAAACCGGGAGACTCCCAGCAAAACCGGGAGAGTTGACGTCCTCTCTCTTCGAGGGATGGGGGTGTATGGGCAAGGGGTGTTGACAACATTTGTAAATTTCCAAGAGCGGAAAAAGAATTCAATGAAATGAGTACAAATGCCCTACCTACAGGGCCAGCATTAGTAAGGATCAAATAAGATAGAAAAACTGTCACATCAGGGGCAAATATCTTTGCCTACAAAGAATTGATTGACATGCAGAAAACAAGACGAACTCTCAAGGATTTTTTAACCTTAACAGCTTTCCAATTAGCCTGTTATCCCTAGGGAATAAAGTGTGATTAAATGTGTTAAATGCCCAACTCACAGGCATGTGTTCTCAATCAAATCCCTAGCCTGCTAGCAGGCGTTGGTTGGCTTTTTTTAGGTCATTTTGCGGCGAGAAACGAGCCCCAGACCGAATTTTGACCCATCCAATATGGCGCCCGCATCAGGATTCTCGCTCATTTCTCTCCGTAAAATGACCTAAAAATGCCTGCTAGCAGGCTATCAAATGGGCAATTCCAGAAAATAAAGGTACCCCCCCCACGGGCGGCACTAGTTTTTGACCCCCCCATGCATCCAGAATTTCCAAAATGGTTTACCCCCCCGTGCATATAGAATTCCGGGTAGCTTAAACCCCCCTCCCCTTCAGAAATTTCAACTTTTATCCCCCCTCCCCTCCGGAATCCAAATAAACACCACCTTGTTTATTATTGCGAGAAAAAGTAAAAATTTGCGAGAGGTAAACGTTGCGGAGAAAAAGGCAAAAGTTGCGGGGGTTGTTGCGGGAATTTATTAAATTTGCAAAGTAAAGAAAACACAAAAAGCGCATAATCTTGTTTCAGAATATTAATACAGAGCATGATAGTTTGATTTTTAAGAAAAAAAAAACCACCGGCATTCACAACATCCACTGAATATGAGCTCTAATTTTTT
Organism: Scolanthus callimorphus; assembly: GCA_033964015.1. Lineage (NCBI taxonomy): Eukaryota > Metazoa > Cnidaria > Anthozoa > Actiniaria > Edwardsiidae > Scolanthus > Scolanthus callimorphus. Next base: position 14,921,532 of record CM066925.1, on the reverse strand, counting down.
AGCGTGTTTAACTAGTAGCTAACTGACTATTTTGTAAGATTTGAATTGTAGGGGCAAAAACCCATATAGAAACTCTAAAAAGGAGTAAAAGAAAAACATGTTATTCAACATGCATATTACATGTACCATTTTTGAGAAACGTTTATTAAACTATACCGTGTTGTTCCGGGATTTCATTTGATATGTTAGGGAAAGTTGCGGCGGGTTTTGGTGAAAGTTGCGCGTCCATGCAAGCTCAACTTATCCCGTATCGCCAACATCCTTTATATTAATTTCAATGTGTGATTGTACAAAGTTGAACCTGCTGCGTGATTGAACTAACAGTCGAAATCAGTAGAAAATTATGGAGATTCTGTCTTAGAGGGGACAAGTACGAACTGGCAAGCATTCTCTATCAATCGAATGGCAGCGAAGACTGTTTTTTCCGCGCGTGAAATGACGTTATTTTCTTTCTGAAAAACGCTATTTTAGCTTAAAAAAAACACGCGAACTCCTTCAGAAGTTGGGTCTTCAGACCCCCCCTTGTGACAAGAAATCCAGCTCCGAAAACCCCCCTTGCAATCAGAATTCCGAGCTCTTAAACCCCCCCATGCCTTCGGAATTTCCAAATGCCGCCCGTGGGGGGGGGGGGGGGGGGGGGGGGTACCTTTATTTTCTGGAATTGCCCAATCCCCAACCCTTGCCCATACAACCGCCCCTCAGGGGTTACATTGATATGTGCAAATGGCTGTATATTTTACTTAAACTTACTAAATTGTCACAACCCTGACAGTGGCCTAAGGATAGGAGACTCTTGAAAGTAAAATAGAGAGACAAAATTCAGGAGGCCAAAAGTCACAAATTAAATTTTAAGGCTTTCATAAATCACAAAGTTAACAAATTTTTCATTTATGATCTGCTTCAATTCTAGAGTAGTGCAAGAAAATCATGAATCAAAGAAGAAGAAAAAGTTGAACAGTATGAATCATGGAGAATGAGACAGTTTTCACAAATCAAGGCTTTTTTTTCCATTTTCACCAATCACCTCAGCCAGTTTTCAGGTAATTTGCTAACTACAAGATATTTACAGTGTTGCTATACCAACAAGACCACCCAAGCAAATCTTCAATTTGTTTTTACAGATATGTCTATTTTCATTATTTCTGGTGATTTTTTTGTGTTGAAAAATTTCCCTATACACAATTGCCAGTTTCATAAAAGATCACAGGCAGTTTTCAATGAAAATTTGAATTTTTTTTCTTGCATTTTCTGTTCACATGCTCGATTGTGATCGGTTAATTTGTAAGCAAATTTGTTTGGTCAGTCCTTAAGTAGTCACACTGTAAGGAGTTATGGTCTGTGATGTACATGTATAATAGAGTGGATTTCATAAGAGTGTGGAATGTTGAACACAAATTTAAAACCACTAGCCAATCAGGAGTGGAACCAATTAACCAATCAGGAGGCAAGTCAGTCTTGCGTTAAGTCTATTAACCCTCTTGCGTTCACTTAAGGTTCATTAGTTGTAAATAGCAAGTGGTTGTTTGATGCAATAACTTAAGGTGTTGACAGACATGAGTGGCCAGTTTTATTTTCAGTAAAATTGTACCAAACTCTTGAAAGTAAAAGAGGAGACAAAGACGGTAAAGTCTGACTTACTTCTCCTGACTGGTTTATTTTTGAACGGCTTCCACTCCTGATTGGCTAGTGGTTTTCTATTTGCATGTTTCATTTTAGTTCGGAAATTGATTGGCTGAAAGACAAAAGACTTTCCCTTTGAGTAATACTAAATACAAGTCTGGCTTACTTTCGGCAGTCATCTGAAATCCGCTCTATACTGTATAATTTTCATTGGAGATTCCAGAGGGGTATAAATTCCCTCTCCAATTGGGGTTTTGTATTGACCTTTTCAGCATTAGCCATCATGTGGCTGACTCCACCCAAGTCATCAAGTCATCTGCAGCTTTCCTATACCCTCGTGTTACACTCACCAAAAACTTCTCATTTTTGTCAATGAACTGCTGTAACTTTTTGATTGTTTATCATGAATTTTTATACTCATTGGCTCACTAAAAATGACGTTCTAATAGATACACCACATGTATTTGGCCTCTGAACTTTAATACTGTAAAAATATTAATTAAAATTTATTTAACCATTTCAATTGTCTTTTTGAGAAATTCTTTGTAGTTTGACAATAGCACCTGCCTGATAAACTATTGAAAAGTTCACATTATTGTACAGCAATTAATTGACCATATCAGAACTTTTTGTTAATATAACATGGGGCAGAATAGTGCATTTTTCGAATTTCTTTGCTCTAGTGAGCAGAGAATAGGCAACAGCAGCACATGAATACAGTGCAAGCCTCAGTTTGAAGTTGAAAAAGTGAATACCAACGAATCTGAAAAGCTTCCACAAGTTTGTTTATTGTTTCAATTCAACATAACCAGTTTCTTGTTAGTATTTGCAACTTTTTCAACTTCAAACTGAGGCTCCCACTGTATTTTACTGTATATATGCTGCTGATGCCTATTCAATGGTAGAGCAAACAATTCAAAAATGGACTATTCCAGAAAGTTAGTATCCATACCTACACCCCTCTGGAATTTCAAATGAAAAGTAGTGATCATTTTATGAGAAATGTAATGTAAGAGGTCGCCTGAGTTAACAGACGCTTACTCTAACTCAAACAATTTGAGTGAGAAGTCTGAGCATATAGCCAGATGTCACATACTGGGTGGCGTGAAACTGCACAGATCTGGGTAGTGATTCTGATTCCGTTTATCTTTGTGAGTTCCAGATGGCTTCGACAGCGAGCAAAGCTGTAGATCAGTCGATTTGAATTCTCCCAAGGAAGTGGTTTTATCTCATTGCAAACGATTATACATAAAACGGCAAAAACGAATGATAGTAACGTCCGACGTTTCGGCGTCATCTTAACGCCATTGTCAAGGCAAAAATACAAATCTAAAGGTAAGGTTGAAAAAATGCCGCAATAAGTTCGATTGCCTCGTAAATGAAATGTTGTTCATCAAACAATTAAGATAAATACAATTAAGACCGATCCTGAACGTGCAATCGGATTCCATCCGGGCGAAAGTCTTTGTCTAATGTGACTATTAGTATTCAGAAACTCTGCATGAACCTTACCTTTAGATTTGTATTTTTGCCTTGACAATGGCGTTAAGATGACGCCGAAACGTCGGACGTTACTATCATTCGTTTTTGCCGTTTTATGTATATCTAAATCTTTATTGGTTCAAACGATTATAAAGTTGAAAATATATATGGAGACCAGTGGCAAGCACTGTACATATTTCTATGCAGACAAGAAGTCTTTGTAAACAAGCCTACATAATCGGGAAAGTCAATCATATTTCAAATTGTACGCTAAACTTAAAACTGCTTGCAACAAGATAAAACCACTTCTTTGAGAGGTTTGAAATCAGCCGATCTACAGCTTTGCTTGCTGTCAAAGCCATCTTGAACTCAAAGATAAACATGACACAGACAATGCATGCCGATCAATCAAAATCACTACCCAGATCTGTGCAGTGTCACAACACACCCAGTATGTGACATCTGGCTATATTGCTCAGACGTCTCACTCAAATCATTTGATTTTCAGTGGACGTCTGTTAACTCAGGCTACCTATGTAAGAGGTATATTGACTTCCCACCCATGTGGAATTTCCAATTGGTAATTGAAGTACTTGTATTAAGTGGCATGCTTTATTATTTCAATAAAAGAAATTCAAATTTGTTTCTTTATTCCAACTCTCTTATACCTGTAAGTACCTTTTTGGACATTAAAAAGTCCCACAAGGCCTGTTAGACCCCAGCATGTGGTGCTCTTGTCAGCACCAGTAGTGTGCCAGCTCACTACACTCAGTACTGAAGACTCCTGCAAAAGCTTCAAACTACTCCTCAAACAGTATCTCCTCAGCTCTAAAGGCTATAACTGCAAGTCCCCAGGACATTGCCATTCACATCTACCAGGTGCCTCACATGATTGATGTTGTCATGGTGATAGATACAAATACATGCAGTACATATAACATAACTGATAACCACTCCTGGTTATTAAGGGAACATGCCAAAAATAGCAAATCACGCCTCCATATTCTCCACCCCCTGTGGGATCACTCTACTTTTGAAACAGACATCCTAACTTCCCCCACAATTAGGGCTGGAATGTCCATGACTCTGCTTATTGTAAATGCCAAATTGCACTCTCTGTATAGGAATTAATTTTCACGCTTTACTTTTATTCAATATTTGTTTAAGCCATAAGTTAGTTTATGATAAATTAATCATTAACATTATTAATCTAGTGATTCCTTAGAGAGGAATATAATCAGGATTCCTTAGAGATGCTCACACATTTACAACAATGACCTGTTCAAATGATTTTAATGGATCTGTATCACCCTGCCCATACTGCATCTTGTTTTTGTTCATGTGATTCATTACATCAGAAACTCTGACTTAATGCAAAGGTATTTCTACTTACGAATTTTCTTGCGCTTTTACAATAAAATGCTAAATAGAGAGAAAGGACAAAACAGACAAGATTTGTGCTGACATTTCGGACTTTTACTTTCAGTCCTTCATCAGGGCTCTAACCTGAACACTTTTTGTCCAGTCTCTGATATTGAAAATGATGGTGAAGCAGTGCATTATGGGCAGGGAGAGACAGATCCTTTAATTGTGTCATTCTAAATGGGCTGCATGACCAAAAGCCTACATTGGGCATTTTCAAGTTTTGATTGCCTTACAACTTATGTTTATCATTTTTAAGCACAAGTTTCCTCATGATGCAGAAGGCCAAAATCGAGAAAAGTTTGGTACAATTTACTGAAAATAAAACTGGCCACTGATGTATTTCAGAACCTTATTGCATCATGCAACCCCTTGCTATTTACAACTAAGGGGTGGACCATTAGAAACTTGGGAAGGGGGGTTGCCATCCCCCTCCCCCCCAAAAAAAAAAATTGAGCAAGCCAATCCTTCCAAAAAAATCCAACCAATTCCAGAAAAAAAAAATTCCACAACCTGATCCCCCAAAAAAGTATGCACAAAAAAAAATGCCTCGCCCAATTTCTGATGGTCCACCCCTAAGTGAACTTTTTACAATTTGATTTTTTTTTGGAAAAATTATCACTTTATCAATTTTACAAACCTCTTGTAATCATAATTTCAACTATACATTAAATAGTCTGTACAGTATCAGTATCTTTTTGGGAGTTTTGTAGAACAGAAACCCATGCGTTTTTTAAAAAATGACAGTGCACCATCTATTGCATTTCAAAATTCAAGAGGGCAGAAACCTTAATTATTTCATCTGAGGTGAACCTGAATTTTTTTGCTGTAATCACACAATATTATTGTCAATGATTTGAGTTTACTTTTAAGGTGCAATTTTGCCATCCTGACAGAAAATGTTTAAATTGAGTTTCATAAATTTACATACTAAAGCTTCAGGGCATTGCAGTCGCAGATCCGGAAATCCGAGAAGGGAGTGGCACACAACTATAGGAGGGGGCACTGTTATATAAACCAGTATGACAAAAGAAAAAGCTAACATATGAAATGCTTATACTTTTCTTGAAAATTTACTCTCTTTGAGAGGCCAAGGGCCAGTGCTTCTGGCCCTTCCCCTTGATCTGCCAGTGGCATTGCCCTTTTTTCTTCTCTCTTCTTATACATTAATATTATATTTAGTTTTTCTTGGCAATTTAGGGCCCTACCAGGTCTATTCACATTATCATTATGTCACGTACTAATGTTATGCTTAACTTGAGTCTGTCAGATGAATTTTAATTTTCCAAAAAATTAAAATTAAAGGAGAGGAAAAATAGAAACTTACATCATGCTAAGTTAGAAAAAGCAAAATTTGATATTTTAATAGTTAACAAACCCTATACTATCAAAAGTATTATTTATTAGTATTAATTAGCAATTATATCAGCTGTACAATAGTTCTCATTTGGATTGTTTACAAGCCCTTAAATTTGCAGTCTGTCACTGCATTATGCTAAATAAATGGTTTATTTTATAATTTTTATTATAACTCACTATTCACCTTTCATTTCCTAGGTTGAGTTTGGATAAACTTTTATTTCACAAGGTTACTGTTAGATTTATATGTGACACTAGAGAGTGATACTAATTATATGAATTTGTATTTTGCAAGTTACCAAGTTGCGCCCCTATAATTTATTAGCAGAGCTTCTCATCCGAGCCCGCCAAGGACTTAGATCATATTAGGATGCCTACTTGTCCCAAAAGCTTGTTGAGTAATATGCCCACCGTCGCATGAATATTTGCAGCTTGATTTGTAAATTGGCATGCTACCTTAATCAGAATGTGTGATCAGCCAATGTACTGCATGCATTTGTACCTACCATCATGACAGCATCAATCATGTGAGACACCTGGTGGGTGCGAATGACAATGTCCTGATGCCCTGGAGTTGTAGCTTTGAGAGCCGAGGAGGTACTGTCTGAGGAGTAAGTTTGGAGCTTGTACAGGAGCCTCAGTACTGAGTGCAGTGAACTGACACACCTACCGGTTTTGATGTGTGGAGCACCATTTTCAGCTGGGGCCTTCTGGGCCTTGTGGGATTTTTGTTATCTTTTTCACTATTCAATGTATTTACAATCACGTTCCTGTACAAAAAAAGATAACAATAGTAATATAATTCCAGGGGGGGGGGGGAACTCACATAAAAATAGACTTGGATGCTCATCAAGAAAATTGATTTAAACCCTAAGGGAAAGCAAATTTGGTGTGTAAAAAAAATTTTTTAACCCTTTAGGATAGCAAAAAATGCAAATGAATGTTTAGTTGTTGTGGCTTTTATACTAAAAACAATTGTTCTAGTACTTGCTAGTACCCCCTAAGAGATAGCATATTAATTGAAATTCTGATATCCCTAAGGGATAGCACATGAGTGCATTACACCCTGAGGGATAGGACGAGCACCCCTGTCTGTTTATGGGGAGTCCCCCCCCCTCCCTGCATCAATGGTTGAGCCATAAACAAAAGTCAAGCCATGTCTTAACTTTCTGTGAAACTCACCAATGCAGCAAAACAAAACATTAAAACTATTGCAACTTTATCCAAAAATGAGCTCTGTAAAAAGATCAGGGACTTTTCATTTTTTAGAGAAAAATACAAAAAGAATTTGGAAGTCATTGAAAATCTTAATGAAATATTAGGGTCTTCAAGTCATTCATCTTGGGGCATGAAATTTGCTGCCAAACTGTGCTAAAGCTAAAAATATTACACTATTTTGGCTAATACTAGTCAAAACAAAAAAATAGACAAACCAATATAAAAGATCTCATTTCCCTTACCAGAGCCCATTCATGACTTTCCCAACAACAATTTCCTACAAAACGAAAACATCAAGATCTGACTCAACCATAGAAACAGGAACACAGAGGAAATGAAATATGGCTCTAGCTCAGTTGACAGGTAACAGGTACTCAACATTTACTAGAAAGTGTTCAATATGAACTGGCCAGAGTCAAACGTTTTCTATTTTCCCTGGAATTAACAAGGACCATCAAGGAGACAATGGCAACATCCAGAGTTTCATCCAGAGTTTCCACTCCAGGAATTATGTACCTGTCAGCAGAGATAGAGCCAGCTTCATTTCATATGATAACTGGCTAGATGATTATCGCTGTTTTCATAATTCTGCAAACTCTGCAACAAATAAATATTAATTGTGTTTTCAAAGCGTTTCCTGAATCAAACACCTAAGCAACCTCTGATAGCTTTTGCAAAATCTCCAAGTGATGTTTGTCAGGTTGCCGTGGTTGTGCAATCAGAGGAAGTTGCAAAAACATGGTTTGACTGCTTCAGAGTTTGCAGAATTATCAAAACTGCAGTAAGTTAAAGGGGCACTCGCACGCTTAATTTTTGAACAACCTGTCAAAAAATAGGTCTAATTCCAATCACCAAAAATACATTTAAGTTTACCATGAATAACCAAAATAACAGTCCAGATTTGTTAAATTTCCTTTTAGCTGTTAAATCAATACAAATCTATAGCGTTTTTACCTATTATCAAGAGGATGGAATTGGATTGGGATTTGAATTATTTGCTTGTCTGGCAAGCGTGCGAGTGCCCCTTTAAATATTCTGGCTCCTTTGAAGGACCTACTGTGATCTGGCTCATGTTCTATGTGATGGATTGTTTGGCAGTGTGCCTGTGGTACTCTGGAGATAATATGAAGGCCATTGGAATGTCACTTGGGTGCCCTGTCGTATTGCTAATGGCTGAAGAGCATACTGCGGTCATACTAGGGGAGCTGAAATGCCAATGGTCTGACAGGTTGCCATGTCTGGCTAATGCTGTGACAAGAACATTGTAGTCTGGCTGCCATGTAGGTGGCTCACCAACTGCTCAACTGGTAATTAGAGTGTGATCTGATGAGCTCCCTGTGGTCTGGCTGTTGGCATGATGGGGTTACTGTAGTGTGGTTGATAGTCTGAAGGGTTAACTGATCTGGCTGATGGACTCCCTGTGGTCTGACTGATGGTGCAAAGGGCTTGCTATGGTCTGGCTGATGGTCTGAAGGGTTCCCTGTGGTCTGGCTGATTGTGATCTGGCTGACAGGGTCCCTGTGGTCTGGATGATGTAAAGGGTTTACTGTGATCTGGATGATGTAAAGGGTTCCCTGTGGTCTGGCTGATTGTGGTCTGGCTGACAGGCTCCCTGTGGTCTGGATGATGTAAAGGGTTTACTGTGATCTGGATGATGTAAAGGGCTCCCTGTGGTCTGGATGATGTAAAGGGCTCCCTGTGGTCTGGATGATGTAAAGGGTTTACTGTGGTCTGGATGATGTAAAGGGTTTACTGTGGTCTGGTTGAATTGCTCACTGTGGTCTGGTTGGCAGGTTCTCTGTGGTCTGGATGATGTAAAGGGCTCCCTGTGGTCTGGATGATGTAAAGGGTTTACTGTGGTCTGGATGATGTAAAGGGTTTACTTTGGTCTGGATGATGTGAAGGGTTTACTGTGGTCTGGTTGAATTGCTCACTGTGGTCTGGTTGACAGGTTCTCTGTGGTCTGGATGATGTGAAGGGTTTACTGTGCTCTGGCTGATGGTGTGACGGGCTCACTATGGTCTGGGGCTCACTGTGGTCTGGCTGATGGTTGAAGGGCTCCCGTGGCATTGCTGATGGAGGGAGGGACTCAGTATGATCTGGCTGATGGTGTGAAGGGCTCACTATGGTCTGGCTGATTGCGTGAGGGCTCCTGTGGCTTTGCTGAAGGAGGGAGGGACTGTGTGATCTGGCTGATGGTCGGAAGGGCTCACTTTGGTCTGGCAGATGGTTGAAGGGCTAACATTGGTTTGCCTGATGAAGGGAGGGACTAAGGGATCTGATCTGACTGCTGGTGTGAAGGGCTCCTGTGGCCTGGTGGATAGATGGAGGGACTCAGTATGGCCTGGCAGATGGTTGAAGGGCTCACTCTGGTTTGGCTGATGGAGGGAGGGACTCGGTATGATCTGGCTAGATAGATAGATAGATAGATAGAAACTTTATTTAGAGAGGATGGCACGTAATAGTACACAGTACTAATAAACTTGTGGTCCTCTAAACACTAAAAAATACAAGCTATGTACATTAATTAAAAAACTAGTAACATTAAAAAATATATATATATATTTATGTATATACAATAAATGAAGAAAATAAATGAAGGGCTCACTACGGTCTGGCTGATGGTGTAACGGGCTCACTGTGGTCTTGCTAATGGCGTGAAGGGCTCACTATCGTCTGGCTGATGGTGTGAAGGGCTCACTGTGGTCTGGCTGATGGAGGGAGGGTCTCAGTATGTGCTGATGGTGTGAAGGGCTTCCTCGGGTCTGACAGATAGCCTAAAGAGCCCCCTGTTATCTGGCCAATTGTCTGAAGTACTGTAGTCTTGCTGCTGATTGTCTGAGGGCTCATTGTTGTCTGGCTGATGCTTTCTCATGAAAAAATATATATGAACAAATGAATCAGTCTATCATCCCTCAATCAATCCAGCAGTCATTCTATCAACCAATCAATCAGTCCGTCGATCAGACCTCTTGAAATAGACCAATTTCGGTATATTAAAATTCTTACTTGATGCTGAGGCTCATGGGAATAACAAAAAAAGAAATCGCATTGTCATCGAAAACTGAATAACTTATTTCTTTTGTTTATTCCCATGAGCCTCGTATCCAAGTCTGAATTTTAGCATATCGAAATTAGTCTATTAGTTTGTCTCGTCTGTCAGTTGGTAAGAATAAGTCATTGGGTTAATTTAATAGTAGGTTTCTGTGTAGCTGATTCTACATTGATCAAGAGGGTTTTACTAAGCTACAAAACATTTCTAGTTGTAGGTTTTTTCGGAGACTATTGTTATACAGAAATGTTACATTTTAGTCCAAGTTAATGCATCATCTTGACTGTTTTTTAGCTAGAAATTTTTTTAGAATTTTTTCAAGTGATGTAATTGGCACAAGCGTCAGTTTTTCTTCCCTGCTAGCAGAGGCCTCTTTTCTCTGCATTTCGCTGGCTGAGGTTCGCAGAGGTCTCTTTTCCTCGCGAACCTCAGCCAGCGAAATGCAGAGAAAAGAGGCCTCTGCTAGCAGGGAACAGTTTTTCCTAGTACATTACGTATGCTGCTAACACAGCAGCTAGTGATGAAGTGACATTTCACAGTAAAATAATGAAGAAACTTAAACATGTCGTCATACTGTAAGCCTACGATTTCTAAATCATTTATGCTCCATAATGACTCGTTGGTCTTTCTGTGCAAGAAAATTTGCCCCCTCCACAAATAAAGTTCATCAGATATTTGTGAGCTTATACTGCGGTGGTTTTTGAGCTAGCTAACTTGCGTTTGGAGGAGAGCTTTCCGTGTTCAAACACGATTCCTGACTTACCTGAGCTATTGTCCTACACTTCGCGCCGCTTCCTGGGAAAGTGAGCGTACATTTGTTGGATTTCTTGGCCAAGAGAATGTCGAGTGTGAAGCACATGGCGGCCATTCTTTTCGAACGAGCAGGCGAGTGATTTGCATTTTAAATTTCGCGCTACTAGGTTCAAGGGCCGCGCGGTTCGGGAGTGTAAAATGTTTCAAGCGGCTACCACTTGAAAAAGGTAAAGTAATATTAACATCCACCTCCAAGCCACACGTGCTGATAAATTACATTTTTGCCAACAACAACTGGAGTTCTATTTTCAGCCTTCGCCTATCGGGAAACTGAACCAAGCAAATAAAGAGAAAACAAAGAAAATGTAACAGCTTTTTAGACGCTGACATAGGAGCTCCCCTACAAGATTCTTACTCTTTATAGACTCTTACCAGAGGTGGATTTAAGGGGGCCGCGCGCGGTCCCCCTTTCTCGGGAGATTTTCCTAAAGGCCATACATTTTACTTGATTTCCTGGAGTAAATTTGAAATTTTTCGTGCCGTGTTTTGCACTATCTGACCCCCATTTCAGAAATTTCTGGATCGCCCCTGATGGCCTTATATGTATAGAACGGCGTGTGCAGTGGCGTAGCTACCTCTAGGCAAAAAGGCTGCATTTGCCTACACAAATTTTTTTGCCAAAAAATAGTTTTATGTATGTTTTAATTTGTAAGCCCTGTATTATCATTATGCACGAATGTGGGTTAACATGTCTTGGTTAACATCTCTTCGAGGCTCGACTATTTAATTACCCCTCCCACCGCTTCAATTTTGCCTACACTTGAAAGTGGTCCCCCCCCCCCCCCCCCCCGGCTACGCCCCTGATTTTGGAACATTTTTTCTGAACATGCAGAAGACGTTTTCTCCCTAGGCGCGACATGCCAAATTTTAACCTTTAGGCATGGGTTCATTCACAGGTTACGTTCTTGGTATTAGTAGTAAGAGCGTCGTAATCGCAGTCGTATGGGTTAGCCAGCGAGCCAGCCAGCTCTAGAGCTACTGGGTTTTTACGGATCATTTGTTTTTCGGGGTTCAGGATACCTGTGCCGCGCAGTTATCCTGAACCGTGAAAAACAAAATGTCTGAAAACCCGCACTGGAGAGCCACACGCGCCTAAATCGAGGAATGCTCACACTGGCACTTAGAATTTTTTTCTAAACAAGCGCTCATCTACAGAAGTGAAAAAAGTTCAGATATTTTGAATGTTTTTATGTGAATTTGAAGTAATATTGTCAAAAATATAGTTAAATTATTCATGATGAGCATTCCTTCATTTAGGAATGACGGGAGAGCCAGTTCGCATCGTAAGGGCCGGAATAATTTTCTTTTGTCTCACGACTACAAATTTTCACTGTTACGCCGTACACTAGTTGTCACAATACATGCCTGGCATAAATAAACACACAATATGTTCTCTCAAAAGTTACTTTATTGCCTCCAAATCATATGTTCATCTTTTGTGCATTCAAGCATATAATTCATCTTCTCTAGAAAGCAGCTTACCGTCCCTACCCTTCTAAGCGACAATAACCTCTAAACGTCTACCGTCTGTCACAATTACCTCTAAATCTGGAAATATTCTACAAATGTATAGCTAAAACGAATGATTTGTGTAACATTCCTTTGTCAGCAATAATTTAGTGTCTATAAAAGCGAAAATACAAGATGCAAAATCAAGTTTTTCGATCTATATCGTTGCGGTGCAAATTTTTTAACTGTTGTTGATGTGGTATGAAAAAAATGGGTGAAAAACTAATGCAAGCGCGCGTATTTCGTATTGTCCTACTAGCCTCGATAGAGGGGTGTCAAATTCTAGCTATCTGCCCTTCTCTTTTTCCTTATTCTTTTTCGCCTATCTACAACTTCCTGTACATCTAGGAGCTATTTACACTATTTTTCAAATACACAACTTCTCGATTCGCGTGCGGTAGCGTCATTTAGTATAACAAGAATGGTCCTCTAGCTCTGTGCGCGCTTATAACAAACCAGAAGTCCCTCATCCCGCGGGATGCGGGAAACAGAGGCTAACGAGATTTTCAACACACGACTTCAACGACTTCCCTTTACGCTCACTAAACAGGGGGGCCAAGGCAAACCTCGTACCAGACTCACGTTCATCGTCTAGTGCGACGTGTCTGTGCGAACAACGTTTCTTATTGACTGATGTTCCCACCTAAATTTTCCGCCATTTTTGACGCGCGCGCACAACACAGGAAGCCCACGACATCAATATTTTGCTAAGCTGCGAGTTTGAACATTACCATTTCTTTTGAAAAAAAATGAGGAAACGAAAAAGTTCAGCTGCTATTGAAATAATATCAGGTTAGTGTACAACTACCCTCTGATATTGAAATGTATAAAAAATGGATTGTAAATTTTTGAGCGTTTCAAAGTCTTTCAGCTCATCACAAAGTGGCGGGTTCCTTTCTAGCTATTATTATTTTTCCAATAAAACGTCCGCTCAAGGCACCTTGTGATAAAAAAATATCTACCGTTTCAAAGCAATAGACCAAATCGGCTAACGTTGTTTACTTGTTTCCACCCAATTCAGATCATGTGATAATTGTCAAATTATCCTCACTCGACCGAGTGCACGAGTGTAACTAACAAAACTAGTGCAGAACTAACAAAAGTATCCAAGCAAAGGAATCATCACATGATCTGAATTGGGTGGCAACGAGATGTAAACACCGTTAGCCGATTTGGTCTATTCGATGAGACACTGCATGCTATCGCTTGGCCGCCATCTTGGATTTTTTGTCACAAATCCAAGATGGCGGCAAAGCGAAAGCAAACTCATGTTTCTCGACCTAAAACTACGCTCCAACGCCTGCGAGCAGGCTAATGAGACACTTGTTCGACGTTTACCCTAGATAGCTCTAAAAAGACATTTTTGTTATCGGAGCACCATTCGGTGGTTGCCATGGTGACAGTGAGCACGTGATGATCACGTGATGTTGCCTCAGGTAGATGAGAGTGGTACCCAGATCGTTTTCTTTTGCTGATCGGCCACGGCCTCTTGTATCGCGGTGCAGATGTGCGTGGTGGAGTGACCATGAACAATGGCTAAAACAAAAACAAACAAGAAACTCTATAAATACACCATTTAATGGAATGGAATGGGATATGCAGGTGTATAAGCACCTATTTATCTGAGGTCTCCATCTTACCGTTGAATAATTGCTTGTAATCCCGCTCGAGTCTTTGTGTCTCGTCGAACATCTCCTTAGCGTCTCTAGTAGTAATTTTATCCGGGATGTACTTTGTGTCTCGAATTTCCCTGAAAATTTGAACATGACAAATGGCTATGAGCGCAATTTTGTAACATTAAGCCTCAATGATGTCAGATGTAACCAATCGAACAATTCGGAAATCAATTCAATCGAACGCAATCATTTGATTGAATTCGATTACGTTCGGCAAAATCGAGGTCCTTCGAGGGACTCCAACATGGCGGCGCCATACATTTTACAGTAAAGAGTTTGTACATTCGTTCGCTTATATCTCGCTTGCAATATAAGATACCAGTCTAAAACTTGGCAAAGTTATTGAAGATATAGTTCCCTTTCAGAACAATGACTTTTTGATCGAATAACTCGCTAGAGCTACGGCTACACTAGGACGCATGTACCGCGTAACATTTGTGTCCTGCATGTTTCCCAGAGTTGCTAAACTAGGAAACATCGCACGCGTGTTTCTCGGACACATGAAATGTTTCTTGTCTTGCGAAGAAACATTCTTTGTGCCCCGGCTAAAAAATCTGTGGCGCGCAACAATATGTCTCGCGTGGCTAAAACATGAAGGAAACATGTGTCCGGCTACAGTGTTGCGCGCTACATGTGTCCTAGTTTAGCCAGGGCTGAATCAAATGTCTCCGGAGGTGAACACCAAGGATTGTGATTGTGGTGCGTTTGGCGCGACACTGGCGCGACGTTCGATATATATTTGACTTACTTGATATGCCTGACCGATTTGAACTTGATATAGACAACTATTGGGTAGACCTGCAGGGCATGCAGTCTCTCAATAGCCTGAGGGCTGACTGTCAGCAATGAATGCTGCAATGACACAAAGCACAATTCAATTTCAAGTTCAAGTTTACGTAATCAAACACGAGACAGCCTGTTTTATCAGGAGTTCCAAAGTATGAGAAGTGAGTTGAAAAAAACAACGCAAAGACGAGTTTGGAAATCTTGGTGAATTCTTGAATTCTTGCTGAGTTCTTGCTTCTCAAAAGAATCATTTAATGTCGAGAAAAGGAAGGAAGCAAAAAGCTATGCAAATTAAGATCGCGTATCCAAACCTACTGCACGGTTATGATCTTCTTTGTGTGAGAATATTAGAGAGAAGTCAAGAGAATATTATAGCAGAGCTAGACGAGGAGATAAGTCGTTATTTTTGTTTGTAGATTTGAAAATATAAGTATGGAGTGTTAAACATAATAGGAAGCAAGACATTTGCTCTTGTATTTGCTCTATTATGTGCGCCACTGTGAATGGTAGCTGGTTTCTCTAAATCTTTTATTTATTTATTTAGCTTTGCCCGAGGGCCGGGAAATCCTCACAGAGCGAGGCTCCAATTACGAGGTTCCCTGGTCAGTGTGATGGGTTAGTAATCTACCCACCGTATCGTGTGATTCCTTGATAGACACTAGTGTCATACACGACAGTTGTCCACCTCGCCGCGTGATATCAACAAACTTTCCCTCGGCGATCTTCTTCTCGACCTTCTCCTCCGACATGTTCTTGAGGTCTACAGATTCAAGCACGAATAGGAAGACATGATTTACTTCTTGGCACTTATGCGCGCGTCAAAAACAATAGGAAGTTGTACTACAAAGCTGGGGCCAACACAGGGAACCACATCAACACAGAAACCCATCAATGGGAAAAGCAGAATTTCCCATGGTAGAAGAATGGGAAGTGTTCGGTTTTCCCACGGCTATCCATGTGAATTCCGAACACTTCCCATGTGTATGACTCGGGAAATTCAGCTTTTCCCATGGGTTTCTGCAGAAATTCCCTGTGCAAACCAGTTCAACATGCCCATTCATCTTTTTGATTGTTGTTCTGAACTGAAAATTTTCAGCGATTCTCAGTAGATACCCAGTAATATTCAAATCAGTTGAAAGTAATGCCTAAAAGATAGCACTTGTGAAAATTTGAATCATTTTACACGACGGTTTTTTTTTATGGATCTTTTTCATGAATGTTGAATTCGAGAAAAACAACCAAACATAATAATAACCCCGCAGAAGAGCATGTACGCATGCGTAAGGGACTTCCAAGACCATTCTCGTACCCAGAATTCCCGGCGCGTCACCTCACAGGGAGGCTATGGTAACTTCCATTTGAGGGACTTCGCGGATTCGCTTATTTTGAACGCTAGAGCATGCGCAGGAAGCTATGTATCAAATCTCGCGCATACGTCAGTGGCTGTCAACAAAGCCTCCCCCGCGAGACAGTCTATTTTTATGGCCAACAAAATGGCGGCCGAATGAGGCTTTTGGTTGGTGTCTTACCTGGTTTGCAGAGATTGAACTTGAATGGGAAGTCCCCGGCGAGCTTTTCACAGAACATTCCAGCCAGAGGTCCAAATAGAATAACAGCACGAGGTACATGGGAATCGAGCTTGTCGACCGCTTGGTAAGATACCACGCCAAGATCTAACAAGAATTGGAATATCTTTAAGATCGGAGAAGCACGAATCGAAACATTACCTCCCATTTTGATAGAGTCCCCCGCTTGCTGATCTGGTATAGATGGGCTCAACGTCACGCAGATGTCCCGCAACCTTGAGCTTCGATTTTTGCTAGCTTGCCCGCGTGCGAAGTTGAAGATTTTAACGATGCGCCCACCTATCCATCAGCTGTAGACTGACTTTCCGAAACAATTCTTTCCCGAATTAGGACTGAGATACTTCATAACTTTCCTAGAAAATCCCATGGTGAAACAGTTATTTACCGGAGCAGATAGTAGTCATGCTGGCGGCCGAATCACTGCCTTCTCGTGAGTGGTTGACAGCGAGGCCATGAGTGCTCTTTTTGCTTCGTCGGAACAAACTCCGTCGCCCGGACAACTTGTGATCGTCGCCATGGGCAAGGGCCAAGCTGCGACGAAGTAGAATCTCTTGTTCGGCCCTACCAAAATTAAACAGGTTAATCATGCGACAGAGCTTAAACTGCGATTACTATTTGTCCATGCGACCTAACATATTCAAAGTTCAGGGGCACCCAACAACAAATTAGCGCAAAACATCTTGAAGTTTCATTATTAGGTGTATGTGCAGGGGCGTAGTTGTGTGTGTGTGTGGGGGGGGGGGGGGGTAGAATAGTGAAAACATGGGACGAAAATTTTGACATTTCCTCCAGCAAATACAGTAAATGTATGGGAAAATCTCCCCCTGGCTACGCCCCTCATTTGAACATTAAAAACAGACGAAAGTATATTGTGTCTACGCCCTTGTCATGGCGCATGGTATCAAGGCTAAAGGCCGGCACAGACAAGAGGACAAGTCCCAGGGACTAGTCCCACGAACCTGCCTCGGGGACGAGTCCCTAGTGTATGTAAGTCCCAGAAAACGCGCCATTCACGAGTTCCCGCTCGGTCCCCGCGAATTCTCCCGTAGTGTGTACGGTACGTGCGACTTGTCCCTTACACGTTCCCACTAGGGGACTGATCCCCGCGACTAGTCCCTGGGACATGTCCGCTAGTCTGTGCTGGCCTCAAAGAAAGAAGAGGATCTAGTCTACTTTGCGAGCAGTACTGGAGGTGAACATTGTCAAGCGTCTCGTAGAACTTACTTCATCCTGCTTGGTACTATGCCATTTTCTCGTTTCTGCGCGTCCTCCGTGCCGACAAGACAGGCCTTCCAACACCCGACATACCCACGGTACATGGTATCTGTGATGTACAGAATGTCGCCCTTCTTGAAACTCAGCTCCTCCTTGCTATGACCGACACGATCATACAGAGCCCTGGAACAGAGATTCAAGCGTATCAGTCGCAAGAAGTGCGACAAATGGTCGTCGCCAAAGTGCGGAGTAGCCATTCGTTATGCACTGCAGGTTGCGACAAGCATCCGGTACTTATTAACAGGAAGGTTGAAGGGGTGGGGAGGTGAGAATGAATATCCCCCTCTTTACTCCACTACCATACTCTCTGTCATCATACTCACTGGGTCTCCAAACAAGGTTGCGTTACTCTAGATTGTGTTACACTGATTGCGTTACACTAGATTGCGTTACACTAGATTGCGTTACACCAGAGTGTTACGCTAAAATTGCGTCGCACTAAAATGCGTTACACTGAATTGTGTTATATTAGATTGCGTCGCACTTGGCTGCGTTACATTAGATTGTGTTACATTAGATTGCATTACATAAGATTGCGTTACACTAGATTGCGTTGCTAGAACGTAAAATCATTAGTACAGCAGATTGGTGCAGAATTTAGGTCGAATTGTGCAAATTAATGTTACAAGCATGAAATTTGGCACAATGACAGAGCTTCATACCCTAAGTAGTCTTGATGCAAAAACCACGCCCAAACGTGCATACTTTCCGTTTTACAGAGGTGGAATTAATTATCTTATATAAGAATAAAAGCCTGACTAAACGTTTTCCAAATTCTTCCAAACTTCACATAATGTTGAGATTGCATGCCCTTCAAGTTTAGGCAGACAAACCACGCCCAATTGCGGTACTTACAGGTATTACAGTGACGAATGTAAGGGTTTACAAAAATGAATTAAACATGATAGTTATTATTGAAATCTTTTTGCAACCTATTACAGACAAATTACCTAGCACCTTCGTAGCTAATCACACGCCCAAAATGCCTGTATTTGGCACATTCAACATTTTTTGGCTTTTGAGCTAAGAAAGAGACATTAAAGATTTTAATTCGACTTTTCTTGCTTCAACTCTACCACTTCTTTTCGCAAGTACACTATAGGAAAATGTTCTCTTACATAACTTTTCGAACGGTTTTCCACACAATCAAGACCTCACCAACTATGAGCACCCCACTAGCCCGCCAGCTAGCGTAGAAGAAAAAAGGTTGCCCAAAAATAACCGTTGTCATGTACTGCTTTCTAGCAATTTAATATCCGTTTGGTAAGATGTTACTTTTGAAGCATGTTTTAATGTCTGCTATCAGGCGAAGGGAGGCGAGGGGTGAACTGAAATGTACAATCCACTACATAACTGTATCTCCGTGTATCTAAAAATCATTTCACATTCTTTCTTCTGAAAGCAAACGTTTCTTGTAGCGAGTGCATCAATATTTAGTTCCACTATCCCTATATCCACCTTTGGTGACCTAGGTTCCTGCGACAAGTCGGACCTCACAGGATGGCTGGAGATGGTTGCCCCTACTGTTCATAGTGAGCCCCCTGAAGTCATTGCAGTCGTGATATGACGGAGCCGCCGTTGTAATTATGCTAAAAGAAGAGAACCGTAAGACGTAAAAGCACTACGCATTATCATTTGTTTATTCTTTATGTGCGCCATTACTAGCAAACAACATGAAGAAGATAGACATTGCCTCGGGACGTGGCAACAACAGTCCGAAGGTAGGCGCAAGAGATAAACGAGGTCAAGGAATAAGAAGACGAGCAGAAGCTCGAGAGCCATATCACCATATCCCTAGATTGACCTCTCTGATCGTTCAAAGACAAACTGCTCTGTCAGAGCACAAGAAAGAGTCCTGCCAGTATAAAGACCTAAGGAATAAAGTGCAACGAGAATTCAAATCATCTAAAGCTAACTATACTCGCAAAGTGTCAGCTGACGTTACCCATTGGTACAAAGAGGTCAAGTCCTTGAGTGGCAGCACTGACTCATGTGGTTGGTGGAAGCAGATGGTTGACGATGATGTTCCTTCCATCCAGGAAGAGAGCTCACTTCAATGTGTTCTTGTATGACCAGACATCAAGCATCGTCAGTTGTACTAACTGAAATTCGGAGCCAGTCCCCAAGAGCTCCTAATCACCCCTGGTAGGGCTCACAGCTCTGTAGCATCAAAGTGAAAAATCCTCTGGCCCTCGGACCCAGCCCCAAACATCGTATGCAAGGAGAAAGCCTTTGAGTGGCAAGGGTGGACATGTTTCCCAGAAGACCAAAGATGGATGTGATACCTACTGGGAGAAGTCTCCCATAGCCATCAGAGTTGGGATGGCGAAAAAGCCATCATGTAATAAATGCTGAACCAACAATCTGGACCGTACTCCCCGTGATCTCTACAACGTGTCAGCTACTCGTGCAATGCGGCTGTCAACCGGATAAGTGGTGTCGAGCGCGCTGTAAATTTGTCAAAGCACGTCCTCAATGCACTGCCATGTGCAAGTACAGAAGAGGTTACGAACGACAGTAAGACTAAGTTAATTTTCATTGCTGGTTTAGGACTTCATAATATTTAGACTTTTCAGAGAGGCATATAACAAAATATGGAATTTTTGTTGATGCAGGAGGCCAAGCTAATCGTGGCAGCTCAATCAAATTTAAAATACTTTTGCTTTAAGTTTTTTTTTTATTTCATAACTTTCAACACTGGAAGTACCTGAAATAGGGTGTGGTTTTACTTAAGAATAATGCCGCATAAAACATCTTATCAATACTTGTAATTTGGAGAAAAAGGAAACTCCAGAAATAGATTTTGCCAAATAGTGAAGTGTACACCTATCAAGGCTGTAAGTAAGCAATAAAGGGCGTGACTCAATATGTATAGTAATGCAGGACATCTATTTGTGAATAAAGTAACATATTAAGGCTTTTGTGTAAAATTAAGACGTTCTTATTTCTTTAACAAAGATAAATAAACCCATCTTTATGCTATCTGGAAGTATTTACTTTTGGGCGTGGTTTTTATATAGAATTGCTCATGACATCAAGCTCTACCACTCTGCCAAATTTCATGCTTGTAACATCAATTTGCACAATTTTGCACCAATCTGCTGTACTACATTACCAACCTCACGAAGAATGAATCCCCTGACTGGTCTTTTATCGTGTTGAACTCTGAAAGAGTTGTAAACTAATGTTTATATTAATACAATTAAATACTAATTTAGGCAAACAGTTGGGGAAGAGAAGAAGTCTGGAGAAATAGCAGTAGCCGTACAAAATGTCTCAAGAGCAGTCTGTTGTGTTCAGCGTATTGTAGATCCACGTGATGGCTGGCTTTTATGGATAACTACAATAAACGTAAACGTCAGCTATAAAGGATTGGAAGAGATTACGAAGAGATTCAAGGTTTATACAACCACAAGATTTTCCGGTGAAACCAGTCATACTGTATTGATTCTAGAACGACCCGTTTAAAATCCCCATGACTTACTTGTAGGGTTGTACTGTACGAGGGTTTTTACGGATCCCATAGTGGGCTTGCAAAGCTCCAGCATCGCCTGCTCTGCCGTACAGAGCGTCATATCCATGCCATTGTACTAGAAATGAAGAGAGGGAGGGAAAATAACATTAACAATAGGAAAATAGCGAAATGACAACTCTTCCACACTGAGTCGACAAACTATAAGTCTGCTACGCTACGCTCATTCAAAATCAATAACTTTTGTTTTAGACACTATTGAGGTAGCTGGTCCGGCTAAAGTAACCGAGAATCTCATTTTTGGCGCCCACAGGATTCTGAAGCCGGGAAAAAGCTCGTCGTATAAACACCACTTAGCGAGCCGAATCGGCCCGGTTAGCCAGGACATCCTGTCTCATGTAAACAAGGCTAAGAATTAATTAGGCAATTTTCGTACCTCTAGTATCTGATCACCAATGTTGAGCTCGGCTGGTCTGTCCGGTCCAGTGTCAAGTTCGGACACGAATATCCCCACCGCATTACCGCCCGTTATGTTGAACCCTACCGAAGACGATGTCCGACTGAGATACACGTAACGTAGGTCTCCTGGAGGCTCGATATCACTGTCGGGTACGACCTGTGAAAGACAGAATAGGATTAATTACTTCCGGTACTATTTCCTTATACGGTATTTCAACTTCTTTGAGAACCGCGCCAGATGGGACTGTCTTCTAGGTTCAAGAAAGAAGGCTTTTCTTTGGTTGCATTTTAAAGTAGTGATACGTCGCAACTCATACAGGCGCAATACAGCCCTGTTACACTCAAAACAAAGACCATCTTTATTCACAGCAGGTTTTTCGTTCAGTACGGCCCGCGGATACTTTTTGACAAACTTTCATACATTTTCGATTAGTCAACCCACCCATTTTGATGATACATTATTTCTGATAAGCCCCACTTTAAAGTGAGCCACGCGGGCCATGTTCAGTTGTACTAGAGCAGATTTCGTATCACTTTGAAAAGTGCCGCGGCACGGAACCTGGCCTGCTGTAGATACGGAATGAAATCGCGTAGTCGCGGCACGGTCACGGTCACGGTCACGGTCACGGTCACGGTCACGGTCACGGTCGCGGCGCTGCACAACTTTGCCGCAGCTCTTTTCACAGTCATACGCAATCTGCTGTATGTGATCTGTGTCTCATCTCACCTTTTCATCTCTTGGTAGAGGCGGCGTCACGGTGCTGTCATCTCGCCTCACCTTTCTCCTGTTCACTGGTGTGCTACACGCGGTACTCGGCTCAGACGCGCTCAGCGTGAAGTCCGCGTCCCAGTTCCGTTGAGGGTTAAACTGCGCCAGGATAGTCACACTGTTGCCCGACTCTTTTAGGATCTTGGCGGCTTGTTCGTAAGTGGCGCACCGTAGGTTCACTCCATTATACTAGGAAAAACGATTCAAAGTTAGCTCCTTGCAAACGTCTGATATTCTTTTCGCGAAATGGCAAAGTTTCCTGTTGCAGCGCCAGCTTTAATTTGACCTCTCTTGTCTAAACCCCGCTCCCATATCTGCTGTTCCCTTCTCGCTCGAATTTTTGACCCCTGTCCCGCGCCCGCATGTATCCTCCTCCCTTCACGAATGCCCGTACCTCGTTAAGTTAGTCTCTTTCTCTAAGACCCCGTTCCATGCTACCTCAATCCATGAATGCTCTTACCTCGAGCAGAATATGTAAGACCACGTCCCCGTACCTCTTCAATCCGCGAGTACTCTAACCTCAAGAGGTTGGTCTCCATATCTAAGACCCGCCCCGTGCCTCTCAATTAGCGAATACTATTGACTCAAGCAGACGATCCGCATATCTAAGACCTCGTCCCCGAACTCCTTCAATCCGCGAGTACTCTTACCTCAAGTAGTTGGTCTCCATATCTAAGACCCCACCCCCGTGCCACATTAATCCGCGAATGCCCGTTCCTCGAGTAATTGGTTTCCATATCTAAGACCCTGTCCCGTACCACCTCAATTCGCGATTGCTCTCACCTCAAGTAGTTGGTCTCCATATCTAAGACCCGCCTTTTGAGCCACGCTACCCTCCTTCACGTTACACACGTAAATACCACCACAGTTTCCAGGAGCGATTGAGATGCCAAGCGTGTCCTTCTTCTCGATGTGAACCTGCCGTGGCTCGTGATCCCTGGAAACACACAAAAAAAAGAGCCTTATTCAGCCGCCATTTTGGGCGGGTAGAAAAAATACCAGAGAGAAACCAACCGGCATTTCCATCGACTGAGCTAGAAAAGATAATGCGATATTTCGATAGCCTTTGGTGAATCAAGTATCAAACTTTATTTATTGATGGTTATTTCGTGATTTCTACATGTAATTTCGAGTTCTTCATGTACTTCTAACATCGAATGGAAACAGTAGTTGGCTGGAACTTTTTGAGACTTTAGTAAAGTATTCGTAACCCATCGTATGGGAAGAGAACAATATATTGTGTCACTCTGCTTCGAACTATATATTGTGCCTGGGCATCTTTTCCTGTACAACTTAGTAAGGGAACCTTGCCTTTGTCCTAGTCGAGGTAATATATAGGCAGCTGAAGGGTTTATCAATGTTTGCGCCTAGATAATGAAGACATCGCAACACTTTTACATTTACGCAACTCAAGCGTGCGGTAAACTAGAAATGTAGTATCAGCAGAGCCGAAGCAACAACAACAGTTATGGTAACTATAGCAACACATCACAGGAAATAACAATAACAACGACGGAAATGCAGACGCAAAATTTGGAAATAAAAACGAGATTCAAACCTGTTATCCGTGGCATCAGGCGGCATGGAACCGCTAAAATCGAAAGCCAAAATCTCCCCCTCCATCACAGGCACTATAGGAGTCGAGGGTGTCCTGATAGGGGTAGCGTAGCCTGAGGAGGGTGACCCCCCTGATCCAACCGAATCCGGACTGCTAGGAAACACTGGCTGAGAGCTGAACTGTCCGGGGGTGGAAGACTAATCCGGTGGTGCCTCCGACTGAGGGGTTGACTGTAAATACTGGAGTCAAAACTTCGCTGGGATAGGTGTCTGGATCGGAACTCGTGCTCGTCAGCGCTATGAGAAGATCCCTGGAAAGAGATTGGTCAATAAACAATTAATCTGCGTAGGGCAGTAGCATGATTTTCATCGGCTACGGAAGAGAACGTTGCACTTTCTTCCTCCACATCTGATCAACGTCATGATTGGTTAATAAAACTGTTAATCTGCGTAGGCCGGTAGCATGATTTTCATCTGCTACGGTAGGGTACGTTGCACTTTCTTCCTCCACATCTGATCAGCGTCATAATTAGTTAATAAAACTGTTACTAGCTATGTAGGCCAATATAGCCTGATTTTCATCCGCTACTGTAGAGTACGTTGCACTTCCTTCCTCCGCGTTTGATCAACGTCATGCTTATCATGGCCTAAGCAAGGTTTGTCGGGTACCCTGTGGAGAGTAGCCTGATTTTCATCCGCTACGGTAGAGTACGTTGCACTTCCTTCCTCCGCGTCTGATCAACGTCATGCTTGGCTAATAAAACATCGATCGATCTGAGTATACTTTGAGCTATAATTTTATGCGATACCTATGGTGCTCCGCTCTGCGGCCTTCGGCCGCTAAGGAGCTCCGCTATGACTGTGAAAAGACATGGAACACGCTAGGGTCTTGCAGTCGTACGAAATCTGCTCTATGGCAAATCCAATAAAAGAGAAAGACCAAACGTTCCCTTACCTGTCTCCGATGGTAAGCCATGTTACAGTCGGATGCCAAACCACCGTGACTTCTGCACACAGACCCCGGGCCGGAACTGTCTCGTCGGCATCGTACTGGCATACAATGCTGGGTCTCTACGGGCTGTGTATTATACCTTGGAATTACGTAACTAGTGGCGGTATAAAAAGGTACAGTACGAGACTTGAGCACCGCGACGGATACGGGAGGCCCGGCAGGGTAGACCTTGGGTGGGGCTAACGCGAGAGGGTCCGTGTGACTCGTGTATGGGAGATACTGCTGAAAACAGAAAATGGAAATATTAAACTTCGCTGAAAGACCTGAAAACTGGCAATGTCTATGAAATATTTTAGAAAAAAGCCATCAATTAAAGCGCTTTGCTTTCATATTTCAAGATTGTAAGAGGCGAGTTTTCTATTTCGACTAAGTCATGACGGTTATTTTCAAGAACACATAAGCCCGTGGAGAAAGGAATGCAGACAAAAACATGAGCCCGAGCGGGCAGAATCGTAGACGTTTTTTTTTTCGACGCGAACCACGGTTCTGTGAAATACGTACTACTAAAGCGAGGTGGTATACTATTTGAACTAATCCTTGCTATATTACTCAAGTTAGTTTGGCCAGTCTTTATTAGGTGATGTGAAGACAAAGCCCTGCGAAGGTAGGCTGCTTGTAGTCCCTTATTTGGCGAGTGTCCATAAAAACAAGAGAAAAGTGCTACGCGCGCTTTTATTCACTTAGCGCGCCGTGTTTTGGTGTCACGCTATAGCAGCTAAGCGTGACTGGAAACTCGAGACCCAAACAGGGCGCGTCGGTAATTAAAAGGAAATGTGAACTTTGCATTGCCACTGTCACACGGTCACTGTCATAGTTCAATGTGAACCTCATCAGGCGCAACTGGGAAGAAATGATCTTTGTTTATAAAAAAATACCTGATGTCTTGAGGCCGGAGCGGACTGCGGGCGCATACCACGCGGTCTTTGACTCGCACCCATACGCGCGTAGAATGCCGCGGTGTGCTGATCATCTAAGAAGTCTGGGTCGGGCAGGGAACTCGAGGGACCATGTACGGGAGAAGGCGGTCCATATCTAGGAGGGGACCCGTGACGAGGGGACAAGGGTGGGGAGATTGTGGTATACTCCAAGATCGGATGCTCGCGCTCG
Source organism: Scolanthus callimorphus (assembly GCA_033964015.1). NCBI lineage: Eukaryota > Metazoa > Cnidaria > Anthozoa > Actiniaria > Edwardsiidae > Scolanthus > Scolanthus callimorphus. Next base: position 14,895,358 of record CM066925.1, on the reverse strand, counting down.
GTCACGTGTCTGGAAGGCTGCTGAGCCGCTGACGTCACGGCTGTCATATACGAACTTGTTCTTATTGGCGGCTGAGGTTTCTCTTTCACCTCTCGATTCGTGTACGTGTTCAAATTTGACGGGCTTGATCCCGTACTTGAGGCTCGAGGGCGACTAGCCATGGAAGTGGGGATAGGAGAGGAGGGATGAGACAGCGCATGGGAGATCGGAGGGTGGTGCTGCGACGGCAAGGACTGATGCGACGAGTCCACGTGCTCAGAACTGGCCACTATGGAGTCCTCGCTAGAAGCGTCCTGCGTGCCCTGCTCCTTTTCTCTCCCAACTTCGTACAGAGGAGTCAAAGAAGGCGAAGTGTTCAGGGCGGGTTCCGACACGGAGTCAGGTGTAGAGGTGTGCTCTTCAGTGCTCAGGGGGGAGCTGCGCCCCGAGTACATGCCACGCCCATGGGAGTACCTAGGGAGGGAGCCCATTTCAGAGTAGCTATCATTTGTCAAGATCTTCTTCCTGTTTGACTGCATGTGTTGGTACAAATCGCTCTCGTAGTTAATCTTGTCCTTTACTTCTTCCAGAAGTGCGTGCATCACCTGCGAGGAGGTTGCCGGTTTGGGTTTCTGCACCGCTAGACTGACGATACTAGTGGACAACAGGCGCTCCGTCTCAAATTGGGATAAGTTTTCAACGGATAAACCATTAACCTGAAACAGATAGAGGGTTAAAATCAGCATTTCTCTCATTCTGTTGCTACTAACACGACCTGCACTGTAGACTAATAGCGACAGCAGGCTCGTTCCCAGTCGCTGTTGCGGCGCGTAATGGATTGTGGGGGGCGAGTAGCGAGGCGCGCAAAGGTTTGTGGACTGGGTACTTTCCCTCCGCCCTTCCCATGAGCCTCTGCGCGCCTGTCAAGTAACGCAATACCAGCAACGCAAGCCCAGTAACGCTAAAACGCTCAACGTCAGGTGACACAAATAACGGCTTGGCACGCGTCTGTAGCGACAGCCCCTTCTTACTAGTAGACCAATCGTGAGAAATGCCGTAACTAAGCGAGCGATTTATCTATGGTGCCGCGGTCCCCGAAAAGGGCGATCGCTTCGATTGGGTCGACAAAATAAACAATAGACAAAATTGGCTAACGGTGTTTGCATCTTGTTGCCACACAATTCAGATCACTTGGTCTCCTGGTGGCCATCCAGCAAAGACGAGTCTCTGCTCAACCAATCAACGCGTGAATCCCGTAGGATGGAATATGAATATGGGCAGACAAACAACCACAGCTATCCCGCAAACAATAAATGCTGCAACTAAGAAAGCCGATGTGAATAACATACGCACCGTGACAATCTTGTCGCCTATAGCGAGCACAGGGTTCTTCGCGGCTACGCTACCCGGCGAGATAAAACTGATGAACTTCGAGTTGTCGATATGAATTCCCAACTCTGAAAAACAAAACAATTAAAAAGGTTTCAAAACCAGTTCTTTAAGTAGTATTTCCACCCCTAACATAGGTCAGGCAAAGCTGCTTCCCGCTCGTGAAGTAAAATAAAATTCAGTGACATTTCCGTGAATTACCACGGAGCTGAGTTTGCCAAAATTTACTCGAGATATTTTGCAAAAAATGTCCGACATTGCCCAAGATTCATAAGATCGGTCAAAATTGGATAAAAGGTCCCTGAGTTTTGGTCTGCTTTTCGAATCTCCCAGAGCAATTTCAAATTCCTGACAATTCCCTAACCTCGACGTTTTTCAAGATTTTTAAATTTTGAAAAAGATTAAAATGTAGGTGACGAGCAAATATGTGAGGCGGCAACAAAAAACAATCTCTGCTGTTTTCCCGCCTTTTTGAGCGTGCGCGCGAAAGCCACAGGTAACCCATGTGAGCTGAAAAATACCACTAAGTAGGCTACGTGCTGTTTACCTTTGCCATCAGACAGTGTCAGTCTGACAGGCTGAATTAATGACTTGACACTTGATGATCTACGCCTCCGCACAGTCTGGAATACAACAGGACAAATATTAACAATGATACTCCCATTTCCGTCCAACCCTGTTGCGTGACGTTGTTTTCGCAAACTCACTGCGAACCAGACAAAACCGGTACGCTTGAAACGAAAGCAAACACAAAACGCACACGCTGTATTTTTATTCGCTATTTATGCAATAGGGTTCTTCCGGCGAAGGAACTATCGTGGGATAGTTTGCCTAAGGATATGCGTTGTGTTCACAACGAATATTAGGCAGAGAGTGTATCTCGTGGGCTTATATAGTCAACTTCCTGAACTCTACTTCGCGGCTCCATTGCTGCCCGTGGTCGCCGAAAGGAGAGTCCAGAAACCTTTGTATGCGCATGCGCTAGATCTGACCAATAACTTTTTTTTTTGTTAGTGCACATGATCCAAATACCGCTGTCGGAGCCGCGATGGAGAGTTCAAGGACTGGACTATGGCTTATATGAAAGCTTACATCAAATTTCCGAAGTAACTTATCCCACATAATGCCCGAGAAAGAAGAGCCTTTTTGTTTTTATTGTGGCACGCTAAATTTTCAGCGAAACGGGAACCATTGACTGATACTCGCCCGCAAATGAGCACTATCCATGTCACGTGACCACTCTTGACTAATGGAAATACGCCAAAATTTAGCGTATAGCGTTGCATAATAAAAATTAGCCAATCAGATAGCGAGATCACCAATAATTGTAATATCAATTCCTACTTACCAGACTGACGATACTGGCCTCACTAATCGCCTGCAGTGCGGTATGGTACGCCACGTTTGTCAAGTCAACATCATTCACTTTTACCAGATGGTCATTAATCCTGAAATAGCAAGGACGTTAGTATTTGTTGAGGAGTCTATGACTACGAGTCTCCACCTTGTATCATATGTATGTGATATAGCTTATCATTGATTGGTGCTAAAAATAGAAACACATTTACACACAAACAAGGAGACCATTCCTAGGAGTCTCCACCTAGTACCATGTATGTGAGATAGCGTATCCTCATTTGGTGCTAAAAATAGAAACACCTTTACACACAAACAAGGGACCCTTACTAGGAGTCTCCGCCTTGTATCATGCATGTGAGATAGCATATCCTCGATTGGTGCCAAAAATTTAGAAACACATTTCTACACAAACAAGGGGACAACTTCTAGGAGTCTCCATCTAGTACCATGTATGTGGGATAGCGTATCCTCATTTGGTGCTAAAAATAGAAACACCTTTACACACAAACAAGGGGACCCTTACTAGGAGTCGCCACCTTGTACCATGTATGTGAAATAGCGTATCCTCATTTGGTGCTAAAAAAAAGTAACATTTACTCACAAAACAGGAATCGAATACTAGGAATCCCATCTCAGATAAACCCTTTTCCGCCGTACGGAAAACACTGCGACTATATCTGGGAGCCATTTAAGAGCAGCCATAGCTAGCGCATGCGTGGGAAGCAACATGCATACACCACAGGGTTCCCGTATCCTACCTTAGTTTGCCATCAGCAATGCTTCCTTTTGTGACGTCAGTGATGATGATTGACGAGTCATGTGACACGAGTGGGGTGTCACGCCCCCCACCAATAATGATCCCGAGGTCCTTCTCGTGGTTTGCCTGTGAGATTTGAAAAGAATAAACCAAGCTCAAGTTTCATGTGTCCTTCTTAGTAAAGCGTTTAGAGGGCGGTGCTCATAATTCTACGAACTCTGCATCGACTAAGCGTTCCCTGAATCAAACATCTAAATAACCCGGTAGCTTTTGCAAAACCTCTGACTGATGTTTGTGATTGCTAAGTGTTATAGTTGTGCGATCGAAGGCAAGTTGTTAAAAAAAACGGGTTGACTGTCGCTTCAGAGTTCGCAGAAATGAAAACCGCAGTAAAACAGTTCTTTGTCGCGCATTTGTCGCCTTTCAGACTGTTATATTACAAACCTTTTCGAGAACAACCGATTCTGTTTCCCACTCCTGACAAATAGAAAAGAAAGTAAATTATGAGAATCATCACTTTTGGCAAACAAACACCACCATAAAAATTTGAATTGCTTAGACCCTTATGCTAGAGGGAGCTCACCTTTACAGTTTAAATCAAGTAAATATTTAAGCAATAAAAATCGAATTTCTGTGGTTTATTATGTGATAAACGCAAGAGGGATGTTGGAAAACTCGAGAAAAGTTTGAAACTCACGAGCCGTAGCTTTTCGAGTGTTTTTCAAGCATCCCAAGTGCGTTTATCACATTATAAACAAACGAAAAAATTCGAATTTAATGGCTTCTATAAAATAGCATTGCATCTGCCGAGCACAGAATGCACAGCTCTCAACGCGCGCGTACTATCGTAGCTATTTTATAAAAATAATTGTTTACATTTCTCCCGAGCAAAGCGAAAAATGCCCTATCTTCTTTGCGCTGCGTCCTGATACGTCCTGATTTTCCCACTAGGCCCTTACCCTGCCTCTATAGCCGACATTTATTTACATTTTACTTGATTTATACTGTTAAGGTGCCCCCTTCCCCCCCCCCCCCCCCCCCTGTGCTTCTGGCCACTGAATGGCCCCCCTGCCGGCTTTCTAACCTTGACAAATGAGACATTCATTTAAATTTTACTAAATTAAAACTTCAAGGTGGGCTCCCTGTGCCAGGTCGTAAAATAGTACTTACAGTCGAGTCAGTATCGATTGCCGAGTCCCGACTGGATACCAGTTCCCCAGACGAGCTCTTGGCGCCAAGCTTGGTCTCAATGCGCGTGCGCAAATCCATCAGCTCCATCATCATGTCCGAATGCTGGGCCCGAATGTGTTCCGATTCCGTGACGATTTCATTCATATCACTCACGGTTCGTTTATGGTCATCTTGCAGTAAGTCATAACCGGCCTGAAGTCTCTTACATTCTAATATCGCCTTGTCGCGTTCTCCGAGCGCCCAATCACAGCGCTGCTTCGAAGTATCCGCATCGTGCAATGCAGTGGTGAGCTCTTTGGATAAAATCTGAAACTGCTTCTTAAACGCATCCATTTCTTTTCCCTCCCCTTTTTGCGCGAGATCTTGTTTCTGTTTAACCTGAAAGCATTCCTTTAGAATCTTATCTCTGTGTATGAGCGCCTCGCTGCGTTCTTTTCTCGCCGCGTCGCGCTCCTGTTTAAACATTTCGTACTCGTCCATTGCTCTGTCCCTCTCCTGAAGCGCCGCGTTCCTCTCTAATGCGATCTGACTCACGCGATCTCTAAGCATGTCCACTTCTTGCGTAGTTTTATCCCGTTCATACGCGAATAAATTCAATTCCTCGTGTAAGGACATATTTTGATTGTACACTTTTTCGTGCTCTGCACTCATTGATTTATTTTGTGCTTGCAATTTCAGGAGTTCCTCCTGAATCTTGTCGGTTTCCCTGTGGACATTGTCTCGTTCGCTCATAATCAAACGGTACTCGCTAATAACCGCGTTTCGCTCCTCTGTAAGTTTTGTCAATTCTTTAGCAGTTTTCACTTGAAGATTCATAATCTGGTCGCAGTCTCTCAATGAAGTGTCCCTCTCTTTTTGAGCTTGCTGTAAAGCTTTAATAGCGCTATCTCGATCTTTCATAGCGTTTTCAATATTTTTAGTTCCCGCCTCGCACTGCTGTTTTAAACCACTACATTCAACCATAAGAGAGTCCCTTTCGCCAATTAACATATCAAATTGAACCTTCAATTGCCCGTAGTCATTTTCCATAGATTTCAACTGGTTAAAAACATGATTATATTCGGTTCTTAATTCCCGGTGTGTCTCTAACAATTCATCGTAGTCTTTTTCTATCGAATCATCGCCCGTAAATTGCTCTCGATTATCCTCATATACCCGCTCTTTCATATCAAATTTCTCGCGCTCTCTCAAAAGTACAATCTCCTCGTAATCCTGCTTCATCTTCTCCCTGTCTCTTAGAGAATCCTCGTATTTTCGTTGCAAACTCTGAGCTTCACGTACTAACAAGTCGCACTTGCTCAAAACTGTTTTATGCTGCTTGCGAAAGTAATCAGCTTCTTGTGATACAACAAGATTTTTCTCGCTCACGTCGCTATTCTGCTGCCGTAAAATCTGAAGCTCCGTCAGCACATTGACGTATTCATTTTTGAGTCTCTGGTAATCTTTATTGTGATCAGAACTATAATAATTCTCACTGTTATTTTCGGATTCCATATTGTTGGCACATTTGTGGCCCGAGAGTTCTGCGAGCTCCCGGCAGGCAGAATCCCTTTCAGCCTCTGTCCGGTGTAGTTGGTTGCGGGCTTGTTCTAGTTCCCATTTGGCGGCCTTGAGTTCGTTTTTGAGTAGGCTGTAACGATCCTTGCACAAATCATGACCCGTCATGCTGGTGCTTCGCCCAACATTTATACGCCTTGGCCCGCCTATAAAAGAAGAATTATACGTGTAGAAATTTCTCAATAAACATCTAAAAACAAAGTTTCAGGTTTGGTTCACCAAATTCAATGGAGAAAATTGATTTATATTAACTAAATCAGCCGATGGAAATGGATGCTTTCTCTGACCCTCTACTAACTATTTGGTATGTTGCTATGCTGTCAAAATGGCGGCTGACACAGCCTCTTAAAACCCGGTTTCCATATAGTTGCAGCCGTCGTGAACAAAGTTGTTTTGCAACTCTGCAACTATAGAGCGGATTTCACATGACTGTCAAGACTTGTTATGTAATTGCGATTTCTTTGCGTTCTCATTGGCTACTCGTTTTTCTCAGCCAATCAAATTCTGTAGTAAATACAATTGTGTAATTGCTTAGTAATTGGCTCGGCTTGTGATTGGCTGAGAGAAAAGCCATTTAGGAGCAAGTGGTGATTTCTCTCGATTCTGATTGGCTAGTGATTGCTCAATTGCAATTGTTTTCACGACAGTCATGTGAAATCCGCTCTATGAAACCTGTGGTGTTCACGACTTCTGCAACACACTGTTGCTCTTGTAACTGCTGCATGAATCGCCCGTGTTCTATCTCTGCGACAACTGCAACTGGAGTTCTCTTTTCATGGAAACCTGGGCCAACAATTTGGGTATGACCAAGGCGCCGTAGCTAGAAATTTTTGACTGGGGGGGGGGGGGGGGAGCCCTGGTCATTCTTTGTTTTTGCTGGGGGGCATGCAGATTTTTCCCCACATGTTGACACTAAAAAATTTTACTTCGCTGTGGGGGCAACTGCCCCCTCTGACCCTATGCTAGCTACTGCCCTGATGACTGCTGCGATGTATACACCGATTTCAGAAAAGGTTGCACCGTCACAAACAACTGCCTGTTGTAGCCGCGGTGCATCATGGGAGAAACTAGGAAGAATAAAAGTATTGTGTTATCCTGTGCAAAATTTCTTGGGAGCGATGTAGTCAATTGTAGAATCATTTGGTATAAGCAGGGTGCTAAGTATGGTTATTCATCATAAAAAACAGTGTCCATGATTTGGTAAACCTATTTCCTCCCATGAAGTATCACAGGCTAGAGCGGACAGTTGTGATGGAGCAACCTTTTCTGAAATAGGTGTATGGAAACCCGGGGGTCGAGGACCCTACCATTTGAAGACCCCCCACCCCTTGAATTTCCAGAGCTTGTCAACACCTCTCCCCTGGAATTTGAACACCACCTCCCTTGGAATTTCCAGGTTGCTTAACACCACCTTTTTTCCACAGCTTAGACAGACCCCCCCCCCCCCCCCCTGGAATTTCCATGATTTCCAGGAGTGGATTACCAGGGTTCAGCTAGACCCCCTCCCCTTGGAATTTCCAGGGCTTACATAGGCCCCAGGGGGTAGGTAGGGTTTTCAGCCCTGCCGCTTCCGGAACAGGGTCACTAAATCACCACTTTCTCTGGACAGGGTCCCTTAAATCGACATTTTCTCTCTAAATCAGCTAATTTTGAATTTTGCACTCACTCTAGAACAGGGTCAAGGTCTCAGAGAGCCAGCGGCACATCCTACCCTAAATTTCTGGGAGTGCCCCCCCCCAGACATAGGCCCCTCCCAACTCCCATGGTTTGTTAAAAAAATGTTAATATTTCTCAATGGATGTTCAGCTATGTTTAACATTGTTCAATGCATGATAAACGTTGCCTAACTCACTGAAAACGTCACTTTAGGAAATGTTGAATTGTGATTAATCATCTTGAACAAGCTATGTTGAATCATGTTCAATATTGACCCATCCAGCAACATTAATCAAAAATACCCATAAAAAACAAGGTTCTTGTCGTGTAAAATGATTCAAATCTTCACAAGTGATATCTTTTAGCAACAGCTTTCAACTGATTTGAAAATATAATAATAATGTAAATAATAATAATAATAGTGTAAAATTCCAGTCACAGAGTGACAAACATTTGGCGGCAAACTATAATTTTAGTTGCAAGTTTCAGTAGTTAGTGAAGTTTGTTCCTTTTTTCCATTCATTTCTTCTCCTCATTTTTCATTTTTGCAATCAAAATAAATAACCTGCCTATTTTAAAAAGCCAAGCTCGTTATTCAGAAAACTAATATCAAATAATGATATGGTTGCCGGGACGTCAACTCTCCTGGTTTTGCCGTGAGTCTCAATATTTTTTGCTCCATTTCCCAGGAAATATTCAAGATGACTGCCATACATTTACTGTATTTCTCCCAGGAGAATTTCAGGAAATTTCGCCATTTCAAGGCTCTCTTCAGATTTTTGAAGTCCTGGGGTTGATGTCCCTGTGGTTGTCATAAAAAAATTCTGGCAAATACGTACTGGGTGTGTTGCATAATAGCACAGTGTTGTATAATAGGCGTCAATTTCTTGGTACCCCATCAGGGTCAGTCAGTGGTGGAATATAGTTTAAAAAGCCATCTGTACGACGTGGCCATTCATTCTTTACTCGTTAAAATCTGTTCCTCCTGTGAATCTACTCTCAAGAGAATGAGGTATATTGACCCTGCCATTAGAATTTCCTATTCCATTTACGGTGTTTATGGATGTATTTTTCTAGAATTTCACAGTTGGTCAAAAAAAATTAGTTTGCTAAATAATTTTAGAAATAATATTTTTCATTAGGGCACATAAAATGGAAATAAATTGCTATTGTGATAACCTAACATTTTATGAAGCGATGTATAAATTATGAATAATTTGGTGTTACTCAAACTTTGCAATATTGTGTTGATCACTTATTGCATGCAGCCAGAGGGCATGATGACTTCTAAATGGGGCTGCAGTCATTGAAATAAGTCTGTCGGCTAATAATGAGTCTGCTTTGTACTTATGATAAATACTTTGCAGGATCTATGAAGCTTTACTTTGTAAACAATCTGAAATTTTACACTGTGTTGAACTTAATTTGCTTATGCCTGCATGCTCTTGGAAAGTTTTAGATATAAAATTGTCAATGCAGTTAAGAAAAATACTCCATTACAGTGTTCAGAGCCAATATATTTAATCATCTGTTTTTTCTTCCTTGCTTCCTGTGTGTGGTCTTTGTCTAGAATCATGCCCTCAATAAACAATTGTCAGGAGAGCTGGAGGAAGCTTAATCCCTTTCACTCCCCTGCTAATACAGGATCATTTGTTCTAGAAGGCATGATCATCAGTTCCAAATCTCATTACATTATGCATATGCAGATTAGATCAGATCTTCCATAGACATTATATCTCTACTGTTTTAGTTACATCTCATGCTGTGGGGTGCGGGGTCAAAACAAAGACAAGGGAAGGAAGAAAAACATCCCGTCAAACACCACAAATAACTATTGTTGACAAAGATTTCTCTGACTCAAGTGAATGTCCTGAGTGTTTACAGAGTTGTCTTTGGCAGGGATCCGACTTCAAATCTGTTCTCCCCTTTCATTTGGAGTGTACCTGGGTTTATGACCTTTTAAATTAGACAAGACTGTAAACTAAGTCCTGGCACACAAGAAAAAGATAATAACACCACACCCTTGCATTATCCAACAATTTGCTTAGAACATTCTAAATATTTCCAGTATTTCCAACAACAAAAGCAAAGGAAAAACTTTTGCTCTTTTCTTTCAAGGGAAGGAAACATTTAAATACAGGTCAATGGACGTCTCGAATTGACTGTCACGTACGAGCCTCCCTAAGCGAAAATCACTTTACACCACAAAGTGGAAATCGAATCCCCAAAAAACGGCACTAAAAATCTATCCTAAAATGAATGCTTCAAAGCCCAAAGTAAGATTGCTATGTGGCTCTTTCCTAGAGACAACTTGGTAAAATAACTTGTCTAGAAGAATAAAGATTCTAGAAGGACTAATCAGGAAATCGAATGCAGCTTTGGAACACTTGAAATAGACGAATGTTTTTAACTTACCGCATTGCAAGTGTCTGGGAGTATTATTGGAATCCACTTCGCTATCGACTGGTTTGTTTTGATCCGTTTTTTCAAGCCTGGCTGAAGCTGGGAAAATAATCACCAATATTATGTTACAGATTGAATAAAACTACGAGACACGGGGGTAACGCGATCCATAGCCGTGTACAGTTTTCAAAACAAAAAATTATTTATGGCTGTGAATTAGCTGCCCAGTCATGACTATTGTAGGTTTTTATCAAATTCAAGGGCAATCTTCACTTCTAAGAGGAAAACAAAACGTCAAGATCTTGTATGGTTTAAGATAACTTCTTTATCCTTACTGATTACAGAAGAAAGCGCGGAAATAATTTTTACGAGTGAAAGATTAGCTATAGTTTTGAGCCAAGTGGAAATACCTGAGAACTTCATAGGGGTATAAATCAAAAATACACGAAACAACTACACTCCAAAAAATCGCTACCAAACAGCCAGAACTGGCCCGACTGCAAAGCAAAGCGAATAAGCTAGCAGTTTTTTCTATGAGCAAAGGTTAGTTGAGCTATATGTGTGAGGAAAAAAGTTTTTCTAAGGCTTCGCTGAAACTTGCGTGCAGCCTTGATAAGCTTGCTGAAAAGTGCTTTTTCCCGTGTTGGATATCTCGCTGAGTTAATAGATCACTAAGTGCACGAATTTATAACTGTTTTAGTATTGACATAAAGAAGTAACATCATGGATTGAACAACCTCTTCAAGTTTATTTGACGAACTGAAAGCTTCCAGACTGGATGTATCCAAAACTGACATCTCGCCAAATACAACCGCACCACAACAACACACTTCAAAGACACTATGATGCAACTTAAACTCATGGAAACTAGACTTGTTTACAATAAAATGAATAAAGAAATTCAGTCTCTTCATGTGGTTTCCTCAGTTCATCTAACTCGGGCACATAATCAAAAGAGATTGAACTGTATAGTTTAAGCGGCTTCGCCGTGTTATTAAAACTCACCCATTGTCAACCCTGGTGGATCGACGCCTAGAAACATACAATTCAGCATATAGGGATATGTAGTCTCTAGAACCACGCAAAACTTCTTGAACGTCTGAAAATCCTTCCTTTGTAGCACATCCAAAAGCTTGTCAACTCTCTGCGAAGGTTGCTCAGTCTGTATCGCTTGAAGTTCATCTGCCGAAATGACATGACTCACAACTAGAGGCGATAAAAGACGTTCAATTGTGACAGCACAACGAAATTTAATACGATAACTCTCCAAAATCTTTCTATATTCCTCTTCCATCATGCTTGCAAGGTTATCTACAGCCTTTTAGCTGATTTTAGCGTACTTTTCTTCGCTGCTAAGTCGTGTTCCAGGCGCCATGTTAATTTTTCTATCCTTTCCCAGTTGACATATTGTCATTGCTTTGTTGACTGCACTCCAAATAAGGCAGTCACGTGACTTAGGGACAATGGGCTATTGTAATGGCTATGGGATTGTATAAACCGGATAATGTCGATAATGTCACAAGTAGCGGGCAAAATTTAAGAAGTATTAGCTGAAGCTAAAAGTAGTTCAACAATAAGAGAATATTGTCTGCTTCCATTGATATAGGAAAAACGTTCTGCAAAAATTATTGACTGTTGACTTCTCTCGCTGGCTGTCGACATCAAGCCACTTGGCAGCGCAAAAGAGCGTAGCAAAGGGTAAAATGTCGACTCAGGAACTAAAAGCAAGAACGGTCCAACATCCGCCCCTCTTGAGATGTTTGCAAACCAAACAAAGGGGGCTCTTCTGCATGGAATTGAAACAAAGAGAAGAAATTAGTAGCCTCCCCCGCAATCGATCTATAAATAACTAAGATCAATCATACTGAAGGAAAACAAAATAACGAAACCAAATACAACGAATGGCCATCACCTCGATCAACTCACACCGTACGATGTTCTTGTTTTTCAAATAACGTACGGAGAGAGCTGCCCTCTACTCCAGGACACGGCACACTGAGCATAAATGACTCATTCTCGCTCAAAAGGAATAGAAACGGATTTTGGGTAAATCCAGATGCTTGGAAAAATTGTGTGGATTCTCGAAACTTTGTAACAGTCGACGGCTCGAAAAATTGTTTATAAAAGTTGCCATATTTTGGTTTGTCCTTTGGCGATCCAGGGGGTGAGGGATGAAAATTTTGGTCCCTATACTATCTTTCCGTAAAATTCCTGAGGTGAGGAGAACTCTTTCCCCTGGGGGGAGGTGTGAGGTGAGAACCCTGGCGCGCGAGGATGACCTGTGATAAAGGTCCACGTGTGCGACTGCAAATTGAGCTTTCTTTTTGTTAGGACATTTATAAAATTGCCATTCTATAGGATCTCCAAATACTATCTAGGGACATTGACTGCCACACCAAGTTTATCTGAGCGCAACCGAATGTGTCCCGAAGATGAGGCAGAACAATATTACAATAACGATTTGGGGTGCCCATTGGCACAATTTCGAAAAATGCAGAGGCTTTCAAAATACGGTGGATATCGTCCTCTTATGAACAACGTTGTCCAAGTTGGTGTCCAGCCACGGTCCAGACTTCGATAATGTATACATATCTTTTTACGGCCCGTGACCTATTAACAACGCTGTCCACATGTTAGAGTCGAAAAGCTGCTTTATATTTCTTCATGGTTCTGGCTATCTGATGTGCCGCCCGAGTTTACAACTGGAGGAGCGAGTCACATCGCGCCCCCTCGCGATAATTCATTTCTATGCTTCTCATATTCATGCACGAGTCGAAAAAATGAGCGCGAGAAAAGCAGAAGAGGGCGACTACGAGTCTAAGTTCTATAGCGTGCGTAGTGGCGCCATAGAACCAAGAACTTAATTCCCTCTCGACTCGAAATAAGTCACATCGAGTGGATGCGAGACAACCTAATCCCAGGTGTTCGTTGCGGGCTTTCTGTGGTTAGTTAGATGTAACGTCGCCCTGCAGGACCCAGCTCTCACCCTCAAACTCGGCTTAGGTCCTACCACAGGGTGCCCGCTAATATTACTAGGATTGAGGCAGTTTAGCGTCACACATCAATATTACGACACAAATATCACGCAAACAAACAAATAGCATTACTCTTGCTTTGTGAAAACGAGGCCATTTTTTTCTAACGAGTTTATTATTCAGTCTTCAGATATAAGTTACAATTCTAAATTCATATTACTTTATCCAAATATTAGCACGTTCAAATCCTAACAGCACTGTACTTGCGTCAGGCAATTCGACAGTTAGCGTTTCGACGCTGACAAAAGACACTTTTGAGTTCAATAAATCGGCCTTGACAAAGGACACCCTTGCGGTATGCCCGTTTCAGTGAAAGTTTGTCTCAAAAACTTAATTTCACTCAGACAAGGTATTCCTATGTTTAGTTCAGTCTTAAAAAGTGTAGCCTCCTTCGCAGCCACAACGAGCGACACGGAAGCAGATGCGCAGGAGGCTATAAAAGTGGGCGATAAGGAGAATCCTTGCTGCATGCCGCTTTTCTAAGTATGTGAAGCGCAGAAACGACGAGTGTAGGAGTAGATTTTGCACGACTGTGAAAAGGCACGGAACACGGCACGATAACGTCACGGAATCTCGCCTTCTCGTGACGTTCAGCCAATCACATCGCGCGAAATGACTCCTCAACCAATCAAAATGCTTGACATGGCACGACACATCGCCCCTACGGCTCAGACACGGTACGAACACGCCGTGACATTTTCACAGTGATACGACATCTGTTCAATGTGGAGAAGTATAAAGACGTTAAAGAATGTACCTCTTTGGATAATACAAAGAGGATTAATATTAAGTTAGAGTATGGAAAACTGTATTGCTATGCAATTAATGAGGAATTGTCGACGACAACTGCCAGAACTTTCAAACCGGTCTCACCCTGATTAAATTATAATATTTTTTACTTGGAGTCCTAAAAATGGTTCTCTACAGAAGAGAGGACATAAATTCTCCATTATGCTGTACTAGTATCCTGTTGAAGATGCGTTTAGTAATTTAAAGGGGTTCGAGAATCGCATTGACGATCAAATGTTCTAGAACGTCTGATCATTGATGTACGTAACATAACTGAACTACCTTGCCAAACACTCCGGAAATAAAAATGTGACTGGTCGTCTTTGAAAACTATTGAGTTATTCTACACGGAGTGTTAGGATCAAGTGTTCTAGAACGCCTGATCAACTCGTCGTCCACTTTCTACGTGAAATACCTTATCACCCTCGAAAACAATTTAGCAAAAATACTCATCATGCAAACTGAGCGTACAAAAAAAAACTCTAGTGGCTGCTTAAATAACAATTAAAAATAAAAAAGGCCTACGGAGGAGAATTCTCAAAGTATTCCTAAATCGTATGCAGAGCTTGTACTGTGGCCAGCTCGCGGATCTACCATATCACTCGTTTCATAATTCAAGATAAATCCTATAGAAAGCTAGATCTCCGTTTCATCCGTAGGTGCCTGCTCAGCTTCAAAGAAATCTAGCACGCCTTTGTCGTTCGCGAACATTTCTTTGATCATGCGTTCTTTTTCCGCATCGTCGACTGCCGGTGCCCCATCGCCGTCTTCTCGGGTCTCCGAAGTTTTCTCGACGGTGCCATCTTCGGTCACGACGGTCCTCTCGACTTCCGTCGTGGTATGCGTCTCCCCATCATCGCCCACGGTTGTCTTGGTAACGGTTCGGATCTCGGTGACTTGGGTCGGGGACTCGGGCTCGAATACCGGCGCCTCGGCAGCGCGTGGAGATTTGCCGTCATCAAACATTTCCTCAATCGTCGCTGTCTCCGAGCTCAAGTACTCGGAAATCCTAGTCGGCTCGTCAGAAGTGTCTCCCTCGCTTGATTCCCTCGCGACAGGTACGGTCCGCGTGATTGTTGTCTCGGTTATGGTGACTGGGCCTGAGGAATAGCTACTGTATGCAAGCCGTTTGAAATCGATGTCGTCTCGACCTGTGTCTTTGAGAGCTTGTTCCAGTTTAGGCATGTCTGGCTCGGCTTCTTTTGTGTCACGCCACGTCTTGAGTACTTCTTCGGCGCATTCATCTGGCGCACCAGATCTGCACATTATAATAAATACACAATGTTTAGGCTAGATAAACACAATGTTTAGGCTAGATAAACATACACATTAGTAAGCACAGAAAGTTCTTTGATGCGCGAGGTGTATCACTGTAAGAAGACCACCGTGTAAAGACGTTTACACTTGCAATTTTTGTCGCGTGAGTCGCGGCAATTTTTCTCGCACGGACGCGTCAACTAGGTGCATCTCGGCGCCATCTGCAGCGATGTTTGTCGCGTGATGGCGCGGAGATTTCAAACATGTTCGAAAATATTTGCAAATTGATGCAATTTGAAGAAAAGAGAGCAAAGAAATCGCACCGGATTTGCATCTCGTTTACACAAGAGAGTTGGAATCGCGATTCGCGCGATAAAAATCGCCTCGACAAATGCAACAAAAATCGCAAGTGTAAACCGGTCTTAATGAAGCGAGGTGCAACTCGCGACTGTATCATCAATGCGGTCAACTTCTTGAAGTAGGGTGAAGAAATAAAAAACATGTTCGTGGAATATAGTAAATCTTATTATATACTTCAGCAAATGAAAATGCGAATTGCCGAGACTATGACCGCTGCTCCGCTCCGCAACAAAAAATAAACCGGTCGCGATAAACCGCGATAAATTGTTCGTTATCATTAGCAAATGAAAATGCGAATTGCCGAGACTATGACTACTGCTCCGCAGCAAAAAAAAAAAAAAACGGTCGCGATAAACCGCGATAAATTGCTCGCGATACAGCTCGCGTCTACAGTCAAAAAAAATATGCATTCTGTAAATAATATTTATTAGTGTGAGAAATAACATTGAATTGAACCGATAAATAGTTATTTTCTTACCGTCTGTCTTCTATGTCGTTTAGTTCCTCATCAGTGAAGCCCAACTGTTTGCCGAGATCTTTCCAGTCATTAGCGGCCTCGAGGGCGACCAGATGAAGCAAAGAGTCTGAAAAGAACAATAGGTCAGAGTTTTAGAAAAAAAGAAAGAAAAAAAGCATGGAATTCCGAGCACAAAATTCCTTGGATTCAATACTATTCTCGTACCCGGACCGTCACCTCGCGGGGGAAGCTCTGGTAACATCAGGCGTCCCTAGCGAGCTAATTCGGCAATGGCGGTCGTATGTAATATATAAATGTTGTTATTCGTTATTTTTGTCTATCTATCCATCTATTATTTGTTTGCTTGTTTGATGCACGTAGTGTGGACCACCTATTGCCGGATTAGCTTGCTAGTGGCAATTATCACATTTTAATTATATAGCCAGCTCGAAATCCCATTGTGCCGGCAGATCGATTTTTCTTGAATCGTCCAATTATTTTTTAATTGGATCGTGCGCGCTCTAATTGGACAGTTCGCGCTAAAATTGGACAGTTAGGGTTTGAACATGGATGTTATATAATTAATAAATAACAGGACTCCATGCTTGTCCAATTAAGAAAAAAATGGATGATTCCTCGGAACTCCAAATTGGACTCGGCCTGCGGCCTCGTCCAATTTTGGAGTTCCTCTGAATCATCCAATTTTTTCTTAATTGGACAGCATGGAGTCCTATTATATATACAAATTTAAACATGTATTGAATCTGCTAACCAATTAACCATTCAACTATAAGCGCGCGCACTTATTAGTTTGAAATGCCCTGGCGTTCTGGGTGGGTTTCCTGTGGTTAGGTTGTGACGTTTTGATGTGAGCTCGAGCTCCCGCGCACATCCAGCGGTTTACCTTCTCACTGCATACAAGGAACGCCTGGGACCACGCTGCCAACTACCAGGAAACAGGGCGCGCATGGTTTACCATTTGTTCGCCAAATGTACCTCTTTTTTTATCAAGTAAATCGATTTTGCGTTGTTATGGCCCTTATCTACACTCAGCAATATTGTTGCTTAAAGGGGCACTGTCACGGTTGTTTCAACAAAATATCATAAAATAAGACCAGTGATCTACATAAACAACTCAGAATCCTATGTACACTGTTATTATACTCTAGAAAGAAAAAGGAACTGAAACCTAAATTAAATAGGCATTCTTAGGTAAGATTTAACAACTTTTGCTATCAAATTTCCAAGTTTGAAAACTGTTCAGCCTGAACCGAAATTAAAAATGTCATTTCACAATCCAATTCCATCCGCTCGATAGCACACGAAAATACTCCAAATTTGTACTCATCTTGTAGCTGAAAGGTTATTTAACAAACCTAGATGAATATTTTGTTCAATTCTTGTGAATATGACTGCATTTAAGGTACCTAAGTTAATCCTAAAATCGAGTAAAATGGTGACAGTGCCCCTTTAAATGCAATGGTGGAAGTTCTATTTTGCGCCACATGCACCTCATTTACCGGCATTCAGAGTGCACATACATTTACAGCTGGTATCATCCATAATACTATAGTATTACTAGCCGCGTGGCGAAACGCACCTGGTAGTTTACGTGCCCCGATATCGCGTTGTAGATCCTGCAAAACAAGAACCAGAATATAACTTGACCGATATTTCAAGATTTAAAGAGGATCTCTTCAAACCAGTTCTCACGAGACAAGATATCTTGCGTCCTCCGCAGACATCTCATTTCGTATTAAGAAAGGTTGAGTACTGTGGTGTATTCAGGAAGAAGAAACGGAGTCCCCAAAATATCTGCAATTTTTACCTTTTCAGACAAGTTGAGGTTTAGGTTACACATGGTCTGTATGTTGCCTTGTCTGTCCTTCTTGGGTTCTTTCAGGAATGCTAGTCGGCAGCTCATTGGCTGATCCGGATCGACAAGTTTCACAGAAACAGAAAGCCGGTTTTCTCGGAACGAGAAGAAGTTGAGATGCATGGGTTCGCGCTGGACTGGGGCGAGGTTGCCAACACAGCGGATGTGGACTGGCCTGCCGTCGAAGACCTGAGACACCCATAGACATGACGTCATCATATAGTGATATGATAGTGATATATCATCAGGTGATGTGACGTCATTTAGTGATCTGACGTAATTTAATGAGATAACATATGACATCGACAAGTGATATGACGTCATACAGATTTAGCTTCATACTCGATGTGGCGTCATGAAGACATGAAACCTGCAGACATGACGCCATTTAACTATGAAACGTCTTGCAAATATATGACGTCATATGTACGACGCCATGCAAGGTATGACGTCATTTGGGCAAGTGGCGTCATGCTCATGTTCGACGCCATACAAGAGAGGGTAATGTGACGAGAAACAGCATCATAAGAGGTAGACGTTAGAGGAATATGACGTCATGGCGGATACACAGAAACATTACGCCACGCGAGGGTGTGACGTCATACAGGATTACGATATTTAAGAGCATGTGTCAGTCACTCCTTTGTTATTGTTTTCGTTTAATATTAGAAGACGAATTACGTGTAGAAATTTCTTAATAGACATCTAAAAACAAAGTTTCAGATTTCATTAACCAAATCCAATCGAGAACACTGCTCTATATTCTCTAAATGAGCCGATGGAAATGGATGCTTTCTCCAACTTGGTATGTTGCCATGCTGTCAAAATGGGATACCTTTAGTAAGCTAATCCTGGCAACAGTTGGGGGAGGGGGGGGGAGGGGGTTGGAAAACACTACTAACCTCTACATCTCTGCTCCGTGCCACCTCCACAAATCCCGTCTGTCCTTCCAGAGTCTTGTCGATCTTGTCATCGGTGATACAGAAGATCCTCAAGCGCGCTTCTTTTCCGTCCGCTGATAGCTTGGCGAAGACGACAAACTTGGCGAGGTAGGGAACCGCCGTCAACTTGCGGTAGATAAGACGCGCGTCTGCTGTAACGTTGTCAGGGTTACGCGTCTCGATCAGCCAGTATCTGATGTAAGGGGAGAACGAGAAGGAAGTAAGAAGGAAAGAGAGTCACGAAGATGCGAGAAGTGTAGCGATAGATCGGCGATGTTCGCACCTCGTGATGCGACATCGCCGATCGCCGGAGAAATCGCAGCTACAATGCTACAAAACGTGGAGATTAGCGGATTTATCACTGACATGACATGCGCAAACATTTTTACCTGGCAGGTCTGTCGATAGTGAAGGAAGCGTTGGCTCCAATAACAGTCAGCGGTGTGCTGTCTGTAATGTCTTGCCACTGATAGGAGGGAGTTTGGGTCGAGGCTTTGGCATCTTTAGGGAAACAACAGAGCAGGCGTAATGAGGGTTGGATTTCTTCATTTGATGGGCCCGAGTAGAGAGGACAAGGAATGGTGACCGTCACTGGCTTCTTGAATGTGATGTCCGCGGGCTCAAGTGTTACTACAGGGCTGACCGTGACCCACTCCTCCAGGTTGTTGAAGTTTTCGTCTACCGGCTGGACCTGAAGTACAAAACAAAGGCATACCAATTTACAAATACAAATATCGGAGGCCGACTTCCCATACTTGCAGCTTGAAAGCTGAATTGCGCTGGGTTTCAACGGTTTCATTGGCAGCCAGCGGCCGTGAGCACAGACACGGTAGATCCTTCATATATGGTACACTATAGTGTCCTCCGTATAAATATCTCCCCATGTCTTATAGAACGAGGATATTACAGAAGCACACTATAGTGTACCATATATGAAGGATCTAGGGATTCATATATGGTACACTATAGTGTCCTCCGTATAAATATCTCCCATGTCTTACTGCCAGAGGGTTTGTTAAGTCCCAGAGGGTTTGTTAACGTCCCCCTGGAACTGGGTAGCGTAGTGAAAGTTTTGTAGCGTAGTTTCAGTTGACCAATCTTTTCAACAATATTCATGCTAGTTCTATTCCCTCCATTGAGTGATAAAACAACAACACATAAAATCGTACAAGACTCATAAGCTAAAAGCCGCGACCTTGGAAACAAAATAAAGTCTAAAGCTACGGCTAAACTAGGACACATCTAGCGCGCAACATTTGTGTCCTGCATGTTTCCCCGAGTGGCTAAACTAGGAAACATCGCACACGTGTCTCGGACACATGAAATATTTCTTGTCTTGCGAAGAAACATTTCTTTGTGTCAAGGGCTACAAAATTTGTCGCGCACAACAATGCTTCTCGCGTGACTAAACTGGGAAACATGAAGGAAACGTGTGTCCGGCTATAATGTTGCGCGCTACATGTGTCCTAGCACATTAAAATGCAGCTTGAAATCAGAAAGTACTGTATATGAAATATTGTATGTCATGTCTTCGAAACAAACTAATTCTGGAGTCAGAAAACATTATTTCCCTTGGGGCACTCCCTTGGGAAATCATTTCTGTGTCGCTAAGCGCAATGGAAGCGTTGTGTGACCGACACAAAGAACGAGTTGCGGGGCAGACTACCAAGCGAAGCGCAAGAGAACAGAATAGCTAAAATACAAACTCTTCAAAAAACCGAGCTGTTGCAAATATGACAATTTTTCTCATCTTCACTAATCAAATGCATTTAGGATAATGGACGATTCCAGCTATAACTCACGCGCGCGCTGCATGTCGGTAGATGTGGGACATTTGTCGAACAAACTGTGAAAAATGCGCGAGCAGCATTCTGGTAGTTCTGGGACACGGCTTGGGCATTTTGTGAATAAAAAATAGCTGGAATCGTCCATTTGCACATAACGTTGCTGAAAAGTACGCAGTAGGAGTCCGAAAACGTCACTAAACAACTCAGGTATTCTGAGGAGTGGTGTATGACGAGGATGTCCCCTATCCTCACCTGTAGCAACATCTTGGTTCCCGCCGTCACCGCTCCTTCCGGGACATTAACTTGCACGGAGGGTAACACCGCTGACCGGATGTTCTCACCGCGGGCGCCGACTGAGAATACTTCTTTTTTAAGTCTAGAGACAACAGCAAACCTTTCAGGAAGGGTCCTTGTCGAAATTTTGGCATACCGCCGACTAGGGAAGATGGCGTCTGCATTGTCGTCTTGGTAGCCGTGCATGTCTGAAAATAAAACAGTCAGAATATAGACATTTAGACAAATCACACTAGTGATCTATTGTCAATGCTGCGTTTTGATTGGCTGACTAGTAGGCTATAAGTTATAGCCCGGGGGGGTGGGGGGGGGGGGCTGCTCTAAGGTTAAAATGCTAGGGGTGACCATCGGGGAAACTCGAATTTTGACCCTAAAAAATACCTGGTCGGAAAAAATTTCCACCCTAAAAAATACCAACAATTTTGGCAGATTAAATTTTATTCTGGCCGTTTATTTGATATACATAAAATGTATCCTCTCGAGTTTCAAATACACTATCATTCTTTTAAATATTTTGGAACTATGTACCTTATTTGCGTGAAAACCCCCTAAAAAATACCAGATCGCCGATTTCAACCCCTAAAAAATACGACGGTCACCCCTAGCATTCCAATATAGGGACTCTCGGGAGTTATAGGTTACTAGTAGCGAAACGCGTATCAGATTTGAAAGCAAGAAAATGGCAAATGACCAAACCAGAAAACGTTTTTGGCTATACAAATTGACATGTTATTTGACTAAAGCAATTATTCCTCTCGCTCTCGTGGCACCTAGATGGAGTCAATCTAATAGCCCATTCGGCCTTGTTTAGGAAATTGGCGATTTCGCTGCTGCCTTACCGGTGAAGATTACCTAGTTGATTTATAGTAAAACAATTAGACCTCTCGGTCTCATGGACCATGATTTCAAATGATAGACGTGCGGCGTCATAGTCTATTGACCACTCTTAGGGGGCTACTTGTTCAACTATGAACTTGAGAGTTCAAAACTCCACAGTGAGATAACAATATCACATCCGGTCTGTGGTTTGTATATCTGGCCATATGGTTCTTTCGAGGTGGATGGTCAACCAAAATAGCTCTTTATATTTCCTGTTTACTTGTAAGAGGGAGCTTTACATGCGATAGCTCATGTTTACATTGTTAAAATACGAAAGGAATTGACTGCAAATTGGTGTTAACTCTTGAAATATTCCATGGAAATGGATGTTTTCTTGACTCGGTGAAAAACGACAAAACCGACGACTGTATGAGGCTTTAATATACACAACCTCCTCCCCAGAACCAGTAAGAAGCCCTTGGGGAATCCATATTTGGCAAAGATGATAGGATGATAGGACTGTCAAACCCTTCCAAAAATAGTGACAAAAACAGCGGTAAATGAAAGTGCTTGGATTTGTTGTTCTTTTAGTGGGGCTTTCTTTAAATTTTATTTGAAACGGCGAATTCGTTAGTCCAATAATCTACTACGCGTGCTCGAGAAATTGTATACCTCCAGAGCCTTTGCCTCGTCGCCTTCCGCTGGCCAGACGACCGAAGGCTCTGAAGACATTGAGGCCATTCTCGTACCCAGAGCTTCCTGGCTCGTCTGCTCGCAGGGAAGGTTCTGGGGACATCCATTTCACCGCCTTCCCTAAATGGCTGGTTTTGAACGTTGGGGCATGCGCAGAAAGTTGTTTCTCTCAGCTCTGTATCAAATCTCGCGCATGCGCCAATGGCTACTGGTCACCAGAGCCTCCCCCACGAGGTGACGAGCGGGGAGCTCTGGGTTCGAGAATGAAATGAGGCTCTTTACGACATTCCTACACATGCGCAGTTGCAAGAACTTTCTGGCACATGCGCAGCCGTCTGACCTCCGCTGACCCACTCCTACCTTTCATGTCCTCTACGCTAACATCCTCCCAATTCCAACCGCCATCCTCGGTCTTCATCACCACTAACTCTCTCTCGCCATCTCTCAACGAAGCGAAGTAAGGCACCTCTAAGTAGATGGGCTGCAGAAACTTTAATCCGGAGGGCCCGATATCTAGCACGCGGCATCCTAGAGCTTCGCCTTCGCGTAGGGGAGGTAGAAGAGTCGGCTTGTTCAGTCTGTGGTAATAATACGATAGGTATGATAAGTTAAACACGGAACGCTAAAACATTTTCAAAGGAACAAGAGTGACTCTTATTTTTTTAGGGTCACGACTGCGCACAAGTAGTACTTACTTGACCCCTGATGGTTCTTTTGTTTAATTTGTTTCGGTTGTGATTGGTTAGTGTATTTCGTGTGCTTAGAGCGAAATCCGCCCTATATGATATGTGGAGCTATTCTGACACATGAACTTGAAAATTCGAGCTATGAAACACTGATCTCCGTTGTTGTTTTGCTGCTGTTACATTTTAATGGGTACGAGTTCATTTCCATTAAGGATATGGCTCTGTTATGTGCGACTTGAGTGCGACCCAGAAAGACAGAATAATCACGAATCTGCCTCGTACCCAGGCGTGTTCTAGTGATTTTCGAGGCGAGAGCGACTGGGAGCGAGCTAGCGCGAAAGGCATCATGGGAAGGGCGAAGAAAATTGTTTGAACCTTCCCATGATGCATTGCGTAAACGAACCGTTCCCAATATGCATTGCGCGCTCGCTACCAGAACACTCGCAAGAGGCTTTTCTCTCTGTTTCTACTAAATAGAGACCCCTAGGGGACGAGGCAGATCACGAATGCAAATTGCAGCAGCCAAAACGTTTACCTGAGCAGTGGCGTAGCGAGAACATTTTCTAGACTTTTAGTAAAAACATATAAAAATGTGAAGAAAATACATTGCCGCCCACCACTAAACACCAGAAGCTCGCTGAGCTAGTTTACCTGAGTAGCCGACAAGTGATCCGGGTGGGCATCTGGCATGACCGAGGGGGAGGACTACCTTGATCCCTGTCTGCGTGCTCTCCATCGTACCCCCCCTGGCGTCAACCAAGAAACTGACGAGGAAACCTCCAGACACAGGGGGCTCGTATAACGGAACGTTATCGACTTGCATGTCGGCGAGACTCGAAGGGAGTTCGGCCTCCACGAAGCCTGCTTCGGTTATTCCGATAACCTCCGACGACACCTGCCATTGGTAAAAAAAAGGAAAATCAGAAAAAACCTTCCCACATTGCAACCGATTTGCCTCATTGTGTGTAGCTTTCATTCGATATGCCCTTTCTAAATCAACGGACAAATATTGCTAAATCGAAAATTTGCTTTTTGTGACGTCACCACTTTAGGACTCTATATCTCACCTGTAAACTATTCGACATATTAAGATCCGAATAACGAGATCGGTCCAAATCTGACGAACGAGAGCCAGCAAGAGGGGTGTGCTCCTGGAAGAAGCCGGAGTATCGGGTGGAAAAAATACCCGAGTCCCGACCGGGCTTTTGCTGTCCGGCGGCGACTTTGATATCAGAGTCATCTGCGACTTCGACCATCTCCTCCATCGTCATGAATCGGTCATACGATTCCTCGATTGCTGCTTGCTCCGCTAGAAGGAAGGTAAGAGCAATACAAAACTATTGGCATCAACTAATCTAGAAATTTAAACACTTCCGTGAGCGGTAGCATTTGACCAAGCCTTGTCCCCAGGGCCGTTACATTTTTTGCCGAAGGATATATGAATATGGATGCGCCTGCCACACCAAGTATTGACACCTGCCAATCAAGCACTGACAACTATCAATCAAGCACTGACACATGTCAGACAACTAGACAATCAAGCACTGACACCTTTCAATCAATCTGGCAACCAAGAACTGACACCTGTCAATCAACCTGCCAATCAAGCACTGACACCTGTCAGACAACCTGCCCATCAAGTACTGACACCTGTCAGACAACCTGCCAATCAAGTACTGACACCTGTCAGACAACCTGCCAAAGTACTGACACCTATCAATCAACTTGTCACTTAAGCCCTCATATCTGTCAATCAATCTGTCAAACAAGTACTAATACCTGTCAGATAACCTGCCAATCAAGTACTGACACCTGTCAATCACCTGTCAAACAAGTAATGACACCTTTCAGTCAACTTGTCACTCAAGCCCTCACATCTGTTAATCACGAACTGTCACCTGTCAATCATACCTTCTTCATTCTCGCCCTGTTCTAACGCATCCAGCACTTCTTCCTCCTCCAGCTCCTCGGGCTCGGCACTGAAGGTGATAGCGGGTAGGTCCTCCCCTTCCTCGCCTGGCTTCCTCTTTAGATGTATTGTTTGATGGATGTGGGTTACTTTTGTCAAAATGTCCACTACGTTCGTGCTCTTTAGTACCATCTGGGCGATGTAAAGCGCTGTGTAACCGTCCTATACACACAAAGCAAAAGCCACACATGACTCAGATGCAAAGAAAATCACTTTGCGGCGATCAATACAGAAAGCCGATGTTATCTATTTTTACACCAAGCGCGAACGAAACTAACACGACGAACTTTATCCACTAAGACCCGTCGAAGGGGCTGTGTCACAATGTTTCAACAAAATAATATAAAATAAGACCAGTGGTCTACGAAAACAACTCAGAACCCTATATAATGCTTCAACAAGTAGTCTTCGATAGAACAAAGAAAGTTTTAAGTTAAAAAATAGGCAATATTTTTCCATTCTTAAGTTAAGCAATAAAAGTACTTTCCGCGTGGTCTCTGCTTTCTTACAAACACGAGGGGGATGTTGGGAGAACTGATCAAAACTTGAAAGACACGAGCCGAAGGCGAGTGTCTTTCAAGTTTTATCAGTTCGACCAACATTCCCCGAGTGTTTGTAAGAAACCAGAGAGCACGCAGAAAGTACTTTTATTGCTTTTAGAAAATAACATACACACGCGCGACAGCGTTGCGTGACAATCGTGTTTCTCAGGTCTCTTACAAACACGCTTTTTAACCAATCAGAATGCGCACATTCACAATATAACATAGGTGTTATTTTCTAATAAGATTTAACAGCTTTCGTTATCAAATTTTCATGTTTGAAAACTGTTCACCTGGTAAGAAATCAAAAATGTCATTTCACAATCCAATTCCATCCGCTCCATAACACACGAAAACACGACAAATTTGTATTCATCTTGCAGCTGAAAGGTTATTGAACAAACCTAGACGACTATTTTGCTCACTTCTTGTGAATCTGACTGCATTTAAAGGGACATGGTCACCGAAAACATCAAAATTATAACATCACAAATAATAAAAATAACAAGTCAAATTTGTAAAGAATGCTTTCAACTTGATATGGTGAAAATTTGAGGTCATTTCGATGTAGGATTGCGAAGATATTCGCTGATTGTAATTACAGCTTACATGAGGAAATCCGACTCTTTTGAAATCGGTTTACCTCAATCTTTTTTCAAACATACTAAATTTGCCATCTTAATTCGCTCATATCTCAACAATCCTTCATCGTAATCCAATGAAATTTCAGCAATCCTTCATCGTAATCCAATGAAATTTTCCGTACTTCTTTCTTTAAACTGACTCTTTCAATTTCAGAGAATATTTTTCTATTTTGTGACAATAATTATTTTAGTGTTTTCTAGGTGACCATGTCCCTTTTTAAACTTAAATTAACCCTAAAATGGTGCAAAATCGTGACAGTGCCCTTTAAAGCATCAAACCTGATTCACGTACGTTTGTTAGCGCGTCCGGTGATGCGTTATGCTGTAATAGGATCTCGATGATGATCTTGTGTCCGTATTGAGCCGCCAAATGAAGAGGTTGGTAGCCATTCTTGGTCTTCGCCTCCACCTCGGCACCCTCCTCTAGTAGCAGCTTAACGATCTCCCAATGACCGTACACACAGGCGATATGAAGAGGGGTGAAGCCGCTCTACGGGGAGAGAAGGGAATTACATATTCACATCAATAAAGTGTCGTTATTTTTTTCACTCGGGCTGCCTGTGGCCGAAAAAAACAACATGGCGACAAAAAAATGTATCGCGAACCATTGAACATTTTGGTGAATTTTCCTGCTTTTATCGCGATCTTTTATGAGGAGATATGAGGAAAAATACAGACGTTCCAAATCAGGGCCGGGACTAATAAGAAAGTTTTGAAATGACGGTAAGACGACGTTTTCGGCGAATTTTCCACTCTCGTACCCACAGCTCCCCGGCTCGTCTGCTCGCAGGGGAGGCTCTGGTGACATCCATTTGAGGGCCGTCGCTGATTGTCTGAATTTGAACGTTGGAGCATGCGCTGAAAGGTCTTTCTCTCAGCGGCTCTGTATTAAATCTCGCGCATGCGTCAGTGGATGTCACCAGAGCCTCCCCCGCGAAGAGACGAGCCGGGGAGCTCTGGGTTCGAGAATGCGAATTTTCTTGATATTGACCAGTGGAAATGAAGACCGTTTGTACAACTTAAAATACAAGCGAGCAAAACAACACGCTAATATTATCTATTGCCAATGTATTTTGGCGCTCAGTTAAAGCTGCGATCACAAACTGTTTATGGCATGCGCGCTGGGTAATGCAGAATGTGATGGGAACCCTGTCTTACCACTGTCTGCGCGTTGATGGGAGCCTGGAACTTGAGCAAGAGCTTGGCGACCTCTACTCTATTCTCCCGCGCTGTTAGATGTAGCGGAGTCAAGCCATTCTGCCAGGAAAGCACATACGAGTTAGAGAGTTACATGACACCGGTTTTCTCCCAATAAAGGGAAAGTTTAGTAAGAAGGTAGGAGTTGGAAAGACTCCCGGAATGTCCTTAATAGTCTTTACTGATTCCATACACCAAAACAGACATCGGGGTAGACATCTATCAATGAATACACGCTTATGTACCTCCCGTATACTTTGGGGGGCATAGGGATGTCCCCCTATCCGTCCTGTGAGGTTTCTGGTTCTCTTAGGGGGTAGGAGGTCATCCAGAGCTGTTGGACTTGGCCTACAACGTTCTTCCCAAACCTCATTTTCTAGTAGAATATTACCAATTGAGTCGCGTTGTTTACAGTAATCCCCTGTGAAAGCCCTTGCTAGAAGACTGTCCATAGACCAAATCAGCTAACGGTGTTTACATCTTGTTGCCACCCAATTCAGATCATGTGATGATTCCTTTGGGTGGATACTTTTGTTAGTTCTGCACTCGGTCAAGTGAGAAACATTTGACAATATTGTAACCACCCAACGGAATTATCACATGATCTGAATTAGGTTGCAACAAGATGTAAACACCGTTAGCCGATTTGGTCTATTATGCTCAGGTATTTGTCATAATGGCTGCCGCGCCAAGCGGTCGTAAACAAAGTCACAGAGGATGGTCACTGCCGCATCTCTGGTTTAGCCCCATCCCCGCGTCTTGTGCCAGCTCTCCCTGTTGCGCACCACTGTTTTTGATCTGTAGCGGCAAATCACCCGTGACGTCACTAACCGAAACGCCGCGCAGCCAATACAAGCCTGGGGAGGAGGCTACAATAGCTCTGGTTCAGGTTAAAGAGCCCGTGTCAGCCACTCCTTTGTTATTGTTTTCGTTCGATATTAGAAGATGAATTACGTGTAAAAATATCTTAATAAACATCTAAAAACAAAGTTTCAGATTTGCTTTACCAAATTCAATCAAGAACATTACTCTATATTCTCTAAATCAGCCGATGGAAATGGATGCTGTCCAGGACTTAGTAAGTTGCTATGCTGTCATGCTGTCAAAATGGAGGCTGACACAGGCTCTTTAACTTGCCAAAAGCCAAGGGATATTAGATGCTGACATCATGTGGGATTTTGTTACTGCGGTAGCGTTACTTACATTGGTGGTTATTCCAGGTGACGCCCCATTATCCATCAACAGCTTACATAACTCGGCGTGACCCTCCTTGGCAGCGAGATGGAGAGGGCTGATGCCAGTCTGAGTGAAAAAACGTGGACAGAATCAATACCGATTTATCACAGACTCAGAGGGTTGATACTAGGCAGGGTGAAAAAACGTGGACAGAATCAAGACTGATTTATCACAGACTCAGAGGGCTGATACTAGGCAGGTTGAAAAAACGTGGACAGAATCAAGACTGATTTATCACAGGCGAGACCGGTACGAGCTCAGAGCGTTCTGAGTTCGTATCGGCTCTCATACATTTCTTTATTTCTTTGCGTTTACATGAGGCCGGTCTGAAAAACGTCCTGACCGGCACGAGTTCATTCCGGTTGCAGACCCAACACGAACGACTTTCAAGTCCGTACCGGTCTCACGTAAACACGATCAAAAAGGTGGCGATTACAAGAGACCGGTATGAACTCAGATCGCTCTGAGTTCGTACCGGTCTCATGTAATCACCGCCTATATTGTGAACACATGGTAAAATCTTTCAAACAAAATATGGCTCTTTTGACGAGATATTTCAAGGCAGCTGCAAAACCGTGCTACAGTTAAATTCGGCATATAGGAACCTATTATGACAGTCAAAGTGATTTAAGAACCTTCATGCTTAAACCCATTATGTTTCAGTCGTGCAATATTTCTGTCAATGGTTACATAACTAATAGATCCTCATCAGTCTGAATTGTGAAAAACTACCTTAAAACATCAGAACCTTGAAAATCGTAGGTTCTCAGATATATATCTTTCAGGTTTCAAAGAGAAGAACAAAGGGGGTCAATAAATAATTACTCTCGACCTTACTGGTCATGGTTTGCTACGGGTCACGTGTACGTACTAGCGCCAGTTGCCACGGCACGCGCTGCTGTCGGTTGCTATGGTTACTGATACGCACTGACGCTAGTTGCTATGGTTACCTGTGTAGTGGTGTCGGGTTCCACGCCCCTCTCCAGTAACATGGTTGCGATCTCCTTCTGGTTCTTCTTACTAGCGATGTGAAGAGGAGTGAAGCCGTTCTATGAACAAAATCAAAAGGAATCATTGGAATGAAATCCAGCTCCAATCGTACGACAGAATATCATGCATATCAACACAGGCAGTCACGACTTTTGATTTGTTGCTATTAAATCTATGGGTATTTCCTTTCGCTCTTTCACAATGGCCAATATACACACCATCTCCATCGTATAACTCAAATGGCTTTCACTTTTTCATTCCATCCATTCACTACATACGCAGTTATAATTATTAGCCAAAGTTCCGGAAGTTGCAAACATGAGCCAGGGAAATGCACGCCTTGAAATAAGAATGACTTAGACAACACACCCCAAGAATATAGCTTCCCAGCGCGATGAATTATCAATTTTGAAACTCCTATAAATATTTAACTGCATGGGAAGTCATCAAATTTTGCTCTATTAAATACTATGATAACAACTTCGATATCATTATCATCTTCCTTCTAAAATGTCTTCTGCCCTAAATATGCTCTTCCAAAAGCTCAACACACGCAGCTGTAATATGGTTTGTATACAGCACATACATATAATATATGACAATAGCCATGCAAATGTTAGCTTGTAAAATTTACTAACGAAGGCCGAAGGCCGAAACGTTATTAATTATACCTTTCACGAAAATGTTACATCGGATGACTGTAGTGAAACCAATGGAAAGTGATTACACCATTTCTAAATCAAACCTATACTAGGAATGAATACAAAGTGATTATTACCAAGTACTCACGACAGTCATACGTGGTCCGCTTTATGAGTTAAATTGTTTGACTTTACCATTTTTCACTGAAATCTATTGACAACTTCTAAAGTTCTTCCTGTGAATCCTTCTGGGTCTTTTAGCGCTCGTTCTCTGTTAGCCGAATTTGGAACTTCCACACTCAACTCCATACAAATATTCCTTGATACTTTCTAGGATTTCACGGTTGCGGTTACAAAGAATAGACTATTTAGGTCACACAGGGTTTTTTATCCTTGGCTGTTGTATTGGCAATGAAGGAAACTAGACCTATAAACACAGCTTAACCATTCAGGGGGTCTCATTTGTAGAACGACGGGTGGGATTCCGGTTCGTTTTCGGTAGCATCAGGACTTTGCCACTCTTTATTACTGTTACGTGTAGAAAGTTCGAAATAAGCATCTATAAACGATGCGTGATACTTCATTTACCAAATTTAATCGAAATATTGAGCTGTTTTCCTGGAATAAGCCGATGGAAATGGATGCGATCGGTTAAAGCTGAGAACCAATAACTGGCCTTACAAAATGAGTTTCGTCACACAAATAATTATCCACCTGCCACCTTACACTCACTAAATTAAACTTTCAGTTCTAGTGAGGTCATCTGACTCTATATTACTTCTTGCCTGCTTGCCCGAGGCAACTAAAAATTCCTGTTCGGCACGCATCTCAAGTGCTGTGGAAGTTGGCTCAGTTTCAAACTTCATGTTGTGGCCTCGAAAAATATCTCTGTTCCACGTGGAGATCCTCACCTTTGCCATAGCATACGGCGAGGCTTTGTTGTCCAGTAGAACGACGGCGACGTTCACGTGATCGTAATGACTAGCGACATGGAGAGGCGTTAGGCCGTGCTGAGGACAAAGAGGAAGAAGATTATATAATGAAATAATAACTCAGCGATGAGTAGGAATATCTACTAGTTAGTTATACAATGCTTTCGAGTGGCATACTGCAGAATATCCCACGCGTCACTTGTATTTTCTGGTATACACACGAGCCTTAAAGGGAGGCTGTCACGCACTTGCGCAGCTGTTCTGCGCATCTCAAAACAAAGAAGTATCGTCCCGTAACGACGGCCAGCGAAGGCTGAAAACCACGAAAACAATCCGTTTTAATCTCGCTATTTCTCGATCCATCAGCCCAAATGTTTATGTTTTACATATGATATTCTTCAATAGTTTTCTGATAGGATGGTCTAAATAGTTTTGCTCAGTGATCGTTCCTGGAGCATGCGCGTATCGTGACAGCCTCCCTTTAAGGCAAGTACGTATGATAAGAAAATACAAGAAAGTGATAAGTGGGACGACCTGCAGTATGCCATTCGAAAGCATTGTATAACTATTTTATGCCACGCAACTGAAAACTAAAGGCAACGTTTTACGTATATGTAGTAAACGATGAGGAAGGTTGAGTGGAATACCGGTCTTTGCAGACGCGTTTACATAAGGCAAGAATCGTAGCCGACGACCTATTGATTACATATTCGCTAGCGGGAAATGTTCGATTGTTACCTTGCCCTCGGGATCTGGTGTCTCGTAGCCGACGACCTATTGATTACATATTCGCTAGCGGGAAATGTTCGATCGTTACCTTGCCTTCGGGATCTGGTGTCTCGTAGCCGACGACCTATTGATTACATATTCGCTAGCGGGAAATGTTCGATCGTTACCTTGCCCTCGGGATCTGGTGTCTCGTAGCCGACGACCTATTGATTACATATTCGCTAGCGGGAAATGTTCGATCGTCACCTTGCCCTCGGGATCTGGTGTCTCGTAGCCGACGACCTATTGATTACATATTCGCTAGCGGGAAATGTTCGATCGTTACCTTGCCCTCGGGATCTGGTGTCTCGTAGCCGACGACCTATTGATTACATATTCGCTAGCGGGAAATGTTCGATCGTTACCTTGCCCTCGGGATCTGGTGTCTCGTAGCCGACGACCTATTGATTACATATTCGCTAGCGGGAAATGTTCGATCGTTACCTTGCCTTCGGGATCTGGTGTCTCGTAGCCGACGACCTATTGATTACATATTCGCTAGCGGGAAATGTTCGATCGTTACCTTGCCTTCGGGATCTGGTGTCTCGTAGCCGACGACCTATTGATTACATATTCGCTAGCGGGAAATGTTCGATTGTTACCTTGCCTTCGGGATCTGGTGTCTCGTAGTACTTGAGTAACATCTTTACAATTTCCACGTGACCATTTCTAGCAGCCTCGTGGAGAGGAGTGAAACCTTTCTGTAAAACAAACAGGTAGCAACTTAGAAACGACAAAAATAACAGCAACAACAACAACGACAACATCAACATCATCATCAACAATAATAATAATGACATTAATAATACATATAGCATTACACAAAGTTTTACAATCTTACAATCACTTAACTTAACTCAAATCACTTAACTCAAAAACCGGCATTAGCATTAACACCTTAATCATCAGCATCAGCATTACAACAAACAAAATGAACAACAGCAGAATCATCTTCATCAACAATAACAGCGACAACAGCAACAACAGCCTCATCAACAACAACAACAGCATCAACAACAACAGCAACAGCAACTACTACAACAACTACTACAACAACTACTACAACAACAGCAAAAACAGCAATAACAACAACATTAACAATAACTGCAACAACTACAACACCAACTACTACAACAACAACATCATCGACAACAGCAATAACTACAACAACTACAACTACAACAACAACTACAACAACCACATCATCAACAACAGCAATAACAACAACAGCATCAACAATACTACAACAACAACTACAACTACAACAACAACATCATCATCAACAACAATAACTCTAACAACAATAACTACAACAACTACTACTACTACAACAACAACATCATCAACAACAACAACAGCAATAACAACAACATCAGCACTAACATCAGCACCGACATCATAGTTATTAGCATACCACATTAATAATCAGCATCAGCATCTTAATCACCACCACCAAATTCATCAAAATTATCAACAACATCATCGTCACCATCATTACTCAATAACAACAACTGGAAATCGAGGAAACTAAGGATCGTCCAACGTTAGAGAATCCAAGAGCTATTTGGATTCCCGGATTATAGCGCCTTGATTCCAGATTATACCAGGGCCTGACATTATCGCTAGGTGCCATTGACAATGTCGCCAAAAAGCAATATTTAGTCGCCACGTAAGCGTGGATTTAAGCCGATCTTAGAAAGAAAGGGGGCCACTTGGCGTCTAGCTTCAAAATTTTGGTCGCCAATCCCCCAGATTTAGTTCTCGCCATTGGCGACCCTATGGTCACACATCGGCCCCTGTTATATCCCCCTGGATTCCGGATAAAAGAGAAACGACTGGATTTCGACTTAGAAAGATAGGGGGCCACTTGGCGACTAGCTCTAAAATGTTGGTCGCCAAGCCCCCAAATTTAGTCCTCGCCATTGGCGACCCTATGGTCACACATCGGCCCCTGTTATATCCCCCTGGATTCCGGATAAAAGAGAAACGACTGGATTTGGATTCCAGAGACCGGATTCCTGATTCCAATAGCTTGAAGCTCACAAATAGTTGCATTCTCTGACATGCGTTGATATGCAAATCGAGCCTCGTGCTTGTTGTT
Organism: Scolanthus callimorphus; assembly: GCA_033964015.1. Classification (NCBI taxonomy): domain Eukaryota; kingdom Metazoa; phylum Cnidaria; class Anthozoa; order Actiniaria; family Edwardsiidae; genus Scolanthus; species Scolanthus callimorphus. Next base: position 14,861,053 of record CM066925.1, on the reverse strand, counting down.
ATAGCGGAGCTCATTAGCGTCCGAAGGCCGCAGAGCGGAGCACCATAGGTATCGCAGGAAGAATACAATAAAACTCCGGTATACGATCGACTTCATTTTTCATGGTTCAACGGTATTCCCATTTGGGTATCGGGGGCGCGTCCGTGTCTGCGCGCCCCTTCCACAGGCAACCCCAAAACCGTTCATTTCGGCGGGAAAATACTGTGCGTCCGTTAACAGAAAAATATGTAACCGGGAGCTCCGCTTTTAGCCAGTGGCTAATTATATATTACCTTGTTCAGTATCATCACATTAGCTCCATGCTCCAGTAACGTGGCCGCCAGTTCCTCGTTGCCTTCCCGTGCAGCGATGTGAAGTGGCGTGCATTTGTTCTGTGGGGAAGGAAACGACAGGGAGATTCAGACCCCGTTCACACGACACCGGTACAATTCTGGTACGGTACCGTCGCGCGTTCACACGGGACCTGCGGTACCGGACCGATTTGGCACGACTAGGCCGTGTGAACACTGTTGCAAAACGTGCCAGAATTGTACCGGTACCGTATGAACTCGCGACGGTACCATACCAAAATTGTACTGGTCCGGTTTTGTACCGGCGGTCTCGTGAGAACGGGGTCCCAAAGAAGCGTTTGCTACAAATCTACATTGCCCTGTGTTTGTCATTGTTCCTATTGTAAAGCCATAGCTTGTTCCGTTGCAGAAGTGTCTGGGAGGAGTATCAATATTAACAGCCTCAGTCAGCAGCTATTTTGGCAGCCTAGCAACATATCGAGTCAGAGAAAGCATCCATTTCCATCGGCGGATTTAGGGAATGTAGATGATTAAATTTCGAGATATCTGCAAGCAATTCTACTCCCAATATTGAGTGAAAACGATAACAAAGAGTAGCTGACATGTTTCATAAATGTATGGAATTCACTTTAGGCATGACCGATGGTAGGTATGACCGTGGTATTTTTAGGGGTTAAAATCGGCGATCCGGTATTTTTTAGTGAATTTTTTAACTAAAATTGTTCGCTGAAGAAGGTATTTTAGGACCCAGGAGTATTTTTTGGGGTGGAAATTTTTTCTGACAGGTACTTTTTAGGGTGGAAATTTGGGCTTCCCAACGGTCATCCCTACCATTTTAACCTTCAAGTCCCCCCCCCCCCCCCCCCCCCGTGGTAAAAGCACTATAATTGTCATAATTCCCTTAGTTAACTTTTATGTTTTGACTATTGACTCGATCCTATGCCACTGTTTCAAGCATTTACGACCCACTCTTATGGTGAATTAATTGACTCTTATCAGTCTGTTAACTATAAATCACTCAAAGTTATTGCTTTAAATTCACTAAACAAGCGGATGGAATTGAATGCTTTCTCTGGGTCAATATTTTCAGGCCACCAGTTTCTGTTAGCAACACGTCTGTGATAACAAGTGAGAATTCAGACCATAACGACCGCAAAATTACTAAAACAATCCATTCATGCCATTCTATTAAGATAAAAGACACTGAATGAATGCTTCAAAAGCACAATTGAATGGTTATTTAACAACTGCAACGGAAAATAAAACTTCCTAGAGGCTTTGTGGAACATAACAATAGTAGAAATTCTGAACAACTTTTAAAAAATAAGAAAAGAATATGAAATTTAATCTTAACCACTAGCTCGAAATGTGTGTGGTTTTCACTTAGTTCTTATGTCTAAAAAATATGCTAACAGATGCGAAGAAAATCACAAAATGACACAAACATGTATCATGAATTTTCCGAGATAAAACGGTGTTAATAATTTCCAATCAAATGTGCTAAAAAGTTAAAAATTAGAAGAAAGTTTTAAATTTCACAAGCTGACATTCGTTTTAAAGATTTCGCTCTAGCCTTTCTATCATTCTAGGTCAATTTGGTTTCTTGGTGTAGTTGCCAATCTTTTTTCAAGTACGAATTTTCATATTAAAAGACAATTCTAACTGATGTACGAGGCAATATAATTTCAACTTATCCGCTAATAACTGAGTATTTTTTATAGACATTTAAAACACAGTCAATTTTATGTGCCATAAAAGACAGCAGACACATCAATAACATTGATATATTATATTAATGAGAAAAAATTAAGGCATACTTGTTCAAGCACGATATAACTCTGTACCAATGCCGCTTGTTTCGCTGCCTGAATCTCGCGCTCTCTTAACATCGCACGCCGATGCACGAACGAGTAAATCATGGCAGAAATCGCCACGACAGTAAACACGGACCCAAAGGCTTCAACAGCACCGATGTTTTGATAATCCACAGCCATTAAGATTCTTCTAGTCAACCATTTTTCTCTCAAACAGTCCTCTAGACTGCACTGGTAAAATCTACATAAATTCCGCTTCACCGGTCTCCATTTCAGGATGAAAGACGGGAATGAATATTCATACTAAAACCCAACACAATGAACAGATGACTGCGTTTTGGTTTTCGGCTTAGAGTTGCTAAGAATGATGGACTATTGATGAGCTTTCCATACTCAACTCAGCTGATTCACTACTGCCATTTTCATAATTCTGTGAGAACTCCCGCTCAACATTTCCGAACGCCAAACTGCGTTTTGGCTTCCCCGTCAATCAAACCTTTTAACAGACGCATTGACTTTTTCTAAGTTTCGTTTGCATTTTATGGTGAAAGACTTGGTTTTGAAGCCTGGCCAGTCCTTGTCAGTTCAAAAAAACCTCTCAAAGCCGCGTGAAATCACCCAGAGCTGTTCACTCGTTTGATTGACGGAAGCCAAACCGCGGTTTGTTAGTTGGCGTAGAGTTCGCAGAATTATGAAACTGGCAGTAAATGAACATAATTTAAAAAATAGTCGAGGAAACAATGAATTAACGTTGAAGGGTCACGCATGTCGAAACTCGCCGCTCACGAGAGACGATTAAAAACATCAGTAGGAATCAAACTGCTATTTGTTTAAGGAAATGAGTCTGACAGTAGGACTTGGTGAGTGACTCGTTTAATGTCTTTAACAATATTGCTCTTTTATGTCGATATAATTTAAGAGGATTGTTTTTCTTTAACCCTGCACTTAGCACGCTTATTCACCACGCATACATACTCTTTAGTTTAGAAAAGATACGAGAAAGTTCAACGTTTACAGCACATTCAAAAACGCTGCACGAACCACATGCTACATATCACACAGACCGCAAAGGGTTGCGGGAAGAAGGTAATTTAAATCTCTTCTGAATTACTTTTGTTGAGTTACCACTTTTTCTGTTTTTCTGTTTCGCTAGGCAAACCATCTAAGTCAATCACCTACTTGCCCTGTTTCGCCTAGAGTTGTCAATTGGGTTTTCGTTGCAGAAAGCCAGTTGACTGCACTAGGCGAAACAGGGCAAGAACCTGATTGGCTTAGATTATTTGACTGGCAGAACAGCAAAACCCAAATCCCAAACTCAAAGCGACGTTTTGAAAATGCGAAGCACGAAACAACGAGCTAATTGTTTGTCTGCGAGCCGGCTCTCCTGTGTAGCGGGAAGGGAAAGACACAGGAATCCCGCGTGCCCAAAAAATCAAATATTCGAAGAAAAAAAAAACACTTGAGAGCCGGCTCGCAGGCAAGCTAATTAACAATTATTCCTCTCGCCCTCATGGCCTCTGAGTCAATAGCCCATGAGGCTGAAAGCCGAACTCAGAGGCCATGAGAGCGAGAGGAATAATTGTTTTAGACAAATCACACTAGTGGGTATTTTATGGTCTGGTCATTTGCCATTTTCTGGCTTTCAAATCCGACACTTTTCGCTAGTAGTAGGCTATAACTTATAGCCTACTAGTAGCTCAACCAATCAGAACGCAACATTGACAATAGACCACAAGTGTGATTTGACTAATTGTGTTTAGAACATGAATTTACCTTGTCAACAGAATCCGGTGAAGCGCCGTGGTCCAGTAGTAGATTGTCATCTCAAGGTTCTTAGTTCTGACTGCAATATGAAGCGGCGTCTCGCGATCCTAGAGAAAAATCAAAGCACGTTATGGTTAACTCGCGGAGACCATTGCTTTATTCATCGGCGGCATGCATAGTAACGTAATACGGCGAAGTTTTAACTTGAAAGTTTTATCAAACTTTCGTTATTAGTTTGCTTCCATTGTTGCCCTGCTTTACGTTATGTAAAAATGTTTCTGATTTGTAGATAAAGAGCAGAAATGTTATGCAAAAAGTTGAGAAGACAGAAATACCAAGAATCTCAGCATAGTACTGCCGTTTGCGTCCATCCATGAAGCGTGACGATTTTTTCGCGTTGGTTTACGTTTCAAACGTGCACGTTTTGTCGAGAAGTAGTCGCGTTTCTCGCTTGCTGATTGGCAGTAGTTTATTTTTCAGCCAATCAGAGAGCGAGAAATGTGGCTACTTATCGACAAAACGTGCACGTTTGAAAAGGAAACCAACACGAAAAAATCGTCACACTTCATGAATGGACGCAACCAGTAAGTTTTAGCACAGCTGTCTGATTCAAAACAGTTTAAAAGCAAACAATAACAGGTAAATGACAAATATAGCTCTTTTTAAAATAAGTACCACGTTTATAAGAACGTTGAGGGTCAGATTTGGTAAACATGGCTCTGGTTCAATTCAGCGTATAAAGAACATTAGATGTCTCACTTCCACACTTTTAATTTTCCGTGTCATTAACCGAATTCACACTACAGACGAGTAGACGAGATTTTCGTCAGAAAAATTTCATGTCGTGTGATCACAGAAGAACAGGGAACCACGTTCAAGACTAGAAACTCGTATCAGATTGGAAACTCGTCTCTAGTGTGAACAGCTAATAAAAGAGCATAGACCCAAACCACACTTGTGTATGAATTGCTAAGCTTCTGCTCATCTTCTAGTCATTATTTTGGACTTACAACCTTTAAGAAACTTTTGAAATTTGAGGCTTGAGCGATGGTTGGAAATATCACAATTTTGCGAAAAATCAGCTGGGTTTTATCAAACACCATTTTTTTTATTTTACCTATTTCTATTGCCAGAAGGTTTGACAAACAAAAGTGGAAAAATTAGGAATAAACCTGAAAAGATAGGAAAACAACTTGACCTAATGTGTGTGTAGACTGAGTTTTATTATCAGGAAAGCTACCCATGGCATGAATGTGCGAGCGTAAGGATTTTAGGCCTTTTGTGTTGCATCTGCATCGCCTTTATGGCTTATCGTGACCTGAATCAATCCGTTATTGTTTTCACTAATTGAATGGACACTTCAACTTTGCTGGGAATTCACTTGTGAATCTTTCACATATAAGACCACTTCACGGTATTCAATTAGCAACAAGAAACAATCAGGCTTTTCAAGGACTGAAAAGTTCAAACAGTACTTTGTACCGAATACAAAGTTTCTTATCTATTGTACTTCTTGAAATGAGAAGGTTTAGGTTTAGAGGCAATAAAAGACTTAACACGAATAACTGCCCCGAGTCATGAAATAATAAAATGGTAGTTTGATGTATCGAGCAAAGGAGCGGCGATTTCGCAGAAAAAAAAAATATCATTTCAATAATTTCACAGCTCAGTAAAGCATTATTAAACATAAAGATAGAATCAGCTACATAATTCAAAATAAAATTCAAGTTGTTGGTATTGGAAATACAACATCGTCAAATAATGTATTAATTGTGCGAACGTGAAGACTTCTAGAATTTGACGAATATATACTTTTGGCGTGCAAAGATTGTTCGAGAATTATACAACCGAGAACCTCCTGCTCCATCTTTAATGTGTAAGAAAAGTTTAGACAAAATAGAAAAGGAGTGTTGGAAATCAAAGGAATTCAGCCGCACAAAAAATTACCAATGAAAATCAAACATTATGAAAAACAGGGGATGAAAACTTGAGAGGATATACTTGAAATAAATACATGTGACTGAGATGCAAACTCTACGCCCTTTTATAGATGTTATCCTTACTCTTCTAAGCTTTCATAAGAGTCAATTCTACTACTAATACTCAAAACTGTTACCTTATACGAGTCAGTTGCGTTATAACATTACTTACTTTGGAATCGTAAACCAGAACAGCGTTGTTCTAGGCCGATATATTTCACATAACACCAACGATCTGTTGAATTCTCAGTTCGTTGTAGCTGTCTAGAGAACTGTTGAGCAAAGGCCCGACTAGAATTGCTTATCTAGTTGTTCATTTATTGATGTCTATTTTATCTTTCTATAGTCTTGATTGGACGAAAGATTGAAAAACTAATGAAATTCACTACTGGAAAAACCTCAGACGACAATCACAATTTACAAGAAGTTACAACATAATTTTTAAAAGCAGCGAATGGGATTGCTTGGATTTTCGAACTAATGTATGAGTTGCATTAGCAAAAAGAAATAAAAAGAAAACATAAACTTAATTTCCCTCTACATTATCACTTTAATGAGAATTTGACTTGAAATGGAAAATAGTAGAGTTCATAATAATTTCATTATATAGAAAAAAACTGATCTCTTCTAAAAACGAATTATTCTTTGTTGCATCTTTGTTTCATTTCTTTTCGTTCGGCTGCTGTAGCACACAGGTCACTTAGGAAAATATACATTGTGCACTCTGACTTTAAAAAAGTAAATAAAATACATAATAGATGTAAAACGATTTATAAAGTTTCAAAATGTTCCCTTTCTGTGACATGATAACACCTTCCACTTTCCTTTATATTGTTTTTTGTATAGTTGTATTTTCACGTCTGTTTGTAAGTATTTATTATCTTTATTATTTCTACAAATGGCATTTACAAGGGAGAGGCTAGCTATAGAGTTATTTTCTTTGGAACTACGTTCCTTCGAAAACAAAATAAAAACAATTGCCATTAGCCCTAGGGTCGACACTTTTTTCCACATTATAACTTCACTAAAGACTGCAAAAGCTAGTGATGGCCAAATATGTGTCCATGATAGTTTATGATAGTTTTTGGTTATAAATCAAAGAACACAGTTTGCTCAAACCATGAAATCACCTGAATGGCATTTTTATACCACATTTAATCCTGCCTCACTTTCTCGCTTCTTATTTTAAGTTTCAAAGAAAACAAACCATATACATTTGAGTATGAATTTGTAAGCTTCTGTTTATGTTTCCAGGTGAATTTATCTACCATGCTAATGAAGCCATTTCAACTGGGGTAACTCGATTTGTATTATTGCTCCTTCATTTTTGAACTTGAGCCTCAAATTCCGGAACAATTAAGATCGAGCATGGGCAAAATTTAAATATAAACCAAGATAAGTGCTTTATATTTTCTCTCCTTTTACTTGCAAATTGAGAAGTTGTAAAGAATATTTTTATCCTCAAATTCGGAGAAAAAGAGTATTCAGTTTTTTTCAACTTCTTGGTCAGTTGTTCGGCAAAATATAAATCAAGCTAAGCGTTTTTGTATTTTCTCTCTTTTTAATTGGAACTTGAGAAGTTGTTAACAATATTTTGAGCCTCAAATTCGGGGGAAAAGAGTATTGAGTTTTTTTCAACTTCTTGGTCAGTTGTTCGGCAAAATATTAAAATATGAATCAGAGAAGTTGTTAAGAATATTTTGAGCCTTAAATTCGGGGAAAAGAGTATTCAGTTCTTGGTCAGTTGTTTTGCCAAAAGTACAAAGCAATAAATCAAGCAAAGCGCCTTTGCGAGATCCGTCTTTTACCTGTGATTTGGCGTCCACTGCAGCCCCGTTTCTCAGCAGAAGTCGCACAATCGTGATTTGCTTCCGTCTACAGGCAATATGCAGTGAAGTTTCACCTCTCTGAAATAATACCATAAAACCACAAATAATTAGGCTGTCAAGCAAAACAATAGAGTGGTTTTAGGTCAACCTACAGTTTTTATAAAATGCCCTACTTTGATGGCCACTCAGCAACGCAGTCAATAAAAAGAAAGAAACTTTGTTTATGTGATTTGGACAAGAGAAGTTGCCACGAATCGAATCTGTTTCTGGCCATTTTATTGGGTTTTCATAAATTCTGCGATTCCAACTTTTTATTCCCAATCGCCAAATGGCGTTTCTGCATCCATCAACGTTTTAAACGACAGTAAAATTGTTTCTTGAAATGTCTAGACTTAAAAAAAAGATATCTAATTCTATTGAAAAACATGCGGGACTGTTTAGTCGCTTGAATGACGGATACCAAAGCGTGGTTTGGCGGTTGGGGAAGAGGAGACAGCGTTATGAAAACCGCATAAATAGCCTCGACGGCCGCTAAAATAATTAGGCTGTCAAGCTATTTTGTTTTCCGCGATGATCAGCTTAATTATTATTAGTCAGATTAAGTGGAATAAATGCGATTCTTCCTTTGCGAGTAGTCGGAGATCAGAGTGCGGCTTGTTTTCCGCACAATTGAAACTAAAACCCAATTTTGTCAACTGGAATTTGGTAAGGTTTTGATTCAAAGTGCATTCTTCATTTCGTTCTTGTAAAACACACATTTGCGTAACCATAATTACAACATTGCTCTCTGGCGATTGAAAATGTACAATGGCAAAGCCAGTTAATGTGATTTCGCTAACAGTACACTATTAGCGGAATTTGATTTACTCTATTTAAAAAGATTTTTAATGCCATTTAGTTATCGGTAACTTTGTCATTAATCTCCTCAAGGTTTGTTTGTCGCATTAATACATCTTTCGGCTCCTACTATAATACGCGTCGGTACGGAATTTCTTTTCACTCTTAACTCTTCTAAAAACAGATTAAACCACGTGCTTGGATGTCAAGCCCGAGACACACAGATGCTTTCCAAACAGCAGGCTGTCTGTGGTTTTGGCGGGAAAAGCCGACGCGCGCGCGTATTTTGTTACAATGTCGATTATTTCCCGCCAAAAGTACTTACCACGTTAGTAATGTCAGGCGAGCCGCCGTGTTGCAGGAGAATGAGAACCAGTGTGACATTTCCATAATACGTGGCTACGTGCATGGGGGTTTGGCCACCCTGTGTAATAAAACATTAGCAGAATTCAATTCAACATTTGAATCAACTTTTGTTAAACGCGCAACGATCGAAGATTTGAATGTAGACTGCTTGCTGTCCCTTCTTTGGCGAACTTCCGTGGAAACGAGCGCGTGAAAAAAACAGCGCCGAAGACAATGATGGCGTGAAGTGCCGAAGTCACGAGCGAGCGCCGCGTTCTCGTGCCCTTTCTTGGCGCTCTCTGGGCGCTCCTCCCTGGGCGCTACTCTCTGGGCGCTACTCTCTGGGCGCTACTCGCGGAGCGCTCCTCCCTGGGCGCTCCTCCCTGGGCGCTCCTCTCTGGGCGCTACTCGCGGAGCGCTCCTCCCTGGGCGCTCTTCCCTGGGCGCTCCTCTCTGGGCGCTACTCCCTGAGCGCTCCTCCCTGGGCGCTCCTCCCTGGGCGCTCCTCTCTAGGCGCTCCTCTCTGGGCGCTCCTCTCTGGGCGCTCCTCTCTGGGCGCTCCTCTCTGGGCGCTTCTCTCTGGGCGCTCCTCCCTGGGCGCTCCTCTCTGTGCGCTCCTCCCTGAGCGCTCCTCTCTGGGCGCTCCTCTCTGGGCGCTCCTCCCTGGGCGCTCCTCTCTGGGCGCTACTCGCGGGGCGCTCCTCTCTGGGCGCTCCTCCCTGGGCGCTCCTCTCTGGGCGCTACTCGCGGGGCGCTCCTCTCTGGGCGCTCCTCCCTGGGCGCTCCTCGCTGGGCGCTACTCGCGGGGCGCTCCTCTCTGGGCGCTCCTCCCTGGGCGCTCCTCGGCGTTTCACGCGTTAGTTTTCACAGACAATCGCAAAAGAAGGGACTGCAAGCAGCCCCCATGCAATCTTACTAATGAGCCCCACCACTTTGAAACCTGTTCCGCCGTCCCTGGTGCTGAGTTCAGCACAACAGACGCGACAAGTTTGAACTTGACAAAAATGAACAAGAGAAAGCCCTCATAAAACACACATATTACCTCATTAGCAGAGTGCACATTGGCGCCGTATTTCAGCAACAGTTGGATAACTTGTTCCCTGTTCTTTTTGCACGCAACGTGAAGCGGAGTGAAACCATTCTAAGAAAGAAAAACAGATCCAATGTTGAAACAAGGGGCTGGACAACAAAAATGCATTTTGAAGAGAAAACAGATGGGCACCTTTCTTACAAACAGACATTCAGCTGGGGAAACCCTCTTATAGACGGGAGCATCTTTCATTTAGCGCGCTGAAGTCGTAACTACCTACCCTGGCCCTTGCATCAGTGTCCGCACCCTTGTCAAGCAGTAATTGGGCAATGTCCACGTGACCGTAATGTGCTGCGATGTGAAGAGGGGTCAGGCCATTCTAGAACAAATAATCAAGCACCAAAATGGTATTTTAGAATGAATGATCAATAATGTGAGAAGTAGTATTTCTAGAATGAAATGGGTTTTCATCACTTTAAGCCACTCCTTTGTCATTGTTTTTGTTCGCTACTAGAAGACGAATTAGATATAGAAATCTCGAAATAACCATGTACAAAGAAAGTTTGATATTTCATTTACTGAATTCAATCGAAAATATTGCACTAAATCCCATAAACAAGTTGATGGAAATGGATACTTTCTCTGATACGGTACGTTGCTAGGCTAACAAAATGGCGGTTATAGAAACGAATGTTCAAATGCGAGTCAGTATAAGAATCATCTCTCAAAGAGCAGGCAGGCCACTAAAGAAGGAATAATTTAAAGGTCTTCTAGAACGAATGGGTATTCTAGAACAAATGATCACTGAAACTGTACTAACCGTTGCTACAGCATTGACAGGGGCCTTGTTTTCTATCAGTATATCTGACGTCTTGGGGTGATTCCCTTGGCAAGACATGTGGAGTGGAGTTAGGCCATGCTGAAAGGAAATTGAAAACAAATAAATGCTACATAATCTTTTATACCACAACGCGCGCGTTTCTCGAATTCTGATTGGCTCTCAGCCGTGGGTACATAAAAGTATGTACCACGGAACGCGCCATCATCAGCGCGCGGGCTAAAAAACAACCAACGAAAACATCGTTTTGCCGAGCGCGCGCGCTGTTTTGTATTATTTTTGCCTTTTTGTTGTGGTATAAAACAAATGTCCTCTGATTTTCCGTGGTATGTCCTCTTATATACACCAAGGAATGACGTAATATAGCGGTCAAAATGTACTGCGGACCCACTCGGCTGCGCCTCGTGAGTCCACAACATTTTGACCACTTTATTACGTCATTCCGTGGTATATAAGAGGACATACCACGGAAAACAGAGGACATTTGTTAAATGTAATAGTTGTAATAATAAAAAATTTTAATGTTCAGAAAGGAGCTTTTTCGAACGTTTTTCAGGAGCATTTCAGGGCAATTTTCAGTCTTCTCAGTCAATCTGTTATAGTGGGTGCGAGTAAATGTTCAAATTCGTTTCTTTTTCCGCAAGGTTTGTTCGAAATTCCAGGACATTCATAGACTTTCCACGAGTACAATATAAATCCAGGACCTGTACAAACGAGGTTGACAGCCTATCCCCATGGGCTTTCGCAAAAATCCAATCCCTAAAAGATATGACATCCCTACCCCTAAAATAATGATCCCAGCCCCCGCGCCCCGGAGGCAATTCAAAAAATACTATGTACTATAAGGAGCCGAATTACACGGCAAAAGCCGTATACACGGTTGAAAGCCGTTACACTGTACGAAACCGGTTACGAACCGGTTTAGCGCGCGCAGTTGAATGGCTTCCCGATCGTGTGCTAGTCAAAAAACGTACGTTTTCTCATTGCTCGCATTTTCCTCTCCCCTGCGGGGCTCGGAATAATACGCCCGCAACTAGTACAGTATCTGCCCTTATTATATAGCTCGTGTTTATTCTATCAAAGCGCGCGCTCTGATTGGTTCTATCATGGTCACGTGGCGGGCTACAAAAAAATGTAGCCCGCGCGGGCTACAATTAAAAAATTGTTGACCGCGCGGGCGACATCGCTAGAGCGAGAAATTTCGGCACACTATTTTTACCGTATTTTCTTTTTGCTATATAATAAAACACGTCGACTTCGTCTCGGGAAACATCGAGATTCTCGGGAAAACAAAACTCGCTGTTTCCCTCGGAAGCAGTCATTAAGTGTATAGTATTACCGTAAGAAAAACATCTAATAAGATATATGTACCTTGGTCCTGGCCGTGAGCGAGGCACCTTTCTGTATAAGGTATTCCACCACCTTCTCGTGCCCATCCCGTGCTGCACAGTGCAATGGAGTTAAACTATCCTTGTTTGGGATGTCAACTTTTGAGCCTCTTTCCACCAACAGGGTTACAAGGTTGAGATGACCGTACTTAGCAGCAACGTGCAAAGGTGCAATGATGTAGTTCTGGAAATAAGAGTATATTAATGAGTACCCTGCAAGCAGAGGTTTTTCCTTTGTTATCTCGCCCCCGGAAAAGGTGAAAAACCAAAACAACTACGCGAATGCATGACACGCGACTAACTTCGTTTAATGTTAAAAGAATGACAGAAAGAAGCTATGCTAGAAGGGCAATGAGTTTTGGGGTAGGTAGATTTATGATCAGAAAGTTGTTATCTACAGTATACCTTGGTTTTGTAGTCAATTGTAGCACCATTCTGTATGAGAACTGTGGCCACATTTAGATTACCATACTTGGCTGCTATGTGTAAAGGTGTAAAGCCATTCTGTAAGTTGAGAAACAGAAAGGGTTAGTGGAGTCCCGTACCAAGGCGTTACTTTTTGCGTCTTGATTTCGATCGTTTTTCATTAAAATAATTTTGGAAGGCGTAGGAACTGAGAATGTGAATGGCGTGAGCGCGCAATGGATTACGCGAGAACCAGTGCTCATGATTTGGTAAACCTATTTCCCAGGGCCGTAGCTAGGGGGGGGGGGGGGGGGGGGGGGGGAGGGGGGTCCAGAGGTGCATGTGACCCCCCGCTCTTTTTAGAAGAAAAATACAGTAAACATTAAGAAAAATATCGGTAAGCTGGAAAAGGACACCAAACATTTGTACAGATGTGACCACCCCCCCCCCCCCCCCCCCCCCTTCTTAAATCCTGGCTACGCCCCTGTTTTCTCCCATGACGCATCGCGGGCTACAACGGATAGTTATGACGGTGCAAACGTTCTGAAATAGGTGTAAGTACATGTAGCCTGAATTCCATTCGTCACTTCGTTCTCGATCGTACTTCACTTTGCAAGTGGAGACGTCTGAACTTTCTCATCAAGAGATTTTCTCACCCGTTACGTAATCATAGTCAAGTAAAAAAACGTTACTTTTTTTACAATTTTTCCAAGACAACGCACGCCTTCGTCAACAGTTGTGGCGCCTGGTTGTCGTGGATTGCGGGTTTTTGCACGCTTTGCATGCGTTTCTTACTGTGAAACTCAACCAATCAGATTCTACTGACCGATTTTGGGTAAGTAATTACGTAAGGATGAGAAAATCTCGGTGAATACAGACGTCTCCTCTCGCAAAGTGAGGTATTATCGAGAGCTAAGGGACTGTGTTGTAGCCCGCGGTGCGTCATGGGAGAAACAAAGAAGAACGGAATTCTCATGTTAACCCAATACAAAATTTCTTGCGAGCGATGTATTGTAGAATCATTTGGCATAAGCAGGGTGATAAGTTTGGCTATTTATCTGAAAAAACAGTTTCCATGATTCTGTTTTGGTATACATATTTGCTCCCATGATGCATCGCGGGCTACAACAGATAGTTGTGACGATGCAACCTTTTCTTAAAGAGCCCGTGTCAGCCACTCCTTTGTTATTGTTTTCGTTCGCAATTAGAAGTCGAATTGCGTGTAGAAATCTTTAAATCAATATCAAAAAACAAAGTTTCAGATTTGACTTGCCAAATTCAATCGAGAAAATTGCTCTACATTCTCTACATTAGCCGATGGAAATGGATGCTTTCTCCGACTTGGTATGTTGCTATGTTGTCAAAATGGCGGCTGACAACTGTAGGTGTATGTGGACTGAGATGCTTTGAAAGCTAAACGCACCGGTGCCTCTACGTCCGGTTGATGTCCTTTCTGGAGCAGCAGCTTGGCAGCTTTAGCAAAGTCTTTTCTTGCAGCTGTGTGCAATGAGCGGTACCCTTTCTATAAAGCAGAAGATAACATGATATGTTAGACACAGCAAATTGTCAGAGCGATCGAGAGTTAAAGGGGCTGTGTCACGATTTTAGCACACTTTTGGTGATGTAAAAAACATACAAATAACTGATGGATAGCCAAAATACTAGTCTAGGTTTGTTTAATAGCCCTTTAACTACAAATCGATCATGATTGTAGGCTTCACGGACCTATTACAGAGCGGATGGATACGGATTGCAACAATGAGTTTTTGAAATCTTGCCAGGATGACAAGTTTTTAAAGTTTGAATTTACATCAAAATGTGCTTGTAAATCGGCAGTCTTGTCGCTAAAACTTGCCTACATAACCTATTAGGCTAATACCAAGTGAAATAAGTGATTTGGGGATGATTACATATAAATTTAGAGCTGTATTTACAAATTTATTCAAACGACCGTGACAGAGCCCCTTTAAGGGATGGCTGAAATTCAGTCTTTTATGGGTGATCTTGATCTGCAATAAGATTTGAGGGAGATTGGTATCTTTTAGGGCCGAAATATGTGTCCAAATTGTTTGTCTCATGATGGAGCTTTCAAAAACCGTGTAAGAAAGAGAGAAATTACTCGATGAGAAGACGATAAATTAGACAACATGTAAGGCAGCATTTTAATCAAAGACGGAAAATTCTTTAAGGGTATCTTTTAGGGTAACACATAATTTGAGCCACGCCCTTTTTGGTATCTTTTAGGGGTGAAACTGAAAATTCTCGACAATCATCCCCAATCATCCCCCCGGATCCCCAGCTTACCCTAGCATCATGATGGAGCAGAATTGCCACAACTTTCTCATGACCTTGCTGAACAGCTACATCTATTGGTGTGAAGCCATCCTTGATAGAAACAAATATGGCAAGTCAGTCATGGGAGAGCATGACATTACCATGGCAATATCATGTAAATCTGAATCCATGGGATTGATTCTGGCTTTTGTCCAACAATCTTGAACCGTGCAAAGTCAACAATCTCCGTCCAAAGTTTTGAAGCATTCTCAAGACTCACGACAATGTCTATAAAAATGCCTCCATCATTTGACAACTTTTCTTCCCTATTCATCACATCACAGGCAAGTTGAGCTTTGGCCAAACAGCCCATCAACCTCCATCCAAAGTCTTGAATCATTCTCAAGACTCAAGCCAATGTTTGTAAAATGCTTCCATCACCTAACAACCTTTCTTCTCTATTCATCACATCACAGGCAAGGAGAGCTTTGGTCCAACAACCTCTGTCAAAAGTCTTGAAGCCTTCTCAAGACTCAAGACAATGTCTATATAAAGTACCTCCATCACTTGACAGCTTTTCTTCTCTATTCATCACAACACAGGCAAGGAAACCTCTGTCCAAAGTCTTGAATCATTCTCTTACCTCAGTTGTTGCCTGCTGGTTCGCACCATGAGTAAGGAGAACCTTGACAACATCTGCATGCCCTTCTTGTGCAGCCATGTACAGAGGTGTGAAGCCATTCTACAGACAAATAAAATGAGTTGTTGATACTGTAGGCATAGGAAGAAAGATCCATGGTTGATACAATTCAAAGAAGACAGAAAGCATGGCTCGGGCACACCCTCCGACACAGAGATTTGCTAGTTCTAATGCTCGAAGGAAGAGTGGAGGGCAAGAGGCCTCCAGGTAGAAGAAGACGTGGCATGCTGGATTTTGTAAAGCGGCAGGAGGGCTCCTACGAGACAGGTTGAGAGTAGGTTTCTATAGGGTCCAGACCTACCTTATGGCAGACCACCAGAGAGGGAGAGGCATAAAATGCTTTCAGTCCCTTCTTTTTCAAGTGTCCATAAATTTAGAATAATCCCTTCTATGCATGCATATCTGATACTACTCCACCCATAAAAACAGACAGGGGTGCTCATCAGGAATTTTGTTTTAAGTCTATATCAAATTGTGTGTCATCAACAGCAATTTTATATGCACTTTAATAATTATGTATCCATCACTCCAACGCAAATAATGTCCATGTACCTGAGCCTTGGAATTAACAGCTGCATTGTTCTCTAATAACACTTCTACTGCTCCTCTCTGACCAGCTAGAGCACCAATATGGAGGGCAGTATTGCCTTTCTGCAAAGGGAAAATTATCAGCAATATAAGACACCATAAAAGCTGCCCTCAGGGCATGCAAGTGGTTGATGTTGGACTGAGAGGGAAGGGTCAGGGTTACACAAGAGGGCATAGTCAATGCCTGGCACCTGTCAGTAGATACAATAATATACAACAGAATGGATAGGGGGGAGAATTGCAAAATGTGCTCGAAAAGCAAAATTCAGGAGTGTAGCCAGTGGGAGGGCCCAGGGGGCCAGAGCCTTCCCTTTTAGCAACCAAAAATACAGTAAATGTATGGGACATTATTTAAAATAGGAGAAAATGTCCTACAAAGGGCTCCTGGGCCCCCTCCTATTAAAAATCCTGGCTACACCCCTGACATTGTACTAGCCCATATTTTTGACCGGGGATGATCGTCGTATCTTTTAGGGGTTAAAATCACGGGGCCTTGGTCTCTTTTAGGGGTGATCTTAATCTTCAATAAAATTAGGGAGATTGGTATCTTTTAGGGCCGAAATTTGTGTCCAAATTGTTTTCTCTCATGATGGTGCTTCTAAAAACCGTGTAAGAAAGAGAGATTACTCGATGAGAAGACGATAAATTAGAAACAAACACGGGAATTTCATGATGGGTATCTTTTACCTGTTACCTGTCTCCTTCGCGCCTACTTTGCACATAAGGCCTCATCTTTAGGGTATCTTTTAGGGTAAGAAATTATTTGAGCCACGCCATGGCCCGCCATGTTTGGTATCTTTTAGGGGTGAAACTGAAAATTTCCGACGATCATCCCCGGTCAAAAAATATGTCCCCCCCACCGGGTAACAAATCTGTGTATATATTTGTCATATTTTGATGGTAGAGTTTCATGTTTGGAGTTAGAGATGGTTTCATAAACTAATTTATGATTCCAGACATGACATTTCTCTCTAGGCATAACATGCTCAAAGTTCTTAGCATTTAAGGCATGGCGATCATTTAGGCTTGACAGTTTTGGCAGGTTTGCAAGGACCATTTTAGGAAGACCCATGCCATAAAACCATGCAGCTCTGTAAATTACTCTCATTTCCTCACCTTTGTAGTAGCATTGACACTTGCTCCTCTCTTGATGAGCTCCACCATAACCTCCAAGTGGCCTTCCTTGGCCGACAGATGCAGCGCATTAAGGCCATTCTGCAATATTGAGGAAAATAAAATATAAGTCATTATAGTGGCTGTCTCCCTCGCATCCGGGCTTTGTGTCGGTCATGCAATGTGTTATAGTAGTTGTCACCTATCATGTATATAAACTTATAAAGAGGAGAAGCTCTTTCCAGCATCCGGTTGAATGTGTGGCCTTGTAACTGTTCTAAATTTGTAAAATATTCTCTTGAAGGATTGGTTATGAAATCCCCCCAAAAGAAATTGCAGGAATAAGTTCTTACCTTAGTAGAAATCACTCTCCTTCTCATATTTGCAGTTTATTTAATCATACCAGTTCAGAGTAGACATTGTAGTTCAATGCTTTTAAAAAAACTTAGCCCAGAACACAGATGCAACAAGCATTGAATTGAACCTCTGCCAATGCAACATTCGTGCATAAAGGGGCTGTCATGGTTATTTGAATAAATCTGTAAATACAGCTCTTAATTGATTCATCAATGAATCATAATACATCACTTGATATTAGCCTGACAATTTAACCAAACATACACTAGTATTTTATCGATCTGGCATCAGTTATTTGGATGTTTTCTTATCACCAAAAGTGCGCTAATATCGTGACACCACTCCTTAAATGCATTCAAATTAACACAGCTTCAATTCCATCCCCAGGGATGTCAACTCTCCCAGCCAGGAGTCTCAAGATTTTTGCATTTTTTTCTGAATTGCCATTCATATTTTACTGTATTTCTCCAAGCTTTCATTCTTGGAGTTCTCTCATATAACCTATGTATTTCATCTGAAATCCCAATGTTTCTCCCAATCTCTGAAGTCCTAGGGTTGACATCCCTTACACATCGTTCTGGTAGTATTTACTCACAGCATTGCAAGTGTGTATTTCTCCACCATCGCTCAAGAAGTTGATTACTTTATCAAGATTTCCAGCTCTTGCTGCACGCAGAAAAGCCACATCAATCTAAAATGAACATGCAGAACAAAAACATGTGAGTTAGCACTTTTTTAGGGTTGAATAATTAGAGGATTTTATTATGTTATCAAATAATAAAACCCCACTCATGATTGTAAACTGTACTTGTAAAACATTGCAGACTGCATCCTTGCAGATCAGACGTCTCACAAATTTGTGAAGTGCTTAGAGCCTATGGAATTTTAAATAATACAATATTCAATTTATTATTATAAAATTATTATTTTAAATTCAAAAATTAATATTAATTCAGTGCCTCTCAACTACATTCTTATTGTGTGAATCTAGAAAAAAATCTGTACCTTCTGCCATGGGATTTAGAAATTCCAAATGGGTGGGGGAGTCAAGTGCCTTTCATTTCTCACACAATTACACTGTATTTTTCACTGTGGATATAGCAGATTTCGTATGACTGTGAAAATTGCCACGTGCCAAGACCGTGGCCATGCCATGTCTACCTGATTTCATTTTGTATCTACAGCAGGCCAGGTACTCTGCGCGACCGGGACCGTGTCACGGCACTTTTCACAGTTATACGAAATCTGCTCTATTCCAGAGGGGTGAGGGTGGGGCTGGATATCTCAACACCTTCTGTGGGTTTATGGATGTTTTCTAGAATCATACATTACTATATTCTATAGAATACAAACAAATGTCACAACCTATTGTCCCTTATTACAGCCGATTGCGTTTGAGCGTTTTACCCTAACAGTTCGCACGTTATGTTTGAACGTTTGAAAGTTGCGTTTCTAAGTTGAAACGAGACGTTTCTATGGCGAACCAAAGAGTTCTGTCCTCTCTGATTGGTCAGTGAAAAATACACATGGCGGTTGCCCTTGGAAACGTTCGACTTTTTGTCTCACAACGCAACTTTCAAACGTTCAAACGAAACGTGCGAACTGTTAAGGTAAAACGCTCAAACGCAATCGGCTGTATTTAGACAGCTCCTACTTCCACTACCCCTGTGCTCCCTTAATTTATAAACTCTTTAATTATGCAAATTTAAAAATATACAGACACTGATGTGAATCCTAAATAAAGAGCAGAATAAACAACTGTATAATCCTACTGTTCCTGTAGAGATTTGTTTCCTAGCAGTCAACCAACAAGTTGTGCAGCCTATATTTGCACTAGAATTGACCTGTCTGCCCTGGAGAAGACAGAAACTGACTGAAGTAAACTAGTGAGAAGGTTTTTAGTCATAACTGGCCCAGTCTGTGCAACAGATCCAAACATTATTTTAAATGAATTCTGTATGCATGCTTCTGTGCATAAGCTAAAAAGGTTTTGAAATTAAGATGAATGAATTTTATTTGGAAGAATAACTTAATCATGTTTTTGGCAACTTTATGATCCAAGCAATTATTTTAAATAAATTCTGTATGCACACTCAGAACTGTGCAATATATAGAGGATATTACACGGTGGCGCGAAGATATGAATTTTATTTTCGAGTGGCTAAAGCAATATTTTACGAACGAGTGCAGCGAGTGAGTAAAATATTGCTTTTGCCACACGAGAAAATAAAATTAATATCGTCAAGCCACCGTGTAATTTTCTTTTTGTTATATAGACAAACCAGAAAAAAATTATTCCAAATTGATTTCAAAGCACCGATATCCTCACTAGTGAGGATATGGAAAATATGTCACTCAGGACCCGGATGTAGCTTCGTATGAGATCTACGTGTGGCGTATTTCCCAGTAAAACACTCGTGTCTATATAATAAAAGCCAAAAAGCTTTTGAAATTAAGATTTTTAAATCATTTTTAGGATAGTAAAGAACATCAACCACCATCAACAACAAGAGCTATAGTATATTATAATTATAGTTTCTTCTTGATGGGTTTCACATTTCACATTATAATGATAACATTTGATAGCAGGGGCAAGAAAATGCTGTCAAAATGTTTTAACCCTAGATCACACAACCAGAGGCTATCAGTCTTATACCTCTCCCAATTATATCAAGGCATTGTAAAGAAAACAAGAGAGGAGAATTTCATGAATCGTCCACTAAGTGAAGCGGAACAGATACAGCACCAAATTTGCCCAACAAGTGTACAGAGAAGTAAGGAGAAGTGCATTTTAGGTCTTGGGAGTGAAATGATTTAAAGTGGTTCCCCTAAAATGTAGACAGCTGCAGGCATGCTAGATAATTGTAGAGCAGCATTTTTTGTAAACTGATGAAAAGCAGCTAGTGGTCAAACATGAATTTTATCTGGTGTAGCACCAGCTTGTTTTTGAAAGCACTGCAATGACTGCAAGCATGCTGACAAGTTGCAATATCATAATGTCATCTAGGGTTTATCAATACAACTATAGACCTGGGCCACAAGCAAAACAGAATGTGTAGCGCACAAGTAAACAATTGTACATACTGAACCAGGCATTTATTGTACTATTAAGAAGCTCCTTAAAAATAAAGATTACAGATGACTTTCATATCAGCAATGAGTTGAAGACCTCTTCCCTACTATTGAAAGAAGGAAAAGTGCTGGAGTATGACAACATTGAGACACTGTTTTTAACATATAATGGAAGGGGAGGGTTCCCTTTGACAAATCATCAAAAGAGCTATCATCTTTGCATAAAGACAAAGGTTAATGCAACAAATAATTTATAATCTTTTGTATATTGGTGCTCAGCCATTCAGTCTGGAAGATGTTATTTATTTGTTCTAGAACAAATTATAGTCAAAATAGGCAATAATAAAACTCCTAAACTAATGTGGGTTTATAAAGCAGACATTTAATTCTGTATGTTTTCTAGGCAAAATATATACAGGGGAAAAAATTCACTTTTGCAATTCTGCATCGTGGAGATTGTTATTCTTCAGGACATCCTACGAGTGCCTAAACATTTTTGACAGCAATTTGCAAAATTGCACCTGTATAAGTCGCTTTTTGCAACTAAGTCTTTCTCATTTGCAACTTAAGTTTCAGCAACTTTGTCACCCACATTTTGTAAAATGAAAAATTGACCAAAATGCGGCCACATTTTTATTTTATTTTTTTAAATTTCCAGCCCTGAGGTTTCTAGATTATCTAGAAATCTATATTGTGCTTGTATAATACATATTTCGTTATATACCTTTCTTGAGGAAAAAAATCATAGTTTTTTGTACTACCTCAAATAATAATAATATTTGATACTTCCATACATACATTAGAGCGGTTTTCACATGACTGTTGTGAAACCAATCGGAAAGTAATTACACCAATTCTGAATAAAACCTATAGGAGTAATTACAAAGTAATTGCGAATTACTCACAACAATCATCTGAAATCCGCTCTAGCATATAAATTATCAATGAATAGATTTTTGCTTTTCTGATGTTCTTTTCTTAAAATATTACCATTGCCCCTACTAGAAGCAAACACACTTTTTTGCAGAATACTGTATGTCTGTATTTGAGAAATATATTTTTATTATAGCCTCATTGCAAACTGCAGCTGCCTTCAAGAAGGGAAATGTTCAGAGTACACATTTTTGTCTAGTTTATACCGTAACTAATTTATATGAAGAGTAAAATAAAGTTTTATTTCACAGCCTATTATTTTCATAATTCACAGAAAAAAAAATACAAATTGCACATAGCAACCAAATTGTTCAACATTCTTTACTTAGTTCTTTCTGTGGTTGAATTTTATTTTTAAAGTAAATTTTACAGCTTACATGAAGAGTTTTAAAGCCAAATCCACTTTGTCTTGAGGGTAGTTGATATCACTTGGAGAAACAATTTACTATAGAAAACATTTATTACATGCACTAATACTTGAGATCACTTACATCACTGAGGATATTTTTACCTGTGGGCTATATTTAATGGGTAAGAGCCATTTGGAAAGTGACCAAGAATAATTTCAGAAGGAGTATTAAAGACAGATTTTAGTGATTCAAGCAATGTGTGGCCAAAAATCTAGTTACTAGAAAGTATGAAACTTATTGGCTCTTATTTTAGCATCTTTTGATGCATGCAAGAAATAACATGTGTTAGTTGTTAAGAAATATTGATGGAAACCTAGAGAAATAGATTTCAAAATTTATATACAATGCATAGAGTTTGTATAGAGTTTCACTTTACAGACAGACAGATATTTTTATTTGGCCTCGTATACAAAAAGTACATTGGATGGGTAGTTCCAAATAAAACGTATTTAAAAAGAGGAGATGTAATTATTACTATGTAATTATAAAGCGTATATAGTGTCTTTCCGGAGGAGGAAGGCTTTCTACATGTAATGTGTGATTCCAGAATCCCTCCCCCTCTTCTACCCACAGAAGGGCATTGGAAATTCTGGAGGGGTGGGGGGTCAGTTTACCTGATCTTTTCCATACAAATACTGTATTTTTCTTTGGGAATTCCAGAGGGGTTCTTCCAAAACAAAACAAAATCATGCCAAGAAGTTTTAAACTTTTGAGTAACTGGATTTTTGGCCATTTGTCCAAATTGCTCTGAATCCTGCTAAAATCTCTCTTAAATAACTGAGAGACAAGAAGTCAGCATAAAGAACTGCAAGGCTGTTGTCAATGCTTATTGCAATATCATCACAGGACCATGGCCAAAGATTTATAAAAAATATCAAAAATAATGAAACAGTTTGTTCAAGTTTGTTTATCTGGTAATTAATCTCTGGTATTTAAAACTTGAGAATTCCATTTATAAACAACACCAGTAAGCTAAGGGGCATTAGACATATTCCATTTATTCAGCTTTAAAGTGAAATCCAATGAGTTTGTGAAGTGGTTTCACACTTTTAAGAAGATTAGTACACTAAAATATCAAGTTTGTTAATAAAAATGTTTATATTGAAACTTACTAAAAGAGTAATATTATTGATGCAAATTCATACACAATAACACCATTTAACTAATGCATTATTAGCAGGAATATTTTTCAAGATGTTAAAAATAAACTTAGCTCCAAAGTCAATTTTCAACAATTAAGAATCAATGCCTGGAATAAGAAATCAGGTAGTAATGGTGGTCAAAATTGGTATTATGCACAGTTTACTAGCTGGACGACAATAATAATAAACTATACTGGAGTATAACTGTTGTAGTTTATAAGGAAAGACAATGAGCCAGTGGTGAAAATTATATTAATCACAGCATCAATTCCTTGTTCATATGGAAGGTGTGGTGTAAAAGGGAAGAGCTCCTCACGCCTCCAACAAAGAACACGCAAAGGAAACCATTTATAAATTAATTGTAAATCTGTAGCAGAAATTATAAAACTAAAAATTATTAAATAAATCTTATTGAGTTAGATCGGGAATAATCGTGTAAGCTTTTAAGTGAATTTAAGCAGTCGTACCTCGACTTTTGGCGAAGATGCTTCCTCCATATTTCACGGTGATTTTAGAAGATCGAAGACCGATTGGAAACTTAAATTTCAAAACTAGTTGTGTTTTGCATATTGATGTTTGGTGATAGCTTTGGAAACCGCTATAAATTTAAATAACACGCGTTTTAGACTTGAGCAATTTTCATTCGAGTGGTTTTAGAATCGGCAATTCAGGTTTTTATAGTCAAAATATTAAGTGAATTTCACTCATGACAACAGCACATGGACCGTATTGCAGTAGTTATAGAAAACAACAATTTACAGGATTAATGACAAAAAACGCTCAGGCAAACACAAAGCAAAGCTTTTGCCATAGATTCTTTGCATCTGCACGGAAATATAGAATTTGGCGAATCAACTTAGCAGCTGTAGCTGGGTTTTGAGGTCGAGAACCGAGAAATTCTAATAATTTTCCAGTCAATACAAAGAGTTTTGTGTGTGTCTTATCGGCTAGTATCGGTGCAGTTGCTAAAAAACCGAGATATCTACCAGCTAAAAGCGGATCAAATCACAAAACTACGGCTTCTTTTCCAAGAATAAACATGTAAGAACCATGTAAAATAAATAAAGCCCAACCCCGGGTCCCTGGACGCGAATCCTAGGGTGTAAATAGAGCTCGGATTTCTTTGGAATAGCGGCCTTTGAATCACACGCGCCACGAAACTTCAAAGTCAAGCCACCAACCTGATTCAAACCGCCAGATTCTTTGTCTTTCATTTTGCTAGTTTCCAACTTGGACCGGGATTTTAAGATGAACAGAAGCCTCTGCTATATATTCTGCAGGATTTCAGACCATTCCAAGGGAAGAAGTTCGAGAAATGATGGATTTTCACTCGCTTTTCCACGATCAAGGAAAGTGTACAGAAAGGGCGAGGTAGCCGTGCGCATGCGCGCTGAGCCGTCAAAATAGAACCGAAGCTGCGAGAAATGAATAATTTATGGACCGGCTTATAAACAGAATGGCCCGGCTTCTAAACAATACAGACCGCTTAAAACGGTATCGTTATAATCAGAATATACATTAGGCTTAAAGGGAAAATCTTCTTGTGAAAAAAACCATACCACATTGACCGTACACAGAAAAATTCAATAAAGGTTCAGCGCCGAAAAGAATAATTAATGACTGGGAAATCAACAAACATATATTTTCTGATATGATCAACCACGGGTTAATTTGGTTTAGCATTCAATTTCAAGTTAGTTTATATATACAACACTAAAAGATATTAATTTACACGAAAGATTGCAATAATACTTGTTGTTCAAATAAATAACATATGACATTAGAATATCTTTTTTGACAATTATTTCATTTTTATCGCGGCTTTAATTATATTTCGTTTTTCTGCTGTTCAGCGCCTGTGGTCCTAGTTTAACCGCTTATGCTCAAAGGAGGTAAAATGTCTAAGTCCATAATAGTATTTAGTTAGCAATAAAGACAGTCTAGGGGATGAAAAACATGCACTCAGTTAGGATAGGTGTTGCATTGCACCTGATTTGGTTCTTAGTGATTTGGTGCTTGGTAAATCACCTTATATGATATATATTGCATTACATGTCAGTCTTGTTGTCATGTCTTCATTTTCTCTAACCTTACTAACAAATTAACGGGTTAAATTACACACTTTATATTTAAACAAACCCGATGGATCGATATTTAGTGATATTCTAGTCAGTTTAGCTATGGTCGCGTCCTGTGACCGCGGTTATTTTGACGCTCGAGGCACTGGGACACGTCCGCATAGAGACTGCGCAAAACCGCATGCAACTGCAAGGCTCAGAGTGTTGGCGCTCAAAAAAGCTGAAATCTGTAGAATGTCCACTTAGCTTGTGAATCAAGGACAAAAGGAAAATAATAATAACATAAGGCAGATAATTTATATGCTCAGATCCAGCCCTAATTTCTCTCGGCCGCGAAAATTCACTCCTTTGCGGGATGACCTTTTGCCCTAGCGAGTTGTGGAAATGTTAGTGCGCAGTCTCGGATGCGGTGCTCTAGTGCCTCGTGCGTCAAAATAACCGCGGTCACAGGATGCGAAAATAGCTAAACTGACTCGAATATCACTAAATATCGATCTATCGGGTTTGTTTGAATATAAAGTCTGTTCATTGTACCCGTTAATTCATTATTACTAAGGTTGAGGAAATGGACAGCATGACCAACATGTAATGCAATATATTCTCAGCAGGAAACTGGTCCCGCGGATATCCCGCGGCTTCCCGCGAGCCTCGGGATCTTCGAGCATGCCTTACTCGCGAACAGTTCCGCAAACTAACCATTCTCAGCAGGGAAACGGTCCCTTGCCCATTCCATGGGTCTTGTATAACAAGATATTGTAATGCGAGAATTATAAATAGCTTTTAGACAGAAAGATCATAGAAGGTTACACAGAAACAAATATTTAGTGGGCAAATTATATCATTATTTTCCTTGATTTTGTGAGTGAGAGAAAGCTCTGGTAGAGAGTTACTGTAGTTTAGTGCTGAATGGAAGTTAAACGGTGCACATTGCATTCACGACATAACAAAGATTTTATGAATAACAAAGTGAATACCTTTCTGTAACTGTTTGCAGGTTCTACTGTGATAAAACGCTTGAAATTTTATACCATGAAAGGCTGTTGTGAAAGGTCAAAAGTTGAATTGTCTGTATTTACAGTAGAATTGAAACATCAACGTCTTTTTACATTTCTCAGACAAAGGTCGAGAGGAGCAACGCTATAAAGTCATGCAACACATTAGTTTTACAACAAGCAAGGATGGAAGAGAAGTCTTCGGTACCCCAACACACCCCCGCGCCCATCGTAAGTGCGCTAGTTCGCGCGGTCCCCCTGCTACTACTGGATCGTTTTCATGTGACGTCATACAATTTCTAACTTTGAAACTATGACCGCTATCCCTTTGTGCTTTTTGTGTCACTTCTAGCTACCTCTAGCGAGTTTCCATGTCAAATTTTAGGAACATCTGTTATTTTGCCTTGAAGATACGAATAAAACAAGTTTGTCACGCAATACTTGTCACGATTTTTGGGAGGCCATATTTTTTCATTGGGTTGACAATGTAAATATTTGTGAATAGGTGAATATTTGTCGTTTTTGTACACTTTTGCGACATTCGATCATTTGGCGGCCATCTTGGTGCACCATTGACTTAGGTGCACCAAGATGGCGGCGCCATACATTTCACTGTAAATAAAATTGGTATTCAAATGCGTATATCTCGGATACCAAATATTATATGCGGATAAAACTTGGCAGTATTACATAGTTTTTAGTCCTCTTTCAGATACATTTAATGAAATTTGTTTTAATCTAGCGAGCAAAGATTGAAAACGATCTATAGAGAAAGAGCGGCCAAACCAGTGCTAGAAAAAGCAACTTCACTTTGGTAAACGTGCAATGTTTAACTGTGTCAGTTGCCATGTAAACAGAGACAGACTGCATGGAAATTTTAAAAGCATTTGTATGACTAGGCTGCGCACAATGGACGATTCCATCTATAACGCACGCGCGCGCTGCATGTCGGTAGATGTGGTACATTTTGGCCGGGCATTTCTGAATAAAGAAGAGCGCGCGCAGCTATTCATACCCAGTCGTTACTTCTAGTTATTCTTTCCGTATTGCGTTACTGGACTGTTGCTGGTCTTGCGTTACTTGGCGAGGTGCTCCCCTTGATGCAACGCGCGCTTTTTTCAATTCGTAGATAGATAGAATATGCAAATTCTTGAAATACTTATTTTTCTCTGCAAATGGCAGCTTTATACACAGTGAATCATTCCACTATAGTGAAGTTTACTTTGGATTTGGATTCGCGGCCGACAGTTTTGGTGTGAATGGGGGTACCCAAGCTTCCCAAGCTGCCCTCAATAAAAAAACAAAAACAAGAGAAGCTTGGAGACTTTGGTTAACAAGGGTCTGATTTGTTAACTACGATATCTGCAAAAAAGTCGTCGAGGTTCTCGACCCGTGTGAGCGTTTAGCAAATCGTTTTTTGTCGCACTCCTATGTGTCGCACGCGTTATAGAAATCTAATATAGGTCTACTAATATTTGTTTAAAATTTCTCATTCTGATATAAAAAAGTGTCAAACATCATAGCTCTGCATTAGCAATAATACCGGAAACAAAGCCAAAAAAATGTCACAATAAACTCGACCTAAGTATCATTTATCAACTGATAAAAACGAGTGAATGACTTTATTGAAATTTAACTTAAGTGCCGACGTTTTATTATTTTGAATTCCACATTGATATTCGCTGATTCAAGAACAGAACTTGGAACACAACAATAAACACGAAATAAGAGTTTCGAAAGCTCAATTGTTGTTATTTAAAAATAGCATAGAATTATCTAGTCATAAGCGTCCACAGTGACAACGGAAAACCCAGCCGACTGTGGGTGCGTTCAGATTCGGTGAATTTCTACTAGCTTGGGCCAGTCATGCTACTTGAGTCATCAATTAACACCGGCATACTGAAGCGGGTTCTGTCATGAAACTAAAAACCAGGCTTGTTATGCAACATTGCACCCCACTGATGGCGTTGATAAAATTGATAAAACACAAACAAAAAAGTTCACCATTTTCGACTGATTTTCACTTCGATATTGAATATATTGACGAGAGATTTTGATTGCATGTGTTTATGGACGAAAAACACTAAAACTAAGAAACTTTTGGCGAGATAAAGGGGTTCTGGAAATTGTATCTGTCAATAAAAGCTTCAAACACAACAGAAATCTGTCACCTTTGACCCGGCTACTCGCTTAAGCCATGTTGCCAGGTCGCTTGAACTGACAGCAAAGATCAAAGCGTTCCGCGGCTCTCCCGGTGGTCGTCGGCAAAAATTATCTCGCTTGAAAAAAATCGTCCAGACTCGCCAAGCGAGATGCCCCCCGTGGTATCTAGATAATTTTCCGAGTCTGAACGCACCCTGTTTGTCTAAAGTTACACAAACGTGACAATTGATGAATGGCCGTAATAGATTTTATTGGAATTTAACCATTTTAATGCTTATTAAAGTACATGGAAGTTATTAAAAAATCACGACATATTTTTATTTGAAAAGCATAACTAAATTAAAACCTATCCTGGAATATCCTGGGAAAATGTCAGGTTAAATAATATCGAAAATGGCGGACACAATCACAATCAAATTATACTGAGTTCCGACAGGTTTAGAAATTATATTCAGCCGTGAAATTGTCTAATTTACCACTGTAAACTAATTAAAATGAATGAATGATACAGGAGAAAATTTCATAAAGAAAAAGATAAAAGGTAGAATACGATTTCATGGGAAAATGCCTGATTCAGAACCAATATTTTCTTCAAGGAATGTTGACTGTTTAAAAGCTCATTTGGGGTTATTAAAAGTACCCATTGGACATGATTACACCGAGAATGCGAATCATAAGCCGTTTAAACCTGAAATACAAGCCTCGAGAAGTCACACCCTGCCCTGTCGAATAACCTTATCGATTAGCTAAGCACGGAAAGGGAACGAAACCAACAAGCGAAATGAAGACTTCCTCGAAATTCTGATTTGATTTGATTTGAAAGGTCCTGGTCTTACATTTGTAGAATTAAGATCATATTTGCCTAGTCTTCGGTCTCTATGCTCTCCTAGAACACGTGTTTCAATTAATATTTCCTCGAGAAAATGAATTGCTACAGCCTTATAAATAAAGATCTGCATGAAGTTTCGCTTCTCGTCTGAGATGAGAAATATCCCAGTACCGTGACTCCGTTATCAGGTCACTTAGCGATTTATTGATTTTACTAAAATAAAAAGCACTTACGACAATATCTTTCATGTCTCTGGCGTAGAATGTGAAGCACTTCTAGTTCATCCAGTTGTCTGTCCAAATGGTTAGTTGCCCGAGTTGAATATACCTTCCATTGCAAATCCCACAAGTTATATCCGTTTCTGATCCAGTAGCCACAAGTTCTTAGGAAGAAATGCCCTT
Organism: Scolanthus callimorphus; assembly: GCA_033964015.1. Taxonomy (NCBI): domain Eukaryota; kingdom Metazoa; phylum Cnidaria; class Anthozoa; order Actiniaria; family Edwardsiidae; genus Scolanthus; species Scolanthus callimorphus. The sequence continues at coordinate 14,831,482 of CM066925.1, read as the reverse complement.
CGCGAGAGAGCTACATTGAATAGTCACGATACACTGAATTCACATTGCAAGCGCAACTCAACAACCCTTGTGAATTTCCACAGATAAAGCTGCGATCGGCTGGCTAAAAACAGATAGCGGGATTAATGATTGACGAATTGGTATCTGATCACGGGATAGAAGTGCAGAGGCCAAGCCGCGCAGATCAGCTTTCAGTGCAGACAGCCTAACACACCCACAGAATGGACTGCCAGGCGCAGATGGATATGGAACGACGCTGAGAGAGTTTGCCCAACAAACGACCCAATATCAGCCTGATCTCTATACGTTTTAATTTAAACAAAAATAATTCCAAAGCCCTGAAGGCATAACTTGAACCAGCTGGCTCTCTTAGCCAATCGCGTTGCATTATTCAAGGACCGTTTAGTTTTTTAATGTCTCATTATATCAGTTTATTGCTGTGATTATTCTCTCGATCCGCTATTACCCGCGGAGCTATTGTTCCACCCGTGGAGTTGACTTTTATCTGCTCACAATCTCTAGTTCATTTATGCCTGAGAGCACTACAATTAATAGAATCAACCCCCGGACTTAGGAAAAAGGAAGCTAAATCGAGTTTGTTTCGCTATCGTATTTAATTTGCGCGCAAAACCACCTGTTGGCGGAGGGAAGAATGGTCATAGAATGGTTACATTGAAAATGTCATTAGACTGTCGAGAGTTCGTTAACGTGGTCGATTCAGACACTTTAGTACCTATGCTGTTACTGATGAAGGCTTTTATAATAAAGCCGAAAATTTCGCAGAAAATATAGTTGTATTTTCAGTGTTTTTTTCACGAGTTATAATATGTTTCTGATTTTTATTCAGCGATCATATTCGCCGTCTAAAAAAATGGTGTAAGGACGCTTTTTATATAACTATTCGTTATTTGCCTACTTTTATTCTATTTATGTTTATAATATAGCTACGATATAACGCGCGCTCTGATTGGTCCAAATCTATGCTCTATTACACCGATAAAGTAATGGTTCTTCCCTGCTATATCATAAAAGCATTAGGGCACAACTTTATATGACTTTCTTAGCGAATAGAGCACTTGGTGATGTTGGGAGAGACACTCGAAACATTTTACTAATAAAATCACGTGTCTCTCCCAACATCACGCGTGCTCTATTGCACCGATAAAGTCATAGAAAGTCGTGCTCTAATGCTTAAATATATTATTTTCATAATTGTACTATTTTTCGCCATACTACATAAGTGCATTTCTTAATTATTATTATTAGCTAATATAGGGACCATAACTGCCATAATGTAAATTTTAAATATTATAACGTTTATTAATTCGTACATTCATTTTCATTGTATGGGCACTCGCTCTTAAGAGTGCGCATACAAGATCGTACATTATTATTTTTCAATAAATAGAATATTGAAATCAAGGTTGGTTAGAGAATGCACCTGCTTTTTCATGAGAGCACGCAAGTGTTTTAGCTTGTTTTCGCGATTAATATTTTTTTCTTGACACTATAATAATGCTGTCCGCGGGACAAAACTGCTTGTCTTGAGTTTTTTAGCCACTTTTCGTCGGACGTGGTCCGAGCTTCAATAGGCCATGCAGGTCGAGCCATGGCCACCCCTCCTTCCTAGGCCCGACCGAGTTTTCACAACCATTCACGATTGCGCAGAATATATTCGAGTCATTAGGCGCGCCCCGCTCATGCCTCAGAGCAAATTTTGTCAAATAGGCTATAAGTGATCGAGCGTGACTGGGAGAAGGGAGGGACTTCAGGAATTCTAGAGAGGAAATGTTATCCTGCGCTCACCCGGCCGAAAAGTCTCATTCACATATCACCTATGGAAGGTGCCATACCTATTACATATCAGTGAGCTGTAATTTATGCGTGTGTCAAGTGCGCAGACTGCCCTTAGCGCCAATGTGCGCGGTCCGGTAAGTCCCCCAATCTTGTATGTGAAATTAAAGTCATAATTTTAAAGTTAAAAATCGGGTTGAAGTCGGTTTCTCTTACTTTCCGTTTCTCATGGACGGCGAAAAAGAATTAAAATATCAAACGGCTGAGGTAACACGCTCGAGGATAAAGCGCTGTTTTCTCACCGATGGGGATTTGAGCACCCAATCATTTTAATCTGAGGCCCTATCTTTGTTTCGGGACAAAGTTACTTCAGGAGTCCTAAAACCCCCAAAAACCGGCCGTGGAGCCCAATGAAATAATTCTCGCTGGAGCCCTGTGTAATAATGCTGACCTCGAGCTCTAATCGGCTAACGTTGTTTACATCTTGTTGCCACCCAATTCAGATCACGTGTCATTTGAGAGGTTACAGTTGTTTAATCTCTCACACGTCACACGACCGAGCGCATGTAAGTATCTACAAAATGAACCCCATTTGGCGGTTAATTCCGCCATTTGATAGGAGCGATTTCGCAGAAATCTTTCGCAATCAGTGGAAAGAGCATCCCGAATTTAGTAGGTATGCCAATTTAAAGCACCATAGGATGAAAACTAGTGAAGATATGATCCCGAAAAAATTTGCGCCTCACCATACAAACCTCTGTAAAATTTCCGATTTTTGCAAAGCCATATCTTCGCAAGTTTGCATGCTATGGTGTTACAAATTGGCATATCTACTACATTTGGGGAGCTCTTTCCAGAGAGCCTTTTTCCAATTCATTTCTATCAAATGGCGGAATATACCGACGAGTGGTCTATGGTACCTTCCCAAATGAATCATCAGGTGAACTTAATTGGGTGACAACATGAGGTAAACCACACTCAGCATTAGACAACAAATGATAAATATAAGAGTAATTATTAAGTTCCCTTCAGACTTTACACTAATTCACAGATCTACTGATTGCACTCAAGAATCATGTACAGGCGCTGCTAAAGATGAACATTTTGCTCTCAAACTAGATTCTGTTCTTCCCAGGCAAGGATAGAGCAGATTTCTTCGTATGACTATGAAAAGTGCCGCGACGAAGTGCCCGCGCCGCGACCGCGACTACGCGATTTCATTCCGTATCTACAGTAGGCCAGGTCCTGTGCCGCGACCGCGTCACTGCCGCGACAAAGTGCCCGCGCCGCGACTACGCGATTTCATTCCGTATCTACAGTAGGCCAGGTCCTGTGCCGCGACAAAGTGTCCGCGCCGCGACTACGCGATTTCGTTCCGTATCTACAGTAGGCCAGGTCCTGTGCCGCGACCGCGTCAGTGCCGCGACAAAGTGCCCGCGCCGCGACCGCGACTTCATTCCATATCTACAGTAGGTCAGGACCTGTACCGCGACCGCGTCAGTGCCGCGACAAAGTGCCCGCGTCGCGACTACGCGATTTTATTCCGTATCTACAGTAGGCCAGGACCTGTACCGCGACCGCGTCAGTGCCGCGACGCCCGCGCCGCGACTACATTCCGTATCTACAGTAGGTCAGGTCCTGTGCCGCGACCGCGTCAGTGCCGCGACAAAGTGCCCGCGCCGCGACTACGCGATTTCATTCCATATCTACAGTAGGCCAGGTCCTGTGCCGCGACCGCGTCAGTGCTGCGACAAAGTGCCCACGCCGCGACCGCGACTACGCGATTTCGTTCCGTATCTACAGTAGGCCAGGTCCTGTGCCGCGACCGCGTCAGTGCCGCGACAAAGTGCCCGCGCCGCGACCGCGACTTCATTCCGTATCTACAGTAGGTCAGGACCTGTACCGCCACCGCGTCAGTGCCGCGCCGTGTCACGGCACTTTTCACAGTCATACGAAATCGGCTGTAGCAGCTGAGAAGTGGATGACAGCTCAAGTCACTGGATATGGCTTTTTCTCATCCGCTAACTCCGCGTCTGGTCAAGGCGTTCAGGATGGGAATCAGTGGGAATATGGACTAATCATAAGGGGTGGACCATTAGAAATTGGGGGAGGGGGGGGGTGGCAATATTTTTGCGTATGAATTTTTTTTTCGGGGATCAGGTTGTGCAGGAAATTTTTTTCGGACTCGAAGGCCATGTACGAATTTTTTTTTTCGCAGACACACACACAAAAAAAGTGGAAAAGGATAAACCCACGAGGGGTATCTTGCGCATCGAGCACTACCTGTTCCCGTGGTGTTCCGTTCAAATCCACATCAACGCATCAACAAATTTTTCTTATACTATATACTATATTGGTTCAGAAATGGATTAAGAAAATCTTGTTGCTGTATGTATAGATACAACAAATTTTCTTATGCTATATTTTTATTGGTTGCCGTTAAAAAAGAATGAAGCTGTTAAACGTTTTCGCCATCCCCGGGCCCCTATTTGACATGGTAGAGGTCTTTCTCTTCCGTTGCGCGCGAAGCGCGCTCGAATTTTATCAAGGCATTTCATCAAGCCTCAGAGAAAGGGTAGACGAACGTTCCGTTTTTTGTGTATAGTAAACAATGCCTGTAGGTTTTATTATTGATGCCGCAAATTACGAAATTATTATTATTCATTTGTGTGAAGCGGTCCACATGACGAATGTCTATACTTGTAACGTCGAACTCACGCTTACCTAAGTGTTCTTCTTTCGAAGATAGTGACTGCCTGCCAGACCTATCAGTGCAGGGCATTTTTTGGGAGAGATTTGTTTTTCCTCGGCAAGATACACTTGTTCTTGTAAACGACGCGAGGGCAGTGTTTTCGGTGCGCGAGTTCTCACCGACTATATATTTGACGGTATTTGTTAATGCGCGCGAAGCGCGCCGAAATTTTTATTAAATGAAGTAGAAACATGCAAAAGAGAAGTTACTGGAATAACTACTTAAGACTTCTTTTAATGAGAGCCCAAGCCATGTCTTTGTAGGATTTTTATTTCCTACCTTGAATCTCTGCAAGATTTTTTTTTTGGAAGGATTGGCCTTGCGCGAATTTTTTTTTGGGAATTGCCACCCCCCCCTCCCCCAACTTCTAATGGTCCACCCCTAAGGAAGCTTTCATTTACCACGATCATCTACATACAAGAGTTTCAGCGATTCAATTTTCCCTCTGATTTTAGTGGTTTTCGAAAGATATCTCTCAGAAAACTGTTAGAATATGGAAATAAATCTTCACCTTGTCATTTGGGCAAAGGAAAGTGTTCAGACGGAACAGTTGACCCGATGACATTGATCATACGCGAAGGTAGGAAGTGCCAACGAACTCTACCGTAGCGGATGAAAATCAGGCTATCATTTTTCTGGCCGACAAAAAAGCTGCTCCCGTAAATTCTTCGCAGATTCCTCGTAACTCCTCGTAGTTAGTAAAAGTTCCTAGAACTAATACTCAAGGAACAAACAATTTAAAAATAGCTTTTTACATATTGAGAATAAACTTACGAAGTCATGTTATATCCGTTACTAGCTACGAGTTGAGTTGACAACACTCTTATTCACAAACAGGTATCTGACTTTTTTAACAATTCTAAGGCGGCCACTAATGTGTACCCTACCTCTATGCATTTCGTGTCAAAGAAAAATCTCTTTCCTTTCACATAAATCATCTGCCAGGAACTGCAAGGATTTCCTTTTTGTGACCGAGGTTTCTTAGAAAAATTCCTTTCTGGCGTTCCCAGACAAGAGACCCTATTTTTGAAGATTGCTCTGTACATATCATATCTCTTGGAATACACAAAACACTCAGACAGACAAGCTACTGAAACTATAGCCTGGACGTAAATTTCCAGATGCTCACCAAGACAAAACAAAATTATATTTGCGTATTGCTCTGTACCTACCTAGAACGGTCGCCTCACTTAGCATATCACTATAGGTAATTCTCATGTCACTTGCGCCCCTTAGAGGCTGTGACAAGTGTTCACTGAGCAAACATAGGTGTATAGGAATGTATACATATAATTCAGATAGTTACAGCCGATTTTCGTTGTATCGAGATGATCCAAAGTCAAGATTCCGTGTTGTGGTTTTGCAATTTGGCGCTGTCAGTTTAAACTTTCTTAGGCGGTGCAATTGGGCAATTCCAGAAAATATATATGTACCCCGGGGACGGGCGGCATTCGGAAACTCTGAATGAGGGGGGTTTTCAAGCTCGGAATTCTGCCTGCATTGGGGGGGGGGGGGGGGGGGTCGAAGCAGGAAGCATTTAACCTCTCAGTAATTTTTTGTATATGCATGGGCGGTAAGCCATTTTGGAAATTCTGGATGCATTGCCGCCCATCCCCGGGGTAGATATATTTTCTTGAATTGCCCATTGTTGCAATACCATATTCTCAAGTAAGTCTTTATTTACAGCGCTGAATTGCCAATACGAAACATGGATTCTAGCTTTTGGAATCGCGATGCTACGAATTTTGCTGTGACACTATTATCTTTGGTTATTGAGCAAGTCACGTCCGTGAAACAGGTATAGGAGTTGTAGTACAGATAGCTGTTCATTTTAATGTCCCAATCCACTTCGGAGACACTATCAGAGAAGTGTCCTATTAGTAGCAAGGCATATATGCTCAGACATGTGTAGCTGGGGTTCCCATGTCCGCAGTTCCTTGATTGACAACTCCCATTGTTCCAGAATTCTGTATAGTAAAAAAATCTCCCATGAAGGCCAGATTCGTGGCAAGAGTTAAGTTGTGCTTGTGTATGTATTGGGTATTTTTTTTTTCAGATCAACAGCACCATAGGTCACAGCTATCATACAATACCACACCAGGCAGCTAATAATGTTATCTTCCATGAAGATAATTTTACACCAATCAAATGTCAGTTATAGCCGTTCAGACTGGTATGTGCGGTTGTCCAGAGAGCAGAGATGGGTGGATGATCAGTGTCTATCCCGAGCTGGGAGGAGGGGGTGGCGGCGGCGGGGCTGGGGCACCCATCATTTGCTGTGCCTAGAGAAGGAATTCAACATATGCATGTTACTTAGGTACTAAAAAATAGTTGAAAAAAAAAAACGTGTTTACCGGCTTAAAGAGCCCGTGTTAGCTACTCCTTTGTTATTGTTTTCGTTTGATATCAGAAGACGAATTACGTGTAGAAACCTCTAAATCAACATCTAAAAACAAAGTTTCAGATTTCATTTACCAAATTCAATCGAGAAAATTGCTCTATATTCTCTAAATCAGCCGATGGAAATAGATGCTTTCTCCGACTTGGTATGTTGCTATGCTGTTGATATAGGGAAAAACTGCGATCTCGGCCTAGAAAATGTTCCAGCTTCTTTTCCTTTTAAGGCCCTTCCAGCCAGTGCCCTGGAGACCAGAAGCTCGAAGGTCGCTTCAAGTCAAGTCAATCCCAGCGAGACTTTGACACTGGGAGGGAAGCAACAAGTGCTGAAGCAGTTTGCTCAGCAGGACTATTTTACAACGAGCGACTGGGCAAAGCGTTTGGGCCTCTGGTCCCTAGGGTCCCCAGGCAGTAAATAACATACTCACCCAAGGGGCATCTGACGGTGGGGGTGGTGGAGGAGGTTGAAACTGTGGAAACCCTTGGGTAGGCTGTGGTATGAATCCTTGGGCTTGATTAGCTTGCCATGGTGGAATCGATGGTGGTGCTGTTAAAGTAAATATATACAAATCATTAAGAATAGGAAATGGGAGCTCTTATGGGTCGATTCCCGGCCCTTTCCAGCCCAATAATAGCTCCTTTGTTACGATCAGCCAATCAACTAAGAGCAAGAGATACAACTCCTCTATTCTTACTGTGATTGATTCCTATTACAGACCAAGTTATTTTTTAGAACTGTGTTTTCTAGGCAATTTTCGGGTGAGGTTTTTGTGATATCCGGAATAAACACTGTACAGCCTCGCCTGATCCCACTTGTCGCCTGATTCCACTTGGCAAGACATTGTTTATTCCGGATATCACAAAAACGGAATTCAATAATTGTTGAATTACACAGTGATTCAGAAAAAAATGATTTCGCGATGAGACGTTGGGCCCTGCATACCTCTCATTCCAACCACTTCCCTTCATTTTAATCAAACCTACATTGCTCTACTGCTACATTGTCATTCCAATGAATCGTCACAGACAGATATGAAGAGAATGGAAAACGTCAATAGCGAAATACTCAAATATGTTATACACTTAATGACTGCTTCCGAGGGAAACATCGAGTTTTGTTTTCCCGAGAATCTCGATGTTTCCCAAGACGAAGTCGAGGGAAACATCGAGATTCGAGGGAAAACAAAACTCGCTGTTTCCCGAGGGTGCAGTCATTAAGTGTTTTATTATATAGCAAAAAGAAAATGCGGTAAAAATAGTCCGCCGAAATTTCTCGCTCTAGCGATGTCGCCCGCGCGGGCAACAATTTTTTAATTGTAGCCCGCGCGGGCTACATTGAATTTGTAGCCCGCCACGTGACCATGATAGAACCAATCAGAGCGCGCGCTTTGATCGAATAAACACGAGCAATATAATAAATAATGTTTTTTACCGGCTGGGAGGTCCGTATAGGGAAAAACTGTGACCGAGGGCTGGAAAATGTTGACCGAGGCCGGAGGCCAATGTCAACATTTTCCAGGCCGAGGTCACAGTTTTTCCCTATACAGACCGACCTAAAGCCAGTAAATAACTTATTTATTTATTTACTCTAAAATTTGATTTTTCAGTGAAAACAAGCACGAGCAAATGGTTACCGTGACCTAGGTCAGGGATAGGAAAATATTGCCCCTGCACGCACACTCTAAGAACCAATCAGAATGCAGAATTCGTTACCGTGCCCTCTAGGAATAAAATAAATTTCTCATATCTGCTCCTAGTGATGTCTTTTTGCAAAATAATGTACCTTGCTGCCAAGGCGGTGGTGGTGCTGCTGCAGAATTGGGAGGTGGAGGTGGTGGCATGCCCATATTCCCTGCAGGTGGAGGAGGAGGGTTAAAGGGTCCTGGGGGTGGTGGTGGTGGCCCCCCTGGTCTTGGTGGCGGTGGTGGACCCCCTGAAAGAACAATAGATTAAAACATAAGCTCAACTTATTGCTTTTCTTCCTGGACTAGTGAAATTTGTCCTCTCTGCTCTCTGTTCTTTCGGACAGGTATGGATTAATTTAAATCTCAGAGAATTCGGCTATGGTGCCACTTTCAAAAAATCGCTTCTGTACTTGACAGAACAAAATTTCTGTGTGGCTAGGTGGCTAATTTTCCTCCCTTAAGGCTAGAGGACTACAGCCAAGGTGAGCCCTGCACACATTTTCCTGCTCTGGTACGATTCGCAGACTGATGAAAAATTCAAGACACTTCTAATCACTTACCAATGTTGCCATGTGGTAGGGGTGGCCCTGGGGGTGGATGGAAATCTCCTGGCCCTGGGGGTGGGTGGAAATCTCCTGGCCCTGGTTTGCTCCATGGTGGAGGGGGACCACTACCGGTCCAGGGGGTCGCATGTTACTTGGTCGGGGTACTGGAGTGCTCATTAAGGGCTTAGGTCCTGAGCTGTTGTTGGTATTATTTGACTGTTGCCATGGAGGCGGGGCTGGAGCTGGGGCTGGAGGCATTGTGTTCTACAAAGAAGAAAACAGGTTACATGGGAAAAGGATTTTTTTTAACAGTGCTTTGCAAATTTCAGTCACAGGGGCCTGGAATGGCTGTACAGTACTTACCGAAGGTGGTGGTGGTGCAGGAGCAGGAGGAGGCGGTGCTGGTTTGGGTGGTGGTGGTAAGGGTGGGGCCTGTGTTGGTGGGGGTGGTGCAGCCTCTGGGGGCGGGGCTTCACCTACACCAAGCTCTGCCATCAATGATAAATACTATGGAAAGAAAATCAAATTCAAAATGTAAGTCTTGTCTCTACAGAGTTCACTTGCAATGTCTGTACTCTATTTGTTGCGGATTCCTGTGTTGCATGTGTACACACCAAAATCACAAACCTTTCTCAACAGATGCTAAGGATGTTAATATATAAGATATTTTGGAACTACTGCAGACTTACTTCGCTGTCCATTTTGGCCTTATCAACTTGTAAGTTGGGTAGAGGAGGCAGACTACCAGCAGCATCCCTAAATAATAACAACAGCACATTAAAGGTGAAACATTATGACTCGAAAATTTGATAAGTCAAACTACAGTTGTAGTTCTATTAAGCTACCACCTTCCAGCAGGAGTGATAACAGCTTCTCGGAAGATCTTGTGTGATTGGATAGGCAGAACAAAGCACCCCATTGTTTCCTAGTTCTATTGTATGACCCTCTATTGTTTTGCACTGAGGGTATAATCCAATGGGCTTAGATCTTACGAGAGCTGTATCATGACTCGCTTCAGGACTACGGTAGTGGCCACTGAATGGTGGTATTAAATATAATACATATTAAGTGACAAATATTTTGGGACTTTTAAAAGTGGCCAGTGAATAGAGGGTGACATGACTATCCAAGACATAAGACATACAGAAGTGTGTCTCGGACACTTAAGATGCCTTTAACATGATGGCAACGATAATATCTGAGTTGAATGTTATATGCAACAAATAGTACCTTTTGATCTTAAATCACTTACTCTCTTTGCACACAATCTGTCGCAATGTGTCCAACAGCACCACACTTTGTACAAATCACATTGTTGGTAATGTTTCTTTGTTCTGGACATTCCCAATGACGATGATTTGATGCTCCACAGTTCCGACATCTGCAGATTAAAATGAACGCCCTCAAATTAATAACTCTGTTATTAAATCCAATGTTTTGTATTCTGTCTTCAAGGCTTCAGAGTAATGTCATCTTTTCCAAACTACCAGATGGTGGCAAATTTTAACAAACTTGTAGTTGAAACACAACAATTATTCATCATTTCTCTGATGGATGGCTTATACCTGGCCGTTGCTTGGGAACTACATTAAAACTTTGGTCTAAGAACAGCAAACAGTTTTGATCCTTATGACTACAATGCTCTTAAGACTATGATTACATCTACAACTTTTAATTCAAACCTGATTTTAATGGCACTTATGACTGTGAGAGCTATGAACTAGGTATATGAACTAACATTCAGGGTTCAGCGACTGCAAAGGACAAGTTATGACTTACTTACCTCAAAAGTTCATCTTCTCTTAGTGTTCCATTAAGTGCTGCTAGCTCTCTCAGTTGCATTCTTTTCAGATCATTTTGACCCTCTGGTGCCTCAATGCCTTGCTTTAAAATTTCTTGAATCTGTAATAAATTGAGACAATCTTAGAGAGTTGTGCATCAATATGCTGGAAAAGTGGCAACATCATGAAGACAGCCTATTAATAGTAGAGTTATATTAATTTCCTCTTGGAGTCATCAAATTAATGGTATTCTGCAATGAAGTAATGATAAAAGTGGTAAACTCATTTAAAGGGGCATTGTCACCATTTTACACGATTTTAGGGCTAATTTAGGTAGCTTAAATGCAATCAGATTCGCAAGAATTGAACAAAATTATCATCTAGGTTTGTTAAATAACCTTTCAGCTACAAGAAGAGTACAAATCTGGAGTATTTCCGTGTGCTATCGAGCGGATGGAATTGGATTGTGAAATTACAGTTTTAAAACTTGGAAATTTGATAGCGAAAGCTATTAAATCTTACATAAGAATGCCTGTATAATGCAAGTTTCAGTTCCTTTTTCTTTCTAGGGCATAACAACAGTATACATAGGATTCTGAGTTGTTTCTGTAGATCGCTAGCTTATTTTATAATATTTTGTTGAAACAACCGTGACAGTGTCCCTTTACAGCCATTCTCAGTTACATGTGGTCGCCGGGAAAAAAGCTTGCAAGCAAAAACTCGTTTTTTGTCAAAGTTTCCATGGCAATGCATGTGCTTTCGCCGGTTTGTCGCGCTCAGACAAGACAGAAAAACAAGTTTTTGCTTGCAAGCTTTTTCCTGGCGATCACGTGTAACTGAGAATGGCTGTAAATCACATGGAATTTCAACCTTTGGTCTAAATTACACCTATAATATTGGTACAATGCACAAAATTATGACTATGACTATTTCTTAATTTCAAACCTGGGAACATGTAATCATAGAATAGATAGGACACTAATGGTGTTATTTATGTTTCTTGCCATATTACATCAACATAAGCACACCCAACATAAGCACACAGAGTCTAAGAAAATGTGAGAATTTTCATATTGCTCTAGAAACATACCATATACACAGCCTTTTTTACACTCTCTGTATTTGGACCAGTCACCAGGGCATGTAAAGGTTCATCTTCTCCTGTGTTCATCTGGTTATCCCGTCGTCCTTGCTGCCATATCAGCGTTGTTGGGAAAATAGGCACAATGCGCATAACAAGGGATGAGTACATGTTCATACGAAATGATATTTGGTGACCTTTTTTCTTTATCACTTGTTTGAGATCTGATTTGAAGCTGGCAATTCCAGGACTGGGGGTCTGTTTTGAGGTTGGAAATTCCAGGGAAAGGGCCTGTTTGGAGATTGGGGCCTGTTTGGAGATTGGAAATTCCAGGAAATAGGGTCTGTTTTGACATTGGAAATTACAGGAAAGGGGTTCTGTTTTGAGGTTAAAAATTCCAGAGAAGGGTATACGTATCATGAAGTTACCAACCTTCCCATCTTTAATGGAACCTTTCCCTCTGATCATAATCTTAGCAGAAGTCTGTGAGAGAGACAAATAAAAACATGTTAACATCACAATGTATGTGGTCAGACTTTTTACTCAGGTGAGATAAGAGCAATTTCCACATGAACAACAAAAGAAAATACCTTAACCAATCAGAATTGAGAAAAGTTTGACAGCAAACTACTGTAGATTGCATCCAGCCATCCTAGCTTGCAAAAGCCGGTATGGTCAAACAAATTACGTGGCGAATATAAATTTGTATGCAGTACTGTACCTCTTTTTCCATGTTCTTTAATGTGTTACCTCTGAAATATAAATAGCAAAGACATTAGCAATGGTATTTGAGAGCCATTTTTCATGAATTCATTTATTTGCTAGATAAAAAAAGTTGGTGTTATGACACTACCGATATTTCACCACTGGTGAAAGATTAATTCCCAGCTCGTACAGAGGTGACTTTCTTTCTGTTCAAGTTGCATTCAAGACAAGTTCATATTTTGGGTGGAACTTATTGTGTTTCGTTTTAAAGTATTTCAGATGAGACAATAAACCAACTGTCTGCCTTCTCTTTCATCCCTATACAAGGTGGACGCTAAAGAACTCATAGCACTCTTTGCAAGAGTAGGGGATTGACAGCTGCTGTAACAGCCTGGTTCTCAAAGAAAGACCCTCTTTTTTTCACACTACCAAGAAACACTCTAGCCGGTACATTTACATTATCACTTTCATACTCACCTTGGACCAATCAACAGGCCAATAAAATTGACCTCTGGATTGTCATCCTGTGGTATCATCACTTTGTCTTGTATCTTTATGACGGGAGGTCTAAAAAACAACAATTCTTGTCAGGACCCGACATTAACTTTTTCAAGAGGTGTCATGCCTCAATAAAAAATTCTAGTTGCCAAAATAGCGAAGTTTGGTCGCCATAATTTTTCTCCAGAAATCTGAAGAAGCCAGAAGTCCTTGACATCCAGCTTTTCTATATATGGAATAGTGGCCAATAAGAATTGATTGTCTGCCGCCAGAGCCTAGGACAAATAACAAACAGCTGACTAGGCCATGAGAACAAAACTGGGTAAGTTCCCTATACTTACTTATAATCTGTAGGTGGTTTAAAGTCAGGGTTGATTTTGAACATGTCTTGGATGTGTTTATGTCTCTCCTCCTCAAGTCTCTTCCGCACTCTAAAGTCTCGAGTATTTAGCCGTTTTCCTTCTGTGTTGTATATTGGTTCTGGAGAAGGAGATCTAGAGATACAAATGTTTAACAGTCATTGCCAAAACTGTTGAATAGAAAGAATCTACCACACACAGGTTCAGAATTTATATTTAAGGCCCTGTCCACATTCCAGAATATCTTTTGTTCTCTGTTCACACGAAGAAGTAAAAACAGTAGTCAGATGAGCCTGACTTTCACTCCAGAATATATTTTGTTCTCTCTTCACATGAAGTTCAGTAAAAACAGTATATTATGAGCTTGCCATCTTGAAAACAGCGAAACCAGTATGTATGAGCTGCTAGTCTCAGTATACAGTGTTTCGTACCAGATCAAGCTTTGTTCTCTGTTCACATGATACAAGAATAAAAAATTTCATACCAGAATGAATTTTGTTCAAGAATGAAAACCTGGATGACAATGATGCTGATGATGCTCACGGGTATTGTTTGAACAGATACAGAAAAATATATGGCAATGAGGTAATATCACTGCACACAGATGACGTCACACTAATTACAAACTCAGACAAGCAAATACACACATTTCTCCCATTTTCTTAGTTTCCCTCTAATGAATGATACAAAATGAATTGGTAAACTAGTAGTTCCACTCACTATAGCAAAGCTTGTATGTACTCCTACCCTGGCTCATATTTCAAGCGTGATCCTTCTGAATGGGATTTCAGAGGGATTGTTTGTCCGAGCCTTGTATCTTATTTTAGAATCTGTGCGCAGCGTTATTCTGGTATCATCAAATGAGTGGACTTTCCCAGCAGGCAGGAGATGGAATGCTAAAAATGATATATATCTTCTCGAACTTTGCACCTCCATGCACTATTCATTTTCTTTCTTTTTATTTTACACTGTATTCTGATAATCATGTAGAATGATGTGATATCCTATCACACAATATTTTTATAATGAATAAAGATAGAAAATACAGACCTGTCTTCTGGGTTGTCTGGGATCCCAAGGTCTCCTGTTCTCAGCATTCGACTGATTTCCTCAATTCTTAATTGCACTGAAAGATGGAATAAATAAATAAAATAAAACTTCTGAAAGAGCAAAAGTGTGTTGCCTATTTTACAATTAATTTCCTAAGCAAAAAAAACTTATGAACTGTATTTAGGGCTAAAATGAAATCCTGATGGATGAAAAGTACAAAATTTAGAGCATGAACCAGTGCTACCAGAACAAGCTGGCAATGGCCATAGCTCCGCTTACTACTTGACGCTATTTTACGTTCCACTGTCGGCTACTTTTCATCGGATCCCAGACAAAAGCATAATTGAGCCGCTGAAATAAGCCGGGGGGGGGGGGGGGGGGGGGGGGGGGGGGGGCAAGAGTTGCAAGATTTGCTATTACACGCTGCAATGTGACACAAGTTGCTGCAATCCGTTGCGAGAAGTAGAATCGTATCCTACTTGCTGCAGCGGTTGCATCAACCTCTCTCGCAACGTTGCAGAGGGTGTACATGCTGCAAAGGCTTTGCAAATTTCTCGCAATGCAGAAAACATTGCACCGTGTAACGGCGGCTTAACCACCCTCAGTGTCTGTGCTTATGACCACTTGGCTGCTAGTGACGAATCACTTCAACCCACAATGAACACAAGGTTCAAAACAGCTGGGAGTCAAACCCAGTGCACAGAGGTGAGAAACAAGCACTTAACATGCTGCACCATCCGTGCTTCACCAACTTACTTAGATATGCTTTCTGCTGATCAGGTTTGAGAGTTGCTGGAATTGATGTTGGCATTCCTGGAATAATCATCTTTTTATCTTCCCCTCCCCATCGACTTCTCTTTTTCTTTTTCTTTTCTCCTCCTGAAATCAAAATTGATATGATCATGCTGCTTCACGACATTTTTAAAATAAAGTTGCTCTCTTAGACCATGGATTGTACACATTCAATTGTAATGATTGGTTTTCACTAACGACAGAAGCTGAGACATAGATGGATTCAATTTTTAATTCACACAAATACAATACCATACACAAGTAGAATGATTATTTAATACCCAATAGACACTTACTACCATTTTCCAGCTACCGTGAACAGCAAACATTTTTAAAACGCCTCAAACATACACCTTTTGTCGATAAACAGTCGCATTTCTCACACACTGATTGGCTGCTGTTTTGACCGTTATTTTTCAGCCAATCATTGTGCGAGAAACATGACTTTTTTCCTACAAAACGTGCACATTTGAAGTGTCTAAAAACTCGGAAAATGTTTGCTGTTCATGGTAGCTCGAAAATGGTAGTAAAACATCAAGAAAGTATTCAAAAAATATAGAAAAGTAGGGAAAATGGATTGCTATATCATTTTGTGCAGTGACCAGAGGAGCTAGGCTTTTAAACCAGCTACCATTCATTATTTATTGATTCGATTTTATACCATTTCTTTACAAGTGTCACGCATCACCCGGAGTTTTAACTCTATCTTATTTTTCTAAAACATTTGATGCGATTTTCCATCTGCTATTATGCCTAATATTAGAAGAACCATGTCCTCTCTACGACGTGATTTACAACACAGCCTCTCATTTCTTGACGACGATACAAGATCTATCGCTCTCAAGCTGGCTTACAACATCTTCAAAAAGACCAAGCTAACCAGCCATATCATCTTCATTGGCCGTTGTCTACGCAAGGGAGTAATTCCTAAAGGTTTCCGACTACGATTTCATCCCTCCAATGGTAATTACGACCACAGACACTATTCCAGAATTCTCAGTTCTTGTTCAAGACGCCTGATGCAAACAAGCGTACAGAAGTTTAAGGTCAGTCTTATACATGTTTCCAACCTCAAGTCCCGCGCTTCCAGCAGCCTCCGTGATAGCTGTACTGCTGCAGAGTATCACTGTGCCATGAACATTATTTCTGAATTGAACTCTAATTTGCATCATGAAATCAAATCTATTAAAGATGCAAAGTTCGCCTCTCTGCGTAACACAGCGAGATCTGCCACTGATGATGTTACAGTCCAACCTGTTGTATCAGCGATAAGAACTGTTGTCACTATTCCCGCTGATTTGCCGCTTTCTGATGCTGAAAATACCATCCTCAGCAAAGGTCTTACGTTTGTCCCTGAAAATAACAAGGTTGATGAATACGAGGTTAAATCTGATAGCGAGAAGTTTTTTCTCCGTCTCCGTCTCAAGGCTCATTTAATTTTCATGACCAGGAAGATGTACAAGAACGGGATGACGATCCTTTTGCTAAATTTGAGAACAAGACCTCTACATGGACACCTAAGGATGGACGTTTTACTGCCCTTGACCACTATGTCGACCGCTGTTGTCGCAGCATCAATTCTTTGAATTTCTAGAGACGCATCACCACCTCAAATCTCTCTTCTGAAGAGAAGCAAGCTTTACTGTCTTTACGACAACGGCGGGACATCATTATCAAACCAGCGGACAAGGGAGGCGCAGTTGTGGTTTGGCAACGCGAACTCTACATCCAAGAAGCTAACCGGCAACTATCTGATAATCGTTTTTACAAACGACTCGACTCTGATCCAACAAGAGAGTATCAGAAGGTTGTCAAAGATAACATCAAGAACATGATCGCTACTTGTGCCTTACCACCCACGGCTAAGCACCTTATAGTCACCACGCCCGTACCTCGCGTTTCTATATGCTGCCCAAGATTCATAAAGACAACAACCCCGGACGTCCTATAGTGTCTGCTTGCAGCTGTCCGACGGAAAACATCGCAGCATACCTTGATGAGATAATGGCCCCGTTCGTGAGAAACCTGCCAACTTATGTTAAAGACACCAACCACGCCTTAAACATCTTCAATGAATTCCGCTTCGATGAAACCAGTTCCAAGCCATGTTTTCTGTTCACTATGGACGTTAAGTCTTTGTACACCGTCATCCCCAACAACAGCAAATTACAGGCGCTCGCCCACTTCCTGGACAGACGCACGGTGCAGGAACCTCCCACGGCCACCCTTACTCGTCTCGCCGAACTGGTTCTCATCCTCAATGCCTTCAAGTTTAACGGTGACAACTATCGACAAATTGGTGGTGTTGCTATGGGCAGTAAAATGGGCCCTAACTATGCATGTCTCTTTGTTGGATATGTAGAAGAGCAAATCCGCACGCAATTCACCGGCTTTTTCCCTCAACTTCAGAAGCGTTATATTGATGACGTAGTGGGTGCTGCGCAATGTGATCGTCGTGATCTTGAAGGATTTATAGAGTACGTCTCCAATTTCCATCCTGCCCTGGAGTTTACTTCTACCATCAGTGAACTCGGACTGCCTTTTCTCGACATTCTAATCACAGCATTCAGACATCAATTTACTACAAAGAGACTGACACACACAACTACCTCGACTTTACGTCACACCACCCCGGCCATTGTAAACGGGCTATCCCATACAGCCAGTTTCTCCGTCTCCGTCGTCTATTCAGATGATAACGACTTCCTCGTCAAGTCTAGTGAGATGCAACATTTCTTCACAGCTCGTGGTTATCCAGCTGCGCAACTCGAGAATGACCTTAACAGAGTTTTAACAGTTACACGTCAAGACGCTCTTACGGCATCCTGGCATGAGGACAGCACAGACCGCGTTCCGTTGGTACTTATCTAGACACACGCAGGATTTTCCCTGAGTCGCCACTTATATCCTACCGCTGCGACAAGAATCCTCGTGCACTCTAGTGTCAGTTCGTCAACATCATCGGATGCCGGAACGTTCCCGTGTAACCGACCACGCTGTCAGACGTGCAAACACACCACTTCTCATACAGGGTCCCAAAAGCAGATACACCATCAACGATCGCTTCACCTGTCGGTCTGAGAATGTGGTGTATTGCATCAGCTGCACCCGTTGTACTTCTCTTTACATTGGTGAAACCGGTCGTTCTTTACGCGAATGAGTTGGAGATCACCTTCGCAGTATCAAGAAAAGAAAAAATCTCCTGGTTTCCCCGTGGCCGAACATTTTAACTCTGCATCGCACTCTATTGACAATCTTAGGGTATGCGACCTCCGTTTAAGCCACGGGGACAACTACCATCGCAAACACCAGGAGATGGAACTTATCTTTAACTTGGGAACTCTTAGCCCACATGGACTCAACATCAATTTCCACTATCTCTGACTGTTCGAACTCATCTAGAGAGCGCGCGCTATTTGTTTTAGCGCGCGCTTTTCCGTTAGGATTTTAGCATGGCGAATACCGCCTTTTTACACACTGATGAAGGGCCATGCCCGAAACGTTTGTATTAAATTATACTGACACTTTTTCGATTTATTGTTTCGATTTTATACCATTTCTTTACAAGTGTCACGCATCACCCGGAGTTTTAACTCTATCTTATTTTTTTACCATTCATTATGTCTCCTTTGCTTCTACTGAACTGATTTTCACTAGAATGGGAAACGGCAGAGGAGACATAAGATGAAGGAAACTCTTGTTCTGCTTCCTTCATGCTGAAGTCTCCCCAACTTCATTGATTTTCGCATGAACACAAGCATCCGTTTGTCTCCATCTCTGCTTACTTCACTAGTGAAAACCAACCTTAACAATGCTGCAATACCAAATTAAGGAAACCTCTCCAGGATACAAAATATCCTTTTCCTAACAGTCAAGACCAAGTTTGTACTTGATGACAAAGCAAAGTGATACAGAACTTGCATTATGGATTGTGAGAAAATTTACTAAATACAACACCCCACAGAGATCAGAGTGTTTAAGTTTCATTTCTAAATTAAATTTCATAGTAAGTTACATCAAAGACAAATTAGTTTAGAAAGCTAAAAGGTCAAAATTTCTTAGACAAAAACACGGCGTGCATCAAGTTTAAAATTCTCTGGCGTCTTTATGATCAAGAAAATAAATAATAAAGAAGCCAATAAATCTTCTTTCTTTCACATCAAATGATCAATAAGTGCGAAAATGAAGCGTGGTTTTTATTCAACTGAATCAAGTTTGAAGAACTTTTCAAGGTACATGCTAATTCGGTTATTATTCTCTTAGAAAAGCCACAAAACTTTATCAGATTAGCAAGGAATAAATAAAGATTCTTACCTGGAGGGGTACCCATTGATTGTGCTTCTCTTTTCATGGAATATCTGTCGTTAAATTCAGGATAACTGGCCATTTGTGGTGGACCCGGCGAAGGTGATTGCTTGCCCGCCAAAATCGGATGAAGACGACCTAATGGCGTCGTGTTTGCGCCTGTCATTCGCGACATTTCGCAGCCTTCTCTATCCAAGAGCAATCGCTTAGGGTTTGAGGTCAGTAATTAGGCTGTTTTGACGAAGAAACTCCACTAAATAACACAAAATACTCGACGAAACATGTCGAAGTTCGACAAAATGTCGTAAATGTTGAGTAGCACGATGGCGAGGCTGCAAAGGTTTCTGGGTAAGAAAGCATGCGCGTGGTAAAAACTCCGCTGGACAAATTATCGTAGGCTCTTATATATTCAAAATGGCGGCAAAACATGAAATTTATCACTGCGATGAAAATGCGGTAGACAACAAGAAAATGCCTTGATGTCTAAAGAAATATTTTAAAATGTCGCAAAGAAAGAGAAAGAAATGCCCTCCACGGAGACTGGAGGAGATCAAGCGACAGAGACTTGCTTGGGACATGCGGGATTTAGCAAGAGCAAAACTGGAAGCAGAAACTGAAGAAAGAATATTGGCTTCGCCTGCGAATGGAATGGACATAAGTTATTCAAAGTGTCTTGATCTAAGAAGAAGTGCCAACACATCAAAGAGGAGCAGAAAATCGAAAAGCAGAGATGTGAATTCTCGGGAAATGCTGAATCTAAATGTTGAAACTTCTCTGTCACAAATTTGGCACTGTGTCATTGGGACATTCGGGGTCTCTTTAATTGGGGGCTCAGATAACGTGTCAAATCACGTGTCTGAAGGTTTTCCAGTAGAGATATCCAGTTCTACTCAAACAAGCGACACTGAGATTAAAATTACCTTACCCAATCTTGACTCATTTATTGATGCACAACTGATGGGTCAAAATCATGATAGACATGCTAGCACCTCTACTACAAAGGACCCACTCCCCAAGTCCTTACAAAGTTTGTCCCTAAAGGCCACCACAGACATGCAATCTGATAACCTTGAGGCTATTGTTTTTCTGCAAAAGAAGGGTATATAACTTTAGTGTTAAATTCAAATGTTTCCATATTTGATGACTATTGGGAGTTGCAACTGTGTCTTGTGGAGAGGGCATTAACTAAAATGGTATTCTCAAGTCAAGATACAACTGTTAGAAGAACTGATAGAATGATCATGAAGTTAATGAACTGGTTTTACAAGTGTGATTTTAGTGATGGAAATTATGATGATGGTGGCTGTGGCACTAATGGTGATTCCGCGCAAAATAATGACACCAGCTATGATAGTCTTTATCATTCAGTCAAGTGCATAAGAGAGCAAAGCAATGCAAACTCTATGATGAGTGATAGCTTACAGACAAAATACACTGGCAGGACTTGTGAAAGTGAAAACAAGAGTTGCACTCATCCTTCTCGAAGCAGCTCTACAGATGTTTCCTCAGCAAATCTTCTCATTCTGCATTGTCATTGATCAGCAGTAAACCCGAAGATGATCCAGAGGAATTACTTTTCATTAATGATTCTCATACTTGTGTATCAAATCAGCTAACCAATCAGCATGTACAACACCCTTGTTTGTTACCTACTCTGCGCCAATATCAGTGCAGAGCTGTGGAATGGATGACCAAGAAAGAGACAGGTCTAGTAAGGATACAAGATGTAGAGAGGCCAACAGTGCACCCATTATGGACTGAGTACTGCACGCTAGATGGAAAAGTCATATATTTTAATAATATAATGGAAGGTAGGAATGAAGTGTTAATTATGTGATAGCTAGTTCTTAATGCAGACTCTGCATTATGGATTTTAAAGTATTTTTGCTGTTACGTGGCGGACGATATTGTTTTCTTGTGTTTGGCACTCCAGATGATACCTCCAGTGACATTATGAGCGCTATATGCCTCCATTTGTAAAAGCTGGTAGGAGGTATCTGATCAGCACAATTCACTATTGGACTGGAGATTTTAAAACATAAAACATTGAAAAAAAACAAATTCAAGTACATTTGATATGGAGACTAGCAAGTGTTTCCAATGAGGTGCAGAGTTCAGATAAACATGCAAGCAAATTTTGGGTCATTGAAATTCTCACACATTCAGAGGCTTTTCTCCAACCCTTAAAGCCCACGGAAATGCTTATTACACAGGCTACCAGTACATGCTGACTGATATGTGCTGCACAACCCTTACATGTTTTATAAAATGCTTTTCTTTTAGATTGACAAGAGAAAAATTTCCAGACCCACCTCTCCCCTCTGGGGGGATACTTGCTGATGAAATGGGGCTAGGAAAGACTGTTGAAGTGCTTGCTTGCATTCTGAACAACCCTGTCCCACATACCAAGCCACTGTCAGAAAATGAACCATCTAGTAAGTCTCTACTAATTGATGGACCACCTTACAAGCCCCTGGCAGAGGATGGACCATCCAGCAAATTGTTACCAATTGATGAACCACCTTACAAGTCCCTGCCAGAAAATGAACCATCTAGTAAGTTGCTACCACCTTGCAAGCCCTTGCCAGAAAGAGAACCATCCAGCAAGCCCCTACCAGATAATGATTCAGCTAGAAAGTCTCTACCAACTGATGAACCACCTTACAAGCCCCTGGCAGAAAGTGAACCATCCAGCAAGCCCCTACCAGATAATGAATCAACAAGTACTCCTCTGCAAGAAAATAGATCATCCAACAAGCGACTGCCAAATGGCAAATCAAAAAGCAAGCCTGAAATAAGCAATGAGTCACTGACTAGTTCCCTGTCTGAAAAATTGCCTTCCTTAGAGCCACATCCCAATTGTGAAGCATCTAAGAAGTCCATACCACATAACAAACCTGCAAGCAAGCACCTGTGTACTAATGGACCACCCAAAGAGTCCCTATCTGAGAATGTTTGTTCTGATCCCCAGTTTCTAAACTTTGAAGATACATGTAGTGACTCACTAGATACTGATACTACCACAAACTCAAACCAGTTACAGATATCTGATAAATCACTCACAACTGAGAATGACATTCCAAATTGGTCAGTGAACTGCGAATGCGTCTGCGGCAATAATGAAGCTGGTCCAGGCGACAGACTCTTATGCTGTACTGCCTGTAATGTGGTACTTCATGCCGAATGTCTGGGACATGTGGAAGGGATTGCAAATCACATTTCAGGATTCCTGTGTCCTCATTGTGCAGTTAACAGGGTAAGGGAGGTTCATGATGATGCTGAACGCATGAATTGGAATTTGGAACCCAGCTACTTGCCCTGGAAATATTGATTTTCCCTGCCCACCCTGGAGTTCAGAGTGTCCAACATTGGATCACCACCCCTAGATCCCTTCCTACCCTGGAATTCCCTGGACCCCTCTGGAATTTATGTATACCCAACCTGGAAATCCATATTTTTCCTGGAATTTTACTCGACCTGTCATAAGGTACCCACCCCGGAATTTCACGGAGCAGTTTGTAGTACTGCTTGACTGTAGGTCCTCAACCAACAGGCTGGCTGCAGGTTTTTCTAGGGACTGCACATTGAGACTTGGGAACTATGGAAATGTTGTAACTCACCCTTCAGGGAAAATCAGCTTTTTAAGGCACCATCCACACTAATGCCAGCTAAATTTGAAAAAAGCTAATATTATTTTTATGGTAAGTGCCTTGCATCCACACTATGCCAGCTAAATTCCCACTTTTTCGAAAATGCTGCAGAAAGTGGATAAATTCAAAAACACTGACTATGTTTTTAGTGTGGATGGTGAGAACGGAACTTTTCGAAAACGATGATGTCAAGTCACACAGCTGCAAGGAATTTATGACCACAGACTCTTGTTTTCTTTTTGCTGCTTTTATTTAGCGGGGGGGAGGGGGGGGGCTCCTATTTTTTTCACTCCTGTTTGGGGGAGGGTCATAATTTTTTTCAGCAACATTTCGACGGTGAAGTGGGTAAAACAGATGCCGATAGTGCTAAGCTAATGTTTTTGTGCATCTGATGATGGGATAGGGGAATCCACTTCTTGTAAGTACTGAAAAGTACTCAACCGTATCATCTTTTTTAGCTTCCTATTTCATCAGGGGCGACACTGATCATATCGCCAGCCAGTATTGCACATCAGTGGGTTGAAGAAATCACCAGACACACCAGCTCTGGAGCCCTACGAGTCCTGGTGAGCTCACACTTTTTGTATACTCTTGACTGGGAGGTCACTTCTTTCTTGCTCTATGTTTTTACATGCACACACTTTCACTTTTTCACCAGTGATTTATTAATTCAATAGCCATTATTATGTGGAAATATTCCAAGTGTGTACTTATCTAGCAACTTAAAGGTTATTTGACAAACCTAGATGACTATTTTGCTCATTTCATGTGAATTTGACTTCATTTTTTAGTACCTAAGTTAAACCCCAAGATTATGTCACTACCCCTTTAAATATTCCATTTAACTTACAGGTTTATGAGGGGGTGCTCAAGCAGGGATTCATTCAACCTGAAGTCATGCTGATCATGATATTGTTCTCACCACATACTCAACTCTAAGAGCTGATTTTTACCATGTGGGAGCAGCTAAAGGTAAAGAGAGGATCTGTAGTCTCTCATCTTTGAGAAATTACAAAACAGGAATTCTGGTTGGTCTGCTGCTGCGGACAGCCACTGATGCATGCGCGAGATTTGATACAGAGCCGTTGGATGTTTGGGAGACACTCGAAACCCCGGGGGGGTTCTTCACATATCGACCTGATAGGGGTGCTCGTCGTATTTTTTAGGCGTCAAAATCGACTCTCCGGTATTTTTTAGGGTGTATCGGACAAACATTGTGGTTTTCACTAATAAATGGTATTTTTAAGGGGTACGCAAATGGGCAATTCCAGAAAATAAAGGTACCCTCCCCACGGGTGGCACTAGTTTTTGACCCCCCCATGCATCCAGAATTTCCAAAATGGTTTACCCCCCCCATGCATATAGAATTCCGGGCAGGTTAAAGAAATCCAGCTTCGAAAACCCCCCCTTGCAATCAGAATTCCGAGCTCTTAAACCCCCCATCCCATCGAATTTCCAAATGCCGCCCGTGTGGGGGGTACCTTTATTTTCTGGAATTGCCCAATGAATGAAAGGGTCACAAACCAAGCAAAACGTTTTCTGGCTTTCTTTCTTCATTTATAGCTCTAAAAAATGGCCTGTTTTGAGATAAGAAACAATGAACAATCACAAAAAGGGTTATTGTTGGTATTTTTTAGGGGTCTTTTTGTTTTATAAGGTATTTTTTAGGGGTGGATTTTTTATGTCCTGGTATTTTTTAGGGTATATTTCCGATGTCCCGACGAGCACCCCTATCACTCTTACTTGGGAGAACCACCCCCGGGCTCGAAACGTTTTAAAATCACTCGCCTGCGGTTCGTGATATTACAACATTCTCGTGTCTCTCCCAACATCACGCGTGCTCTATTGCGCCGATAATGTCATAGAAAGTTGTGCTCTAATGCTTAAATAAAGGCCGATTTGAAGGCATAACAATTACTAGCGCTTTTCACCTTCTAAACTCGGCATAAGTTCCACAAAATAAAACCTCTCTGACATCACTGGTTTGTCAGCAAATTAAATACAATGCACATGCATTTTCACTGGATTTGTTGATGAAATTAATTACCTTGACCTGATGCACATGCTACATAAATTTGTGGTCAATCAGACCCATTCATTCATTCATATTTATTAATCCTAGAGTCATCGGACTATACAGGATGTTAAAGAAAAAAATGGTGCAATAGGGCGAAAACAAGCGGACAGAAACGATGACAATAATGAAATAAATAAATAACTCAAAAGCTAATTTCTGAAATGCTGCCTGATTGGGAGCAAGGCATTGCTCTGGAAGGCCACAGGTGTAGTGGCAGCGACGGCAGCCCATGGATAGATGGCTGATTACATTCATTTCAATTGTGTATAACTTTTTCCTGGTCAGGAAATGCAGGCAGGACTTTGAGGTACCAGAAGAGGTACCTAGCCCTTCCAAGTCCCTTGACGGCCATCACGTTTTGGCGGGTAGGTGCGCTCCTACATTTTGTAAAGACCGGTTTACATTTTGTTGCATTTCTCGCGGCGATTTTTCTCGCGTGAGTTGCAATTCCAACTCTCTTGTGTAAACGAGATGCAAATCCGGTGCGATTTCTCTGTTCTCTTTTGTTCAAATCGCATCAAGTTACAAGGAGCTTCGAACATGGGTTGTTTGAAATCTGCGCGACACAAATCGCGGCAGATCGCGCCGAGGTTCTCCTAGTTTCTTAGTTTACTGTTTCGTTGCGCGAGTCGCAGCGATTTTTTCGAAATCACTAATGCGAAATCACTAATCGCCGCGACTCACGTGACTCACGCGACAGAAATTGCAAGTGTAGACGGGCCTTACACTGTAATGCTTACAGACGAGGTTCAAAAATTCAAAGAACAGGGCCGTAGCCACCAGTACGATCGATAAGTCCGGTTTTAACCAGACTACTTCTCATCTAGCACACTCTCTTGGCTCACGCATCAATGAAGAAATATTCTTGTCAAAATGATTCTTGCAAGGTTCCCATACAATGTTGCAGGGGCGGTTCCAGGTTTTATGTAAGGGGGTGCGCTTCTGGTTTGAAGAGCCATAGTCTTCATACAAAATCTGCTTTATTATTGCTAATCTCATTTAGACACTATGGCTGATCTAGTTAATTTTTGCTGTGTTTTCAGATATGTCTTGATGAAGCTCAGATGGTGGAGAGCACTACAGCTAAGGTAAGCAACAACAATGACAACAAAAGCAACAACAACAACAACAACAGCAAAATACTACTACATCTACAACCACAGCAAGTACAACAACAACAACAACAACAAAAAAAACATGAACAACATCTACAGCAATTGTAACAACATCTACAACAACAACAACAACAACACACACCATCATCTAACTTTATTTTTCTAGGCTGCAGAGATGGCACTACGTTTACATTGTGTCCACCGATGGTGTGTGACTGGCACTCCAATACAAAAAGGACTTGAGGGTAGGTTAAGATATGCACTAACAACGCTAACTTGTCTGCTGACTCGAGTCGAGGTTAGGGGTCGACCATTGAACTTCTGGGTGGTGGTGGTGGTGGGGGGGGGGGGGGGGGGGGTGATTTTGAAAAAAAATTCCTACACAGCAAAATGGTGACTAAAACCCTTCTTCTTATTGGAAAAAACTTTCTCGCCGCATAACTGAAGTATAAAAAAAATCTTGCACGGACCAAATCACGCCCCCACCCCCTCAAAAGTTAAATGGTCGGCCCCTTATAAAAGCATAAATACAAATGTGCGCCTCGTTAGATTTCCTTCCCTTTCTTCCCCCAGACCTTTATGGCTTGCTATTGTTCCTTGGATGTACCCGTACTGTCAGAGAGTGTGGTGGAACAAACTTCTCTACCAGCCCTACCTACGAGGACACAGGGAACCCATGCAGCATGCTCTGGCTCAAGTATTGTGGAGAACCGCCAAGAAAGACGTCTTACATGAGGTCAGTTGATCACAGCTTTTGAAGAGTAGAACACAGATATCATATTTTTATTAATTATTAATAAATTATTAAGAAAATCAATAATTGTCAAAAACTGATTTTCTCGTTCGCTCAAGTTCTAGTCCGTCAGAATTCAATAGAATCACTGTATCTAACCCTTCTTCATTCCATACTGTAGATTCAGCTTCCTCCACAGACAGATCACGTGACCACTCTGACGTTTACGCCAGTAGAGCAACACTTCTATCAGAGACAACACGAAGAGTGTTCTGCGTCTGCGCAAAAGGTAAAACCGCTGGAAGGCTGAGCGCATCTCGTGTGACTCATAGGAGACTTTGGCATCGATAGCGCGGATTTCAGATAAGTGCTGACAGTAAATCAGACGTGGGTTTTCTACTCGTTGCTATTGGTTGGGATGTTGGATCTTTGTTTAGTCAGCCAATCAGAATGCGAAGATTTAAGGCACAGTGGCCCATGTTGTCTTGTCACGACTAAACGCAAGTTGTACTTACATTATCACCTCATTGTTACCTGATTAGTTACTTGTTGAATTTAGTTCGTCTCTAATTGACTAAGGCCGGTTTCGGACGTCGAACTTTTGCCGCGTCGAATCCAATTATTAGAAGTTTCATTTGCAGCTTCGAGGACACTTTGTCTATTACAAAAGGTAAATCTAAGTGAACTATAGTAGAACAAAAAAAATTTTTGACGCAACAAAAGACCGACGTTTGAAACAGGCCTAAGTTTGTTTACACCCATCTGAAATGCGCTCTATTTTATAGGAACTAATCAGAAATCGCATCGCATGGATACCGATAAACCGCATTTCCCCCTTTCCGTTTATCGTTTACGCACTTTGTTTGGATTATTCTACATTATATATTGAATCTCTTGATTGTTTGAATGTATTATCTGTGTTGTAATACCAGATGTTGAGCCAATGGAACAGTGCTGATACTAAACTGAGTAGTATCGACAAGCACACAGTACACCGGGTGAGTAAGGAGGCGTTTCTTGATGTCGTACTATTTTAGCTGCTACTAGAGCAGATTTCGTATGACTCTAAAAAGTGCCGCGACAAAGTCGTGCCGCGCCGCGACCATGACCGTGCCGCGTTTACGCGATTTCGTTCCGTATCTATAGCAGATCAGGGGGTCGTTTCTCGAAACGCCCGAAAACTTTCGAGCACGATAAATTACCCGAAAAGCGTGCGGATGACGAATTTTGCGTTTCTCGAAACTCCCGAGTTTTTCGCGCACGATAAAATTGCGTCATTTTTCGCCCCTTGCTAAGAGGAGAAACCCTTCTCCCCTTAACTTTTTCGGGTTTCCGAAAATCGTCAGAATGGGGAAGAAAAATAACAAAATTAACTAAGATTTTTCACTCCTTTGCGACTTTAATTATCCCTCTAGTACCTGCGAAGTTGAATTTCCCCAAAAGTGCATGATTCTTCTCCTAAAACAGCCATTTATGAAGGTGTCTTGCTTTGTTTTCAAATTGTCTTTCTTTGTCGCGAAATGGTTCCCGGTAACTCTCCCGAGTTGCTTTTACCGCCATCCCGTTAAAATACACCAATCAGGTGCAAGCATCTCGCTTCTTGACCAATCAAATTCATTCTCTTGACAGCTCGCCTGTCAAATTTGACGAGGGGCTGTCAAACTTTTTTTGACATGTTGTAAACAAAGAACCAATGCATCTACAAGAAGTTGGTGCAAAATGCTTGCTTTTTCGCACATTTTATCTAATTTCTGGCATTTATCGATGGAAATACAAACATGGCGATACTCTTTGTCCCCTGACAGCGTCGAATCGATAAGTTTCCTATGTTTTCATTGTTTATTTATGCAAAGTATTCGCAAAGTTTTGAAATTATAATTTTGATTTCGGGTTCCCGATAATTATCGGGGGGGGGGGGGGGGGGTTGGAGAGTTTCGAGAAACACTTTTTGGGAGTCCTAAATCGCGCCCGAAAAACCACCCGAAAAGTTTATCGGGCCCGAAAATATCGGGCGATTTCGAGAAACGACCCCAGGTCCCATGCCGCGACCGCAACCGTGCCGCGCCATGTCGCGGCACTTTTCATTGTTCTATATTCTTTAAATCAGCCGATGGAAATGGATGCTTTTTCCTACTTGGCATGTTCCTATGCTGTGAAAATGACGGCTGACACAGGCTCTTTGAAGGGAAAAGTGAAATGTCATACCTTTTATGTATGTTTAGATGTTGGTACCGCTCCTGAGGTTACGGCAGGCATGTTGCCATCCGCAAGCAGTCCGAGGAGGATTCTTATCCGTACAAAAAAGGTACGCCACAAATCGAGTCCTGTGTAACATTTATAGCTAACGTCAGCCTCGTTCCTGGACCTCATTTCGGGCTTCCTGTGCACGGAGATGAACCACAAGGGAGCACGAGGGCTGGGTCGAGGTGACGTCACATCTCCCTGGGTTACGCCACAAATCGAGTCCTGTGTAACATTTATAGCTAACCTCAGTCTCGTTGTTCTCCCTGGCGCTCATAGCGGTCTTCCTGTGCCCGGAGATGAACCGTGAGTCACTTTTGGACGGACCCTTATCCGACTCTTATTTTTAGCGCTTCCTCTTCCTCAGCACGTTAACCATGGACCAGCTGCTGGAGACACTTATCTCACGTACGAAGCTCGAGTGCGAGGAGGCGCACAGACAAGTCTTGTTTGCCATAAACGGTGAGTACTTTAGGCATCATTGTGTCGGAGCTAGCCTACTCGAAGACGTTAGACAGTTAAAAAAACACGAGTCTGCTTTCACGTGGCCACCACGCCCACGCTCTAAGAACCAATCAAAATGCAGAATTCGTTACCGCGCCCTCTAGGAAAAAATAAAGTGTCTTACTTTTTATGCTCTTTCACCTTTCAGGTCTGGCAGGGATAGAGGTCATCAAGAAACAGGTACTAATGCTTGCATTATATTACAAGTGTATGGTTTACAAATCAACAGAATATCTAGAAAATTTCGACTGGCCGACGTTGCAAAACTTTCGATTTAAGAATACCTTGTTTGGTAAGTATCTTTCCTCATAGCGAATGTAGTAAGAAAATTCACCAAAACTTCGAGGGTCGCCATTTTGTTTTATTCTCGGCCAAAGGGCCTGGGTCAAATTTCAGATTTGTTGACATGAGCACTTAAATAAATTATCCTAAGATAGCTTTCGCTAATGACTAGGATAGCTAGGTCTTACAAACGCTTCAAGTCGCCGGGGGCCCTGGCTGATCTAAGTGGTGTACATTTATTTTTTAGTGGCCAGAGGCGGTCGAGCGATACCGTGATGCTATGCGGTCGTGGAAAGAACACGAAGAGAAATTCAGAACAGATGCTTTACAGGTAGGGTGGGGAGGGTGTGGGAGAGTAGGAACGACACACTACTGGAATTTGCTGGATCACATCATTCGACTGCAACTATTAGAAGTATTCCACTCAATTCTTACCAATCTTGTACCACTGCATTGATACTTGCTGTAAACGTTATCTTAGAAACTTCATACGCTGCACAACCTGGTCGACGTGTTATCGAAGGGACACCCTGGATGTTCACACACGCTAAGAGATGACAGCCTAAAAGATGAGGTTAGAGAAAACGTCCATATCTGACCGTCTGTTTTACTGTATGAATGCAAAAAGTCTTTTTACTGAAGGCCTTCATTTTGTACGACATGTTTTCGTTTCCATTTTATAGGTCCGTGATCTCAAGGAATCATACATGGCAAAGTCCGTCGCCGCCGTTCATACTGCCTTGGCGAACCTGGAAAGCGCAGACAAAGACTTGCAACAGATAAAGCTTAAGGTGACGTTACGATTCTTTATTTCGATTTCTTTCTTTCTCGGCTAGCCTGCGTAGCGGCTATTATAAAGGGGAGGGGAAGAAGACGGGCTGCGTAGTGGCTCCCCTCCTGCCCACCTCCCCTCTTTAGAGCCATTACGCATACTCCATTACGCATGCTATAGACCTTCTCGGCTTGGGCGTAATGTTTTGCACATTTCAGATCACATGGCATTCCCATGAGTATTCTCTCTTTGTTTGGAATGCTTCCATATTCATAATAATATCTTCGGTGCGTAGCAGAAAAAGAAAGAGAAAATACTCATGGGAATGCCATGTGATCTGAAATAGGAAACATTACGCCCAAGTCGAGGAGGTTTATTCCCAGCCTGTCGGGATGAAATGAGGGAAAGAAACTTATTCGAAAAATCGTTTTATTAAAATTGATGGTGTTGTTATAATCCTAAACCAAGGCGTTCATTTATACAAGGGTTAAAGATTGAGGCATGAAGATGGTGTTTGTTGTGAGTGTGGGTCTAGCGGAATATAGTCTACATTGCTGAATGACGGCGACTAGTTCCGGGCGATGAGAGCTATAAACTATAATTCCGAATCCGCTTGCCATTTTTTGTTGGCGTTTTTTCTCACTGGGTCTTTTATATGAAGAAACAGGTACTTCTGTCGACGCGGACAGCGAATGTTGCTCAGCAGTTTTTAGTTTTTCGAAAACCAAAATCATTCCTAACACCTACGCTTTACACCTTTAGGTTGATTTCCAGTCCCCTTGGTGGATCCTCGCCATCCAGGAAACACAGGAAGCCCGTTTAAGCGAGGAGCTAATGGGTAGAGTGCGCGATGAATTGTCTGGCGTTGCGACCGATGGGGAGTCCATTCTCAACAGGTTTGCATATGCTGCTATTCGCGCTTAGAGTTCGATTCCCGGTTTACCGCCTCAGTTCGTTCCTTGGCCGGACCAACAATCAGGGTCTTTTGAGAAGAAGGTGCTGCCTTTGCTGTAAACCTTCGCATCTTCTCGGATAAGGACGTTTAAGCGTAGGTCCCGCCTGCCGGTTAGCTCAGCTGCTAGAACGCCGGTCTGTTGAGCGCGGGGAGGTTGTCAGGGGCGGATCAAGGAATTTCAGAAAGGGGGGTCGGATAGTGAAAACATGGGACGAAAATTTGCAAATTTCCTTCATCAAAATGTATTATATGGAAAAATCGCCCGAGAAAGTGGGTGCCGCGGCCCATCCCATCCATCAAAGGTGGCGAAAAGGGTTCTCATTATTTTCACTCCCCCCTTCCCCTAGGATCTGACGTAATTCAACTTACGAGCTTCGACCACTTGTTCTAACCTTTTTATCAGAGCGAGTGACGTGCGTGGTCTGCAGTACGTTATTACTACAAAATTGGACATGGTCGAGGTATGCATTGCCAAAAAATCCTGGAAGTTTGTTATATTGAATTTATTTTATAATTATATCTGTGTTGCGGTATCCTGGGTACCAGAGTCTCCAAGCTTCACTCGTTTACTGGCATGATGTCGCGGCGTATTGGTTTAGCGAGAAGAGAAGTTTCGAGTTTCTTGCACCCAGAGTCCCGCTTTAAAGGCCCGTTCACACGGCGCGATTTCAGCTGCGATTTGAGGTTTGATTTCTGCGGCGATCCCATGGCGATGTTATGTCGCGCAGTGTGAACAGCTGGCGATTTGGCTCTGCGATATTTGTCCATTTGTTGGCGATATGAAGAACATCGCACCCGCATCGCAGTGGAATTGGAACATGCTCAAAACGCCTGTGACATCGCAAGTGAAATCGCCATAAGATCGCCTGCCGTTCACACCGCGCGATATGACATCGCCATGGGATAGCCACAGAAATCGCACCTCAAATCGCGCCGTATGAACGGGCCTTTAGGAATTGCCTTAATGTATCCTTGGTTCAGTAGCTTGTTGAACTAGCACCGGCTCGCTATCCTTCGCCCCTGCTCGTTGTCTTGCGCAGTCCAGAATGTACTAACTACTTTAATAAGGAGTTGTATCCTTGGTTCAGTAGCTTGTTGAAAGAACACCGGCTCGCTATCCTTCGCCTCTGTCCGTTCTCTTACGCAGTCCAGAATGAACCAACTCTAACGCCTTGATTAAGCAATCCCTTTGTTTTTGGTGTATAAATGTTACCCTCCTGGCTCTGAAAACTCGTAAAAACGAAAGAACACTGCGCAACGGGTTCTCCGCCTATTTGAATAAGGCCCAACCAAAACGTCAACTTTCAGTCGCACTTCTTCTGTCGAACCTTTCCTTTTTCAAAGGAAGCCCTGTAAATGATATGTTGAGGCAAAAAGTATGATTCTGGTCTTTTGACATCTGCCGTCACAAGGAATTTCTGCAGAAACCCATCCATGGAAAAAGCGGAATTCCCATGGTAGAAGAATGGAAAGTGTTCGGATTTCCCATGGCTATCCACGTGAATCCCGGACACTTCCCATGTGTGTGCTTTGGGAAATTCAGCTTTTCCCATAGATGGGTTTCTGCAGAAATTCCCTGTGCTTTCAGACCACACACGATACTCTGGTGACCGCATTGGAGCAACTACGCACCCACCCCACCCCCGAGATGGTTCAAGCAACTGCGGAGTGTTGTCTAAGGGCGAAACCAGGACGAGCCCATCGCGTTACAAGGTAATTGCTGCGGGTATTTGAGCCCCATAATGGGCAATTCCAGAAAATAAAGGTACCCCCCCCCCCCCCCCCACGGGCGGCGTACCCCCCCCCCCCCCCCCCCCCCCCACGGGCGGCATTTGGAAATTCCGATGGGATGCATGGGGGGGGGGGTCAAAACTAGTGCCGCCCGTGGGGAGGGTGCCTTTATTTTCTGGAATTGCCCAATAAGTTTAAAGGAGCACTGTCACGATTTTAGCAGACTTTTGGTGATGTAAAACGTTTTGACGTAAATGGCAGTGCACTATGAGAAGGTAGAGTGCAATACCACCGAATATACAACGCCATTCCTGCATTCTGATTGGATATATTTTCTGTGGCGTGGTATACAGACCATTTCTTTACCTGGTTGACCTCACTGATATCAGTACAGTGTGTGTGGTTTTGGTTGTAGAGCGAATTTCAGATGCATGCCGTATGACCAATTACATCTAGCCAATCATGAACGTGAAAAATACAAGTTGCTGTTGAATGGCTTTTTCGTCAGCCAATCACAGGCCAAGTAAAACCTCTTTCACGCGTTGAGCAAGTGACTGGTTTCTTTGAAAATCGAGCTAAGTAAAACACTAATCACCCGGTAAGCTAGCACGTGATTGTTACATACACAGCTGTGTTCAGGTCAACATTTGATTGGCTGGATGAAATGAGTTAATCAGGTAGGCACTTGAAAGGTTCTTTGACTTTTTTCTAGGTGTCGATTTTGCGAAGTCGATGATCTTTTTACTGAGTATGAATCAAGGCTGTTTGGTCACCAAGGGATGAAGGGTGTCAGTGAGTAAGTATCTTTTCTTTGTTGATTTCCTCATTTGCTGGTTCTTTGTATGTCTGCATATCTGTCTGTATGTCCGTCCGTCCGTCCGTAGTGTTACAGTCGAGAGGTTACAGTCGATAAGTTTTCAAAGAAGCATATATAGCTTATGGGACTCAGGTAGCTTATTAAGGCCCTCTTGCTCTTGTGTGCTCTTATTCTTTTTAAACTCCGTGTAAACTGCTAACTGCAACCAAAAATTGTATGATAGAATAAGTTAAGTTACTTGAATTACTTGAAAATGCTTTCTTTCTCTAATTCATTATTTGTCTGTCAACGCTATTTTTCTCATCGATTGCCCAGGGCACATGGATTTTCTATAACGTCATCCTGACTGATCATTCGCATTCTGTGCCAAACTATTTCCAACACCGCTACAATGCCGCAAAACAGCAGCACGCAAGCCGCTAATAGGAACAACCCCGCCAAATGCTCCACCCCAATACGATGCACATCCTTGTCCTTCACCCTGCACATGTCACTGGACGAGAACCATTTTTCCCTCAGTCTCGCGAGGTAGTCACTGCTCTCGTAATTCAGGAGCTGTGCTGTTATTCTTTCCTTCCATCTTGATGCTTTTGGGAAAGCAAACGTTCCTACTTCAACAGCGACAGGTTCGCCGACGATTCTAAATGGCTGATCGGGGTGCAAAGCATTGAACATGTGAATGAATGGGGTGTAACTTAGAGCAGCATCGATTATCCTGCAAAGACAAGACAAAACGATGGATATAGAAATTGAAAAATATTGTTTACCCATGGCTTGCATTTAATGTAGTGCTGTTCCTAAAGCTCATAGCACTTTACAGATACTCAAGTATAAAGCAATATAAAAAATCGTCACTCTTAATCTTAGTCTTCTCCAGTCCAGGTATTCCAGATCGGTTTCAAGCCCTGTTTTGTGAGTTTAATTCTACTAATATATAGAGCAGATTTCGTATGACTGTGAAAACTGCCGCGGTGCGGTACTGTCGCGGTGGCGGTACGGAACCTGGCCTGCTGTAGATTGAATGAAATCGCCAATGAAATCGCGTAGTCGCGGTACGGTCACGGTCGCGGCGTGGAACAACTTTATCACTGTACTTTTCACAGTCATACGAAATCTGCTCTATTAATACATTTCTACCCTGCGTAGCAAGCCTTTCCCTTGGGTATCAGATGTGAGAGTAAAATCTCTGCATTACATGAAAAAACATCTAATGAACAAAAACATTTTCCTTTCTTTTCAAGTTCAATAGAAAACGTACGTGATTAACTAGCACACGATCGGGAAGCCATTCAACTGCGCGCGCGAAACCGGTTCATAACTTTGGCAGTGTAATGCGGCTTTCAACCTTGTAATACGGCTCCATATCTGCACTAAATTTTGACCTTATATGGTAAAATGATGTCACAGTCGTATAATCAACAAAATTATCTTACCCTTTCTCCAGCTCTTCCACCAAAAAGCTGATTTCACGTAAATTGCTTTCTCCCCAAGTCTTTGCAGGGTGTCATTTTTATTTTCTCTCAAAAGTGACTCTGTACTCGAGGCTTCTGATACCCCAATCCTGAACTTTGGATCTTGTAGCTGAAATGGCAAACACGGTTCTCGAACTCATTAATAATTCACCAAGCTTAAACAAGGTGAAGGAGGTTTGCATAAGGGGTCTTAATTAACATAGACACATCTCATTGACAGCTTCTCACAATTCACCTTGGACTCTCAAACTCATTAATAATTCATCAAGCTTAAAGGAGGAAAATCATAAGCGTCAAGGATGTTTGAATACGCGATCTAAAGATTCACAATCCTTCGAATTTTCTTACCTTTTTATCGTAAATCCCCGTTATGGGTATTTGAGTTCAAACTGCATCAAACCTGCCGTAAGGTTTGCCGTATACATAGACACCAACACCAGAGTGGCCATCGAAAACAACCCGTATGTAAAGCGCGCGCTGGGACTAACTGCGGTCACATCATCCAATGGTATCTTGAACACCGAGCTAAACAGATACGAGAAGCTCTCAGCGACGCTGAGTTTTCGTGGAAGACCTCTATCATGTCCCCGAACGCGATCAAGAAGCCAAATCACAAGCACGAAAATCAGGCTCCCTCCAATATATACACTCCATAAGGCGCCATTAAACGGCTTCAGGAAGCCGAACAAGTCATGAGAAGCTGTAGCGTCCTCCTCCATTACCACAATGACTGTCTCGTAATAAAGCAAAGCAACGTTGCAAAAGTCAACTGCCGACGATCTCTGATATGTGGTCGACAAGGGAGTCAAGCTCATGTCAGCTCTCCCCTCCACTAGCTCTCCTATCTGGCCGGTCCAGCTGCCTTCCGTTTGGTTGAACACTCCAAACCCATCATCGTTGGCGAGGTATATCTCAGCCTCGAAGTTTAAATCTTTTTGAAGAGCTATTAAAACGTCCACGGCATACCCCGAGCAGCAGTGATGGACGTAACGAGATATCGCTGTGCCATTATCGACTGGCACTGTCTTGTGTCGAGCGCAAATCTGAGAGGCAACGCATTCCTTGGAACGTTTGACTTCGTAATCGCTGATCATGATGATGTTCTGGTAGTGTTTAGCCGTGACACAAAGAGCTCCTGGTTGGTGCACACACTTAACTGTCTAACCATAGGTTTACTTGTGTCACCCGACAGCGTTTTCATATACGTCAATGTATATTCATGATTAATTTCTTGGAATGCCTCGTTTCTTGGAATGCCTCGTTGTAGTGTTCTTGGAAGGTAATTTTGCGGAAGACTTGTCTGTATCCTGAAAAAGAGAAAATGTGCAATGGATTCCAGCTATAAGAGCGCGCGCTCTCCTTTATTCAGAAATGCCCAAGCCGTGCCCCACAACTACGAAGAAGCGCGCGCTTTTACTGTAACAGTTTGCTCAAGACAAATGTCCCATATCTACCGACATGCAGCGCGCGCGTGCGTTCTAGCTGGAATCGTCCATTAGGCTACTGCGGAAAGAAACCCATCCCGCTCCAAATGTTTTCATTAGAAATAAGTTTAGTTGTTGCTATTGTTTTCATTGTGAAATTATATCGGTACATTAATATAACATAAATTAGCGAGAAACACATTTACACATTAATTACACTGCCCAAAAAATTGATAAGCTGTTGGCGATGTCAGCTATTACAAAAATCATTTATAACTAACAAACACAAACAAACAGAGGGGCTTGTATTATTTTGGACGCTTCTCAGATGAGCTCGGCGAACTTTTTGATTTTTTGATTTTGACCCAAGAGCACTTTTGGCTATAGGGGACTTACTCGTTTTAAATACATATTATTATGACGGTACAGAACACACACAAAAAAAAAGAAGGGCGAAACTTTAGAGCTAAATTTCATTGATAGATATCCTATCCAAATTTTGCCTTATCGTCACCACAAAAAATCTCTACAATGAGTTCCATTTGTCAGCCTAATAAAATACCGATATGTAGTTTTGGCAGTTTTCGAAAATCTCTCGCTGGAGAGAGAGGTAAGTGAGATCCGCTGGTTCAAATTCGTATCATTAAGACTATTGAATCAGGGAGTTAGGGGATACATACAATTGATTGAGATTGATGCGAAGACTGCTCGTTTCGTTGCCAAACTCATTGCGACGGCTAGACCATCCACCTTGCGCAGCGTCTTTGTGATCTTCCATGAAAGTATCATTCAAGAACACCAGCGCTTCCTTGAGAACTTGCATTGAAGGTTTAGCAGGTGTAGCGATGAAAACCTCCACAAACGACGAGATGGGACGCACTTTCGTGAAGTCTTGAAAGAACAACCACGACGCAAGTGCGTTTTCACGTTCAAGTTCAACACTTTTCTTGTAGTCTTCACTTTGAAACTTTAAAGCAACATTAAGAGATTTGCCATTATTTGAGTTTGTTGTCCTGATAAATTCTTGAGTGTCGTGAGGATTTGTCACATGATATGTAATTTCATTGTTTGTCGTCATTTTAAGATCGGGAAGTGTGGCATCTATTTCACTTGGAGTTCCATGCAGAAAGATGGCTGTAGCTTGTATTTCTCTTGCCATTGCATGTATTACATTAACTGAAGATACTAACGAAGGCCCCATACTAATGAAGAGCTGGCCCTGCGAATATGCAAAACGGAGACGGAATTACTTCAAGTTAGTTTTTAGTGATTCGAGCGACGTGTGCCCCAAAATGTGTTACTAAAAAGTGTGCGCTGTTGCGATGATATTTGACTAAATGAAGAGCTTTAAACCGATTTTCTGACAAAATTACCCTAGAAAACGCTGAAAAGCGAGCTGAAATTGTATAGTTCAATTACCTTGATAAAGGGATCTATCCTCAGCGTGGGGCAAGACTAGAGTTACAAAGTTGCTAAACGCTAAGCAGAAATATAGCTTATTAATTTTCATAGTGTAAGAAATATCAAGTAAAGTGTAAATAACTGATTGCGATAGAAGCAATTTACGTTGTTTTACGTTCTTTCGCGTTGTTTTAGAGTCCGAATCTGGGCACAAACCCTTGATAAAGTTAGAAACTCATCAATCCGCGAACAGCACGTGATAAAAACTCGAACATTGGTTTTTGAAAGGGCGAGTATTCGATCATTGATATAATTTTGCGAACATCAAGCTTTTTCCATAGACAATTGTTTGGCCCTAGTTATGAAATCGTCACAGTTTTTAGTGTAACATAACAATATAGATTACCTTTAAGGCTGTCAATCCAGTATGTAACTCCCCAACGCAAATAAAAGGCGTCGAACGTTGTCTGACAAACTCGAGGACGTATTTATCTATGCCACTGTCTAGACATCCGATTATAGCGTCAACTCCCTCTTCTAGGATAGGACACAGTTCGTTCAGAATTTTATCAAGAGACATGTTAGCCACTGTAGTTGGCACTGTGA
The DNA here is from genome assembly GCA_033964015.1 of Scolanthus callimorphus. Classification (NCBI taxonomy): domain Eukaryota; kingdom Metazoa; phylum Cnidaria; class Anthozoa; order Actiniaria; family Edwardsiidae; genus Scolanthus; species Scolanthus callimorphus. The sequence goes on along the minus strand of CM066925.1, from coordinate 14,791,958 downwards.
TGTTTAACGAACCATAAAAAGCAGCAAAAGTATCCCTGAGGTAGGACTCAGTATCAGGGTTTACTAAAACGAGTATATTTGGCACCTTGATTGTTCTCGTGTGGGTGAAAGTGAAAATTGCAAAAATTGCAAGAGTTATTCTTAAACTGAAAACCATTACTGATTATGGGCCGCATTCCCTGGTTAACGCTCCGACTGTTTAACGAAATCTTTTTGATGCCTATAGCTGTATAGCTTTTTAGATAATGATAAAACACCTGCCTGCTTTTCAAAGTTCCTATAAGGCACCCTAGTAGGTACAATTCATTAAACTTAAACGACTATTGGAGACCACTGTGTGACAAGTTAAATCGGGTCCTTTGTGTATCTCGAGCTTTGAAGAATATCTGGCAACCAACGGGCTTTTTGTCAGAAAGATAATACATAACGAAAGCTATAGAAATATATTTCAATCAGCAATAATCATTTCTGTTTTCTGTCGACCTGAAAGAGATATATGAAAATATTCAGGTTAGCCGCTCAAGTGCGCTCACCAAGAGAAAAAGAAGCAAAAACGCCGAGCTGAGTTGTTTGCTGCTCATTGAAACTGAGGTAGTTTTTTTTTTGTGATAATAAATTTCTGTATTTATTTAATTATATTTGTATATTTATTTATCTATTCAATAATGAAAGCTACCCGCCTCGATTAGCTCTACTATTTTGCGGGTTAGCTCAAAAAAAATGTTGTAAATATTTATAGAAATGAAATAAAATGTTGTTGTTGTTGTTGGGTTTTCCGATCTCGTTAGTGTTATTAATTAAGAGCTATGCAGTCAGTGACTGAAAGTCAGTCAGTGACTCAAAGTTTCATTACCAAATGACTTTACTGAAAGAAAATCCCAGGTCGCAGTGCTTAAATAAGAATTAGTCTTGCTATTTAACATTCACTTTCTTTCAAAAAAACTGCATTCTAAATATTTTATGAAACTTTGCGCCCGTGATAACGATGCATGTTTCCTTGAATAAAAAAGGCCGCGAATTATTGCGCCGAAACTGATTAGTTCTGTATATTCGACAGCAAGGAAGTTTTTCTTAATAGTTGGGAACTCTCTGAGTTTGAATTTACATACTTTTTAAATGTCCAGTTCTACGCAAGCCTCATGTCGTTTGCTTGCAAAACAACGCAACTGATAGAACGTCTTGGTACATTTTATGGTTCATTCTTGTTCACGAGATATCCCTTTGGCATCTAGAGAGCTCCAGACTTCTACCATTCTTTTTCAACGACCGGTTAGCACGTGATAGAGCGCCGGGCTTATGTGCGGGAGGTTGGAGGTTCAAACCCCGGCCGACCATCACTCATGGATGGATGGGTTTAGTGCACAGGGAATTTCTGCAGAAATCCATCCATGGGAAAAGCTGAATTTCCCATGGTAGAAGAATGGGAAGTGTTCGGATTTCCCATGGCTATCCATGTGAATTCCGAACACTTCCCAAGCGTGTGCCTTGGGAAATTCAGCTTTTCCCATGGATGAGTTTTTGCAGAAATTCCCTGGGACATTTATCATTTTATGTTAGACTGCAAGAGGAATCCAACCTTGATTGGCATCGTTATGGCAACACTGGAGGACTTCGCGCTGAAACTGAGACAGAAAAAACACTCAAGACAGTCTTGGCTTTCATCAGACTACATCGTGAGTGATTGTCAATCATAACCATGGTTGCTTAGTAACGGAAGGCTGTTGTATTGGTTACCGATAGAAAAGGGGAAGAAACTCGGGGAGGAAAACGTCCTGTTTGCGTAATGCTTGTGCTGCTCCAGCTTTGCTACTTTTCATATATTATTTTTCAAAAAATATCGAGGGGCACGGGCATGAAAAATTGGGCACTTGCGAAGAAGACTCGCAAAATTTGCTTCCCCCATCTTTGACCTCGACAAAACTGATTTCAATAGAATAGAATACAGAGCGAATTTCAGATGACTGTCGTGAGTAATTCGAAATTACTTTGTAATTACTCCTATGGTTTTATTCAGCATTGGTGTAATCACTTTGCGATTGGTTTCACTACAGTATATGAAATTCGCTCTACTTGTGAAATAGGATAAGACAGTTAACAATTATTCGCCGAAGCCGAAGGCGAAGTGAATAGTGGCGAATAGTCCCCGAGACCGGAGGTCGAGGGGACTATTCGCCACTATTCACGGAGCCTGAGGAGAATAATTGTTTTAGTATATACTACACGGGAACACTCCAAAAAAATATCCGAACGACACTATGTGGCATTTGCCGACATTTTGTAGCCTCTTTCTGTATGCGTGACGTTTGTCACGCACGCGACATTACGTCAGACTTCTCTACAAGCATTCGGCTACTGAACACATGGTGGAAACTTGCTGCTGTTTTAGAGAAGCAAAAACGCTAGAAAACACTTGTTTTAAAACCTTAATATCGACTACGATAAACGATAAACGATTTAAGTTTTTAGAAAGTTGTAAGGATGGATTCAAGGGATAAATTCGCATTTTGTGCCTTGGATTATGGATTGTGAAACTGCAGAGTTGCTTCGCTGCCATTTCACCACCGATGGATGACTATATTTTTCAACCTGGTGGCAGAGAAATTCAAGATTCGTTTGGAATATTAACAGAAATTTGGGAAATTAACCTCTTCAAACTCTGGGACAACGAGGAAGACCTTGTTCATAAAAAGAGAGACCACTTTAAATACGTTTGATGTCGGATGGCTCGTGATCAAATTCTCTCTTAAACTGCACTCAATGACTGGCTTCTACGATTTACTGTCCTTTCCAACCTACAGGTACATGTAAATGTTCGGCAAAGTAGATATGTTTTCGACAAAATTGCCTTAATTAATATGTTGTTGTGAATGTAATTCGTCTCTCAAAAGTGCCGTGAACGAATCATCGATCTCTGTGATTCCGAAGAACTGAAAAACAAGAACAGCACATTTTCGAAGTTCAAGAAATACATTCTCTCTCTGATTCATCTTGAAAAACTAAAGAGACCACATAAGTTAATTGAGAAGGATTTTTCCGTTGCATTTCGAATCAGATAGTTCCTTTAGAAAGTAAAAATATCCGAACCACTTGCACTCGGGCTTCTCAATCTCGGAATAATGCTTTCGATCTCGGAATATTGTGGCATTATCCCGAGATAGCGAACCAATCAAAACGCGCGATCTATGGAGGTTCCCGTGTAGTATATACTAATGTTAAATATTGCTCACTACGTTGTAAACTATTATCTAAAGAAATCTATGTATATCCTGTGTTGTTGAAAGACCTAATTGTTTTACCTGTGTCACAGGAATCGCTACTGAGACTCACCAAGAGGCGAGGCAGCATCTAACATTCATGGCGGGTAGAAGAAGAGAATTCAAGGTAATTTTAATTACCTTGTATATACGAACTGTATTAAAATATATTATAATATTCATCCATTATTCATAGGATGCTCATCCAATCTCTGCACTGGATTCGGATCAGGTGACACTACTTGTAACCCCCGTAATAATATAGATGCAAAAATTTCTCGATTCTGATTGGTCGAGAGCAGTGCAATTACAAAAGTAATTTGCACTGCAAAAAAGTAATTTGCACTCAAACGAGTGCAAGTATTTCACGAAGCTGATTGGCTAATAAACATGGATTTTGCGTACGAGCCAATCAAATGCGTGCTACCTGTGTTATTTTACCTTGGAATCTGAAATAAAGTTGATGATTAACAAAACAGAATTCCACCTCCTTCTTGTATAAAATGAATTTGTTGTGTCAAGCTTATTTTTAAATAAAAAAAAACTTTAACTTAAAAGTTTAGTTAGGTTTTGTAAACTTTGGTCGTTTGTTTGGAACGCATTCGGTGCATTTGTGATCGCTTCTCTGAAATTTTTTGCATCTATATTATTAATCAGTAATCATACGACTATTCTCGTTCAATTTGGGATTAATTACACTCGTGAGTTTTTCAAAAAGCTCAAATTGCACACGCCCTACGGGCTCGTGCAATTTTGATACCTTTTGAAAAACTCACTCGTGCAATTAATCCCAAATTGAACTCGACGTCGTATGATTACCTATACATACCAAATGGCTAGGTGTCTGATACAGAATACTAATTGATCTAATTAGTATTCTGTATCTGATTCAGAATACTAATTAGACCAATTAGTATTCTGTATAGGACACCTTCCAGTGCAGCCCTCAGTCTTTGAACAGTTGGATATTTGTTTCAAATAACAATATCCCCTACTGTTCAAAGGCTGAAGGGGACCACTCTAGTGAAGTCCAAGTATGGTCTTCTCTCGTAGAGCAGTACCTAAAAAAAAAGCTTCACCTGAGAGACTATATGTTGTTTTAGTCCGGCTAGTTCCATGTGGGACAGGAATCATGCCTTCTGCGCATGCTTGCTACAAAACGATTGGTGTTTTTGTGCATCCGAAAATTCTTTCATTTTCAATGCACATTGTTTCAAATATCCCCAACAGACTAAAAGCTGAAGGGAACCACTCTAGTGAAGTCCAAGCATGGTCTTCTCTCGTAGAGCAGTACCTAAAAAAGCTTCACCTGAGATACTATATGTTGTTTTAGTCCGAATAGTTCCATGTGGGACAGGAATCATGCCTTCTGCGCATGCTTTCTGCAAAATGATTGGCGTTTTTTGTAAACACCCGAAAATTATTTCATTTTCAATGCACATTCAATTTAATATAAGTACAAAAGTTAGAATATCATAAGTACTTTACAATATTCGTGTCTATGTTGTATCGCGCTACGCGCTCGTGTTTGTATCTGCCGATACAACATAGCCACTCATATTGTAAATAGTACATACGAGCTGTATTAAAATACAGCTCGTGGTGTTGCTGTTGGGACCATGGGCCTGTTTCAGCCGCCATTTTGACAGCATAGCTACATACCGAGTCGGAGAAAATATCCATTTCCATCGGCTGGTTTGGAGAATATAGAGCAATGTTCTCGATTGAATTTGGTAAATCAAACCTGAAACTTTGTTTTTAGATGCTTGTAAAAGAGGGGGACATTGGGGAGGTACAGAAACCGCAAAACCGCCCAAAATTACATCAAAATCGCAAAACCGCACACAAAATCGTATCAAACCGAAACCGAAATTCACAAATTAGATTTCTTTTAGAAAAAGTGACGGGAGTAGAAGGCGGTCATAGCAGAAAAATCTGTGCTCTGTAGAAATTTTAAAACCGTAAAACCGCATTAAAAAGTGACAAAATCCGAAAAATCATGATTGAAAAATGTCAAAACCGTGCTCCGCAGGCTTTTTTAAAACCGTGAAACCGCATTGAAAATTTAAGAAAACCGAAAAAACGAAAATAAAAACTGACAAAACCGCGTAACCCCAATGTCCCCCTCGTAAAGAGATTTCTACACGGTAAAGAGCCCGTGTCAGCCACTCTTTTCTTGTTGCTTTCGTTCGATATTAGAAGATGAATTACGTGTAGAAATATCTAAATTAACATCTAAAAACAAAGTTTTAGATTTGATTTACCAAATTCAACAAGAACATTGCTCTATATTCTCTAAATCAGCCGATGGAAATGGATACTTTCTCCGACTTGGTATCTTGCTGTGCTGTCAAAATGGCGGCTAACACAGGCTTATTAACGATTGGTTGAGGTCGAACATGATTTCTAGAAACAAGACTGCCTGTCCACATGCCAGTAATTAGCGTCTAGTCTAGGATAATTCTCTCTACTCATGGTAACTTCGAGTTTTCAAAAGGAAAAATTGAACTCCACATTGTTATTTGTCTTTCATTTTCGCGCAGTTTCTTCGTGCCGTCTGGTTTGCGTTACGAGAACGTGTGACGTCATTAGACGAATTGGACATGTGCGCAACACGCATGCGCCTGGCGTTACCGGGAGAGACTGTGTCTGAGGATGAAAAGCACGTCATGTATGATGCACAGGTAACCCAATCTGCCCGGAACGGTAAGGTACTTAAACATTATCGCCCGAGCGGGCCCGTTAAAAAATGGGTCTGTAATGTGAGTGATTTATTGCGAAATTCATTATCAGAAACGCTTCAAGTAAGTTGGGTAATACAGAGGTGAATTTAGGGAGATTTTCTCATACATCTATTGTATTTGCAGGAGGAAATTTGAAAATTGTCGTCCCATGTTTTCACTATCCGCCCCCCCCCCCCCCCCCCCCCCCCTAACTAACGTAGCAAATTGCATCGGGTAAAGTCTAAATTTTACTTTGTTCTATTTTCTCCAGGTGGACCAGCAGAGAATGAAGTTTGTCTCAGATCGTATTGTGGCGCAAAGCGAACTTCGAAAGAAGTTGGGGCAACTCCTCTATTTAACGAACCTGGCAAAGGTTAGCGACAAGACACGTACACAGGGTTCCCACGCGTCCTGGAATACCCTGGATTTTCATTTCCTTCCTGGAAAGTCCTGGAATTTTAATGAAAATCTTGGTAAACTCCTCGAAAAATGTTTCAACTCAAATGTGGTTGAATCAGTCGGTTTCGTGAATCTGATTTTGGGCTGCAAACTATAACATCCTCCAGACTTATTATGTTTTTTTGGGGGGAGTCGGCATTTCTACCCAAAACAAACTCCTGGAAGAGTAACTAAAGACTTCCTAGAAAATCCTGGATGACGTGTTGTTTGCAAGTTTGGCAATACACGGTCAAAATGCAGTGATCCCCCTCCCCCCTCTTTTGAACTAGTGGAGGGTGTTTTGCAGAAACAGGAGCTGTGCGCAATTTAATTTCGTTGCGCGCGAAGCGCGTCCTGAGTTTGATAACTGCATTTCATCAAGCCTCTGAAAGAAAAGGTAGATGAAGATTCCATCATTTGTGAACAGTAAGCAAAGCGTATAGCTTTTATTGTTTATTTTCCTCTGTAGACACAAACTTCCCACAAAGGTGAAAACCCGGATCTGTGTCCCGTGTGTACTAGAGCACTTGGAAAAGAGGTTCGTTAACCAAGCAACTTTCAAATCTCTTATAAGTTTCATCCCTAAATAATGTATTCTTTTTTATTATTTTTCCTTAGTGGAGCGTATTTTCCTGTGGCCATTGTTTCTGCTGCCAGTGCGTGTGGGTGCTGTTACGGCAGGCTGGAATTGGTCCCCGTAACAGGGACGTGCACATTAAGTGCCCTATGTGCCGAGTGCCCACGCTTGCTCGGGAGATCTCGTATGTCAGCACAACGAAGTATGATGATCAACGTGAAAACCGCAGACTACCCGTCAAGGTAGGACAGAGTGCTTAGAGCAGACTTCTTATGACTGTAGAGTTACCGGTTCTCGCGCGCTTTCCTGAACGCGCGGGTGCCCACTCAGGAGAGCGCTACAAAAGGAAGCCCGCCACGTCACTTAGAAACGAGTTTTATTATCCGGTTTTCGCGCCATATTTCTGAACACGCGTGCCCACTCAGGAGAGCGCCACCGAAGGAAACCTCACGTAGAAGCGAGTTTTATTATATGAACTATAGTGTTTTATCAGGATTTCGGCCACTGAGAAATATCGTAATTCGCACTTGTGAAGAAATTACGATTAAGCCCAATATCGCGAAATTCGTCAAATCGAACATTTTTCACAAAAAAGTTTAGATAATAAACAGAATGATACAAGGGCCGCTTGGAGATTTGAAATTGATCTTCTCGTGTTCAAATTTTGATATCTCACTAGTGAGCGCCCTTTTGCGACCAAGGTACTCCAACATGGCGGCGCCATATATTTCACTGGAAATAGAATGGGTATTGAAATGCCAAATAATCTATGCGGATAAAACATGGCAGAATTACATAGATAAATTCCATATCCCGAAATTTCAAAACATCCTTATGGAAAATGCTGTTATTGGAAATCATTTTACAATGCTTACAGTTATTATAACATTTCAGGGCAGTCACTCAACAAAAGTGGAAGCGGTTGTCGGGACGTATTAAAAATTCACAAGGATGACGTCAGAGCTAAGAGCCTGGTGTTCTCTACCGTAAGTACAGCCGGACCCTCCGTATTTGGCCCTTCGTCGGCACCAAGTAGGTCCCTAATCAGGAAAGAACCAAACAGCCGGACGTTAAAGTGTCGCTCAAGCCAAAAACTTTACTTTTCTAATTAAAAGTACAACATTTCTAAAAACATTTGCGAAAGAGAAATTTATTTTACACGCGCCGTGATTTTTGAAAGCAATAGTCCTTTTTTATAGTTCCTCGCTCTATTGTGATTCAAATTGAAATTCTAGTCTGGAATCGAGTCTACCGTTGACCAACTTTGCTGTAAATGTTAAACACACCACTAGAATTCAAGCTGGCACTTGACGTAGCTGTTTGTTTTGTGCTTTGGAAATGGCATGTTGTTTTTAAAATGCTGTAAAAGAAAAGACAAGAAAATATTGGTCAACGGTAGACACGTTTTCGGGCTAGAATTTCATTTTGAATCATAACAGAGGGAGGAACTGTGTGAAGAGGACTATTCCTCTGAAAATTAAAAAACGGCGCTTTTTTTGTACTGGTTTCATGCGCAAAGGGTAATGGGAAAAGCAATCTCCTAATAGACCTTTTCCGCTTGAGTGGGGGCCCTGTGGTTTTCCTAACTGGCACTCATGCGAAACCATCTTTTGTTTTCTTGTAATGCACGAGAAAATTAATTAATATTGATGTGTTGAAACAAAGAACATTCTACGCTTGCGTCCGGTTGGGTAACAAACCACAGGGCCCCCATTCAAGCGGAAAAGGTCTATTGTGACGTGCAAGGAAGACCATTGTTCAGAATGTCTTGTTTACACGTCACTAAGTACCAATGTTTTGATGTGCTCCTGACGATGTTGCACTACATTTTTGGGTCGCCACGAGGTTCGCGTGTTTCTATGGAAACTCAAACCACATGACGGGTCACCATGGTAACTCGCGGTGATATTGGAATGCTTAAGGATCCTGCGCTATGTTTTCTCGGTGCGCCCGCGACTCGCGGGATTTTCGTGCATGGCCACGAGGGAAACGTACGTTTTTCTTTGACTTCAGTGGCAAGATGTTCTTGATGTCATTGGCATGGCACTAACCGAGAACTCCATCAACTTTCGGCACATTACAACGAGCAAGAAACTGCCGGTAAGCGAAAGATTATATGTACTTTTTAGCGGAACTCCCCGCGCCGAAGGCGCGGAGTGGAGCCCCCTACATATCATTCAACGTCGCATGAGAAAGCAACCCATCCAAGCCGAAACGGAACGTTCAGCGGTTTACGAAAACATCGCAGGCTGTTATTTACGCATGCGCACTTGCGTTAGTGTCGACCCGTGTACACAGCCAATCACAGTCCGTCTTGGATCACTGAGCACGCGCTTCGTCCTCCACATCCAGCACAGCGCGGCGTTCGGTTTGGACTCGAAACTGCAAAAAGGTGTTGCATTTTGACGCCAACTCCCCAAAAATACATGATCTGGAATCTTTGAAGTAAACATTTGGAGATGCAAGGAGACAAAAGGGACTGAAGTCATAGTGAAATGGGAAAATATTTGCCAACTCTCTGATGTTGGTGGTGTAGCCTGCGACGGAAGAGAGAATCTATTTGTTCAACTCAATCAATCAATCGGTCATTTACAAGCGTAATATTCCAGGTTGGGTAACCATAAATTCCAGAGTGATCATTTCAAAATTCACTTAAGTTCCAGGCTGGGTATCCCAAGCTGGACTCCTCAAAAGAGATACATTTGTTATAGGAATAAACCATGCTCTATGAAGTGGGGTGTGAACGGATTGGAGTTCCGCTTTTAGGCTCTGCCTAAATCTATATATTATCGGTGGATTGCTTGTAGACTCTCATTTGGCGAACGTCCGTAAATACGCCTAGGCACACTGAAAACATGAAAACGGGGCTTTGGTACGCAATAGGGGACAGATACCGGCATTACCGTTGTGTTAAGCCTGGTGCACACTTGCGACATAACGACATAAGAAAAATATCACGCGAACCAAATTTAGTGGCTTCAAAACGTTGAAGTTCACAAAAATAACATAAGATTGCTTTGGTGAAGGAATGTAATGATGATCCTTGGAAAATATTGATTAATTCCAATATTTTCCCATGTTATTTTCGTTGCAACATAACGTCGTTATGTCGCTAGTGTGCACCGGTCACCGAGCGAAAAAAATCTCTTGCCTCATTCAATAACGAAAGAATCACAAATCACAAAAATGTGGCAAAATGGACATCCGGAACACTTTTTCGAGCTGCTAACATATGTACCAGCCGTTTCTAGACGTCCCATGGGTTCTAAAAATGTATGTTTCGATAATAGTTCCGGGGGTGCTCGTGAACCCCCTATACCGACCAGACTATAGTGCTTTAAACACAGTGAAAATCAATAGACCTTTTTCCAAAATGGCCGCCGCAAATTCACATGTCTTAAAATTAAACTGACTGAAAATCAAATACTGGCACTAGAAAGAGTATCCTCACATTAGTAATACTTGAAATTTTCACTATGCCAAATGCCATTTCGGCTGAGAAAGCAGAGTCTGAAAATTGAAAATTTTACAGAGATTTGTATCACTGGGGGTATGACGCATACCCCCAGTCATACAAACGTCTGTACAAATTTTCAAATTTTCAACGTTCGTTTTCTCGGAAGATATTGGATATAATGCAGCGAAATTTTGTAGTTTTACTAAAGTGATTATGTGTGTTCTAGTGCTGGTGTTCATTTTTAACAAAAATCGATTTGAATTTTCGGCGGCCATTTTGGAAAAAGGTCTATTGGGAAGTCATAACTCTGAGGGAAGGAACGTCTCTCATTCATCTTCATACAATCAGTCAACGCCTTCCACGCCCACTTCCGTCCACGCGGTTTATGCAATGTTTTTCAGCAGATCCTGCTTTTCTCTCATTCTCGAACCCAGAGCTCCCCCGTTTCGTCACCTCGCGGGGGAGGCTCTGGTGATAGCCATTGACGCATGCGCGAGATTTCATACAGAGCCGCTGAGAGAAATACCTTTCTGCGCATGCCCCAACGCTCAAAATCAGCCAATCAGCGAAGGCACTCAAATGGATGTCCCCACGAGCCGGGGAGCTCTGGGTTCGAGAATGGATTTTCACTGTACTCATTCATTGCGCATGCGCATGAATGAGTAAAAATGAACGGTACCTAAACGTACTGTTCATGTGTGATATTCCGTTAACCTTGCTATACAGGACGACCTTCACGCGTTCAAGACCGACCCTACCATCCCTGTATTATTGCTACCTCTACAAACCGGCTCCAACGGATTAAACATCATCGAAGCCACGCATGTGCTATTGGTGGAGCCCGCTTTAAACCCCGCGCATGAACTGCAGGCTGTAGGGCGAGTCCATCGAATTGGACAAACGAGGTAAGCCAACAAAAAACACAGTATAACAGCGTATTGGAAAATTCGCCTTTGTCACGCGGCCGCCATTTTGTTTCCAGAACGACTCGGCAAAGCAGAAAAAGCAAACGGCCAATCAATTTGTTGGTTCTGAATTCAATACGAATTCAATATCAGCAAGCATTTCATAAAAGCGCAGTAAACAAGCTACTTTCCACCATGCTGTGTTATTTCTTTCAAATAAAGGCTTGCAAGTTTATGTCCGACCAATTTCTGATATTATGTCCGACCAATTTGCAAATATGTCCGACCAGACTAGGAGTTTGATCTGGCATTGTCAGGTCAATAGACCAGGTTCGAATTACGCTCCAATGCTCACAAGACAAAAGCTTCAAATCGAGGCTTTCTCCAAGTTCTAATACATTTACAGTAATCTCAGAAGAAAGCCTCGACTTGAGGTTATTGTTTGTAGGCATTGGAGCGTAATTCGAACATGGCCTATTGAAACATATTTCCAGCTCTGTTGCAGTCCTTTGAAATTTGCTCTAAATCGTTCATCTGTTCGCCAAGGTTCTTTTTTCTAAGCACTTTAAATTCGTCCCATTGCTCATTCCTCGTGACTTATCTCTCCCCAGGCCAACTCATGTGCACCGGTTTATTATTCATGGGACTGTAGAGTCCCGTATGTTTTCGCTTCTAAAGGGAAAGTCATGCGCGAGTGTCAGGTATGAAGTATTACAAAGAAAACAAATGGAAGGGTTAGAACGTTACAGTCATGTGCGTCAATAATAACGTTGCTTAGAAGTTGTTCACTATCCTTTTCTGGGGATTATTCCGTTTCGGGTTTTTTGTAATAAAAGGAAGAGAAAGGAAAATAAAACATGGGGGAGGGGGGGGGGGGCGAGGTACAGCAAAAATACGGCAACTCATACACGCCTGAAAAGAACGAAAGCAAAATTTCGAAACATTAAGACAGAAAATAAAATCTAAGAAAACGTTCAACAACTATTAGCAACTAAATAATTCCTCGAGGCCAAATGCCGAGGTGGATAACACCCCCGTAATCTGAATAATTCTCCACATCATACGAAAGCTGAATTAATTAATTGTTTTATTATTCATTCAAACCAAAAGCTCATGATGTTCAAACTCATTTCATTGTTTTATTAATCATTCAAAATAAATCTCCCCGCTTTAGTTCTTAAGAAAGCAGGCAGTTTTAGTGCCAGCCTGCCTACAAGTGCGGGACGTCACGCGTGCAATAATTTTTCAACTAATCTTTGACGTCATCGATGGGATAAGTCGCTTGCCTTTAAAAACATCAAGAATTCGCCGGTGGCGCTCAACCAATCAGAAGCGGGAAAATGTGTTGAATGAATATTAAATATATTTATTCACAGCAAAAAATTGGTGGAATATTTTTAGATCGACGAGAGAATTCTAGACTAGAAGCTGTGAGTTGTCAAAAAGATTCTCAAACTCCAGCTGCTCACGCATTATTTTCTGTTCCTTCTCAGGACGGGTAGTCGAGATACCGAGAACTCGTCCCTCACTATCGGTGATCTGACGTCACTGTTTACGTCAGAGGACGAAACGGACCAGTTACCAGGCCTCCTCGACCAGGATGACGGCCAAGGCAGGGAGGACTTGTAAAGGAAAGGAATTTTCTTATTGGACATAGCTCGCCAAAGCGTTTAGGAAACTGGTCTTATTTAGGTGTCTTCGGAACTTGGGATTTGGTTGCAAGAAAGCAAACAAAGAAGAAGGCAAATTTAGAAAACTAAACGCAGATACAAAACCACTAGCCAATCAGGAGTGGACGCCATTCAACAAGAAACCAATCAGGAAGCGAAGTAAGTCAGGCTTGTCTTTAGTCATGACGTGAGCAATGGCGCGTTTTGATTTAGTTCGCAATTTGATTGCCTGAAAGACGAAAGACTATGCTCTCTTTTTTTTTAAATAAACATTTTATTTCAATATAAATAGATAAATAACATATAACTACACTTATTTACATCACAAACAAAGATTTTAACAAACGCACGACCTCCTAATGCAGATTTCCACAGCCTAACTTGCATTTTTACATTTCTAATTTTTCATTAATTGGTCCTTTCCTGGATTTTAGTACAGATTTTTAATGGTACTTTTAACATTTGCCACTTATTTAGGTGATATGCTTCCTTCTTTTGTCTTTTGGCGATTTGATTCTATGAAAGAATAGAATATAAGACTATGCTCTCGAACTATGAGAAACTCTGACTAAACGCAAGTCTGACATTCTTTCGACGGTCATCTGAAATCTGCTCTATGTAAACAGTTGTCGTGAATCCTTGAACAAAAAATTTCCCTTCTAACAGAGGCTTCTTTTCTCTGCATTTCGCTGGCTATAGGTCGCGAGTAAAAGAGACCTCTGCACTGGGTCGAAACTCGCTCTGTTTTGCCTATCGTCTGTAGATATGCGTGCGCATATAGTGGGCTCAAGAAACGGTCAGCAAACCGTCCATGGTTATGGACGGTGGCAAAACAAAGCGAGTCTCGACCCAGCGCAGAGGTATATTTTCCTGGCTTGCACTATTTCAAGATGCAAGATGCAAAGATGCAAAGATGCAAAGATACAAAGATACAAAGATACAAAGATACAAAGATGCAAAAGATGCAAAGATGCAAAAGATGCAAAGATGCAAAAGATGCAAAGATGCAAGGGTATCAAATTACAGCATAGTGAAAATTCCTAACACAGTGTTGACAGCCGCAATGTCTCTTAATAAATAAATTATTGGCAGTTGTACGCGGGAGCCGAGTACAATTTATTTAGCAATTTCGCATTATATACCAATTTTAGAAGCTTCACAATGAAAACAAAAATACATAGAACTCAATTGCTCATATCATCATATCATAATTCAAGCGAAAAGCGCGAGCCGAAAACGAGAAAACGTCACTTGAACCAGAATTGGCGTTTCTCTCCCCCCCCCCCCAAAAAAAAAAAAAAAAAACGTCCTGTAAATTGAAGCCAGCTAATAGGGCAAACTTATACACATACCTCGGTGGGGGAGGGGGCGTAGGGTTTTTCGAGCTTGTCATAAACAGCGTATACCTTTCCGGTCGATTTATCCGGTTTTCGAGTTTTTTTTTGTCGTAAACGCGGTTTTTATTTTTAAAATTTGATCAAGTTCTACGTCACGCAGAAAGCATCCATTTTCCGCGTTTTGTCATAAATAGGGTCAGGTCACTAATGCTGTAATTTGATACCCTTGCATCTTTTGCATCTTTGCATCTTTGCATCTTGCATCTTGAAGTAGTGCAAGCCTATTTTCCTCGCGATTCTCGTCCATTGAAATGAAGAAAGAAAGAGACCTCTGCTAGCAGGGAAACATAAAATAAACTTGATATTTAAAAAACGGCCAACATTTTAAAATTGCGAAAAAATGGTAGCTTCATAAAACGATATTTGACAAGACCATATTGTTTAAATACATTTTAGAATATGAATTTGTAAATCATGTTTTACAGGTTTTTGCCAATCAACCTTTTGGCTTTGCCCATATATTAACCGATCGATCAGCCGAGCTAGTTTAATATTTGTTTTTCCCATCTTTCCAAGTTTACCGCTGAATGAAAAACCGGCTCCTCGTGTCTGCTGAACCAGGCAAATTGATCCACTAGTGAGGTCATACTTTTTAATTAGCTTCTTATAAATAAGTAATAACCTGGAAACTACGGGAAAATGGCGGACGGAGGAACCTGATCAATTCTTTCGAGCGGCTGTGGGGATTTGAAGTTAACATTCTGCGGAATTTCTAGAAGTGGTTAATTTGGGAAGATCAAGAAACACGCAAGTGGGTTTCTTACTCTTAAAGCCGAGATGGGAAAATGAAGTTCTTACGTTTTGTCATTCTTGTCATGTGCTTTGGGATCTGGGTTCACTGCTCTCCTGGCGTGCAAGGTTAGTACCCTTTATATTTCGTTTTGGCGGATTTTCTATGAATCATTGTTTCTCAGAAATCCTTAGTAAAGTCTGAGAAAACTCACAGAACAATATTAGAGATGCTAGTTGTTATTAGCGATTATGACATTTTTATGGAGTGCTGTGATAATGCTTTCTTCGATTCAACCGAGCTTACCTGCACTCTAGCCTATATTCTGTTCATTCTCCACTATTTCCAAGAATATGTTTCAGTTCTGACTGCTCTATATATCCCAGAGAAAACTATTTTAAACGAAATATTGCAAAACGTAACATTTAGTTGAATAGTAATTGTCACATTCTCCTTGTGGCAATTATAGTAATGTTATTAATTAGCTCCATAGTACATAACATTGGTTTGAAATATGTATTTAGTTTTACGTTAAAACGTTACACAACTACAGAAATGGTTAATTGAGGAAATCGAATTTTTATTTCTTTTCATATAGGAAACTAAGTGTTTACAGTTTTTTGCCTTCGTGACATTTCGGTCGTCAGATCCAAATATATGTCTCATTGTCATAAAAGGGTTTATTTTCTCGAAATAAAAGCAAACCGTGGGTTGACGACATTTTATTTTAATGAACTAGCAAATTGTGTGATGTGAAAGCGATCTGGAAATTTAGTTTTGTAAGTTGTGTCAACTTGCGTTACCATTCTCCCGCTTTCTCTCTATATTCAACAATGCAATTGGCTTGCAATCAAAATTTATTCCGATCCCATTCCTCAATTGTATCTTCATTAGATCGTGAAAAATTCCCTACAGCTTTATTCTTCGCACACACAAACTCGCCCACTGTCCCTGGTGGTTACATACATTCAACGGGTCGTGTTTTGAACCCCATTTCAAAGGATCTATCAACCGAATTATCCATAAACAATGGCTACTAGATTTGCAAATTAAATTCAGTTATCATGGTGACCTTAGTAATTAAACTCGCTAGTATCTGACGTGAAGTTTTAAGTCTTTGATTGTCAGCTTATTTAGTTTGACATCCTGAAGGGTTCCATGTCTGGTAACACTTGAACACTGCTCTTTTGTAACCTGCTAGTTTCTGGCACCAGTGATTATGGCAATTCCATATTGATTTGAGCTCTAGTGTGTTGAACACCTATTGATTTGAGCTCTGGTGTGTTGAACGGTTAGTTAATTGCTTTTCTTTAACAAGAGCACTGAATTATTGGTCGTCTACTTAGCGTAGGGCCGCCAGCTTGTAGGCTCACATATCATCGATGGTGGCATTGAGTATAAGGGGCAATTAAAAGGATTAAAGTGTATACCACGGGACATCATTTTTAACTCATGAATATGTGAAGCATTTTAAGAAACAAGTTATTCCGAGGGGGCGCGATGTCACTCGCTCACTCCAATTTCGCAAACTCACGGGCGATAGGATAATCGATATCTTCAAATATAAAGTATCAAATGTAGCTAAAGTCCATAGCTGGTTTTATAAAGAGAGTGTTGTCAAGAGCTCAAAGAGTTCGTCCGCCAATCTCGATTCTGTAATATTTTGCACCCAATGTACTCCTTGGGTCCCTGTTTTTCCCCTTGTGTACATGTGTAAATTGCAGTCAATTCCGAGAATCTGTCTGGAATTTACACCCGTGAATTCACACACTTAAAGTAGTATATGATTGTCAATGTCGATTCTGTAATGTTTTGCACCCAAGGTCCTCATGTACTCCTTGGGTGCCCGTTTCTTCCCGTATGTAAATTGTTTATAGTCATTTTCTCGAAATGGCGTCAAGTCTATTTTAACTATGTTCGTTCACGTTTTGTTTTAGCCTCATATAACAAAACCCGAGAGATCACATTTCCAACAGAATCCTGCGAACGCAGCCCGATACAACAAAACGTCACTTTACAAGGAGGCATCGAGGCGGGAGTCTTCAAGAAACTTGCACAGTTTGTGGCAATGCAGCTGTGTATTCGCATGTGTTGTGAGGACAAAGGCTGTGACGTAGCACTGATGTCGGGCAAGAACTGTTATGGAGTGCAGTGTTTTAGTGAGAACTCGTGTCTGGCAATTCCTGCCGTTAAGGCGCCGACGTCATTGATGATATCTCACGTGACTATCAAAGGCGAGGGAGGTGGGTTGATATCTCGATTTTTGACCAACAAAGTCGCGTCTTGTCGTTTTTTATTAATCCGTGTGGGTTGCCTGTGGGTTTTTTTAACACCTTTCCAGGCTGAGAAAATAACAAAATTGCGACCAAGAGAACGATGTTTTTCGGACAACTGCAAGTTCTGTTGGATTTTTTTTTTTTTCGCGAAGAGTTGAGAAAAATACTTACAAATTCCTAATAAGGAAGTTTTGAGACGCCGAGAAGTCGCAAGGTTTCGGCGAAATTTTCTTCGTATGATTTCTCGATAACTTTTCCTTAAAAGAGGGGACCAGTTCCCCCACCCCTCCCTCCAGAGACTCCAATAAACAGCTGCATTTTCTTGTTTCAGATAATAACAACCAGACCCTCCCTACCCCTCACAACTTAAAATGCACCGTCACGGACCCCGAGGATGGCGTGACGCTAAATGGAGGACTTAAATCCGGGAACTTTACGGACGTCGGAAAAGTCGAAGACATTAATTCATGCACAAGGTTGTGTTGCGTATCGGAGAAATGCGACCTTGCGTTATTTATCAAGAAAAACTGTTTCCTTGTGTCGTGTTTTACGGCGGATTTGTGTAAGACTATAAAAACAGAGACGAGGAATTATCGGCCTACGGTGGCATACGTGCAGCGGTCTTGGACAACAAGCTTGGCAAAAGATTCCGGTATGTGTAGCTCAGTTCTAAAGATAAATTCATCACTAAATTCATGATCCAGTGATGATATTTTCTTGAATCCCATAGCAAAGATTTGATATTATGATTCGAGCTTTCAACTTTCTTTGCGCGCGGGTAACCTGTGTTTTTGTCGAATTCAGCTTTCAAACATCGAATTTCACGTTAAATCTCACTCGTCTTTAGCCAATCAACGCGCGCGTAAGAAATGAGCTATGGGATTCTCTGGTGATATGTACGCTATCATATCTGTAAATCGGGCTGTCCCACGGAAACAGCCCTACCCTCTACCCCTGTGGGAATTCGATACAGCCCCACTTTCAAAAAGACTGTAAGATGGCTGAAATCAACGCCGCCCTCGCGCTGCACGCGTTAAACCAACATTCTCAATCTCAAAGTACCAATTCAAAATCCGCAGTCCCAAAACAGATTCTCTTACTTATGTGCATATGGCTAGACCTAGTGGAGTAGATGGAGACTCCTGTTGATGGGCTCCTGATTCTTCTACTCCTGTGCATATGGCTAGGCCTAGTGGAGTAGATGAAGGCTCCTGTTGATGGGCTCCTGATTCTTCTACTCCTGTGCATATGACTAGACCTAGTGGAGTAGATGGAGGCTCCTGTTGATGGGCTCCTGATTCTTCTACTCCTGTGCATATGGCTAGACCTAGTGGAGTAGATAGAGGCTCCTGTTGATGGGCTCTTGATTCTTCTACTCCTGTGCATATGGCTAGACCTAGTGTAGTAGATGGAGGCTCCTGTTGATGGGTTCCTGATTCTTCTACTCCTGTGCATATGACTAGACCTAGTGGAGTGGATGGAGGCTCCTGTTGATTGGCTCCTGATTCTTCTACTTCTGTGCATATGGCTAGACCTAGTGTAGTAGATAGAGGTTCCTGTTGGTGGGCTCCAGATTCTTCTACTCCTGTGCATATGACTAGACCTAGTGGAGTGGATGGAGGCTCCTGTTGATGGGCTCCTGATTCTTCTACTTCTGTGCATATGGCTAGACCTAGTGGAGTAGATGGAGGCTCCTGTAGATGGGCTCCTGACTAAACTGAATTCCTTTTTCAGCCATGACCCTAAACTCGTTACCAGCAACCAACTCCAAATTATCCTGCAAGAACAGCGACGTCAAACAGAACTTCACTCTCAGAGGCGGCTACCGAGCAGGGAACTTTACCGACCTTGGTAAAGTCTCCAATATGTCTGCCTGTATACGATACTGTTGTGGCAGGAAAAACTGTGACGTGGCTATGATGTTAGAGTATAGTTGTTATGCAGTGCATTGTTTTAACGATGATTCGTGTAAATCGGTCAAGGCCAGGAGGTCCGGCTTGTTGAGTCACCTCAGCCCAAAGCTTTCTTACATAACAAGCCGTAGTGAGGAAGGTAAGAAACCAACTCAAGCGAACTCTTTTTAAAGGCCGGTTTACACTTGCGATTTTTGTTGCATTTGTCGCGGCGATTTTTCTCGCGCAAGTTGCAATTCCAACTCTCTTGTGTAAACGAGATACGAATCCGGTGCGATTTCTGTGCTTTCTGTTTCAAATCGCATCAAGTTGCAAAGAGTTTCGAACATGTTTGAAATCTCCGCGACATCACACGACAAAAATCGCGGCAGATCGCACCGAGTTGCACCTACTTTACATTAGTGATTTCGAGTTGACACGTACGTGCGAGAAAAATCGCCGGGACTCGCTCGACAAACATTGCAGCAAAAATCGCAAGTGTGAACTGGCCTTTACGCAGATCATTTCAGATCATGTGCTATAGGAGTATCGGTGCATAGTAGAAGAGTATTCTTTCTACTACGCACCGAAGGATATATGCATATCGAAGCATTCCAAACAAAGTAAGGTTGTTAAAATGAATGCCACGTGATCTGAAATGGGAAAACATTACGTCCAAGAGAAAGGGGTATTTTAAAGAGCCCGTGTCAGCCACTCCTTTGTTATTGTTTTCGTTCGATATTATAAGACGAATTACGTGTACAAATCTCTTAGTAAACATCTAAAAACAAAGTTTCAGATTTGATTTACCAAATTCAGTCGAGAACATTGCTCTATATTCTCTAAATAAGCCGATGGAAATGGATGCTTTTTCCGAGTTGGTATGTTGCTATGCTGTCAATACGGCGGCTCACACAGGCTCTTTTATGAATGTATGTATTTCTGTGTTGTGTCCAGTGCTACCGCAGAGAATACCACTAGAGAACGGCTCCTCCTGCCAACCTTCAGTGATTTCCTATGACGTCACACTCAAGGGTGGCATCAAGGCCGGAACCTTCACTCCCATTGGCTACGTAGACACAATGCAGACGTGTGTCAGTCTGTGTTGTCAGCGGCCTACATGTGATGTCGCTTTCATGCTCAAGACCACGTGCTACTCGATCAAGTGTTCGAGCGAAGAGATGTGCGAACAGGTCCAGGCCCGCGCGTCCAAATACAGCCCCAGGCTCTCCTACGTGAGGAGATTCACGAATAATGATGCGGCAAAAGGTAAACTAAGGGGGGAGGGATGGTGAAGGATGTAGATTAGTGTGCTAGATACGAAATGCAATGAACAAGGTGCTGTTACTAAAATCGTTTCTATCACGGGCAACCTCCGCGTCTGATCAAAGTCACGTGGGGAATATGCAGCAAGAAACCCCTCGTAATTCTTGCTGAGAAAAGGAATTAAAAGATCAACACAAAAATGATATCGAAAAAGTAGTCGAGGATGGGATTTGAACCTTCATGCGTGCAGAGCATATGGCTGATACTTACAAATGGAGCCTGCACACAACAAAGATATCAAAATACTAGAAATATCTACAGATAGGGAAATGCTCGGATTTAAGTGCAAACGATTTGAAGAAAGAAAATCATCTATAGAACAATTGCCCCGTTTGCACTGCGCAAATTTGGTACTTTAGTATTTGTTTTGCAAAAATATTTGTCACCGGGAGCCGTGAATGCCATTACCATTACCTTTGTACTCTGACAGCTAACTGATAGACATTGATGAGCGAGACCCACAGAGGTCATATAGCTAATATTCTCTCCGCCATTTCGCAATGAATCCCAAGCAGTACAGACCTCGTACTGCTTTATCTGAAAATATTATTTGCAAAGAGGCATATGGCGGCTTCCCAACATACAATTATTACGGATCAAAAGTCTTTCCTTTGATTAATCAATCGAGTGCAAACACGGGTGAATTTCATCCATTTTAGCTGATCACGAACAATAACTTTAGCGCACGAAAAGAAGAAGAAAAAAGCAAAGCAGTGCTAACATATTTCTCGAGAACATTGTAGTCATTGATTCAATCTTGCACAAGTTGTAAACACCAGATTGGCATTTAGGATAATTGTCGGTTGCAGTGCGATCTTGTCTCAACAAAATTTAGTGACGCCGTGTAATTGTCAATCGAACGTTGTTCGTAATAACCGGAAATGCCCCGAATGGTCCCGAGTGTGATCCAAACACCAAAAAGTTCATCCCTATTATAATCTCGCGCATGTGCGATGCCATATTTCCGCTGAAGCAAGAACAAATGCCGATGTCGTTCGTAAAAACACGACAATGCACCGAAAATGATCCGAGCACACGTAATGCACCAAAAACGACCCGACGGTGATCCAAACACGAAAATCGTCGTCTAATCAGAGAAAACAAATCCGCTCTGACCAAATTAGACTTGCTCTCCGTTCGCTGCGCTCACTCCGAGCAATTAGTCGACGAGGATGGGATTCGAACCCACGCGTGCAGAGCACAATGGATTAGCAGTCCATCGCCTTAACCACTCGGCCACCTCGTCTTGTTGAATATTCTGGACCATATGACTGATTCTTACCAATGGAGCATGCACACAACAAAGATATCGAAAAATATTAATCGACGAGGATGGGATTCGAACCCACGCGTGCAGAGCACAATGGATTAGCAGTCCATCGCCTTAACCACTCGGCCACCTCGTCCTGTTGAATATTGTGGACCATATGACTGATTCTTACCAATGGAGCATGCACACAACAATAATATCGAAAAATATTAGTCGACGAGGATGGGATTCGAACCCACGCGTGCAGAGCACAATGGATTAGCAATCCATCGCCTTAACCACTCGGCCACCTCGTCCTGTTGAATATTCTGGACCATATGACTGATTCTTACCAATGGAGCATGCACACAACAATAATATCCAAAAAGATTGGTCGACGAGGATGGGATTCGAACCCACGCGTGCAGAGCACAATGGATTAGCAGTCCATCGCCTTAACCACTCGGCCACCTCGTCTTGTTGAATATTCTGGACCATATGACTGATTCTTACCAATGGAGCATGCACACAACAAAGATATCGAAAAATATTAATCGACGAGGATGGGATTCGAACCCACGCGTGCAGAGCACAATGGATTAGCAGTCCATCGCCTTAACCACTCGGCCACCTCGTCCTGTTGAATATTCTGGACCATATGACTGATTCGTACCAATGGAGCATGCACACAACAATAATATCGAAAAATATTAGTCGACGAGGATGGGATTCGAACCCACGCGTGCAGAGCACAATGGATTAGCAATCCATCGCCTTAACCACTCGGCCACCTCGTCCTGTTGAATATTCTGGACCATATGACTGATTCTTACCAATGGAGCATGCACACAACAATAATATCGAAAAATATTGGTCGACGAGGATGGGATTCGAACCCACGCGTGCAGAGCACAATGGATTAGCAATCCATCACCTTAACCACTCGGCCACTTCGTCCTGTTGAATATTCTGAACCATATGACTGATTCTTACCAATGGAGCATGCACACAACAAAGATATCGAAAAATATTAATCGACGAGGATGGGATTCGAACCCACGCGTGCAGAGCACAATGGATTAGCAGTCCATCGCCTTAACCACTCGGCCACCTCGTCTTGTTGAATATTCTGGAACATATGACTGATTCTTACCAATGGAGCATGCACACAACAAAGATATCGAAAAATATTAGTCGACGAGGATGGGATTCGAACCCACGCGTGCAGAGCACAATGGATTAGCAGTCCATCGCCTTAACCACTCGGCCACCTCGTCTTGCTGAACTTTCAGGTTCACATGGCTGATTCTTACTAGTTTAGAGCCTTCACAACACAAAGATCAGAACACAATTTTTGCACATATTTCTTCATTCGAATTAGTGGTTTTGACACTTTTACTCGCTTGCCTTTGTCCTTCCTTCAATGGAAATATATTTAAACCATACCTGAAACCCAACACCTTGTCACGAACAAGTTTTCAACTTTTCACTTAACATTTTAATACAGAAAATAAATGCAATCTTCCGATTTTTCTTAGCCAAGATAAATATTTTTTTAATGTTTCTTGTCTCAACACGCCCGCGCCAATATTGATCAGAAACGCCCCTCGCTCGGGCACATTGGAAAATAATTTAAGATAAAGTGAGTTTGTCCTATTCTTCAGGCCGAAAGAAGAAGCTAAAGAAGTCGTCCTCAAACTCGACGGCGTCGCTCGATGACCACTACTGTACACAGAGTGAGGTTATCAACAACGTTACTCTCAAAGGAGGAATAACCGCTGGACGGTTCCGGGACCGCGGGCGTCTTCCCGGGATAGAGGAATGTGCAGAGGTAAGGTGTTGTTGCTTTGCAAGCCATTCTCGTACCCAGGACTCCCAGGCTTGTCACTTCGCAGAGGAGGCTTTGGTGACATCCATTTGAGGACCTTTGCTGATTGGCCGATTTTGAACGTTGGAGCATGCGCAGAAAGATGTCTCGCACCTCATGCATCACTGGCTGTCACCAGAGCCTCCTACGCGAGTTGACAAGGTACGAGAACGGGTGCATTCAAGTAAAACACAACGCATGTGCATAATACAAGTCCAACCTTTAGTCCACCCAAGCCTTCATATGTTGTGATATGTGTGTTTGTCATGCTATATCAAGACATTTGTAGCCAAACGTTGTCGACTTGCCTCTTTTGATTCTTTCTCTGCCATCTGTGTTGGCGTGGCGTGATTTGCTAAAACACACGTGTGGACTAGTGTCGACTAGTTTGGAAAGAGGAAATCCTACGTGGTCGCGTGGTTTGGATACCTGTGGTGCGGCCCCCAGTTTTTCCCCCAAACAACCCTTAAAACGTCCGATTTTGCACCCTGCATATCAAAGATTTCCCAAACATGCGGTAATGTCACATGCTGGGCTCTAGTTTAAACTTTCTTTAAGGTACGAGAACGGGTACATTCAAGTAAAACACACAACGCATGTGCATAATACAAGTCCAACCTTTAGTCCAACCAAGCCTTCATATCTTGTGATATGTGTGTTTGTCATGGTATATCAAGACATTTGTAGCCAAACGTTGTCGACTTGCCGCCTTTTTATTAGGAATTCCCCCTTGCCTTATTTGGAAATATTTTCCCTCGTATTTTAGCAAAAAAAAGCTGAAGTATCCACCAACTTGCAGGTGTTCGAGAAACATCATACTCATGGTCGCCATTTTGTTTTTGTCTCCGCCAAAGGGCCTGGAACAAACCACAGGTAGCCTGAGCAAGTCTCCCTCCCGGTATTAGCGAAAGCTAGAATGGAAGTATTGTATCTAAGTTTTCTCTTTTTTTTTCTCTCTCTCTCAGGTGTGCTGCATTGCTAAAGAATGCGATTTGGCCTTCATGTTAAAAGACCGGTGTTTCACGGTCACGTGCTCAAGTAGTACTTCATGTGAAGCTGTCAAAGCGAAATCGTCAAACTACTCGCCAACCATTGTCTACGTCTATGCGCGAACTCTTACCGACTCACTGTCGGGAACAAAACGACGGCGCGAACGCTTTCGTGGCCGAAGGACTATCGATCTGTCACGTGAGTTGCACGTGAAGGAAAGCAACTTGAGAAGGAGACTGGAGAGAGATAATTCGAGTTTGAAAAATAATTCAAGAAAGCGGAAAAGAAGAAAAACTATTTGAAATA
The DNA here is from genome assembly GCA_033964015.1 of Scolanthus callimorphus. Classification (NCBI taxonomy): domain Eukaryota; kingdom Metazoa; phylum Cnidaria; class Anthozoa; order Actiniaria; family Edwardsiidae; genus Scolanthus; species Scolanthus callimorphus. The sequence continues at coordinate 14,766,901 of CM066925.1, read as the reverse complement.
TTTACCAGTAACAATTATCCTGCGAGATAATACGCGGAATATCGTCTGATACTTAGCCGACGAGGGACGTCCCATTCACAAGTTGGCCTAATCAGACAATATTCCAGTATTTCCAGTATTTTTATTAGTGACCAGTTGCTGCAAAATCGAGCAGGATCATGTTTTATTATTCAACAGAGCAGGATAATGTGTTATTGTTAGATCTGTAACAATATACGTTTTGCAGGCGCCCCTGTACTAAAGCTGTTGGCCATAGTCCCGCTTCATCTATGTATATATTTAATATGTATAAATTTGTATTTATAATTTTGCAGTAAATAAAAAATAACATTTGCATGATTTGATAGTGCTAGTCGATATTTGGAGTAGGCCGCGCAAACAGAATTGACTCAGATCGCCCGCCCCCTTTTGTAGTATCTGAGTTACATTTAACAAATGTCCTCTGATTTTCCGTGGTGTCCTCTTATATACCACGGAATGACGTAATAAAGTGGTCAAAATGTTGTGGACTCGCGAGGCGCAGCCGAGGCCACAGCAGCGCGCGCGCAGCCAAACGGTGTTTTCGTTGGTTCTTTTTAGCACGCGCGCTTATGATGGCGCGTTCCGTGGTATGTCCTCTTATGTACCCACGACTGAGAGCCAATCAGAATTCGAGAAATGCGCGCGTTGTGGTATAATTTTCGATATCTTTGTTGTGTGCATGCTCTATTGGTAAGAATCAGTCATATGGTCCAGAATATTCAACAGGACGAGGTGGCCGAGTGGTTAAGGCGATGGACTGCTAATCCATTGTGCTCTGCACGCGTGGGTTCGAATCCCATCCTCGTCGACTAATATTTTTCGATATCTTTGTTGTGTGCATGCTCTATTGGTAAGAATCAGTCATATGGTCCAGAATATTCAACAGGACGAGGTGGCCGAGTGGTTAAGGCGATGGACTGCTAATCCATTGTGCTCTGCACGCGTGGGTTCGAATCCCATCCTCGTCGACTAATATTTTTCGATATCTTTGTTGTGTGCATGCTCTATTGGTAAGAATCAGTCATATGGTCCAGAATATTCAACAGGACGAGGTGGCCGAGTGGTTAAGGCGATGGACTGCTAATCCATTGTGCTCTGCACGCGTGGGTTCGAATCCCATCCTCGTCGATTAATATTTTTCGATATCTTTGTTGTGTGCATGCCCCATTGGTAAGAATCAGTCATATGGCCAGAATATTCAACAAGACGAGATGGCCGAGTGGTTAAGGCGATGGACTGCTAATCCATTGTGCTCTGCACGCGTGGGTTCGAATCCCATCCTCGTCGACTAATATTTTCGATATCTTTGTTGTGTGCATGCTCTATTGGTAAGAATCAGTCATATGGTCCAGAATATTCAACAGGACGAGGTGGCCGAGTGGTTAAGGTGATGGACTGCTAATCCATTGTGCTCTGCACGCGTGGGTTCGAATCCCATCCTCGTCGACTAATATTTTTCGATATCTTTGTTGTGTGCATGCTCTATTGGTAAGAATCAGTCATATGGTCCAGAATATTCAACAGGACGAGGTGGCCGAGTGGTTAAGGCGATGGACTGCTAATCCATTGTGCTCTGCACGCGTGGGTTCGAATCCCATCCTCGTCGATTAATATTTTACAATATCTTTGTTGTGTGCATGCTCTATTGGTAAGAATCAGTCATATGGTCCAGAATATTCAACAGGACGAGGTGGCCGAGTGGTTAAGGCGATGGACTGCTAATCCATTGTGCTCTGCACGCGTGGGTTCGAATCCCATCCTCGTCGATTAATATTTTACAATATCTTTGTTGTGTGCATGCTCTATTGGTAAGAATCAGTCATATGGCCAGAATATTCAACAGGACGAGGTGGCCGAGTGGTTAAGGCGATGGACTGCTAATCCATTGTGCTCTGCACGCGTGGGTTCGAATCCCATCCTCGTCGACTAATATTTTTTGATATATTTGTTGTGTGCATGCTCCATTGGTAAGAATCAGTCAAATGGCCAGAATATTCAACAAGACGAGGTGGCCGAGTGGTTAAGGCGATGGACTGCTAATCCATTGTGCTCTGCACGCGTGGGTTCGAATCCCATTCTCGTCGACTAATATTTTTCGATATCTTTGTTGTGTGCATGCTCTATTGGTAAGAATCAGTCATATGGTCCAGAATATTCAACAAGACGAGGTGGCCGAGTGGTTAAGGCGATGGACTGCTAATCCATTGTGCTCTGCACGCGTGGGTTCGAATCCCATCCTCGTCGACTAATATTTTTTGATATATTTGTTGTGTGCATGCTCCATTGGTAAGAATCAGTCAAATGGCCAGAATATTCAACAAGACGAGGTGGCCGAGTGGTTAAGGCGATGGATTGCTAATCCATTGTGCTCTGCACGCGTGGGTTCGAATCCCATTCTCGTCGACTAATATTTTTCGATATCTTTGTTGTGTGCATGCTCTATTGGTAAGAATCAGTCATATGGTCCAGAATATTCAACAGGACGAGGTGGCCGAGTGGTTAAGGCGATGGATTGCTAATCCATTGTGCTCTGCACGCGTGGGTTCGAATCCCATTCTCGTCGACTAATATTTTTCGATATCTTTGTTGTGTGCATGCTCTATTGGTAAGAATCAGTCATATGGTCCAGAATATTCAACAAGACGAGGTGGCCGAGTGGTTAAGGCGATGGACTGCTAATCCATTGTGCTCTGCACGCGTGGGTTCGAATCCCATCCTCGTCGACTAATATTTTTCGATATCATTGGCCGTTTTCACACTAGAAGACGAACAAATCGTCTAGACGGACAAATCGTCTGACGATTTGTTCGTCTTTGTACGTCTAGTGTGAATTCAGGTCGGACTTCAGTCGAATTGTTCGTCTATACGAACAAGTTGTCTATGAAAAATCGTCTTCCTAGACGGCCAAACAGACGAACAAATTTAGACGATTTGTTATTCGTCTGAAAATTTGTTCGTCCCGTTTTCACATCAGACGATTTGTTCGTCTACAGACGATTTGTTCGTCTCTAGTGTGAAAACGGCCAATGTCCAACAATACGTGAAGAGTATTTCCCAGTTTTCAGGGAAATCCTCTTCACTTTGTGTCCTCTTTTTAGCACAAACCCTGCATCCCTGATGTATGTTGATCAATCTATAGCATTCCCTATAAACTAACGATGAACTAGGGGTAGGGGGGTGGAATTTTGTTTGCAAAAAATGAGGCATGAGCCATTTTCTAATTTTCGTCAAGGAGTGTAGCTTTAACTTGCCGCGACTTTCATCGCATTGCCGTAGATAGACCTTGTCAGAACTGAATAGACCTTCTCGGCTTGGGCGTAATGTTTTGCCCATTTCAGATCACGTGGCATTCCCATGAGTATTCTCTCTTTGTTTGGAATGCTTCCATATTCATATATCCTTCGGTATGCGTAGCAGAAAAAGAAAGAGAGAATACTCATGGGAATGCCACGTGATCTGAAATGGGAAAACATCATGTCCAAGCCGAGGAGCTCTACATGATGCTTCAGCTCTCGGGGGATGCGAATTTTCTTTTCCGGAAAAGACACAATAGATAACATAACAGACATGTGTGCCTCCCCTTCCTTATTGATTTAAATATTCACTGTGGCCACCCTGAAACGAACAGGTCACTGCATCTACCCGCTAACTTGCAAGTCCCCTCAGTAACCATAACAACGGACCCAACCCAACAAGTCGGTAACTGCCCATTGTTTTGATGCGAAGCACCGAGCATTGTTGCATACATAATTAGCAAACTCGCAACACGTGGGCCGTGAGGCAAAATCCCCTCCCAGATTTCCATAGCAAAATGAGAGAAATATTAGAGATGAGCTATTTTAAAACGTAACAAGGAGGGGTACGTTTGTGTCAAGAAGATTTGTGGGAAAATGAAGGCGAATACCTCGACGTTTTTCGTGTTTTTCCTTCTCGTTTTCGTGGTGAATGCAGGTAAGCTCTTCTTTGTTCTGTAAAATGTTTTGAAGTCAGAGAGGTTCGTTTCTTTATTCATGCTATAAAATGAAGAAACCTCAAATACACTGAGACTCCAAGACAATATCTGAAGGCACCTCTATAATATAAAGAGTGAAAAATCAAGAAAAAAATACTGCAATTTTCTTCACAGACACAAAATCCAGCTGTTGAAAATTGCGCAACAAACTTTATCATTTTGAAGCAAATTCTTATTTCGGCAATTCTTATTTTCGTGGAGTTTACATTGTTCCAATGCTGATTTAATTAACTTGATTTTTTCTATGCAAACGACATTTTGTATTACTGTCAAATTTTAAAAACAGCTCGTGAATTCATTCATTTATTTATTTTTCCGCTTCCCTGACTCCGATACGGCTGGTGGACATAGCCTATTTAACGACCTGTCATTTTGTCTATTAGCAAAATAGAGTTGTCCTTCATATTAACTTTTTTCGTTATAATACAGGGAAACTGTATGCTATCCAACGTTGTTTGCTATAAAATTCGTAATGGAGGCCTAACGAAATCGTTCATAACAGCGCCACTCCCAGTCTGGAGCGGTGCAAGTCATATCCGCTCGGGAATCATTTCTTAAATACACAGTGTACTTTCAGAGATGTAGAAAGTCTTGTTTAATGCAAACCCACTAACCAGATCCCCCTTGATTTCCCTTCCTAACAGAGGACCTATTGTCAGAAATAAATAGCGTCAAACCACAGATATGTGAACACGGGCCAATTCAAACTGATGTCGCTTTGAAACACGAGCTACGGTCGGGAAAATTCTGGAGGCTCGGACTAGCGGACGATATAGAAACATGCATTCAGCTTTGTTGCGAAAAAGACGACTGTGAGATGGCCTTTATGCCGGGGATGCACTGCTACGGGGTAGACTGTTTCAGCGAGAAGCACTGTGAATTCACGGGAGTCAAGCGAGCGAATATTACAGTCAAGATTGCAACAGTCAGACCAATTGTGGAAAACCCGGATATGAGGAAGATGGGTGAGCGTGTTATTCAGGTTTTCAAATTTTCATTGATGCTTAAATCAGTGCGGCTTGAGAAACTAAGGAATTCATATGGATAGTCATGGGAAATCCGAACACTTCCCGTGCTTCTACCATGGGAAATTCAGCTTTTCCCATGGATGGGTTCTGCAGAAATTCCCTGTGATAGGTCAAGAACCTAATTAGATTGGCTTAGATGATGTCTGGCGGAAAATCCCAAACGCAAAGCCACATATCAATGGATCACTATCGTTGTTGCTAACAGTGCTTTGGAATTTTAGTGAAAACCGGCAACAGCGATAAGGTGCTTACAATTTGTCGTTTGAAAATTCTCTTTTCTTCTACAGTTGATGTGGAGGATCCTTCAACGAAGAAAGAGTTGCACTGCACTCACAGCCCTATCCTGAAAAATGTTACTCTTAGGGGTGGGGTGAAGGCTGGCAAATTCAGTGACATGGGGGAGGTGGAGGGGATGCATATGTGCACAGCTCTATGCTGTGAAAGAAGGTAAGAGGTGAAGCCTTAGCTTTTTCTTTCGTCTCAAGGCGCGTAGCCAGACATTTTTTACGATCTACGCCACTGCATTGCCCAACTCCCATTTTGTGCTGTATAAACTTGCCAGTGAAGTATGGGAAGATGACAGGGGTACCTCAGTGTAGCAGTATTATAAAATTGTCTATTTAACAATTAGTGACTACGAGTTCGAGTTTTCTATGAGTCAATAGATATTTAACGAGGCGCGTAGCGCCGAGATGACTATTTGACTCATAGAAAACGAGAACGAGTAGTCTAATTGTTTTAGTAGAAACCCAGCATACTACCTTCGAGTTGTTGCTAAAACGTATTTATTTTCATGGTTTTAGAATGTTTTGCGCTAGCGTTTTCGCTACTCACTATCTATTACGTGATAGATAGCGAGTAGCGGGGCCAATTACATTGCAGGATTCGTGACAGTATGCGAGTGGGTTTTTACTAACATCATATAGTACAAAACTAAATTTTTGTTGAGACTACCGGCTTATGGTTCCAGTGTTCCCTAAATATGTAGCGTACAAAGTCCCCGCGATGCTCGACCAATCCAAACGCGTCTAAGACAACGCAAAAACAAAGTAAATCTGATTCATTTCCACACCAACTGAAATCCGCTCTGTCCTTGCTGTACATGTTTTTAAATGACCAATTTTAATATATTCATTGTATCGATGGGGTCCTGTGTTGACCGTGCAGGCGCGTAGCTACCCGTACGCCAATACGCATTTGCGTACCACGTGAAGCCTAAAAAAAACAATAAATATACATCACAAAATGGGAGATGAGCTATGAAAACAGTGTCGTGGAGTACCTCGTGAAAATGTCTGGCTACGCGCCTGCCGTGTAATCTGTAACTGTTGCCGTACTTTATGGCGATGAAACTGTCACTCCTTTGTTAATGTTTTCGTTCAGTATCGCGATTCACCCTGCCACTCTGTGTTGTTGTGAGCCGTCAATATTTTGTGGTATTGACGGCTCAAAAAGAGCTAGCAAAATTCAACTTTTTTCGCACGAATTTATGTTTCATTTCATTGTCAATAGTTAGAAATAACGTTTAGCTATATTTCTAGCAATATCTTATGGCAGAAAGAGATTTTTTTCGCCGAAAAAGATGGAAAAATGTAAACAGAAAATGCTCGAGCTCGTGCGAAAAGCCCATGTGATTGCGTGAGATCGTGCGTAAATGTAATGAGAATTGAAATTTCAATCGACAATAAATAGCACTATTTCTTGCCATTTCCTCCAGAAAATCTTCAAGAATCGCGATACAATATTAATTACGATTTTGAGACGGCAATTCCACAAAATATTGACGGCGTTGGAAGAAAATATTTTCACGTATTGGGCTCCGTCGCTGCGCGACTCCGCCCAATACGTGAACATATTTTCTCCCAACTAGCCGTCAATATTTTGTGGAATTGCCGTCTCAAAATCGTAATTAGTATATAGTGTTAGCAGACGAATTGCGTGTAGAAATCTCTAAATCAGCATCTAAAAACAAAGTTTCAGATTTGATTTACCAAATTCAATCGACAACATTACTCTATATTCTATAAATCAGCCGATGGAAATGGATGCTTTCTCCGACTTGGTATGTTGCTATGATGTCAAAATGGCGGCTGACACAGGCTCTGTGATGTCATAGACTGTCGTTTCTTTTTTGTGCAGATCTTGCGATTTGGCGTTCATGATCGGTGACACGTGTATCGCGGTGGAATGTTACGGAGAGGAGTTATGCCAGGCGGTCCATGCTCGCCCAACCTCATACAACCCACAACTCGCATACATACGGAGACGGCAACTACAAAACCCTGTTAGGAAAGGTATTTGGAGCACAGGCGAATTAGCCAATAATATATGACAATTTCGTTTCTGCAGGAACAAACAAAACCTCCGAAGACATCCACGGTAAAAGCAATAACAACAATAACAATAACAAAAAAAAAGACTTCATTTTTTACATCGTTACTTTTAGTGCGAAATGTGAGCGCCAGAATTTGTTATCTTGATATTAAAGAAGCGTGACCCATATGATCATGATACCACAGGCAACCCAGGCTACTGATTTGTGTGAAGAATACTGAGAAAGCATTAGACAAAACACGAGAAACGTACGATAAAAAACTTTAGATCATAAATATATAACATTGTTCTATCTGCGAGACTTTTGAGGATTTGGGTCCGTTTCATTGTTCTCTGAGTGACCTTAAAACACTTACAATGAGACTAACAAACTGTCAGAGAACACGTGACTGTCTAGACTGATGACAGACAAACGACAGACGAACGTGACGCCTTCTATGAGCGCATCCTCACGGGTATGTAAGATATGAACATTAGTGAAACTGACGACGCGACAAATGAACTGTTACTGGACAAAATTAGAGGCCAACAGACGACAATGCATGACTGACTTACAGCGACGAATTGTGAGTACATGCCTCATCATTTGTTTGTTTGCTTGCTTGCTAGCTTGCTTCATCAGATTTCCATGTTTATTTTGCTACTCTGCTGATTTCCCGTAGCCAACGTCCTGCCTAAAGTCCCGGTGCGCGCACATGAGATTGTCAGTGACCGCTTACCACACATGACTATACTGAAGACGAGCCAGTGCTCTGCTGTCAAGATTCTTTCAAACGTCACTCTGCTGGGGGGAATCAAATCCGGGAACTTTACTGCTTTAGGAAGGGTAAGTTTGGCTTCATGTTGCTCATGAGACTGTACACAATTCGTCACCAAAATTTCAGCAACATTTTTCACCAAAATATTTCACCAAAATCTTCACCAAAATTTTCACCAAAATTTTCACCAAATTTTCACCAAAATATTTCACCAAAATGTTTCATCAAAATATTTCACCAACAGTTTTACCAAAATTTGTCACCAAAATGTTTCACCTAGATTCCTTGTTTTACGCTGCGCGTTTCCAAAATATTGATATTTGATTGGGGGATTCGGGGTTTGCTTTTCCCGACAGTGATCCAATCAGGGTCCGCCATGTGCAGTCACGACATCGGCCAGGTTTTCGTCACGAGGGAAGTTGCCTCCTGCGATTGTGTCTACTATTCAATCTCGTACCCAGAGCCCGTCATCTTTTTGGCCAGCGGCAAGATTTTGCCGCTGGCCAAAAAGATGACAAGCTCTGGGTACGAGATTGTCTACTATTGGGAACGAGATTGCTCACAACGCCAAATTATTTTGAAACGTGCAGCACTGCAACAGAAAACGGAATCAGACTCAAAAGAAGGAAATATTTTTTTCTAATAAAGCCGAAAATTGGCCAAACAATTTGTTGTATCTTCAGTGTGTTTTATACGTTTTTTTCTTTATTTTATTTCTAGACTAAAAACATGCAGGAATGTATTGGAAAGTCGTGTGACTTGAAAGCCGGTGACCTCGCCTTCATGCTTGGCCCGGAATGCTACTCCATCACATGTTATAGCGAGCGTCAGTGCCAGACAATCCCAGCCCAGCCTTCTGGCTTCCTTCCCAAGATAGCCTACCTGAAATGGGCACCCGTGGTAGACGAGACAGGTTAGCAATGGACGATTTCAGCTATAAGCGCACGCTCGTCTTTACTCTTCAGAAATGGCCAAGCCGTTCCCTTCAACTACCAGAATGCAGCGCGCGCTTTTTAACAGTTTGTTCGACAGATATCTCACTAACGACATTCAGCGCGCGTGAGCTATAGTCGCTATATGAGCTATATGTATATTGAATCCATTCTCCTTACTTGATGTCTGAGGACCGAGCTGTAGATTGTAAAAGACTGGGGAGGGTCACAAAATGTTTTACTTACAAGGCGCAGAAAAAGTTCGGTTAATTTGATAAGGGGTTGATAAAGTTTACAACATTTGTCTTTCCCATTTACTAACCAATCACCAAACCACTGGGCCACCTCGTCTTGTTGAATATTCTTGGTATATGACTGATTCTTACCGATAGAGCATGCACACAACAAAGATATCAAAAAATATTAATCGACGAGGATGGGATTCGAACCCACGCGTGCAGAGCACAATGAATTAGCAGTCCATCGCCTTAACCACTCGGCCACCTCGTCCTGTTGAATATTCTGGCCATATGACTGATTCTGACCAATAGAGCATGCACACAACAAATATATCGAAAAATATTAGTCGACGAGGATGGGATTCGAACCCACGCGTGCAGAGCACAATGGATTAGCAGTCCATCGCCTTAACCACTCGGCCACCTCGTCCTGTTGAATATTCTGGCCATATGACTGATTCTGACCAATAGAGCATGCACACAACAAATATATCGAAAAATATTAGTCGACGAGGATGGGATTCGAACCCACGCGTGCAGAGCACAATGGATTAGCAGTCCATCGCCTTAACCACTCGGCCACCTCGTCCTGTTGAATATTCTGGCCATATGACTGATTCTGACCAATAGAGCATGCACACAACAAATATATCGAAAAATATTAGTCGACGAGGATGGGATTCGAACCCACGCGTGCAGAGCACAATGGATTAGCAGTCCATCGCCTTAACCACTCGGCCACCTCGTCTTGTTGAATATTCTGGACCATATGACTGATTCTTACCAGTAGAGCATGCACACAACAAAGATATCGAAAAATATTAGTCGACGAGGATGGGATTCGAACCCACGCGTGCAGAGCACAATGGATTAGCAGTCCATCGCCTTAACCACTCGGCCACCTCGTCTTGTTGAATATTCTGGACCATATGACTGATTCTTACCAATAGAGCATGCACACAACAAAGATATCGAAAAATATTAGTCGACGAGGATGGGATTCGAACCCACGCGTGCAGAGCACAATGGATTAGCAGTCCATCGCCTTAACCACTCGGCCACCTCGTCTTGTTGAATGTTCTGGACCATATGACTGATTCTGACCAAAAGAGCATGCACACAACAAAGATATCAAAAAATATTAATCGACGAGGATGGGATTCGAACCCACGCGTGCAGAGCACAATGGATTAGCAGTCCATCGCCTTAACCACTCGGCCACCTCGTCTTGTTGAATATTCTTGGCCATATGACTGATTCTTACCAATAGAGCATGCACACAACAAAGATATCAAAAAATATTAGTCGACGAGGATGGGATTCGAACCCACGCGTGCAGAGCACAATGGATTAGCAGTCCATCGCCTTAACCACTCGGCCACCTCGTCTTGTTGAGTTTGTATTGATTTCTTTCCTTAGAAACTCTTGAGCCAGAAAACACCAAACGAAAGCACATCCCCCGGTGTACTCGGAGCCATATTTTGTACAACCACACGGTTCAGGGTGGACTGCGAGCCGGCAATTTCACAAAAATCGCAGAGGTTGACAGTATTGAGACATGCGCGGCTCTGTGCTGTGCCGAGCAGACATGCGACTTGGCGTTACTGCTTGGCGAGAACTGTTACGCTGGAGACTGCGTGAACCTCAAACTGTGTAAGCCTATTCCCGCGGTACATACGTCACAGATTGCTTATATCACGTCCAGGAGGAAAACGGAAAACGCTCTTGGTAAGTTGTTTTCTTCAATGTTACTTACATTTTCGTTCAGCCCTGATACTCGACGTTTTTATTCTGCGTTTGTTTACGTTTCAAACGTATATGTTTTGTCTTTTTCGGTGCGAGTTTGCTCTCAAAATGTACAGGTTTAGTTTTGAGTAACTCAAATTCTGGGATATAAATTCAAATACAAACTAAAAATATCAATCGTCCTATATCAACTATATCTCCCCGACATGTTTCACCTGTGAAGCCAAGGGAATTTTACCAGACAAATTATAATAAAACCTTTGAAAATCTACCATTGAACGTGCAGTTATTTTGTGTAACAAACGTCTACTTTAACGGGCAAAACCGAGACCTTTGTTGATCAAACACGAGAAATGCCGATTGCGAAAAAATCGTCACGCATCAGGGTTGAACGGAAATGGTAGACATAGTACGGATTTCAGATGACTGTCAAACGTAAACCAGACTTGCGTTTTCAAGGTGTTCCTATTGGTTGCGGTCTTAAGACTTAGTCAGCCAATCAGAATGTGTTACGACTAAAACGTAGTCCCCTGATTGGCTAGTTGCCAGTTTCGGATACGCTAGCAATTGAAACCCTCGTATATTTATTTACGACATGGTCCTTCGAGCCGGATACCCGTGAAAACTCGTTAGTTTCCGATACGCTGCTTTTTCTCATCAACAGAAGACTGGAGCTTGTGGTATCTGATTGTTGGCTCTATTGCTATTGGGATTGGAATGATGGGCATTACCTGGACTGTCTGTACTTGCTGGCAACGGTAGGTCTCGAGAGCAGCTTGTTTACAGCTATTGCAAAAACCATTGTCGGATGCCTTACGTACCTAGACGTGACATCAAAGTTATCGGGCTCTTACGCTTTCTGGATGACAAAATTCCAGTATTTACCAGGAAGCCTTTAGTTATTTTTCCAGGAGTTTGTATTGGGTAGAAATGACCCATCTCCCCCCAAAAAACATGATAAGTCTGGAAGATGTCATAGTTTGCAGCCCAAAATCAGATTCACGAAACTGACTGATTCAACCACATTTGAGTTGAAACATTTTTCCAGGAGTTTTCCAGGATTTTGCTTAAAATTCCAGGAAATTCAAGGACTTTCCAGGAAGGAAATGAAAATCCAGGATTTCCAGGACGTGTAGGAACCCTGTTTTAAGGGGGCTCGAAATAGTTTTTCAGTGATAGTGTACGAGTACAGGATCAAAGACGGAATCGGTCAGACATGTGGTTGTTCCACATCAACATGCGAGAGGTGCTATTTGTCCCTCGACATAAATACATTCGTTGCTTTTCTTTCTCTAGAGGACGTAACATGAGGCTCAAACAGGAAGAAACGGATCGCTTTGCTATGGACAACCAGGGCCACTCGGTTGCCTCTATGCAGATGTTTCCTCAAGGTAAGGCTCCTGCATCATTTGTTAAACGCGCCATGTTTGAAATGAAAATGGACTTATTATTTTAAATTATTTGTGAATCTAAGCTGTCTTTCCTTTTTTAGGGAAATACATTAACAATGGCCCTCTATTTATGAGCGACACCGAGACAGAATCGGAAGATGAACTCGAAGTCCCTCCTTTGCCAAGAAAGACCCTGCTGCGGTCACCAGCAACCCTGGATATGGCCCCTTCATTCGGCACCCAGTATAGTTATGGACCTCATCAACATTCTGGGGACTTTTCTAAAGCGAAACGAGCAATGCAGAATTTGTAAGAGAAATAATTGTAATGTACACTTTTGTATTAAAATGATAAAAACAAAATAAAGTTAACATGGAATGGTTTAAAAAAATGCACGCATGGTTGTTATCAACGCTCAATTTTTATACGTATAATACGATTGTCCCACAAACAAACCGAGTTTCTCCTAAAATATTCCGATCCCGCTAAGGTTGACCAGATATCTTTATCTTTGGATCATCTGAGTTTACATTCATAAAAGGTCTGCAAATCGGACTGATTTCGGAAGTCATGACATATTGTTTGCAGGACACGATCAGTCCCAGTGAGAGAAACTCTTTAACTCTGATTGGTATCTCCAGATAGCGTGAAATGGGCTCCATTGTTTGATTATATCTATAAATCACTTCGCCAAATATCATTTTTCTCTAGTTCGCCAAGAAGAGTTTAGCAGCCAGACCAGTGACGTATCATAATATTATAATAATAATAATGATGTTTTAGGGGCATTTCACAAAGTCTCAATGCTCATTACAATTAAAAGTATAATATACAATCAATTAACAATCAATTTTGAATTTATCGATTTACAAATGTTCTAAAAACAAGAAAAATATTGTAGCTATATAGAAGATTGAATATAAGAATAAAAAAAATAAAATTAAAATTATAAGCAATAAAACTAGCAACTATAAAAAACCCAAGTGCAATACTAAAAAATACTAAAAATGTATAAGCAATACAACTAGCCACTATAAAAACCCAAGTAATGCTAAGAAATACTAAAGATGTATAAGCAATACAACAGTACAATACTAAGAACAATGAAACTTCGGCCTGGTCGTGTAGTTTTGAGTGCTCACAAGTCCGACAACCTTTACCGTAGATTGAATAGTACCCTTTGTTCTGTGAACCAATCGATCTCTGGTTGGCACATTATAAACAAAGGATGACGTCAGCGTGAACAGCGCTATAGCTGTATTTGGCAAGGATAGAGCTACAATGGAAACAGTCGCGCATTTTAAAACATTTATTGAATTATTAGTGTTTTTTAGTTTACTGTACAGTTGAGTAAGCTATCTTTCCCATATTTCTACGAGTCTATAGTTGGTTCTAGAGGATGGTTTACTACATATGCATTCTAAGCACGGGCGGCAGGAAAGCCACTTGATTAATTAATAGTCGGTAGTGTACACACACGTTGGAGTATCTAGAGCAGATTTCGTATGACTGTGAATGAAAAGTTCCGCGACAAAGTTGTACCGCTCCACGACCGTGACCGTACCGCGACTACGCGATTTCCTTCGGTATCAACAGCAGGCCAGGTTCGGTACCGCCACCACGACAGTACCGCGCCGTGTCACGGTACTTTTCACAGTCATACGAAATCTGCTCTATTTGTGTTCGTTAGGGCATCTACCTGATCTGTATATTCAACAATTAGAGCCTGTTCACATGGCACATTGAACCCCGGGGCTCGTCGCAGTTGAGTGGTCAGGAGACAAGGCTGAGCGAGCAACTCGCAACACCGACCATGTTATAACGACATTCTGTGAAGAGGCGAGGGACCTCACCTGGGCTGTCAAGGGACCTCACCGTCAAGGGACCTCAAGGGCCGGCGAGGGACCTCCCCTGGCCGTGGACCTCCACCTCCATGTGAACAGGCCCTTAGACTCCACGGCCAAATGGGCCATCATTCAATAACAGTAGTGTACCAGCTGCTCGTATGATCTAACGATATTGCCTTGATACACCTCATTCGTCTATTGTATCCTCGTTCTATTATTTTGTTTCCATTGTTATGGCTGAGGTGCATCAATCCAATATGATTCGATCTTCCAATAGCTGTCACAACCCTTCCACAGACCACGAGATCGCACGCCGAATGGTCTATTAGAAATCATGGCCCTTGAGGCCGAGAGGTCTAACTGTTTTAGTATAACTCAACTCCGCCAATATTTCTGCCGCGGAAAAGCAGCAGCAACATCGCCAATTTCCTAAACAATGTCTATCACTAATAGACCATTAGTAACGTAGCCAATAGGAGTGCAGGATTTGTTATAGACCTCTAGTTGATTTATACTACTTTTTGATACACCTATCGTTTCTGTCGTGTCCAGTACTCATGGCACGCCTTTCGCGCGATCGGGATTATCGCATAGGCAGCTTTGCCCTATTTTTTTGAACATATAAACTTTGTGACAACTACCGTTATATTGAAATAACCACCAACGAAATTCACTAATAAAGTTACTCACACGGGCATGAACGAAGGACAGGCGAAAATAACGCCGATTTATTTTGCTGAGAAAAGTTCCAAAGCAATGTGAACAGTAACAGTGCTTTACAAAACTACGAAAATACTAGTATAAAAAACATTTGATTTGTGTCTGATTGAAAATTTGCGAATTAAAACTTATTTGTACGAATTCCTCACGCATACGCATGTGCTATAGTCTTCTTAAGCTATGTCCTTTATTATATTTATTTGCTTCAAAATTCCAAATTTATAACAAACACTTGTGGCTTCAACAAAACCATTCTAGATGCTACAATATATTTTTGAAATTGTTTTGTCGTTGTAAAATGATTATATATTTATTCCTATAAATAACTATTTTGACTTTTTTAGTATTAGAAACTCGCGATGAATCGGCATTGGGACCTACGGGGGTAGGGAGGGGAATTAATTTGCTTGTGGTATGATAATCAGGACCGAATAAGCACCATATTACTTATGGCATTACATTACATATGGCATTCAAAATCAATCAGAATGTTTCTCTTGATCAGAAACGGCGGTAATTAGAGCACCTCTGAAGTTTCTTCTTGGAAACTAACAAGAGTCAAGGTGGGCCGAATGACGACCCTTGAGGAACACCCTTTCATTCAGATATCGCTTCCCTGCCAAATATTCCTTCATCTGGAAACGTCCTGAATAACGCCACACCCGAATAGCGAGGGGAGAATATCGGCCCAAGCCATGGCCGTTTCCTCTCTCGCTGGTTCAGGCCCCCTCTCAAAGTGTTCCTCAATGAAATACCTATTCAAAAAGTGTGCTTTTTGCCTATAAGTTTCTTCTTGGAAACTAACTAGAGTCAGAACGGTCCGAATGGCGACCCCTGAGGAACACCCTTTTAGATATCGCTGTACAAGGAAATACGAAACACGGTTGGGCGGTTATTGCAAAGCCACACCCGAATAGCGAGGGGGAAGCGTCGCCCAAAGTGTTGGGCGTCCCCTCTCTCACTGGCTCCGGCCCCCTTCTCAGCATGTTCCTCAATGAAATACCTGACATTTGCCTACATCTTATAAGAGTGCGTGGGGTACTTCATGTTGGACTTTTCAAAAAGTGTGCTTGTTGCCTATACCACCGTTAACACTTCCGTTCATGACGCGCTTCTTGGCTTCGAATAGAGTCGTCTCGTCGTCACTATCATCATCAAAACTATCGCTCAACATCATGCTCGAGTATTTCCCTGCAAATCATAGAAAGAATATCATCAGTATAGGATACCTTCCTTATTATTACTTCTTATTTATAACAACAGGGTTTTCCCGTCGAAGACACTATTTAACAATTATTCCTCCCATTGCTTTAGTCAGATCACACTATACTAGTAGGTCAATTTGTATAGCCAAAAACGTTTCCTATATCAAGAAAATTTCGCCAAAAGCTGTCGTTTTGCCGACGTTGCAAAACTTCCTTATTAGGAAATTCCCCTTACCTTATTTGGGAGGTCTGTAAGTACTTTTCCTCGTATCGTAGCGAAAAAAGCAGGAAAATTCACCAAAACTTGCAGATACTCGAGAAACATCGTTTTCTTCTCCGCCATTTTGTTTTTACCCCCGCCGAGGGGCCTGAGACGCGATTTGAATACCACAGGCAACCCGCGCGGATTTGCCATAAAAACGGACTGGACATGTGCGGACTGGACATGTGCCATTTCGGGCTTTCAAATCCGACACGTTTCGCTACGAGTAGGCTATAACTTATACCAATCAGAATGCAGCATTGACAATAGACCACTTTGATTTGACTAATAGGCCCATAGCGTAGCTCGAGGGCTTATATGAAGTTTCGACATCACATTACCGAAGGACAACTCTTCCAGATAGAACCTGGGAAGGATGTGTCCTATTGTTTTTATTGTTTTATTGCAAAGCGCTAAATGTTGAGCGAAACAGGCATCATCGGTTGACAATCGCCCGCATCCATGTCACGTGATCGCCAATAGAAACGCGCCAAAAATTTGCGCTGGACTATAAAAAAATCATGGGTTCGATCAGAGGTAACCCTTGACGGGGGTGGGCGTGGTGGGGATAACGGAAACCGCGAGGAGGGTGGGGATGGTGGGGATATATGTACCTTTCGGAAGCATTTCCATACTCTCGGTTTTGTCGTCATCATCATCATCATCAATAATGGCGGCGTAACGATGGCGTCGTCTACCGCGAATGCGTCGTCTGGAATTGCAATGCGCGCAAGAGCAACAAAGGATTAGATTCGCCATTGGGAAATGACTGCAGTGAAAACAAGGCCTGGGCGACCAAAAATCTGGGCCAGGCGCCCGTTTCTCGAAACGCTCGAGAATTCTCGGGCCCGAGAACTTTGTTTTGAAATTTTTATGGATTTATCAAAAAGTTTTTCGTTTTCTTTTTTACCCTGCTTATTTGAATAGTCTATAACTCCCTTTTCGTAGTTATTTATATTCTATAGCATTTATAGAATTACGTTAGTTTAAACCGAACTTTTCGTGCACCCGAAAAACTCGGGTGAAAAACAATGGAAAGTTTTCGGGAGCAACTGACCTCCCGAGACTTTTCGGGTGATTTTTCTTCGATTTAGGGTTTTGAATGAAATCGAAAATTTCTTTTTTGAGACGTAAACAGTATACATATTCACGGATAGGAAGTTGTAGACTATTTAAATCATCAGGATAGAAAAGAAAACGAAAAACTTGGGGATCAAACTATTAACATTTGAAAACAAACTTTTCGGGCCCGAGAATTCTCGGGCGTTTCGAGAAACGGCCCCCAGGCGACTAAACAATTGAACTTAGGAGCCAGCTGGCGGTCAACGTTTTGCTACTGTTACAAGCATGAAGATCACCTGGCGACCACAAGTTAAGCTCAGGCGATGAGATTTTTTGCATCCAATCACCAGCTGGCGACTTGGGAAAAAAGTTAATTTTCAGCCCTGACGTATAGATGTCAAGATTAGTAACAGACAATACTCTTAGTTATGTGTGCGCTATCAACCCGACTTCTAGCGTTGTCACCGTCATCCAGAGTTGTTTTTCTGATTCGAGCTGTATACCGGCGAGTACCCTTAACCCAGGGTTAACCTGACACTCCCACTTCAGTCACCATTGTTTGCTCATTCAAGATCCATGTTAGATCCATGATTTACTTTCGACAGTTATCTGAACTCTGCTCTAATGTCAATTTAGAGGCTTTACGCTTAATTCCAGTAGATTCTGACTTGCGAGTTATTATTGCATAGGAAACAGAAGATTATAGCATTAAAGATTAAGACCACGGTTAATGTAGTCTGTGTAGAGCCACTCTCTTCTCCTAAACATCAGAGGAGTCGTCTGTACTTTGCTTCCCGTAATGTTGTCCAAGAATGTATTTGCATACATACGCCGAATCTGTTGGCTTAAATTTTTCAGCCAATCAGGTTCTTGTCTTGCTTTGCCCAGTGCAGCTGGTTGGCTTTTTTCGCGACAAAATGGTAAAAAAGGCGGGAACTTTTAGCCAATGAGAGAGCATCGCCAACATTCCGGGGGAAAACAAAACTACTGGAAGCAAAGCATAGATGAGTGCCTTCGCGAGAGGAAGAGAGGGATTGTACACAAGCTACGGTTAGTGTAGTTTAAAAGATTTACGGTGCAAATAATTAAGTGAGAGGTTTAAGTGTGAGGTAAAAGAATGTGAACATAAGAAAGAAAGAACATATCCTTTGTGTCACCAACATCATCTAAAAAGAACTGTGATTCAACTGAAAAATAATAAGACATTCGTGAGAGAAAAACTTATGTATTAGTGTTGAATGTTATTCAAAATTAATCATGCTGTGTTTTTGTGATGTATCGGTTAGAAACCTGCAACTAACGGCGCAGCAATAAAATAAATAAAAATTATAATTAAACGGTTTAGTGTTTTAGCTTTTAGCACCGTAAAGTTATTTTATAGTAACCATGCTGGGTCTTCGTAAAAGACCAACTAGGAACCTGGAAACACCAGCCATAAAATGTTATGCGATATTGCTCGTTACTACTTTACTGTATAAGTTACCATTCATTTTCCACCGGATTTTAGGACTTGTCTTGTGATAGCAGCACGAAAGTTTTTAATGATCCATAATTAACGCTGAATATTATACCCGTTGAAAAATTTATTCCACTCTTTTAAGTATTTTTTAAGTGACCATGCAACATAAATTGCAACAAAAAAGTAAATCAGAAATATTAAAAGCCGTAAAATATCAGACCGTTAGTCATACCCGTTGGAAACTATTGGTGAACCAAAAGACGGAGCTTCCACGGAAAGGACAGTTTTCGCTTTACGGCGACGAGCTCTATAGAGATAGACAGAGATAGAGGGTATGGGGGAAAAGTTGGAATGGTTAGTGGAATGGAATATAGGGAATATAGGAATGGTTAATGGAGTCAGATTTCATGTGTCAAGATTCTCTATACAGAAAATACAGCGAGGATTATGAATGGATATTGGACTGGAACTGAGGGACAAGTTTGGACTTCATACAGAGAACTGAAAAGGGTTTGGGATAAAATCTACTCCTAGTGCTGAGAAAGTAGAAAATGGAGGAATAAAGAAGAGAATTGGACGGTAGTGAAGCCACAGAACTACAAGAGAAAAGGCAGTTAAGACTTTAGCGATTGCTAGAATGAAGAATATAAGACTTGAAAAGTAGTTTTTTTTAACTTAATAGAGGACTATTATACTGTTTGAGAGGAGGAGTTAGTTTTCATTTTCTAAGTGGAATCAACAAATCTCTAAATACCTTCCCATGCAGAAGCAAATACCCCAAATTATTCCCCCGATGGCCATGATAATTCCGAATATTATCACAGTGACGTAGAGTATGCTCCAGTCTGCAAAGAAAAAACAAAAGAAATTTGTCAGGAAACAAGGTAAGATGTGGATGCCATGTGGATATCATGTGGATGTCATGTGGATATCATGTTGATGTCTGTGGATGTCATGTGGATGTCATGTGGATATCATGTGGATATCATGTGGATGTCATGAGGATATCATGTGGATGTCATGTGGATGTCATGTGGATATCATGAGGATGTCACGTGGATGTCACGTGGATATCATGCGGATCCGGCAGACCTATTAATGAGCCGTACATAATACAAGTGCGGAAATTCTTTTCTCCAGATAGGTGTTTGTACAAGGCCTTAGCGATGGTTAATGCTAGTAGCAATACGAGAAGACAGACAGCGACGGACATGACATACATTGACAAAAAGTAACGGATACTTCGACATGGATAATATACTTCGACACGGACATGGAAGTCTTAGACATGGACTATAAGACAGCCAGGCAGACACTTGCACAGACCACTATTAGAAAGCCATTAGTCACTCTTCACGTACCACAGTTGCTTTCCTTGACGCCAAAGCTCGCTTTAAATATGTTCTGCATCCAGAAGCTCTCACAAACGCAGAGTTTGGTGGTCCGGTCACAATATCCATGGAAGGAGCAGTTATTTCTGCAAACTGATGAAAAATGTGTTCAATAATACGCATCGCCTCATGCAATTACTCCTACAGTAAGCAAATCACATCCCATTGTGTTAGTGTTCGATTGGAGAAGTAATATTTAAAGACTCTGTGCCCGATGGGTGTGACCATGTTATGATTGGTTTGTTGTGTTTATCTAATACGGTAAGAAACTTTCAAACTAACACCATTACTTGGTTGTTCTATGACTTCGTATCACATAAATCAGTTTTAGGCCAAAGGATGGGTCGAAATTCCACGAGATTTTAACGGATTGAGTTCACTATTTTTACCGTTACCTCATTAGCATGGAGTTTTATGGGCTATGAAACTATTCGTCACGCCCATCGGTCACAGGGTTTTAAAGCGTCGGAAGGACAAGTACGTTTAGTGGGCACTCTCGAAGATAAATTACTTGTCCTTCTGTTTTCGTAAGAGGGGTATTTGCTCCATAAGGAAAATGTTGAAATTTCAGGACTCGAGACTGCCGGAAATACATCAAAATCTGGTGCTAAATTACCAGATTTTGACTCAATCTTGTCTGTAGGTGGAGAAAATGTCTGCAGAAACCCATCCATGAGAAAAGCTGAAATTCCCAAGGCACACGTAGGGGAGACTTCGGAATTCACAAGTAAAGCCATGGGATATGCGAACACTTCCCATTCTTCTACCATGGGAAATTAAGCTTTTCCCATGGATGGGTTTCTGCAGAAATTCCTGTGCCACCTTCCAATCCCGCTTCTGCCGCCCATGATCCATTATCACTGAGCTGCTTCATTGATAATGTATAGATTCCATTGGGGGATGATGCTTTCTTTTGAATTTTGATTAAAAGGGTAGTACTTCACACATAGAGCACTTACTGTAGGGTTCTACTTTCAACATTCTAAACTCGAAAAATCCCTCCTCATTCTCAATCTTGGCCTTGAGTACTTCTGCTACTGCTTGGCCGTCTTTAGCAGAACCGACTCCTTTCACGTAGAACATTACTAACATGCTACGGGAAAAAAACACAACTTGAGACACAGCCTAGAAAGGGGAGCTCTAACCTTAATATATAATGTAGCTTGCGTTGTATAAACCTATTTCAGAAAAGGTATTGCACCTACACAAATGTCTGTTGTAACCTGCGGTGCTTAGGGAGCCCACGATTACCCGCCAACTACTTGTAAACAAGCTCGCGACTTTACCTTGTCTTATCAAATTCATTTATCAAGAACACAACAAATCTGCCTGTGATGACTAAATACTACTTACGCATCTGACAATATGATCGAAAACTGTTAAGCCTGGTGCACACTAGCGACATAACGACATAAGGACGTTATGTTGCAACGAAAAAGTACGGGAAAATAATTGAAACAATCAATATTTTCCATGGATCTTCATTAGATTACTTCATCAAAGCAATCTTATGTTATTTTTTGACGACTTCAACTTCTTGAAACCCCAAAATTTTGTTCGCGTGACATTTTCCTTATGTCGTTATGTCGCAAGTGTGCACCAGGCTTTACTGGTTACCATGACGGGCAGTAATGGACTCACCTGTGTCCTGTACCGGCCTCCTTAAGATGTTCCACTATAATATCATCGTCCTGCACGTCCAGGATAACCGCCAGCTTGCGGATCAACTGGCCTTTGTTCTCCTCGGTGAACTTGGTTATGTCCACATCGAGGAAGAGCTCGACAAGATGAGCGCTGTTTTCATCTAAAAACGAATATCAATATTCAGGGCTCGAAATTAAGAAAAAATCGTAGTCGTAATTTTACACTTTGTACCAACAGCTACCAACACTTTTAGATTTGACAATAAATACCTTCTTTGACTGTCAGCAACGCTTCATCGCTGGACTTGAGCCCTTTTGCGTCAGAGACAGTCAACTTGAACTTGTACATGCCTTCCACTAGATTGGACAGTCTAAGCACTGCCTGATGATTACTGCTGTTTATAACGTCCTGGAAGAAATCAAAACGTTCATTAAGATCTATTTCATTTTTTCTTGGTGAACACAAACAGCCGGCGAATCTTGGAAGTGCCGACTCAGATTTTGTCTGAAACAGGTAAAATGTAGTTGCATTGGTAACAGTATTTGTTACAACGTCAAGCTGAGAGCAGTTTGGTCATTCCTCGCGTACACAGATCGTTCTTAGGGAGCTCCCGCGGGCGCCGAACGCGTAGCGGAGCCCCATAGCTACATGCAGGAGGAAAGGAAACAACAGCAGCAGTGCATAATATACTAGGGGATCCTTTGTAACAGCTAGAGCTGAAACGTGGTTACTACGACGTTAAGGCTTGTCGCCTCATGACGCTGCAATACAGCGAACTGCAACAACAACTGATGAATTGGTAAAAGATTTTGCAAACTTCATCGCCAACTGTCGACTCTTTATACTAGCGTCCTTAAAAGGACCGTAACATAGTGAAAACTTCTGGCGCACAAGTGAATCACAACTCATATTAAGATAAGGGGAAAATCCGAAGAAAATAGCACCCGCATCGCAGTGGAATTTGAACATGTTCAAAACGCCTGTGACGTCATGACAACATCGCAAGTGCTGCCTGTTGTGGTATCGCCGCAAAACTCGCACCACAAATCGCAGAAATCGCACCGTGTAAACGGGACATAACATAGTGAAAACATTCGGGGCATAAGGGGAAAATCTATAGGTACTCCTGTGCATAGTGAGAGTTCTTACCCCAGCAGCCGGGCTCTTGGGATCCCTTGACCACAGGTATTCCGTGATACCATGATCATCTGATGACTTTGAGCCGTCCAGCTCGGCCGCTCGGTTGGGCAAATGAACCACTACATCTGGGCCAGCACGTGCGGCTGGCGCTTGGTTGATATCTAGGTGATCAGACACAAGAAAATTATACTTATAGAGCAAATTTCAAAAGACTGCAATAGGACCACATACACCTAGACAATCATAAATGACAGACATTATAGTTGCTAATAAATGGCTTTCCCGTCCGCCAATCATAATTAACCACTTCCACTCGTTGAGCACGTGCCTCGTTTAAGACGTTACTTTGTCAACCAAGCCAAGTAAAATCACTATCACGCTGTTTGCCTGTGATCACTCAATGGCGAGCGCGTTTAGTTTAAAATGTGATCAATCATAACCCAAGTAACACCACTTCCACTCGTTGAGCACGTGACTCGTTGAACACGTTACTTTGTAAACCAAGCAAAGTAAAATCACTATCACGCGGTTTGCACGTGATCACTAAATGCAGAGCTGCGTTTAGTTTAAAATGTGATTGGTTGACAGAAAAAAGGGTCAAATTAGTGTGCAAAATAAACGCAGATGCAAATAATTTTGACACTTATTTAAAACTCGCGCTATACGTAAGTTTGCAGAAACTAATAAGATCCGTTCAAGAGGACGAAGCGCACCTTTTTTGACTTTGACACCCACAGTATCAGATCCTGTTAATCCCTTGTCATCCGTCACAGTGAGCTTGAACACGTAATGCCCTTCAGTCAGCTTCTTAACTGTCACTACTCTCTCGTCCGCACCGCTTATCTCTGCTGAGCTCGGGCCGCTAAAAAGGAAGATCAAACAACACTCAGCAAACTCCCAAAAATATGTTCGGGAAACCTCACATATACTGTGTTCTTTCTGAATATGACTTAGAAAATCTTGCATTCTGATTTGTCGAAGAGTTAGGATAACCTCTTTTGATGGCTAGTAATTTTCAACAGTCCATACAACTGACAATTTTCAGTGAAGAAACGAGTTGTCGATAGCATTGCTTTGCATTCTTGAGCTGTTACTAGGCCCACAGTGATTAAACAATAGACTGTTATATCATTCTAGCGCTTATATTTACAGCGTTGTATTTATGTTTGCTTGTAATCTGTGCTATTCAAGAGTGCTAAAACTGGGTCAATACTCTGTGGGCCTTCCCTCACACATTTGACAAAGCCTATCAATGGAATAAATAAATAAAATAAAACAAAATTAGGATATTCTAACCTGACTTGATCCCAGTGATATTTCACAATCTTTTGATCATCAAAGCTGCCTTTAGCATCAAGAGTGGTGGTATCATCTGGGTACACCAAGTCCTGAGAAAACACAATAACAATTCCATTACAATCCTGCCTTTGTTTCGGCATGAATAAGAAGGAAAACAGAAAGGTTGTGGTACTTGCGGCCCCGAGTGGGTATTTTCAGAAGCACTGCTTGTGTCAAGCCAGTAACAGGTTATTCGAAAGCCTCGGCCCTGTCTTAGGAAGATGTTTGCATCCTACCAGCATGACAATACCAAGTTGAAATAATCCTGCAACACTCCTCACTTTATGAGATCCAACTTCCGCTACAGACCTCACATATATCACTCGAAGGATACCAACACCTCCTGCATGACAACACCAAGTGGCAAGAATCCTCTTACCTTGTCGGATCCAGCTTTTGCTACAGGCGGGCTATTCTTCTCTGGTTGTACGACCACTGTCACGCGCGACGTGGCCGACTGCCCACCAGTGTCAGTCACTTTGAGCACGAAGGTGTAGTCACCCACTACCATGTTGGACACCCTGAGGTAGGGTGAACTGGTCCCTTGCATGTCACCTACCGCCGGACTGCTGGGTGCTTTACTCCACTCGTAACTCACGATACCCTGGAAACAAAGGCAATATATAGATTTAGGCACTGCCTAAAAGCGGAGCTCCCAGTCAGTCTTTATGACGTCACATCACGTGGCCACTTCGCTGCGTTTCTCTGGTGACCTAGACAATTTTGCCCAAGTTAGGTTGCATTGGAGTCTTCCCTTCGCGAGATAGGGATTTTTTTAAACTTTGATGGCGTCATCGATGATATCGTTAAAAGTGTTACGATGTTGTTTAAGGGGCTGTCACGGTTGTTTAAAAAATGCCATAAAGTGTGACCGGTGGTCCACTAGAAAAACAGAAACCTATATTACGCTTTGTATTGCTTTTTTCAATGTCTTATGCATGGCCAAATAAGATTTCAACCTAAAGATAATACAAGTTTGGAGCATTTTTAACTGTGCAATTGCAACTGGATTGCCAAGCCTATGCGGTCACCCGATTGACTCTTACCTTGTCGTCGGTACTTTGATTACCATACATCGTTACATGATTGACAGGCAATGTTAGAACTACGTCATTTCCGGCTCTGGCCACAGGAGGATAGTCTTTCTCTATTAAGCACAACACAGGTATACACCATCAAGAACAAACACTGGCCAAACACTTAGTGATCAAACCCATCAAAAATTGAAGGGCGGTTAACTACTGGCGGATCTAGGTAATGGGTCAGGGGAGGGGGATGCCCCTGGCCTCCTTTTATTTCAGTTCAAATGTTATAAGAAATATGCTAGCACTTTGGATGTTTATCGTTTGCCATTATGTTTCATATATGATCCCCCTCCATTGGTGAAGTACCCCTGCCTTCCAAAATGCCTGGATCCGTCCCTGACAACACCGGTGCCGACTAACTGACACAAAAAAATAGACAACTGTTTCTGTGCTTACCATCGTTCACTGTTACAGTTGCTGTTGTTGCATCGGTCTCACCATCTGAATCAATCACTGTCAGCCTGAAAGAAATGAAGGGGCCGTTTATCACTTAGAATCATTCAAGGGTTGTATCCTTCACAACCTCTCTAAAGCGGCCAAGAAAGCATCTTATTGGGACTGGCACCTGGAGAGCATCAAATTTATGCAGATTTTTCACTGCCGTTACCTCTCTAAATCGGTCAAAAAAATGCCTTTTAAAGGCCCATCATCAACTGAGAGCCTTTGCGGTCGAGCACCCGAAAATCAATGGATCAATTTGAAAACAAAGGAAACTGGGACGCAAGGTCTCACGGTTGACCGAATCTTTTTAGTAAGGTTTTTACACTGTGGACACTTGCACTGTGGAATGAAAGCCAAGAAGACATCGCTTACGCAGTTGAAACGCAGAGCTGAAGAGCATTTTCTCAACTACTTTTGTCGCTGATTGTAGATTATGGTGCTTACTTGAATGTGTAGATTCCAGGCACTAGGGACTTGAGCTGTAAGACAGGTGAGTCGGACCCTGAACTTATCATCTTGTTTTTGTCATTTAACGGGCCTTTCATCTCCTCCCACTTGTACTTAACAATCTTGTCATCATCTGTACTCTCTGAAATCGAAATAATTCAACAACGGTAAGATTATCAACTCTTGTTGCACTAAAATTTTTCAAAACATCCATTTATTTTTTGTTTTGCTGTTCCGTTAGTAAAAGCCTGGGAGTCAATCACGTTTTTGTCACTGTTTCGCCTAGTGTAGTCGCCTGGCTTTCGTTGCGACGTTGTTTGGTTTTCGAAATCAATCAAACTTTATGAGCCAATCAGATTATTGCCCTGTTTCGCCTAGTGCAGTCACCTGGCTTTCCGTCGCGATGTTGTCTAATTTGTGTAAGAGGGAAGCCAGTTGACTGCACTAGGCGAAACAAGGCAAGAATTAGACGGTTTGCCTGGCGGAACAGCAAAGCTAAAAATAAAAAACATAATTTGATGTTTTGAAAACGAGGGTCGCGATGCAAAGGTTTAAGCTGTAAAGCCAAAAAGGTAGAAGAAAGGATATCCAAACTATAGCGTCTTATACGCAAGAAAAGAAGGCATTTTTTATCCCTTTGTTCTTCTTGTAGCTATGGTCTCGGTTGTTTCGTTCGTATCACTATTAACGTCAAGCAAACATATTTTCATCACTTACTTGATCCATCCAACACGACCTCGTTAGTCGGTAAAGTAATGGTCTGTTCTTTTGGTGATATGTCAGCCCGTGGAGGCTTGTTAACTCTAGGGGCTATAGAAAGCAAGGATGAAATTAGAATGGTTTTACTCAGACACATAGGTACTTCAATACAGGTCCTGTTTGCAGAGATGCCAACTTACCAACTCTCTCGCATTTTGCGTGAGACTCTCGCATTTCAACCATGTTTCTCATTCTGTCCTTTTAGGTTCATATCTCCGATATTTGAATCGAACCAAGCAATATATCAAACACGAGACAACGTGTTTCATGAGGATTTTCGAACACTGAGATGTTTAACCGACTTCGAGGTGTTTGGAAATCCTGATGAAAGTGTTTGATTTAAGTTCTCAAACGAATGATTTAATAATGAGAAAAAGAAGGAACATAATCTCAAGCATCTATACAAATTAAGACTTCGGATTCAAACCTTCTTCGCGCTTATGATTTCCTTTGTTTAAGCTTTATGAATAACTAATGAGTTTGAGAAAGTTAATTAACCGTGCAAAGACATTTTGTGGGCCCCCTAAAAAACTCTCCCGAATTTTGAGGGCAGTTGGTTGTCATCTATGTGAAACCAAGCTGTTTTATGTACCTGGTTTGACTGTTACGTTGACCAATCCGACTCCAAAAGCATGATTGGCTGCCGTGACTGTCACCTTGAACTGGTAGGTGCCTATGTGGCTCAGCTGAGGAAAGAAAAAGAGCAATAAATTTAGACAATCGACTCAGCCATAATTGCTTCATCTCAATGGTTTAGGAAATACCAAGAACTGTCTTAGAGTCAAGTTAAAGCGCCCTTGTCAGCCAAATCCTTTGTTGTTGTTTTTATTCGATATTAGGAGACGAATTACGTGTAGAAATATCGAAATAAACATCTAAAAACAAACGTTGTGTACTTGATTTACCGAATTCAGTTTGAAAATATCGTAATACATTCCATAATCAACCGATAGAAATGGATGCTTTCTCTGACTCTGACAAAATGGCAGCTGGCTGAAGCTCTTTAAAATCTGTATCGTCCCACTCAGAGTTTCTCACCTTGGAGAGTATGACACGCCGAGTATCCTTCCCCTCCATGTAGCCATGGGAACCCTGTGGTGCCGAGATCTGCTGCCAATGGTATGTGTAGTGGTTATCTGTGATTCGAAAGAGAAAGAAAAACAATGAGGAAATTTGTTGCGGACTTCACACATCATTGTCGAAAATGTTCACTAATCAACGTTTTCATTGATTTACCTATTGTTTACACACCTCACCTCACATTTTGTTTTCAAATTGCTTGAATTTTCAAAACAGTTTAATTTGTTTTTTCTTTCCCGCCAGTCCCATCTAAGCCAATCAGGTCCTTGCCTTGTTTCGCCTGGTGCGGTAGACTGGGTTTTCGTCGCGACAGAAAGCCATTTGACTGCACTAGGCGAAGCAGGGCAAGGATCTGATTGGCTTAGATGGTTTGACTGTCGGGAAAGAAAAAACCCAAATCTCAAACTCAAAACGACGTTTTGATAAATGCGCAGTGCGAAACAATGATAACAAAGTAATCTTTTGACATGACAGTTGTAATACAGTCTTCCCGCTTTTCCTCCTACATGTACATATAACGTGCATCATTTCTCAAACAACGCTACGTTCTTACCAGAAGTTTCTTTGGGAAATGCACTGGCATACAACTCTATTGTGTTGGCAGGGAGTGTGAGAACTTTATTATCACCAGCGGAAACTAGAAGATTAGGAGGAGCTGGAAAAGAATGTACCGGGTTAGTAAGTAATATTTACATTCAGACCATCATGCAGTGAATCTTTACGCAAGTGAAACAATTGAGAGCAGTGTAAGCACTGTAAACAAACTTAGCAATTTTTAAATAAATTCAGAACTGAAGCTGTAGGACAGCCTTGAACTTAACAGAGGATTTGTTTCTTGCACAAGATTTATGCAAATAGCGCATTTCTGTTCGGAGGTCTCTTCCTTGGGCCAAACTTTCTTGTGCTTACTATATTCGAACATATCGAAAACAAAGCCCTGAAGGCCCGTTTATACTTGCAATTTTGCTGCAGTTTTTTGCTGCGCGAGGCGCGTCAACTCAAAATCACTAATGTAAACTAGGTGCAACTCGGCACGATCTGCAGCGATTTTTGTCGCGTGATGTCGCGGAGATTTCAAACATGGCCAAACATGTTCGAAACTCTTTGCAACTTGATGCGATTTGAAGAAAAGAGTGCACAGACATCGCACCGAATTTGCATCTCGTTTACACACAAGAGTTGGAATTGCAACTCGCGTGAGAAAAATCGCCGCGACAAATGCAACAAAAATCGCAAGTGCAAACGAGATGGTGGAAACCGGCCTTTAAGAATTCTTAGCAGTTCCACTGACAACGCAGCTGGCGCGGCTGTAGGCAATATTTACAACACGAAACTGATGACGTTCATTGGAAGAAACTACCCACCTTCTGTAGCGCGTATTGTAGGTTTTCCAGGGGTTGTAGCACCTGAATTACAAATACGGTTATAACAAACTCATCTATCTAGGTAATAGCACATGCGTGTCAAGCGCTGAATTACAAAGTAACATGTAATGTGAATGAACCATAACATAATCAGAATGGCAAAAACATAAGCTTCAAAGCACCATCACTATGTTTTGTATGGCAAAATAATTAAAAGTACAATAGACCCTTCCACAGTTTCTTGATCTTTTGAAAATGGCCAGTTGCCAAAAATTCATCGACAACACTGCAAAAAGCACCTTAAAATTAGTCATTTCGACAAGTTTCACATTAGAAAGAAACCCCCGGAGAATTCGCGAAATTTAACGTTGTCTCGCACACAAATTTGGGAGGCAAACGTTTCACAAAATGACACACCTGTTCATGTATTATGATCAATTTACAACCTTTCTGAAACTTGGGTATACCTCCGTGTAAGAACCATTCCCATAGGACACCATTGTGTTCAGTTCTTATTTCATCATGATTCGTTCTACTAAACAAAAGAGGCTTTGTGACGCAACAGAGCCAGAAACTTGGCAAATTTACTCCTTCCCAGGTGTTCTTTTCAGCTGTGTCCATTTTCGCCAACTTGCTGATTTCAAAAGATGAAGAAATCGTGGAAGGGATTGACTGAATTAACACGTATGAGTACCTGTTGAGTGTTGAGTTGGTTGTTTGGAAGGCAACTGAGTTGGGAGTTGAGTTGGTTGTTTGGAAGGCAACCGAGTTGGGTGTTGAGTTGGTTGTTTGGAAGGCGACTGAGTTAGGTGTTGAGATGGGAGCATGGAAGGTGACTGAGTTGGGTGTTGAGATGGGAGCTTGGAAGGCGACTGAGTTGGGAGTTGAGTTGGTTGTTTGGAAGGCAACCGAGTTGGGTGCTGAGTTGGGTGTATGGGCGGCGACTGAGTTGAGTGCTGAGATGGGTGTATGGAGGGTGACTGAGTCGGACTGGAATGGTGGTCTAGAGGAAAACAGCATGAACATCACAAAATGCAAATCCGAAAACGTCCTGAATCCTCCACCGTTTACATGCTACTGTTGCTAACTTGTTACTGTGATAATTGTCACTTTTGCTAATTTTGCTACTTTTTTCTAATTTTGTTATATTTGTAATTTTGTTACTTTTGCTAATTAGTTACTTTTGCTAATTTTGTTACTTTTGCTGCACCAGACATGCCAAAATGTTTTAATACTGACATTTTACAACATGGCAAAAATACTGATAACAGTAATTTGCTATTGTCTGCTATACTTTGTTGGTCATGCATTTTTAATCCCAGTGAGAACAAAACCAGCAATTGTTGGTTGATTAATCAAAGTGCCTTTTGATAGAATACACTATACAAAATAATTACCTGTCACAACAGAAGTCACATGTGTGGCCGGAGTTGTCGGTCTGTCTGTAGGTAAGGGTTTGTTTGTCACTGCCAGGTTTGTTTCAGTTGCAGCATTGATAGCATTCACTATGGAAGGCTGCTCAATTATTGATGTATTCAATTCAGCAGAATGAGCAGATGGTATTGGAGAGGTTGGTACTGTACGCCTTTCCTATAATGAAAACACCAAGAACAGTATATTAAGACTACAACTTCCTTTATTAAACCAAACCCTTTCTCAAGTACACACACACTCGATCTTCGTTTAAGACCCTGTGTCAGTATTATGGCATTAGTGGGGTCCAACTGAAAAGGAATTTACAAGAGGCTTGCCTAGTTTGGGTTGGTGAACAGCAAAAACGTCCAGTAAAACAGTTTACTTACTTGCACAGTTGTGTGGACTTGAACATCCTCATCTTCTTCCTCATGATCTTCTTCCTTTTCATGGCGTTTAGTTGTTGGTGCAGTAGGACTATCAGTGCGCACAGGCAAGGTATGTATTCCTGGATCTAATACTCCCATAGACTCTTTCAATCCTAAACCTTGAGTTGGCTTCTGCTCTGAGTCAGTATTATTCCTGGCCTGACCACCAACTTGTTTATCACCCCTGATTTGACAAGCTTTTTCCTGGTAGAACTTTTGGAGTCCTCAGTTTCTGGAATGTCACTCCTCTTAGGAGTTTGTAAGTCCTTATCTGGACTATTATTGAGTTTTGTATCATCATTGATATTTTCCTCATCTTTGCTGCTATCAGCATCCTTTTTGACATTTCATCACTATCATCACCATCACTGGTTAATTCTTTACCACGATTATTTACATTATTTGTTGGATTATTTGAATTTTCATCTAAATTGCCAGCAGAGTGAAGGCCATCCCTATCTTTACTGAAAGGGTTTGCTGTAGGTCCATTAGTTTTCTTCTTAAATGTGTTGAGATCAGCATCTTCAATAGTAGATTTCACATCACTTGTTGAATCAAATCCAGAGCTTGGCTTGGGATTCTGATGAGATCTTAGAGACTCTGGAATAAAGAAAAAAGATCTGGGCTTCAAAAAATTGGACTTTTGATGCCATCAAGGAGAAAAGTCCTTCCCTGATGACAAATATCAACTGATCACAGTAAACTGAGAAATGCATGATTTTGTCCGACAGAAGTGTGCACATGCTTATTATGCTACATTTCTATAGTCCTTGGTATGTACCACAACATGGAAAAGAATGGAAACATATTTAAATTGAGATTTTGATAACCCTGATTGGTCTACTCGTTCCATCTCCTCTGCTTCCATTAGCTGATTTTCACTACAACGTAAATGATAAAAACGAAGATGTAAAAAGAAAGAGACCTTCTGTTCTGCTTCCTTCAAGCTGATGTCTCCACTTCCATCTCTGTTCTTTGATATCCACACAAAAGAAAACATTCTTACATCTCCCTCTCAAGTGAAAACCAACCTTTAGGGTTTTGACAATGTTTAACCATATCCAGTTTGCCATGTTTCAGGGGTCAAATTATTTTCTCTTTTTGGCAAACATCCCCACCTGACCAATATGGAAGTAACCCTGATCCCTGTCAAGTCTTCAATCCCACCCAAATGGAAAAGGTGCATTCAAGTTACCTGGGATATTTAAAGATGAGCAGTCTTCTCCAGTAGAAACTGGTAGCACAGTGCAATTTGGAAGCACCATCAACTCTTTCTCAGTTGCCTTTATAAAGGCTTCTCCACATACACCATCTTGCAAATCTAAGCAGTCCTTGCGGCATAAATGAACTTGCTTTTTGTGAGCACCACAATATGGGAATGCAAAGAGACAAATTGCTTGCATGACTAATTTCTCACACTTTGAGGAGATTTTAGGTCTCAAAGTTCTTAGAGTCTGTGTCAATCTTTTCTCAATGTTCTTAGGTTTGCGAGGATAATCGGCATAATTGAAGTAAAGTGGACGACGTCTGTCCAAGAATTGGGAGCATTGTCGTCCATGGTAGTGGTGGCAGGTGGCATTGTGCCTGAAATAAAAGTGTTAGATGTACAGTAGGTTAATTTTGTAAGTTAGCAAGGGACAGAGGTTAATTTCATCTTCTTTGTGAGGTTACAGACTCAAACAGAATGTCGTTCAATACAATTTCCTAGCCTATTTCAAATGAACACTCTCATATTTGTTTTATTTTTAGAAATTTCTTTTTTTTTGGAACAAAATTTTCTTTCTTTTAAAAGACATTCATTCTTACAGTTAAGGCCTTTAAGATTAAACGTAGACTCATGAGTTTATCCTGTTTAAGGTTTTTTGGTCATTAATTTAAATTTTTTAATCAAAATAAACTTTCAATTACTATCTAAAGTATCACCATGTCATACTTATTTTTATGTATTTAAAATGTTATCCATTGTCAATTACCTCTTCTCACGAATTAGAATTTTTTCTCCCTCCTCATTGTATGTCTCATCTCTATAAGCAACAACAGATTGATTTATATGTCAATTTAATTTATTTATCATAAAGGTCACACTGTGCTGTGGTTTAGGCTTCAAAATTATTTTACATGTAAACTGGGCTTGCATATGCCAGAAGATTGACGAGCAGGGGTTTTGGCAACTACTGAATTACATGTAGATAGGTACTGTTGTTAAAGTAGGCAGACACCCAAATAAATTATAATAGTGAAAATTATAATGAGATTGCAGTATGTTTATTGTGCCCAAAATTTCTCAATCCATGTGGAGTAAGCCAGGAATTAGAACCAAGGGAATGGCTTCTAATGAAGCTCCGTCTTTCTACATGTCAGAAATGCCAACTCTCTCACATTTTGCAGGAGTCTCATGCATTTTAGCCTCATCACCTGCTAGATTTTTCATTATTTACTGTATTTTGGCCGCATTTCGATCATGGTCTCTTCTCAAACTGTTGCTGTGTTTCTGCTAAAATCTTTTCTTTTCTATTCAATCAGGTTGGAATCTCTGACATGTACACCAGAGGACAAGGTTTCTCTTAACATGCTAGGGGCAACTACAGTACACAAACGTATTTTATGTATAGACAGCGGTACAATAGAATAATAGAATAGAGTAATGAGCAACAAGGGGTAGGAATTTTTTTTTCCTGTGAAAACCAAGGCCTTTGTAAATCAACTAATTTTTAGTTTATAGAATATGAAATGCAGAATTTTTTGTGACAATACAAAGCTATCCTTAGGATAATGTATGTTTACTTACCTTGCTAAGGGCTGGTCATCATTTTTGCCTAAAAAGTACAAATGTATTTTTGTTAATCCATGAAGAAATTAACAATTCCAAATGACATTTTTGTAATGGCCCTTTGATAATTTGCACAAAAACATTGGAATTAAGGTACATTGTATATAGTTAGATATATATCTAGCACAGCGAATGGCACAGTATAGTATCCATAGGAACTTAATTTCCTAATTTTTTATATTATTTTTGAAAATATGATACTTCAAAATAAAGTGCTAATTAATGCAAAATTCTTCATTGAGTAACTGGTTGTTAGGCAACAATCATGTACAAAAGATGGTTAAAAGAATGCAGCCTTATAAAATGTGTTTACAGTATCTAAAAAGGGTAACAGGGTTACCACAGTGATACATGGCTGGCATCTTAGAATTTCAGATTGTTACTCAGAGTTATAATTTGCAGCATTATCCAGACTTGAGTCTTATACAGGGCATCTGGGGAAGTGCGGTAAAAAACGGCAAAAAAGTGCAGAAAAGTGCGGGATTTTTTAGAAAAATGTGCGGAAAAAAGTGCGGTAAAACGGTAAAAGTGCGGTAAAACGGTAAAAAGTGCGGTAAATTATTTTCTTTAATTTGAAGGTTTGCGCTTTTGGGGGATCATAACAAGTCTTTTCTGTTGATTTTCTATTTGTTTTGTCATTTTAAAACGTAATTTCATTGAAACTGATGTAACAGCTAAATTATTAAACTTCGCATGATCAATATTTAGGTCAAGAACAATAGAAAAATGCAAAAAAAGAAGGGCTCACCTATGCTTGCTTGCGCGGCATCAGTCATTTAAAACTCGAACCCCTAAAATCACTAAGAGCGCCTATTTCTCCATACAATCAACTCCCGCATGTGTTGTTCATAACAATAGAGCAGATTTCGTATGACTGTGAAAAGTACCGCCACAAAGCTGTTCCGCGCCGCGACCGTGACCGTACCGCGACTACGCGATTTCATTCCATACGAAATCTGCTCTATCTTGCAATAAAGTTCTCCAAAATGTAAACTTCGTGCTTTGTCATCACCATCTTAATCAAGGGTAAATGGCTCCTGCAGTTTCATAGGATATTTACGGCGTTTAACATTTTTCGTTCTCCTACTATTTTGTTTCGCCTAAATACTTGACCTATTTAGCAAATAAAAATCGGGGTCACCGAAAAATGTGCGCCATTTGTATTTTACCCATTTCTTACAAGATCAGCTATTGGCTTATTTCCATCTAAACTTCCATCCAATTACAGATCTCCTAATTGATGGTTTCTCGTACTTATTCTCAAACGCTCTGCTGTGGAACGCCTGGTAATTTTTTGCATTCGGTGGCGATCGTATCGGAAGAAAATGGTGGAGTTTTCAAGGTTTTTGCGCTTAATACTTCAGCATAAACATAATAAACTAGGTACTGACCTGCAAATCTTTGAAATTACCGTGTTTAGAAGGATTTTTCCACACAATTTTTAGTCATTTTCTTAAAAAGTGCGGAAAAGTGCGAAGAAAGTGTGAAAGTGCGGAAAAGTGTGATTTTTAGGCAAAAGTGCGGAATCGCACTGCCGCACTTCCCCAGATGCCCTGCTTATATGTAGATTTATCAATTGATGGGCCGAGCATTTACAGTCACTTGGCTTTCACACTTTAATATTGTAACAGACAAGTTTTTTTTACTTCGACTCAGCCGTGATGGTTATTTTCAAGAACACATAAGCCTGTGGAGAGAGGAATGCAGACACAAACATGAGCCCAAGAGGGCAGAATCGTAGACATTTGTGCACCATGGTTCTGTGAAATCCACAGTATCTTTTGCTTTTGGGTATTTAGAATGCTATAGGGGTCAAAATATTTGAAGAGAAACTTTCGTTATGAACTAATAAACAACACACTGAAGATGGCTGGAGTCCTGCCAAAACACATCTTCAATTAAAACAATCATGATTTCTTAAAATATTTTTCAAAGAAATTCTCCACTCTGCTAGTATATGGAATAATGCACTGATGTCTGGATCTGGAGAAGAATTTCCATCAGTTTACCCCTACTGCACACTAGAGATGGACAAATCGTCTAGACAGACAAATTGTCTGATGTGAAAATGGGAATTGCCTTGCAGACTGTTAACATACCCCTGCTAGAGAGCTTGGAGCTTAAGGAGAGTGCCATGGGAAACAGAACTTCCTGGGTCAGGAAGATGACCCTGTATTAGTTATTGTCATTCTCCAACCTACTGTACCATGATCACATTTCAAATTTATAGGAACTCCCTCTTCAGGAAAATTATCTTTAAACCCGGGTAAAAAAATTAATAAATCCCATTATAAACAAATCACTATATAAAATGCAATGTAAATGTCCTAACAGTTCAATTAATGTGTTTGTCTTATTGTGAAAAAAAACACATATGGCATTAATTAAAATCCCGCTAAAAATTATTCCTGAGACTGGAATTCTACTTTTCTGCGTGATGTACTACAACATGTAGTGTTGAGATTCCGCTAGAAAATGGCGCGTGGCATAGTCAAAGAAATAAATTATTAATCTTGCACTCAAAAAAGATTCATGATTCATTTCAACTTATGGGAAATTTTTGATCATTCAAATTCAAGGATTGTTTTAGCCGAGCTTTCGAGCTCAG
This sequence comes from Scolanthus callimorphus, assembly GCA_033964015.1. Taxonomy (NCBI): domain Eukaryota; kingdom Metazoa; phylum Cnidaria; class Anthozoa; order Actiniaria; family Edwardsiidae; genus Scolanthus; species Scolanthus callimorphus. Next base: position 14,729,917 of record CM066925.1, on the reverse strand, counting down.
CATCGAGTATAGATTTGTGTTCCGAAATAATAAGTTTGAGCAGCTTTTACGCTGTTTGGCTGCGAGTAATTGGAAATCAAACGGTGTAAACGTTTTAGACAAAGAGGACTAACGAACAAGTGATCCGTGGAACTACTACGGAACACACGAACCCAGAAGCGAATCGCTACACTCAAGCGCTTCCAAACCGCTCTTTTACCTCCTACTAAAAACATAAGATGTGATTAAGTCTCTAAGATATTATCTGCTAACAACAAAACAGACAAAACAAACCGTTTAGTATTCGAACGCGCGCGATTGAACATTCGAACCACTTACATGTTCGAAATCTACATTCATTAAACTTGACGGTTCTTATTTCTAATTATCAACGATTTTGCTTTCCTTATAAAACCACTTTCCGTTCGAAACGCAAACTGCTTACCTGGAATACTTCTTTTGAACATGCTCATGTTGTATTGGGAAATTCTTTGGTCAGGTTTGCATGCTTCTAGCTTGCTGCTACATTTCACCAGGTAGCAAGACGTTAGCTTTCCAACATATAATGCAGTTTTACACAAGGAATTTTCGCAACACAAAGTTATACACTCCATCTCATTCGTTGCTTTTCCAAGGTGGAGAAATTTCCCGGCTTTTCTGCCTCCAGCGATAGGGTGTCCAGAATAAACTGTACCACACTTAGCTGACCTACCCTCAAGACTTGAAAGTGTTTCATCTGGAAGAAAAAGATTGAAAAAAATTAGCAATAAACAACTTCAAATAGTTCAGACACTTTGAAAATAGAATATATAAGCTTGATAGGTACCTTGTGCATAAGAAATGATTATCAGAACTCCAAGAACACAAAGCTGCAGTCCCTTCAGCCAAGAACTTTTGCACAGATTCCAAAACATTGGATGAATCATATCGCATATTTCTCCGTAAAACTTTCACAAATATTCCACTGAAATTTCCATTGTAGAGACTCAAAAAGGCATACTGTTATCTCTTGGTATTAGTTCCGGGTAACTGCCTTGTATTGTGCTTTCTTGTTGCTAATGCTTGCGTGTTTTAAGCCCATATTTCTTGTTGTATTTCATGCACCCCTCGACCGCCATGTTGGATTGTGTTCTTGTGTTGATAACATTGACGTAACCTGTCCTCATCCGGGACCTTAGAGGTTAAAGACAAGGGTACGGCACGGGCAATAGGATAAAAATACTCCCGAGCCTGACGACAAGCATCCGACAAAGAAAATTTCTCTAATTGACAAAAGCAAGCAACCTGATGTTTTTTTCATGCGGATTGTTATTTTTGATGTTATTATTTGCTGTAAGAGAAAAAATAGTCCAGACTTCCAGACTCTGAAAGCTGGCGACGCCAAAGATTACGGTTCCCTGACAGTGACAGTCGCTAGCGACGGCACTACGCCAGAATCTGTATGGATTGAACCATGACCCATAAGACAAACCATGTGGGCCACTCGTTTCCATTTCTTTTGACAGTCTAGGTTCATATGAAACGATAGCAGTAGGTCTTCATTCGGCAAAGCTATTCGGCACTAATACTCTGTGCAAATGCTGTGCATGTTTATAAGTGTTTGTGTCAGGCAAATTAACGAGAAACGGCATTTGGTTAGTTTCATTTGTGAACCCAGAGAGCTCCCCGAGTCATCACCAGGATCTGGTGCGCGAGATTTGATACAAAACCGTTGAGAGAAACAACTTTCTGCCTATGCCAAAACGTTCAAAATTGGCCAATCAGCGAAGGCCCTTCGTAGATGTCCCCAGAGCCTCCCTTGCGAGCAGACGAACCGCGCGGGGAGCTTGGGTACGAGAAAACACATATCGTTGTTGTACCCACAGCCCGTGCATCTTTCTTACATATCCACTGGCTGATACGTCCCTTATTGGATCCGGCTTCAGTATTACTTGTACGCGGTTCTGCAAATACTTTACTCTGTTATTCCTAAAAGATACGCGAGATTGTTTTGAAAACTTTACACTTGCCCATGCCCATTTGGGCGCTCGCGCATTATTATTTTTTCGGCTGTATTGTTATTTCAAAGTATTGAAATTCATCCTTCAATCTGTGGCGTAGCTACTCCAGGCAAAAAAGTATTTGCTTGGCAAAAATCTTACCCTTCGCTTAAGTTTTCTTGGGGCAAACGTTCGGCTCATTAGCAGCAAAAATCCTTTCCTGCTCGTCGCTGCCTCCACACCATTCACAGCTCCCATTCAATCTTTCCGTCTTAAAGGGGCACTCGCACGCTTAAATAAACCTAATTCTAATCAACAAAATTACATATAAGTTTACCGAGAATAACCAAAATAACAGTCCAGGTTTGTTAATTGACATTTTAACTGTTAAATCAATATCATCAATACAAATCTATAGTGTTTTTATCTATTATCAAGAGGATGGAATTGGATTGCGATTTGAATTAATTTGCTTGTCAGGCAAGCGTGCGAGTGCCCCTTTAAACTCCCTCCTCTCCCTTGATAACAAGAATTTCCAATCTACTGAATATCTTAAAAGAACAATCGGCAAGCAGATGTAATTTAGATTTTATTCAGTTTTGTTTAGCTTGACAATTCATTTCGGTTTTGAATACAATTCAAGACCAGCTACTGACAGTCTTCAACGCCACTGTATTAGCGTACTCAGGTACTAATGTTTTGTGGGTGGTATATAGTGGTTTCAATAAAGTTTGTCATAGTCACCCCAAAGACAAAAGCCTACAAGCTGTCGGCGCCAAGCATTATGGGTAATTCGTGCTTTGAATAACAAATATTCTCCATGAGTCAAAAATGCCGCGCGCGATGAGCGAAGTCGACCTTAGACTTTAACGTGTTTCCGAATTCGAGTGAGAGAATTGCACTGGCATCTAAAAATGTGCATTCCTAAGAGCGAATGTCTGATAAAAATTTCAGCCAAAGCTCAGCAAAATTTGACATTTCACGGTCACAACCCAAAATCTAATTTCCCTCAAAATTGTTTGGATGATACAATTAGCATTCTGTGTTTATTTTGCTCAAAGAGTTCGCTTCTCAAAGAAATGAAATAAAGACACTTACAATTATAATAAATTGTACTTCGTTCCAATCTAATGCTCAATTGACATTTTATTTTGGGCGCCTAGAAAGCTTTCTGAAGATGTATAATACTAATTAGTAATAAGCGCGTCTTTTGAATTTGTACGCGAGCGTTCCGATAATTTACTTTCATTATACCTTCGAAGGTGTAGGATGACTAGCAAAAACGGACAGACGGAAAACAGAATAGAATTTGGGAATATTTCTTTCTTTAGATATTTGTTCTACAGAATACTCCAGCGGAGTTTCAGAAGTTCGGTTCTCATGCAATGATCATCTCACAAAATACCCCGTCAGTATTTGATTTCCTTCTTGACAAAGGAAAAGCGTGAAAAGTAAAACGGACAGCTTATAATACTGTACGCAGTACTGTCGTTCACGTTTAAGAATAAAGTTCTTGCGCCCTCCAATTTGAGATTTGAAGTGCACCAGGGGCTCATAAATAGGGGCGTCCCTCTCTAGTATTGCCCTATTGATAAGGCATTTTGACAGACCTAGTTATTTTTAGAACGGTTTTACCGCTATAAAATTGTAAACCTTTTGTTTTAGTAGCCAATCAAATTCGTTGTATCAGACGCTTGTCATTGGCAAGATATGCACGTGCAAGCACTGATTTTTTTGTTGTTCTCTGCTATTGTTATTCTAAATAAACAGGACCGCAGCGGCATAGAAACAAGAGTAAATACCAATCTAAAAATAACTAGGTCTGTCAAAACGCCTTATCAAGAATATATATCAGAGGGACGCCTCTACTTATGAGCCCCTGAGTGCACATAAATTAAAAATCGCGCTGTTTCCAACACGCGCGTAAATCGAATTGAATTTTGATTAGCACGTGGGACAACAAATGACTCACAAGGCTTGGCGCCGACAGCTTGAGGCTTTAGTCTTTTGGGTGACAAACTTTGTTGAAACCACTATATATTTGCTTCACATTTTTCATGTTTTTTGTCTATTCATCGTTGGTTTTATTAGCCTCCCCCGCGGCAATCTTTCAACGTTTAATGAAGTCTTTCAACTGCGGTTGAAGGCATTATTTTCTAGGCTACAGATCTTTGTATTCTATTGCGTGGTCATGTTTATATTCTTGGCTATTGTTCCATTCATTGTCTTCATGTCACATTAAATTACTCTGTTTTCTCCCTTTCGCACGCCACTTAAGAAAGAGCTGTTCAGTTTTCCGTCTCGTACCCAGAGCTCCCCGGCTCGTCTTCTCGCGGGGGAAGCTCTGGTGACAGTCACTGACGCATGCGCGAGATTTGTTACAGAGGCCGTTGAGAGAAAGATCTTTCTGCGCAACGTTCAAAACCAGCCAATCAGCAACGGTCCTCAAATGGATGTCACCAGAGCCCTGCGAGGAGCGAGCCGGGGAGCTCTGGGTACGAGAATGTTCAGTTTTATGCTCTAGTGGGTTGCGGTGCGCGCGCCAACTGGCTCTTTCTTAAGTAAGCTGTTCAGTTTTATGTTATGGCTTGTGATGTTCTCTATGAACAAGTATTCCAATCTAGATCCCATTTGGCAGAAGGTGTGCAGAAGACCATGGAGATCCACGTGTGTGCTGTGGACAAGTAACGCTTCCCAAGCGCCATGAAGCTGCATGCAAGCAGTCTCGAACCCAGACGTTATTTTTTGCGTCTTTTGCAAATGAGTAACACGGCGCGCAATGACTTGTGGGACGTCCCATAGCTCTCTGCGCGCCCTGTTAAAGCTATCCCACAAACCATTGCGCACCCTAAAAGAAAAAACGGAAAGCGTCTGGTACGAGACTGGCATGCAAGGGCCTGACTCGAATGTCCTCGTGCGGTTGCAGGCACAGCACACAAGTGCATCTCACAACTGTACTGATGACCCTTCTGCAATTTAGTACTCAAATTACTACGAAATAAGTTATTAAACTGGGGCCGGTTCCTGAAAGGTTGGATAAAGTTATCCACGGATAAAAGTTATCTGTTGTAAAGGATTTGTTCTGGATTTATCCGTTGGATAAGCGTTTATCTGCTGTTAACTCTTATCTGACGTTCTAGGAACCGGCCCCTGATTACTATTATATAAAACGACGAACATCCCGAACTGTCGAATGAGCCGGTCATTATGCGCTGAACGTAACTACACAGGGAATTTCTGAGAAACCCATCCATGGAAAAAGCTTAATTTCCCAAGGCACACACATGGGAAGTGTTCGGAATACGCAGAAGAAGACTAAGGTCTTAACGATTACGGGAAAGCGTCTTGCTCATAAGACAAGTGTTGAACTGTGCGTTAAGAAGGGTAATGGCGCCACGGCACTAGATAATGTTCCAAGTGCTACACTACTTGGACTTGATTTAGATAGTGAACTTTCATTTCATGGACATGTAGAACATATTTGTAAAAAGGTGGCCTCCCGTATTGCAATTTTAAGAAAAATAAGATCGTTTTTGCCATTAGCCCAACGTAAGCAATTTTATAATGCATTGATACAACCAATCATAAATTATGGTAGCGCAGTATGGTCGATGTGCGACAAAGAATGCTTAAACAGAATTCTTAAGCTACAAAAGCGCGCAGCCAGAGTCATCTTGTTTGCAGAACCGCGCGCACCCTCTGTGGAACTTTTTAACAGACTTAGTTGGATCCCAATACATGAACAGTTTAAGATTAATAAATGCGCTCTAGTTCACAAGCGAGTCTATGGAAACGTTCCATCATTTTTAAGCGAACAACTTATTCTTAATAGCTCTGTAAATAGAAGATCCACCCGCTACGCTAATTTTAATCTACGCTGCCCGAAATTCAGTAGGGAGACAGAAGGCGGGCGCACTTTTTCCGTTTCAGCCACCCGCCTTTGGAATAGTCTCCCTATTGAAACAAGGCGAATCGAACGTCCTGCGCCCTTCAAGAAATCTCTTAGAGATCGGGCGTTTTCGGAGCAGCGTCTTTTACACCATTTTAAAATTTAATTGAATTGTCATTAGTATATTTTATCTTATTATTCGATTTAGTGTAAATAACATTTTTATATAATATTTATATATATATGTATAGTATTCTTTATAATTATGTATTTTAGGGAGGGCCACAAGTTTATTAGCATTGCTATTATGTGTTACCCTCATTTTAAATAAAGTCTTTATTATTATTATTATTATTATTATTATGGATAGTCATTGGAAATAGTCATTGGAAATCCTAATATTCTCCTACCATGGGAAATTCGGCTTTTCTCTGTGCTACCTTAGACTAAAACTCGACGCAGTATTTGGTGCGCACTTGTGCCATCGCGGGTAATTGATAGCTTTGCCCAGAGTTACAATCCCCACAGTACAGAGTTCTGAATTTACATAGCTCTAGCGGCGCTACCAGCCAGAGCAATTAATCCACAGTCAATTCGTTTCATTAGCGGAATGCAAGAAGTACTGTTCTCTATGATTTTCCGGCTGTACTGAATAGGAGTATGGAGCTGACTCGTTCTCGGTCTGAACATTAGAAGATTGGTTTGCGATACTACCGCGGGGAACGCCCTGGTTGGCGGTGTAGGTGCCTTGGGGGTCCACAGAGGGAAACTGAGGGAAGAACTTTCGAACGAGGTTATAACAGCTGCGCCGAACATCGCGAAATCGAGCTAAATAGATCAAAGGATTCAAAGTGGAATTTAAATACAAAACAGTCAAGCAAAACTCATGCACCCAGCGCCCTCGAACGTAATATTTGAAAATTCCCAAACTGAAAAGAATCACGGCAATCAAATTTGGCGCAAAGCAAAGACATAAGAAAGCCAATACTATGAACATGGTTCTAGAAACACGACGGTACTTTAGAAAGTCAGTTGCTTGTTCGGTGTTTAGGGTGGATACTTGCTGGAGATGGCGGTTTATAGCTCTGACTGACTTAACGTAGGACACTGCAATTATGATAACGGTGATTGGCAGTAGCAGAATAAGTAGGAATACGTAGACAATGGTCGCAAACGAAGGTAGCACGGCACCGATAAGAACGCCGCAGATCCACACGATTATGACCGCTTTAATCGTGCGCGCCTTTGTTACTACAACTGAGTAGCGGTTCCCAAGGTTACAAGCTAAATATCGATCCAAGCTGATCAGGGTTGCCATAAACAACGATAAAAATATGACACCGTGAAATCCCAACGCATGAAAAAATCGGCAAAAGGCCTCCAGCTCTCCTCTTATTTCCAAAATTCGCAGCAAAAGTTGACGCGGTTGCGAGAAACATCCGACCAGGAGGTCCACGAATGATAGGCTACACAGTAAACAGTACGAAGGCGTACGAAGGTTTGGCGAGCGCAAATTGCAATGATGAATGATCACCAATGTGTTGAAAACGATCGCAGTAGTTGCAGAACAACCGGCAATTATTGCATTACTGTACGCCAATGCTGTTATCCAATCTCTTGGATTAATGAATACACTGACGAAGTAGGCTTGAAGTTCTTTGGGACAAGTCGACACCGCCCTGTAGGTAAAGTTCAACATTTTTAGAAAAAAATCGCTAGATTTTGTAGAAACTGTGTTGCTTCTTGTAATTTTTTTAAACGTTCTCGGCTCGATGCAAGCTACTAACATCGATCAGTTTTAACGAATCGTTAAGCAGATCAAAGGGCGCATGTACAGAGGTTTAACCTATTGGCAGAATGTTATGTTTGTTATATAGTCGCATAATTGCGTGCTTATATAACAGCTGCCGCAATCCTTTTCAATTTTTTTTTTCAAATTAAGGGTTGTTTTTCTTATTAAATCTTATAATTGTAACTCATATTCGGCCCTGCAACGCTGGGAGATAGGTCTTGCCAAGTTTCACAGTCTCTATCTAATTAATTAGCTTTTTCATCATATTTATTTTCATCATATTATATTGGTAATCAGAGAATAATCTGCCCACAAAGCCAAGAATGCACCTGTCCATGTCAGGGAAGCATATAAATACACATTTAAAGCTATTACATTTATTTAAGCAATAAAAGTACTTTCCGCGTGCTCTCTGCTTTCTTACAAACACGAGGGGGATGTTGGGAGAACTGATCAAAACTTGAAAGACACGAGCCGAAGGCGAGTGCCTTTCAAGTTTTATCAGTTCGACCAACATTCCCCGAGTGTTTGTAAGAAACCAGAGAGCACGCAGAAAGTATTTTTATTGCTTTTAGAAAATAACATACACACGCGCGACAGCGTTGCGTGACAATCGTGTTTCTCAGGTCTCTTACAAACACGCTTTTTAACCAATCAGAATGCGCACATTCACAATACAACATAGGTGTTATTTTCTAATCCAATTTGTTTATTTTCAACCATCTTTCAACACAGTATTAATTAACAATTATTCCTGGAGCCTGAATGAGCTCTGAGTCAAAAGCCCATTCGGCCTAGGCCACGAGGGCAAGAGGAATAGTCAGTTTGTACAGCAAGAAACGTTTTCTGGTCTGGTCACTTGCCATTTTCATTTTGCCATAATTTTAAAAGGTTCAGTTGGCTCAGATAGTTTGATTGGCGGAACGGCAAAGTCAAAAAGCAAAACATAATTTTATGATTTTGAAAACGTGGGTCGTGATACAATGGTTTTAATGTAAAGAGAAATATTGCAAACTCGTGTCCATTCCGTCCCATATGCATCGACACGTACTCCATCAGAAGAAGTCTTTTCGCCTGCAAAAGAGTTAATAGTAATAAAAATAAAATAATAATGATAATCATCATGTTTATTATCCAGATTTTTACAACAAAAAGCTGAATTACAAAGGAGTTAGACACTACAGGAAACAATAATCCGTGATAAATATTGACACATGCATTATGCATACCATACGCATGTCAACAATAAGGAATCGTCAAGAGGTTCCGAACTTACCAGCCAGGTATTTCCGATCGCGTTACAAACATTTGAGAGTCTAAAGAAGAGAAAGAACAATCCATAGGTAACCATCGCGATCAACAGGAAGAAAACCCTTTTTTCCTCTTCAAGTGTTTCTCACAGGATGTTTCTAGTTCTCTACATAGCTCGTCCTAGTTCTCGTCTTCCGCTTAGTGGCACGTCCACTAGAATCAGGAGAAGGAATCAGGAGGTGGAGGTGGAGGTGGAAGTGGAGGGGGTTGGTGGAGGTGGAGGTGGAGGTGGAGGTGGAGGTGGAGGTGGAGATGGAGGTGGAGGTGGAGGTGGAGGTGGAGGTGGAGGTGGAGGTGGAGGTGGAGGTGGAGGTGGAGGTGGAGGTGGAGGTGGAGGTGGAGGTGGAGGTGGAGGTGGAGGTGGAGGTGGAGGTGGAGGTGGAGGTGGAGGTGGTGGTGGAGGTGGAGGTGGTGGTGGAGGTGGAGGTGGAGGTGGAGGTGGAGGTGGAGGTGGAGGTGGAGGTGGAGGTGGAGGTGGAGGTGGAGGTGGAGGTGGAGGTGGAGGTGGAGGTGGAGGTGGAGGTGGAGGTGGAGGTGGAGGTGGAGGTGGAGGTGGAGGTGGAGGTGGAGGTGGAGGTGGAGGTGGAGGTGGAGGTGGAGGTGGAGGTGGAGGTGGAGGTGGAGGTGGAGGTGGAGGTGGAGGTGGAGGTGGAGGTGGAGGTGGAGGTGGAGGTGGAGGTGGAGGTGGAGGTCACCTGAGGTGGAGGTGGAGGTGGAGGTGGAGGTGGAGGTGGAGGTGGAGGTGGAGGTGGAGGTGGAGGTGGAGGTGGAGGTGGAGGTGGAGGTGGAGGTGGAGGTGGAGGTGGAGGTGGAGGTGGAGGTGGAGGTGGAGGTGGAGGTGGAGGTGGAGGTGGAGGTGGAGGTGGAGGTGGAGGTGGAGGTGGAGGTGGAGGTGGAGGTGGAGGTGGAGGTGGAGGTGGAGGTGGAGGTGGAGGTGGAGGTGGAGGTGGAGGAGTACTTACTTTTGCACAGCCCACATTGCCGGAAGCAGTGACCCTTAATAAATCTCCTCATGTTCGGCCATTTACTTGTGCAGAACCAAGGCTTACCAAATTCTTTGCATGCATACTTGTAAACATTGTAACAACCTAAAGAATCGAAATATTGTTATTCTATAATTAAATCATGACCAATCTACCCTGGAAACCAGAGGCTCGAGGTCCAGCTCTGAGTTTCCCTAGAAACAACACAAACGCGAAAGGGCAGAGTTTCAGCCTCTGGTCCCCAGGGTATGACCAATCAAAATCAACCAATAAAAACGGATCAGATCAAATAGCGGGTTTGAAAAAGCTAGCAAAAGCAGCAATGAGTAAAAAAGTAAAAGTATTATAAAAAAATTCAAACCCGCGATTATTAGGGTGTAACACGATCAGATCACACATATCAAGATAGTTCTCGTTGAAATGTGTCATTTTCTAAAATTTCCTTATATGGAAGTTTCTACTTACCATATTTGTAGTCTCAGAAGTTTTCCTAGCTTATTTCTTACCCTAAATTGTCAAAACGTTCATCGAAACTTGCAGATTTTGGAGAGAAACGGTTTTCCTGTAGGCAGTCATCTTTATTTTGGTCCCCAGTATCCCGGAAATACCTACACAGGTAGCCCGCGTCACGCACGGGTTGGCATTGACAAAACCGACACATTTATCTTATGCTTTTTTGCACTTAGAGGTCACGTGACCCGTCACGGCCCTTAAAATGAGCGACTTCACCAAAATCAAATGATGCTCAGAAATGAAAAGAGCATGGTGAATTTAGTAAAAAGACAGAGTTTCAGCTCTACGATGTATACGCGAAAAGATAGCAAAATAAAACTGCTTATTTTACTAGGATTTGCATAATAACAAGGTTTGCAATCCAGTCATACAAACCCTATTAAAAAGCCGACCATGGCTAGAAAAAAGCGAAAAAAAAAATTGCAATGAAGAACTTAAAAATTAACCTGACAAACCGTTATGCCATAAAGTTGTATCAAGAAAGATGGTGGCTAGTATTAATATGTTACAGACTGTATTACTGGGTACCGTAGCGGCGGTATAAACAACGTCATAAAAAAATTGTACTTACGAGGGCATTCCAGACCAGGTCGTTTCTTTGGTCCAGTAGCGGGCGTCAGTCCGTCATAACAACAGCCGTATTTCGTGTTGAAGCAAGCAGGAGGGGAGAGTGCTTTGGCTGCAACGAAATGGTAGCAGTCAGGGATGGACTCCATGTGCGACAAGTTGTCTTGCTAATTAAATGTTGTAGCCTTATTGTCATCCGCTCTGGTATGATCTGGTAGAGTACGGTCCACTAGGTAGAAAGTTCAACGCACTCTACAATAGTAGATGACAATCAGGCTCCGATGTTGTGACTCCTAATACAACCGCTTACACACATTGGAAGTAAAGTTCCACCAAGAAGTGCCCCTGGGGCGTAGCGAGCATTGGGAAAAGGGAGGGCTGGACATCAAGACATTTGTATCCAAACGTTGTCGACTTGCCCCATTCCTTATTAGGAATTCCTCCTTACCTTATTTGAAAGGTCTGTAAGCATCTTTCCTTTTTGTCTTCAGCAAATACAGTAAATGTACGGAACAATCTTTCAAAGAGGGGGTGCACCCCTTAATCCACCCTTAAAACTAATCGCCTCACCTTGTCTTGCGAGTCCACATCGTCCACACGTCTTAGGGCACATCTCGGTAATCTCACCCCACGTCCTGGTATTACTACAATCTCCGTTCTCCGCCAGCTTTGGACACAGTTTGTCTTTATCATAGCAAAGTAGCACTGCAAGGGACATATGGAGAAAGCTTAGCTCATTCATCAGGCGGGCTGGTCAATAATTTTAGGGAGATTCAAAAACGTGTTTTAAACGTAAAACGTCCCAACGAGGTAGTTTCAAGTGCGCGTTCGTTGTTTTCTGGTTCCACTTCTGCTTGTTTTCTAAAGACAAAACTACGCTAAGCAACTGTCGCGATGAGATTCTAAATCGCCCCCCCCCCCCCAGGGTTGCTATTGTTCCTTGTGCCAGATTATACCTCCCCAATGTAAACATTCACAGGGAAGTTCTGCAGAAACTCATCAATAGGAAAAGCTGAATTTCCCATGGTAGAAGAATGGGAAGTGTTCGGATTTTCCATGAAATTCAGCGTTTCCCATAGATGGGTTTCTGCAGAAATTCCCTGTGATTGGTGGTCATCAGGCTTTGTAGCCAGACATTTTTACGAGGTATTACACTGCATTGTTTTGATAGCTAAACTCCTATTTTGTGCTGTATATTTATTGTATTTTTGGAGCTTCACGAGATGCGCAAATGCGTATTGCCGTACAAGTCATTGTTATGATCGTACACGGGAGCGATAAGCTACGGCTAAACTAGGACAAGTTTAGCGCGCAACATTTGTGTCCTGCATGTTTCTCCGAGTGGCTAAACTAGGGAACATCGCACGCGTGTGTCTCGAACACATGAAATGTTTCTTGAGGGTTTCTTGACTTGCGCAGAAACATTTCTTTGTGTCCCGGCTACAAAATGTGTTGCGCACAACAATGTTTCTCGCGTGGCTAAACTGGGAAACATGAAGAAAACATGTGTCCGGCTACAATGTTGCGCACTACATGTGTCAGTTTAGCCAGGGCTTTGAGCCTAGTTTCCATATAGTCTTATCTGTCGTATCAGTCAACCGTGAAACAAAAGAATAATTGATCCAATTTCTATTGTTTCACGGTCGACTGATGCGACAGATAAGACTATATGGAAACCAGGCCTTACGCTGGCCTAATCGCCAAGAACCTTGGTGCACCTTGTCTCATCAGACTTGTTCGCGACAACATCGGGCACAATCCTATTGTTCTAAGCGACATCAAGCAAACCAAAACAAATCTCATGACTTGGCTATGCGTGAGTGAGCTCGTCGCTCAGCTCCTGGTGCTATTACCATGTCTTGGAGCTCTTTTATTTGCCACAACAAAAGGCTCGTCACCTAAACAAAAGGCTGAATACTCTTGGCTTTTCTTTTTGTTTTGGATTCTTTTGTTAGACTCGTCTCGAGGGAGATACGACTCATTAATATTTGGATTCAAACCAAAAGCGGGAACTTCGACTTCAAGATGGCGAGCTAATTCGTGTGCCTACAACAAAATCTCTCTCTGGGGGAAGTAAAATCCCGCTCTAACTGAACAAAGACGGTGAAAATCATTTCTTCACAATCAGAACCGTTAATATCCGTTTTCAGCAACTGATAAAAGCACTTGACAGAGCGTAAAACTAGCTCCGAATATTTTTTCCCCACTGGAAATGGCTAAAAACACCAAAATCCATCTTGTCGTGGGGGAAGTAAAAATAAATAATTAATAACAGTTATCAGGCAAAATGTCTTCTTTGATATTTAAACTACAGAAATCAACTTTCAGCTATTTTACAGAAAAACTAGCAACATCGCAATTTGACAATATTATAGTTAAGGTCAGCAGTTTAGCTCCGTTTTGTCTGTAGTTATGGCTAATTAGCTTTCAAATCTGGCGGCGCTTAACCGTACATTCCCGGATGCATGTCGCTGGATTGTGCCCGATGAAAATAAAGGAGAAGGAAGGTATCATACTTGATTCTGAAGCACGGGGATAACTTCATTGATTAATTGCTGGTTACCACAAAAGATTAAAGGTTGTTCAATCAAAGAGTAATATATAGATTTAGCCACTGGCTAAAAGCGGAGCTCCCGGTTACATATTTTTCTGTGTTGGGGTCTTGGTTTACGTGTGTCGGGGCGCGCAGACACGGACGCGCCAGCGATACCCAAATGGGAATACCGCTGAACCATGAAAAATGAAGTCGATCGTTATACCTGAGTTCTACTTTGAGCTATTGTATTCTTCCTGCGATACCTATGGTGCTCCGCTCTAAGGAGCTCCGCTAAAATGCTCTGATGCAGCCTGGTCCCAGGTGTTCCTTATACGCAGTGAGAAGGTAAACCGCTGGATGTGGGCGGGTGCTCGAACTCATAGGTTTGCCGGTGACCTCACAACCTAACCACAGGAAACCCGCCCAAAACGCCAGGGACTAGACTAGCTCTGATGCTATTTGTATTCCCCAACAGCTGCTATGACCATGGCATTGCAGGACATCAAACACAGCACACTGCAAGGTCCATTTCAAAAATTGTTTCTGCTTCCAACAGCTAGCAAAAAGAATCACTCAAAGAAAGACAATTTTAACCTCTGGCAGGGAGCCAGAGCGTACTGGCGCATTGAAAGGAGGCACACCCGACAGGGTAGGGGGAAGGGGACGTTTGTGACTACTCCCGATCTGCGGAGTTCCGTACCTGAACATCCTTTCTGCAACCATCCCAGAGCATCCGTCACGCCGTCCGGGCAGCACCCATATCGACTCTTTCTACAGTCAAGTAAAGCTGTGCCAAAATCAAGAGGGAAAGAGTTGGTTAGACGAAGAGTTACGAGTGCGTAGGAAAAATGAATTAAGCCATATTAACAGGCGTCCAATCAAATGCTAAGGAAGCCAAATCGTTACCATTTCAATGGGCGGGCAACAGGCTATATTTTAGTTCCTAAAGCCGTGCATGGCTAAACTAAGACACATGTTGTGCGCAACATTGTGGCCAGACATGTTTCCTTCATGTTTCCCTGTTTAGCCGCGAAGGAAACATTGTCACGCGCAACAAATTTTGCCCCTGATGTGGTGTAACGGCTGAAGTAAATTAATAATTCTTCCTCGTTCATTGTCTTATATTTCACCTCGACACGTGATTGCTGAATTGGATTTAAAAATTCCTTACAAGAAATTAGAAAACGTCTAGTTCTACAGACAAGTACGCATATAATTGAAGTGGAAGGCATGTGAAAAGGGAAAATATAGGTAGCAGTAAAGGCGAGTTTAGCAGTGGTCGGAACATCCTACCCTCTGGATTGAAACCGTACATCTCACAACAAAACAAACGAAACACAAACAACAGAACGAGAGAACAATAGGACAATGAGGTGTAGCCAGTATATAATCGAGTAGCTGCTACACTTCTGGAACTGCTACAGGTCTACTCTGGGACCTTATCTCGCCTTATATCGCGGCTCCTAATTGGCACAATATTTCCTTATCTCGCCTTATCTCGCCTTATCTCGCTTTATCTCGCCTTATCTCGCCTTATCTCGCCTTATCTCGCTTTATCTCGCCTTATATCGCAGCTCCTAATTGGCACAATATTTCCTTATCTCGCTTTATCTCGCCTTATCTCGCCTTATCTCGCCTTATCTCGCCTTATCTCGCCTTATCTCGCTTTATCTCGCCTTATCTCGCATAAACTTTATTTCGTGGCGAGATAAGGTCCCATAGTAGGCCTTGCTCTGCCCCATCATAGACAGTGGTTGGGAATATATTTTTCATATATGGAATAAGGCCTGATGCTTTCCTTGGGCAGCATTTTGCGAGAAATAAACTTTCGAGTACAGCAGCATGTTGTTGTTCGACCCGTTTAAAATATGATGGCAAGACAACACACATGGCAAGAATTCATTGAAAATACACACAACGCCATTACATATTTAGCGGGAACCAACCAGGTATAGACCACAGGGTGCTTGTTTAGTGCGACATGTTTCGTTTGAATATGAATATGACGCACGGCGCGGCAGCTGTTTCTCATCACTACAAGACGTAATTAATACTTACGATGAAGTGAGTCCACCACTATAAGTGAAACTGCAACAACCACTACCATTATAATGGTAGATACCCTCATTTCTAGTTGGCTTTTTTCTTTGTTGGAACTGAGGTTCTTTCTCTCACAGGCTATATGCCTAGTATCTAATTCCATAACTTGTCAAAAGTAGTTATGCTTTCCCCGCCCGTTTTCGGCTAACTGCCACTTAAAACAATATTATACTTAACAAATATTACTAGATAATGAATTGTTATATAAGTGATAGGCTGCAATTAAATGTACCACCTTAAAGATTTCTCAAAAGTTTGGAATAACCTTGCCTCTGGCTATGATGGCTCCGAGCATCTGTGGAATGAAGTCTGGGACGAAATAAGCTTTACATCTAATTCAACATTGTATACGCATTGTGAACACTTGGTTACTGAGCAATTTCTTCATTACTGAACAAGCTTTCAGAACACGAAGAAACTCGGTAAACATTTTTAAAGTAATATATCAAACACGAGACAGCGTGTTTTATCAGGATTTGCGAACACCGAGAAGTGGGTTGAAAAAAACAAACAAAGGCAAAGACGAGAGATTTTTAACGGACTTCGGGGTGTTTGGAAATCCTGAAGAATAAAACTGTCGAGGTTTTGATCAAGAGAAAAAGGATCTCTTGTTTTGATATAACTTCTCAAACAAAGCATTTAGATAAGAGAAAAGGAAGGAATAAAGTCTCAAAAATCTATGTAACTTAAGTCAGCATATCCAAACCCTCTACTGTCTACACGCTTATGATTCGCTTTTTGGGAGTTAACAACAAATCGAAAGGGTGCCGAGAATATAGGTTTTCTGAGAAACACGTTTTGCTTGTGTATAATTTTATGCTCCTCCCAAAAAGCCAAAGTCACTGGACCACCCACTAGGCCTCATCTATTTCGGGCAAACCACAGTGTCTCAATTAGACCCCCTACATGCACAAAAGATATTGCTCCACGCCACACCGAGAAACGAATTCGATCTTCAATACAATTTGATCTTCAGGTGTTGAAAAATTACCTTTTATCACATAAATGCTAAATACTTTTTATGAATGATTATTTAGAAACACAAAAGCAAGTGCAGATAAAAATGATTAGAAAAATCAGACGATTGTTTTTTCGACATCTATGACGCCATTATCAATGAGTATATAGTGAACAAATACGTTTAAGTTCAAATATTAAGAGTTCAAAGTCAGTAGATTTGCAAAGACAAAAGAGCTGGTGATTACACAAAACCTTTTGCGCGGATAGACTCCTATTGAATATGTTAGCGAGGAGAGAACTTGACAAGCATCTCATGAAACAAGATAGTCTAACTTTGTTTTGCGCTTTTTGAGTACGTAATCACTCTAACAGCTTCTCGGGGGCCATGTCCGAGTGCGGTTTGACAAAGTGCTTCCGCTCGCACGACGCTGTGCACGTGTGCCCTTCCACGCGACATTCCACGCGTGCAGCCAATTCGTAATTAGCTATATTACACAGGTCACAGTGAAATTTATACACTACACGCTGTTGATTGACTTGCGCACGCACCTGGAACACTTGCGCAAGCTTTGTTAGCATATATTTCTAACGTTTGAACTCATTGATAATGGCGTCTTAGATTCCGAAACGTATGAGTTGACCGTTTTAATCACTATCGCAATATCAAGAAAATGTCGTCAAAAACTGTCGAATTGCCGACTTATTACGAGAAATCCTCTTTACCTTTTTTTTGGAAGGTCAGTAAGTATTTTCCCTCATTTAAAGGCCCATCACTAACCGCTTTCTTTTGTTTTCAAATTGATCCATTGTTTTTCGGGTGATCTGATTGGCTAAAAGTCCGCAAAGGCTCTCAGTTGGTGATGGGCTCTTAAGGAATGAAGCAAGAAAATTCAACAAAACTCGCGGATGTTCAAGAAACATTGTTATCTTGGTCGCCATTTTTTTTACTCCGCCAAAGGGACTGGATCGAGATTTAAAAACAAAACAAAAGGAAGCCCGCGCGCGCGGATTCGTTAAAAACGACAATACTTGCCGAAAGTAAAAGTAAAACATGGATATCGAGTGAATGCCTGATTAGTCATTTTATTTGATATTTATTTATCATTTCAACCGTGAAATTGTTTTGAAGGAATGTTAGCATGGATTTATATTGGTTTTACAGCATTTTAATTACTTCGCTTTGGATTTGCCTCGTCCCTAAGCTTCCTGTCAACAAGCGACGCTAGCTTGTCGGTTAGCTCAAAACACAGTGCACAGAGCTATCACTAAGACTCTCTGGGGACGAGGCTAGCACTGTATCTAGTCAAGTTTCTCTAATTCCTCAGCCTCGTTGCCTTGTTCCTCATTGTCCATCCATGTGCCTCGTAAATCCCTCGTAGAAAAACCCTTCCAAACCCGCCTTTGGATTGCCATAGTTACGGGCTCAGCGCTGCCATAGAAACAGCCAACTTTGAATCCCACCTTTTTGTGAAAGGGCTTCTTAACCTCAAGCAGAAGCTTCGCGCATGCGCCGTAGTGATGGGGCTGGAAGGAGATGTTTTCGATTTGCAGACAGGCTTTTAGCATGGGAACATAGGGAATGGGGAAGCAAATTGGTGGTGGATTCTTGACTGAAATGTAAAGCACAACAACTTTTACAAATTCAAACTTCAACAAATTTTTCACTTTGGTAATAGATCGATTATAAACAGGGGCTCATAAGTATCAGCCCCTGTTATAAATCATTCTATGGAAGAAGATGAAGCGAAAAAAATCATTCTCGTTCCCATAGCTCCCCAACTCATCACCTCGCGGTGGATGTACTGGTAACAGCCATTGATGCATGCTCGACTTGATACAGAGCCCGTTGAGGGAAACAACTTTCTGCGCATGCCACGCCGAATGTTCAAAATCAGCCAATCAGCAAAGGCCCTCAAATGGATGTCACTAGAACCGCGACCGACGAGCCTGGGAGTTCTGGGTACGAGAATGGGATATCCAAGGTAGAATGCTAAAAAAAATTTGCTGCCGTTTAGAAGAAAAAAAAAAACGTGGAAAACTTGGCGTTCGGTTTGACCCTTCTGCTTTCGATATAATCTGCACTTAAAGTTCGTGGCAAATTTTTTACATACTGTGGCATTTGCATGATCCTTAAACATCTTTCTATTGCCATAACAAACATCGCACCTAGGCAATTTGGCAAATCAATCGAGAATCGAAGTAAAGTGTGAACGGTTTGTGCGCATGCGTATATATAATAATTCCGTAATTTACGCATTTCATTGAGTCTGTATCAAACAAATATGATACAATGACGTACAAAGACTACGAATGGAAATGAATACCAACATTTGAGTTTTACAAGCTACCACAAATTCTGGAGTTTATCAGCAAGTGTCCCACATGGACCAAGTCAAACAAAGTTAGTAGTATAAATATGTTGAGAGCAGTAGAATAATCGTTAATTGCTCACTACTCGTACAAGGGGCGTCTATCTATGGTCTGGTGGCCGGGCGTTCCCTCACCCTTAGGTATGGGCCGCTAATGAGCAATCAACAGGATAGCGACTGTCAGGGCCGAAATCTCTGGCGTGGGCGTAAGAACCGTTCATCGGTCGCCATACGGCGCTTCAGCTTTAATGTCTGGAAGTATGGTCCCCTTTTTCTTTTTTTTCTGTCAAAAATTGTTATGCAACGTTTTTCTTTCCTTTTTGAACTGTACAAGGCCCGGTCTAAACGTCGAGCCAGCGTCACGCAAGCGTCATGCCAAACCAAATACAATTTTGGCTGGACGTTAGCGCGGCAGTTGCTCTAAACGTCGAACCAAATATCTTTTTGCTGATCGAAATAGTATTTGTCTCGACGATAGCATGACAGATCATGTCGAGCCAGCCCCGGGCATACGTCATGCTATCTTTATTTAATTCGGTTCGGCACGGCGTTGGTTCGACGTTTCATGCGCCTAAGATAAGACAGACTTTTTAGAACTTTGAGCAATTTTGCCAGAAAGCGGCAAAAAATCTTGTTACTCGAAATAAAAAAAGTTGTTGCTTTGAATTTAGTCTCATTTGAACGAGGTCTTCATGGTAGCGTTTGTGTACTTATCGTCCCGGTAAAAAAATTCCAGAGGAAGCTGAGAAAACAAATTTTAGTTTTTACAGATAGACATGGTGATGTCAATCACAGCCTATATAGATTTATAGAATTTTGCCATTTTTGACCGCTTATTTCTGTGGCCGGCGCGAAATGTGGACCACAAATCTGCGACTTAGGATATAAATCATTGAGTAACACTATTTTTGGCCAAACGTTGCATGAAGTTGTAAAATAACCTGTCTTAATAACATTTGCTTAATTCTCTTTTTGTTACCCTTGCCAAACGCCGCTACGCAAGCTGGTCAGCTCCGCGGCGACAACTCAGTAGCGACAACTCGACAGCGACAAACTACGCAGACCCCTCTCCTCACCCTGTAGCTTCAAAGCGACAATTCCGCAGCGACAACTCTGCAGCGACAATTGGACAACGAAACAACTCCGCAGCGACAACCCATGACCCCTATCAGCGTCGTAGGTAACTGGAAGGTCATTTTGAGTTTTTTTTCCCATATCTCTACTAATACGGGCAGTTAGCCCACTTTTTCCAGTGATTAATTCTATCACTTCAAATGTGTATGTATGTAGCAGGACGCACGAAGAAGAATGACCCTAAGAGCTTACCTTTAATGTCTCCCTTGTAAATTGTGTGACCTCCCCAAGTCAAGTCAATTTCTAGGCCCTATAGATCACACAAGGCGAACACGTATGTAAATTATTGTTGCGCTGCATATTCAACTGCAAATGAAAAACAGGGGCGTAGCTACAAGGGCTTCATATTGTTTCAAATGGTACGCAAATGTGTAGTTTTCAAGTTTAGAACATGATATGGGCGTACAAATTGTTCATAGATACGTTACATTTTAGTGCGCAGCTGTGTACTTTGCGTGTATGGCATTCTCTTACCCAGAGCTCCCCGGCTCGTCTCCTCGCGGGGGAGGCTCTGGTGACAGCCACTGACGCATGCGCGAGATTTGATACAGAGCCGTTGAGAGAAAGATCTTTCTGCGCATGCACCAACGTTCAAAAACAGCCAATCAGCAAAGGTCCTCAAATGGATGTCACCAGAGCCTCCCCTGCGAGCAGACGAGCCGGGGAGCTCTGGGTACGAGAATGCGTGTATGGTAGCTACGCTCCTGAAAACGTGGCCTAAAATAATATGAGAGGAAATATTTACAAAAATCAGTGTTTAAACTAGGATACGTACATTATATGAAGGCAAAGGGGAAGCCTTGACGCAAACTGCAATTTAGATCAACATTGAAAAATAACTGTCAGAAGATTTTTTTTCCACGAAAGCCTGAAAATCTCCACGATTTCCAGAAGGAAGTCATGGTGCAAGGCGATACCAACCTTTTTCATCCACTTTGATCTTCCACACATGAAACTTGATCTTCGCACAACATTCACACGATGGGGTGGAGCCTTTCTGACATGCGCAATGGCCACGGTCTACTGCCACCAGTTCAGTGGTGTCTGCGGCATCTTTAGAGAGAAAAACATGCAATACATGATACCAGAACAATAGCGACATGTCAAGATAGCGTTGTCGTTTTCTGCGAATACGCGCGGAATACCTGTGGTTTGTCCCAGGCCTTTTAGCGGAGACAAATACAATGTTTTACCTGCAAGTTTTGATGGATTGTTCTGCTTTTTTCGCTGTCGTGTTTTCTGTACATTCCAATAAAAAGGGGCGCCGAATTCCTTTAAATTCTCGCAGATATCAAGAGCTAGAAGTAGCACTAGATATTTTTGCTTAACAATTCTTTATTTGTGATTTAAACTTTCCATATCGTACAGGCAGGGGCGTCCTCGGGAATTCCTCGGGAATTCCCACTCTCAGGGGCGGTCCACTTTACTTTTACCCCTACCCATAAATTTCAGGAGTAACAATAACAGTAACAAATAACAGCATGACGGCCAGAAAGAGGGGGTCCAGAACCCCTGGACCCCACCCCCTAGACGGCCCTGTCGTACTCGTGATTTCCATGTCCATACATTCTCAGTATTTTTACCGTAAAATTATTCGCACAAATCCGTAGCCTTGGAAGCTATCAGTTCATAAGATGAAAAATGTGATATTTTTTTAGCATCAGCACTTCTTTAAATCAAATTTTATAATGCGAACTAACTAGAATATTCTTGTTACCTTACCGTCCCAATAAGGTGCTTGTAGTAGAAAATCCTTACAATCCACAGAAAATGGAACATTCGCCAACGCAAACAGGACAAAGCTCAAACTCAGCATCTTTGTTCAGCCTAACAAAGCGCGAAGTTCCTGCAGTGGGGTCAGATTCAGGAGGTGGCTTTCAGAGCAGTTCAGTGTTTTTGTGTGTGGATCAAAGTGCTTTTATAAACTGTAAAGTGAAAGGACGCAAAGCTACATCCTGATTGCTTTCGCTTGAAGATGCACTTTCGTATTTCGAATTCGAACGTACGTAGAACTTGTGATCTAATTTAAGTAATATTCAAGAAAGCTTTTCTTTTTTCACGCTTTTTTCCCGGAATCGAACATAGTAACTGAAACACAGTACGATTCGATTCAGCTTCAGCGGCACATCCCCAAACACAAGTCTATTTCTTTAAAAGTTCCTGGGAAAAAGTTATCTGTTCCTTTTTCTCAGGAGGCACCTTCAGTGATATTTTTCCAGCAGAACCTCAGATCCGTAGTGTGCACCTGCATTTCAGGGGCGTAGCTAGAACATTCTTGTAAGCTACGCTCCAAGAGAGTAGTCTGATAGACATCATTATCAGAAAAACATCAAAAAAGTATAACAAAGTGAAAATTTTAGTATGCAGTTGCGTACTTTGAGTATTTGTACTGCTACGCCCCTGTCTTTGTTTTGCCCGAAGAGCCATAGCCAAGTATTTAAAATACCCGTATATTTGCTGCATCAGCCGTTGAACTGATACCGGAATCGTATATACTGCTGAAACACAGTAAATTCGATTCAAATGAAAGAAGTAAAAATAAGCTCAAAAAGTTGAAAATAGCACGAAATTTCAAAACACAGGTTTCAAATTTGCCAGGACCATTGACGTGGCCTAATTGCTGATTTATTTCCCTTCGACACTCTGATTCTTTCATTTTTCTTATATTCTACGCGACATTTCACTGTACGCCATGGCGTATTGGCGTAGTTACGCCCCTGAGCCCAAACATGACTTATTTACCAGCCACCGACGACGAAAGGTGGGTGACCAGGGCGACGAACAGGTTTTATGAGAAACTGGTCCGTTATGTGCAGTGTCCAGACTCTTTCCTTCTTCAGTCCGCGAATGGTCGACTTGCGCGCATTTTTAGTAGTTCGACATGCAGCGCGCGCGTGCGTTATAGCTACTTCGCTCGAAACCCTTCTCGTACCCAGAACTCCCCGGCTCGTCTGCTCGCAGGGGAGGCTCTGGTGACATCCATTTGAGGGCCGTCGCTGATTGGCTGATTTTGAGCGTTGGAGCATGCGCTGAAAGCTCTTTCTCTCAGCAGCTCTGTATTAAATCTCGCGCATGCGTCAGTGGCTGTCACCAGAGCCTCCCCCGCGAGGTTACGAGCCGGGGAGCTCTGGGTTCGAGAATGGCTCGAAACATGATGGAGCGTGCGCACGCAATCAAACTGTCATTTTCAATCTCGTACCCAGAGCCCGTGCATCTTTGAGCCAGCGGCCGTATCTTGGCGCTGGCCTAAAAGATACGCGGGCTCTGGGAACGAGATTGTCATGTCACATGCTCACAAATCCTTCATCCCCCCTTGGGCATTGAGCATGTTATCACTTGTGCCTGGGTAGACAAGTAAGGAAGGAGACCATAAGATTCACTACAATAACTTTGTACTGGCACAATAATAAACTCTTTACCATACTTTATTAGAATTCTTGTTATTCGCAGTTAGCTAATGACTAACACACCATGCCCATAATGCATTGCTTTGTTTACATTAACTTGGTACATCAACAACTTTGGCAAATATTTCTGTGTACATGCAAAGACGTCACATGTTTTGTTTCTTGACACACTTTTCTTGTATTTGTGTTGAATTTGTGTGGTGAAAATAATAACACTACGACTTTGTTTTTGTATTGTTGTAGTTTTGGTACGTTTTTAGGGTCTTTTATATAAAAAATGGGTTTCAATCTAACCTTATTACAGCTGTTTTGAGTATTCTGCAAACTCTCGAGATCGATTTCCAACTGTTAAACCGCTTTCTGGCTTCCGTCAATCAAACTTTGAAACCCTTTGGAATGCATAGAATTCAGTTATTCGCCATCCTAGTGAAATGCCCCAATGCCCAGCATCTTTTACTATCTTTTTCTAAACAAATTGCCTAACTTACGGTTGGCTAAGACTCAAATTAGACCCAAGAGTTTGATTGACGGAAGCCAAAACGCCATTGGAAGTCGAACACGAGAGTTCGCAGAATACTCAAAACAGCTGTAAAAATAGGCAGGTTGCAGGCAGAAGTTGTACCTGCTAAGGGCTCTAAATTACAATTTTTTTAAAATTAGGGATTTAATTTCATGCAAGCACCAAAATTTAAAGCGCAAGCCCCAAAAGATCTAGGTGCAATTTTACTAGCAGCAAACAGTAATTAATTATATTGATGGTCTCAATTTTATGCCTATGTTAAAATTTGGCAAACAACAACAGCAGAATTTATACACAATATTTTCACAGGTTGCATTTCTTGGTAATACACAGTTTATGCTACAGGCCATCTCAAGACTCTTGTTTTAAAACTTTGAGCCATCTTTGAAAGTTATGTTATTAAAATAAGGGAACACTGCCCAATTTTCTATGATTATTTAAGAAGCTCAATTTTCTGTGTTCAAAGTCCTGTGTATTCAATGTTTGGCAACAAGTGCAGTACTTTAAAGGCTGCTGAATGTTAATCAAGTTTGGTAGACAATGTTAATATAACACTATTTCAGTATTAATGGTTGCTGGCACCCCCAACATTCTTGCCTAGACCGCAACCTGTGTAAAAGTTACTGACATATTATAATGGTTCTGATAATGTGCTCTTGAAATTCTCCTCATGTGCTTGGAGTTGATGTTAGTTGCTAAATAACTGCAAGCAGCAGTGATATAGCTGATTGTAGCCCAAAGTTGCAGAACAGTATTGAAATCTGCAAAATGATCTGTTTCATCTGATTAAAGAAGGTATGATTCATAGAGATGAGGGCGGTTGTTTTCTCTCTGCACCAGTCATTGGCTCTTTCTTGCTCTCACTTGGTTTGGTTTACCCTGTTTTGTTTTTCTCGCTCTTTAAAAACTTGACCAACTCCTTTGGATAGACTCCTTGGTCAATAGCTTTACACCATCGAAGGTACTAGAAAATAACAGTAGTAAAACACTATTAGCCCATGGTTAGCAGTGCCATAGCAACATCAAAATTATTGGGGGACCCTTAATGGACTGTCCCTCTCCCCCCCCCCCCCCCTATTGTTGAACTCCAAATTTTAAAAAATTGCTCTACTCTGGAAATTGCAGGCTCCTGTATAACTCCTGTGGAAATTTGATGTGACCCCAGTGGAAATTGCTCCTTCTTTTGTGCACCTGTGGATATTCCGGGATACAATGAATGACCCTGTGGAAATTCCAGGGTCAAAAACAGCAACCCCTGTGGAAATTCCAGGTTCCTTGACAGGGGGGTAACGGATATAAAATGGAACAGCCCAATGGTATCCCTTTATTAAAGGGGATGACTCCCCTGTCCATAATGCATTGCTATGTTTATGTTTACAAAATTCATTGCATCAGAAAAGAAGGCTCCTTATCACTAACATAACATAAATCCTGAAGATGCCTCAGGCTTATACAGTAACAGTAACAAAATATTATATCAAAAATTATGGAATTGAAGGGCATCTAGTTATATATGTGTGTTTAGAGCAGATTTCAGATTACTGTTGTGAGTAATTTGCAATTATGTATCAGTCAATTCCAGCGGTGACCATCCCCCCCCCGGACACCGTGGGGCATTTGCACACCAGTGCCTTCTCTGGGGTGGGGAATTTTGAAAATTTTGCTGGCCCCGGGGTCGGGAATTGTTTTTCCCGGGGGAGGGGGGTGGGGAATTTTGGTTTTCTCATCTCAAGCGCGTCGGGTTTTGCGAACTACAACCCAGTTACAGAAAATAACGCCACATAAAATATAATGCAGAGCATGGCCCGTATACACCACGTTTGGAGACTGACACATTTCACAGTTAACGCCGTCTTCTATAGAGAAGAAACAGATTTCGCAATTTCGTCTCAGTGGAAAAACATAAAAATGAATTGACACTATAAACAGAGTTCCAATTCCGCAAAAAGTCAATTAACATAACTGCGAAATAGTTGCTCTGCAAAAAGAATAAAGGTAAATTTCGCATTGAGAGATGCAGCTAAATGGCTACAACCGCGAATGGCCTCAGTGAAATGAGAACTCGTTCAAAGACGAGAAAACTAAAGTACATTTTAAAAAAAACGAATTGCAAATGCTCGGACAGTATAAATGGAGTTGAAGTTTTTGTTGTGAAGCTTTGTCACGCAGAGTTACCGTCTTTTTCTCGTCCCGGGGGTGGGGCATTTTTCCGCTTTTTGTGTTCCCCGCCGTGGGGTATTCTGCATTTTTGCTAGCCCGGGGGCGGGGAATTTTCAGTTTTATTTTTAGAAATGACCAAATGCCCGGGGGGGGGGGGGGGGGGGGGCATGGTCACCGCTGGAATTGACTGATACATTACTTAACAGTCACTTCTATAGGTAATTTATTCAGAATTGGTGTAATCACTTATGATCAGGTTTCTCTACAGTCATGGAATCCGTTCTATTGTAACTCAGTAAATCAGAGAAAGAAAATCTATTATCTACCTATTATAGAAAGACATAAAATAATCATCCTATAATCATGTGGTATCAAAACAAACGAGCACAGTCACGTGACAACATGATTACGTGATAAACGACGTTACATAACAAACATGTGTATATTAATTACTGTAAAAGTCATTAATGTGGTGTTGTGACGGTTCAGCACAATTTTACGGTACCTTTGTACAAAAGTCTATACATGTACCAAGACATCTATCATGTATTGTATAATGGGATGAAAACTGTACCTAAATTAGTCTAATTTTATAAGAAAATGATGTACAAAAAATATAAACATTTTTCGGAAGGTTTTACGGCGAATTCCCAATCAAAATATTAGAACCCTGTTTCAAAATTATGGAGCTTACCATATCAAGCTCTTGACGAAGTTTCGAGACTTCCCCTTCTTTTTTTGTAACAGTGTCCTCAAGATATTTGTACCGAATCTTCTTTCTAGCACGACATTCCCTCGCAGACTGTCGACTCCGCTCGAGTTTCGCCTCTAAGTCTATCTGTGAGGGCTTTCTGCCTCTCTTTTTACCCTCCAAAACTCGCCCAGATCTCATGCCAGACTTTGGGGATTCAGAAAGCGGCGATTCAACGGAAGAAGAACTGTCCACAGAAGAAATACTGTCGTGTTTCACTCGTCTTCGACCACGTCTCCAAAATGGTCGATCGTCTTCGTCTTCGTTTTGAGTGAATTTCCTTATAATTTCTTCTTCGTACGTGGCAATTTCTTCCCCTTTAGGAGACCTTGAAGCCATATAATAAAGTTTTAAATGCTTTCTTTAAGTTTGTTGTTTTCGTTATCGAGGGAAACGTGCTGCTTCGCAAGATATCTGACCGTTCTGGAACCAAAACAACATGATGCAATATTCACAACAAAACATTACCGAAGATTTATATCAGTTGACGAATAAGTTTCGAACTCGACTTGATAAATAAAACAATAGAACATGTCATCCACGTCAATCAAAATGGTAAAAGAACGAATATGATTGGTTGATTGGTGTTCTTGTGAGGTAATGTTGCGTGCAAATACGCTCAGAATTTTACGTAAACATCGTTGGGAATGCTCTCGTTAGCCAATCAGAAGGCTCTTTTGTACTTAGCCTTGGACTTTGTGACAGTCATGTGACTATTCAGACGTCACAGGCAATGACACTACGACAGAGCTAAAATAGCCTGGCACAGCCTCGCTTTCAAGACCATCAGGATCCTGTAGGACCTTCTTTCACTGCTGGAGCACTTTTTTGAAAAATTATTTTATTTTATTCAAATAAATGCTTGCACAAGCCTCGCACAATCTATTGGGAATGATAGCCTGCGAATGCCGACACCACATGGCGCTCGTCGAAAGAGACTCTCGGCGAGAGTCTCTTCCGACGAGCGCGAAGTGGTGTCGGCTTTCGCAGGCTATTGGGAATGATTGTTTTGCGAAATTTGAGAAGTTTTATGAGAAATTAGAGATACATATTTCTTGAAAATGCTTAGGAACTATATTTCGTATGAGCCATATATTTGCAAAGGGACAAAAATATCATGGCCACACATGAGCTACACAAATACGTTCCAAAAAGGGGACCATTTCGGAGGGGTTGACTGCGCATGTGCCATGGCTCTAAATTTGAATGTTTCGAATGTGGTCAAGAATTTTCAACCAAAACAAAACATTTACATGTGTTTTTCGTGGTTTTCTTGCGGAAAATCAAACACTTTGGAGTATTGAGTTGATGATATATGACTACTCTACAAAGTTACAAGGAGCTTTACAAGAGAAAAATACGGGTTGTTCAGATATGACTGAAGCTTCTAGCGACTGTCAAAACTTGGTTTTGCCCGCCATATGGAATTTGAAAGGTGTTGGTGAAGTTTTGAGCGGAACTGAAGTTTGTTTTGACATTATGAAGCTCCCAGGGATCGAGCTCATAGGAAAATGAACGATAAAGAATCTTTGGAAGGGCTGCATGTTGATAAAGTCCCACTGGAAGTCATCCCAGTTACGAATTATGATCCGTTTGAGGTAAGTCTCCAGTCTCATAACTGTTTGCTTGTGTTGAAAAAATCCTTAGTTTATAGTAGTAAAAGATAAATAATAGATGTAGCTTTTATTGCCGAAAATGTTATTGCTATTAACGTGAAGAATGTTGTGATCATTAGGTGTAAGATCCAAGGAGTGATGTATTTGAAATATGAGCAAGGTGCTTGGATTTGAGTGGTTTCGAGGGATCGTTTCGAGCGAGGGCTTCTCTCGCCTCTTCGTTTCCTTTGTGATTTGAAAATTATCACATGGCGTTTTGAATGTAAGATTGTGGAGATTTCCATCTCGATTACACCACATTAACAATAATTAGCTGCTTATTCAAACGGAATTCCAAATATCAACATCACTATAGCTGAGGAACGAATATTGTTGAAAAAAAAATTCTTTGGATGGGAAGTAAACTGCATGTAATTATAACTATACCGGTATAGTACTGGCCAAATTTATAACCAGTACAATATTATAGATTTTCTCATCTCACCTGGAAATGACTAAATGCAAGGCAGGGATGTGGTAATTAAATATAAATAATATCACACTTGTGAAATTATATTCTTTTCCTAACAATGTATCCTCTTTCCTTTTTGGTGTTTTTTGAACATTGGTTTTAATCTAATTGGGGCTTGAATTGGAGGAAAAATATGATAATAGGCCAAATGTCTTACAGGTAATAGTGAGAGGATGCTATTCGGGAAATCAGAAGAAAAAACAAAACACTGTAAAAATTCCAAGTGGCCATAAAATATGAAATAAAAATAACTCATTGTTAAAAATGAAAAAAATACCAAAACCGTGTCTTGGTACTTTAGTTAGGTGTTATTGTTGTTTATTTTCTTGCTGGTTGTGTAATTTGAACAGTGACTGTAACAAATCTGAGGAATACATGACGTTCTCCCTTTAAACTGTTTTAGGGTCTTCCCACAGGTTTAATGTCATCATCAATGGCCCCAAAAAAGGGTTAACCTGCACATAAAGCAGATTTCTTATGACTGTGAAAAGTGCCGCAACAAATTGTCCCATGGCGCGATTGTGACCGTGCTGTGACTGCGATTTCATTCAGCATCTACAGCAGGCCAGGTTCCGTGCCATGACTGGCAGCCCCATGCCGTGTTGCGGCTCTTTCACAGTCATACGAAATCTGCTCTAATGGTTTATTTTTTAGGCCAAGTTTTGTTCTTCACTATACTGGCTTGTCTTCCGTGCAACAGAGGACAGCGGTCTTGATGATATTCCTCCCCAAATCACAAGCCCTATACAAAGAGATGATGAGGTATTGTATTCTTAACAATAACAACAACTAGTTGCCGAAGGTGATGTAAATATCGGTGAATAGTCATTGAGACGAAGTTGAGGTGACTATTTCACAAAGATGATGATTATAAAGATGATAATATTTTTTTATTATGCCCCACAGCATCGTATTACCATCCGCCCAGAAGTAATAGATTTTCTGACTAATGGAGAAGTGTATGGAAAAGTGTGTGATGCAATATTTCACAACAAGGACCCAATAATGGGGCACTGGGCGGTGATACAGGCCCTTGCACGACATGGATTTTATGTGGTGGAGGATGGAGATATTGCAGTGACTGACTCTGCCTTGCAGCAAACGAAACCTTTCAGAAAGGTATATGCATTTTTTATGTCTTCTAGAATGCTATGTATACAATGTACTTTCAAAATTAATCTTTGGAACATACT
Organism: Scolanthus callimorphus; assembly: GCA_033964015.1. Taxonomy (NCBI): domain Eukaryota; kingdom Metazoa; phylum Cnidaria; class Anthozoa; order Actiniaria; family Edwardsiidae; genus Scolanthus; species Scolanthus callimorphus. The sequence continues at coordinate 14,699,647 of CM066925.1, read as the reverse complement.
GAGGACTTTTCCAGAAAAGTGGTGCTGAGAAAATTGCTTGCGCATGGACTCCCTGTAGCTAGCAATGGTCTCTCATGCAGCTGCCATTTAAGAATGCAGCAATCAGAAATTCTACAGATTCATTCGGCAGACTTTGCAATTGAATTTATTATTTATATAACACAGGGTTCAAAATTCCCGTATAAGGTGAAGTCCCAATATCAAAAGCCTTTTGCACTTAAGAGGTCGCATGACCCTAATGAGCAGCTTCACCCAAATGATGCTCAGAAATAAGAAGAGCACTGATTTTAGTAAAATGCCAGAGAGTTTCAGCTCTCTAGGATGCATATGCGAAAGAGAGAGCTTATTTTACTAGGATTGCAAGGCTTGCAATTCAGCCATACAAGCCCTATTACAATAGCAATTCTGCATCCAGAATTTCCAAAATGCCCCCCCCCCCCCCCCCCCCCCCCCCCATGCACAAAGAATTCCTTCGAAAACTTCGAAAACCCCCCATGCAAGCAGAATTCTGAGCTTGAAAACCCCCTCCAATTCAGAATTTTCGAATGCTGCCCATCCCAGGGATACATATATTTTCTGGAATTGCCCAATGCATGCTTGTTGGGCATAGCAAACTATATATTGTAAAATGTTGACAGTATATTTTCATTGCACTCATTATTTGTACTTCTGTTTTGTTATCTAGTCCACTCACCTGGCCCTGATGGATGGGCTCATGGCTGCTTACTCCTCACAGGTCGTCACTGTACAGCAAGTTGTACAAGCTGTCAGGTCAGTCATCAATTAGTCATTAAGTCACATGTTAAGTAAGGATGGTTTTCACTAGCATTGTAAAAAAAACCATTTGTGATGACTCCCCAGAACTTGCAGCTAGTACGTCATGTACTGTAAGCTGAATTACACTGAGTCCCAATGGCGCCGCTGGCAGTCAAGCAGTCATAAGCACAGACACTGAGGGTTGTCACTGCCAGAGGGTTTATTACATCCCCAGTGGGTTCCTGTGGAACATCCCCAGTGGTCCCCCCTGAAACTGAGTAGAGAAGAAAGGCGAGACAGGTCACCTCGGTTTGTCTCATCCGAAAGACATGAAACACAGTAGAACAATGTTCAACAATATGAACCAATTTCAACCGAGACCCGAACAGAAAGAAAATTTCCGCCGTCCCGGTCAGGAGTCGAACCTGGACTACAGCAGTGAGAGAACCAGCACTGTAACGCTGAGCCAACTGTGCTTCATAATCAGATGTACTTGTACAGTTGATGTAGAGAAATGCAAGATCTTATGCGTTTTACCTACTAAATATGAAAGTCCTTACACAGGGCTCAAAATTGCAACTGTATCAGTCCCAGAAACGACCACAATTTTCCACTTTACAACAAAATGTAATTCATTATGTAATTCATTTTACTCTTGTAGGAAATTTGCATCATTTAGTGCATCAAAAGAGCTGCCATTTGATTTGGAAGATTCCCTTCTCTTGTGGATCAATAAAGTTTGTGCCTCATTGAATGAGAGCCATTTGAAGAAGCAAAAACTCTATGCAGAGCAGTTACTGAACAATCAAGACAAGGCTAAGAGGTAGGAGTCAGTAAATAATAGCTTGAGACATGCTGAGCATATAAAACCATTAACAGTTCAGTACAAAGGCTCAAGTAAGGTACATGTACATGTACCTCAACCTTTTTTCAAACTCACTGAATTTGTCAATTTAATTTGCTTAATCATAGCAATCCTTCATCGGAATCCCATGAAATTTTCCGTAGGGCTTCCTTTAAACTAACTCTTCCAATTTCTGTATTTTGTGACAGTAATTATTGTCAACTTGAATACAGGTTCAGATTCAGGCGTGACCAGCTCCAGCCCAAAGTCCACACCCTTTTCCCTGTGATTGATGATCTGTTGAAAGACCTGAGTGACGGGCAGTGCCTTCTGGGCGTGGTCATGTTTTACCATCCTGACTCTATTAAAATAGAAGGTATGGTACAGTTAGTCACCTTAAAACTGACAAGAGTAAAGGTGCTAGATTGATTTCTTTGCATTCATTTGGGGATTGCAGATGGATTTATGTCCCGCTTGTGCATTCTGATTATATTACACACATATCATGAATCTTGACAGCTTTAACCTTTAGAGGAAATTATATAGTTGAGATGTCAAGGTTGTTAAAGGCCCATAAGCACCCAAGTCGCATTGCAGGCTCACAGAGAATAAAACGCAGTTGAAAACTCTATGCAAATTTGCAGTTTGAACTTTTGAAAGACCAATCACAGCTGTTGAATGACAATAGATCCAAATGAAAACAAAGCACAAAGGTTCCTGGTCGCGTATGGGCCTTTAAATAGGGTGAATTTGTAAGGAGTGGTATATATGTTTAAAGCACAAGTGCAAGAAGCAGTTAAATCAATCAATTGATTAGCTTGCTTCTGCTTGTGTTCGCTTGGTTTACCTTAGGCACACAAGTGCAAGCATAAGGGAATGCATTGTCTCGATTTTTTTGCAGTTGCATCATCCTTGCGCTTGAGCTTGTGTCTGCACTTGCATTCGTGTGTAAAGAGTGTGTAACCAGAATCATGCGACTTTCTATGGATATCAGAAACTATTGTTCTGTGTCTTAGAGCATTTCATATGACTGTAGTGAAACTAATCGCAAAGTAATTACACAAATTCTGAATAAAACCTAATTAATTACAAAGTAATTGCGAATTACTCACGACAGTCATCTGAAATCCGCTCTACTTGGAGTTTTTGTCTCAAGTCGTTCATTGTCTCTATTTTTAATTATGTCATCTTTTAAGGGGGGGAGCACCGACCCCCTGGCCCCACCCCTAGATCGGCTAGTGCTTTGGCCTGCTCCAGCAAAGGTGCTGGATCATCGATCATGCACAATTCTAGTGCTTTTACCATATCTTTTGTTGCTTTTGTTTTATTTGTGTCAATTAGAGGTCAATCTTGGAAAGAAGTTGAGCACAGTGCAGATAGTTGCCAACGTGGAGCTGTTCAGATCTCTATGTAGCCAGCACATGTGTACCTCTGTTTTGTCTCTCCGAGTAGAAGACATCATGTATGCTTCACAAGCCATGAAACCCAACCTTCTTGCGCTTCTGGCAGAAATGTTCTTCAGGTGAGATCAGGACTGAGCAAGTTGCTATTTCTTGCGCTCTAATAAGCCAATCAGAACGACTTTTGTTGTATCGCCAATCGTTGGATACTGTTTATCATGTTACTGATGATGCCTGTATTGTATTGGGGATCAGAATTACTATGGCGCATTATTCAATCCAAAGGGTCGGTGTGTGATGTCGAAGGAACCAAAATGTGTCAATACCACTGAAAAAGTATTTTATTTTTTCTTAGAAGGCACGTTTACGAGTTCTGCGTTCTGATTAGTGCTTAGGACGTACGCGCGTTGACAACATTGTCCTTTCCCTGACCACGCCGTTTGCACAAGCTAACAACAACAAAAATTAGAGTTGGAAAAAATAAACCCCTGATTACCGGATTTAGGCCGGTCCAATAGGGAAACACTTTGACCACGGCCTTGACCACATATTCCAGCCCTTTTTTAGAGTGACAAAAATAAAATAAGTTATTTACCCGGCCTCGGTCAACATTTTCCAGCCCCCGGTCAAAGTTTTTCCCTATACGGACAGACCTTAATCCGGTAAATAACATATATGTATTTCTAAATAACAGATGTGAACTAGATGACAACACGCTAAATGAAGGGACCAAGCAGCGATGTCACAGTGTCGTATCTGGTCTAGCTGGCGAAGAAAGGATTTCCTTTGACCCTCATATGAATATTCGCAGCTCAAGCGCTCCTATGCTAGCATCTGACATCATATCTGCAGCATCTCCTGCTTTGGCAAGGCGACTATCGGGGGCTGGTCAGAAAGGCTTGGGCCAAGACCAGAAAGAGAGCCCAAGAAAGTCCACAAGCGAGACAGAAATATTAAGTAGATCCAGGAAAAGCTCGTATAGCTCGTCCCTTCAACTGGACTTCACCACCGGGGAAGGTATAGAAGCTAGAAGCGGTTGGTTAGTTTGCAAAGCAACATTGTGTGCAGGGATTTTGTTTACCGAAGTAACAATGGTCGTAGTACTGACGTCACGTTTTGACAACGTTTTGATAGAATTGTCTGATTGAACATAGTATAGAGCGGATATGATATGACTGCAATCGCAACGTGATAACACCAATTCTGAATATAACCTATAGGAGTCAATGTCAGTAGTCACTTACAATGTGATTGCCAAATTACTCACGACAGTCACATGAAAACCACTCTAAATACCACCAATCTATATTCACTCTGAAGATGATGTCCGCTATGGTTGTGATAAGGTCAGTCTTATCAGTCTTTCTAAGGACTACATCCACCCAGATGATAAGAAATTGTTACTTCGACAAACACTCATACACCTTGAGACCACTCGTTGCAATACGCAGTACTTTATTCAGTGTTATTATATTACACTTCCTACGAAAAAAACTCGGTGTATAGTCTGAGAAGAGTGAGCAGCGGCAAGTGCCAGGACAGAACGTTTCAAAAAACAGCTTTATCAATCGCTTGTTCTTTCAATATAATGTCATGATAGACGAATAGAATGTAAGTTTAAACATGGAGTTATTATGTGGGTCCCGCATAAGAACTCCATGGTTTAAAGCACAAAGAAAATCACCCTGTAAAGTCAGCAATGTACTTTTTGCGAGACTAGTTAAATATTATTATTATTACACAGATAATGGTCCACACAAACAGAAAGAAAAAGAATCTACAGCAGGCGAGGTTGATGCCACGAATGGTCAAAATCCGTTCAGTGGAATTTTCCAGAAGCCCATGCTGGCTCGTGACTCCAGGAAAAACAGCGCCCCGAGTGCACTGGGTGGCACTGGCAGCCCTAGACTACCCCCCAGGGGAGAGCCGCGTCTGATCAAGAGGGCGAAACAGAAACCGCGTACGCTCGCGCTAGAGGACTGGGAGATGACAAATGACGAGACAGAAGGTAGGGACTAAGATATAGAGTTCTAGCCAGTCACTCCTTTGTTATTGTTTTCAGTCGATATTAGAACACGGGGTCCGCGTAGAAATATTGGAATTAACATCTACAAACAAAGTTTTATACTCGATTTACTGAATTCGATCGAAAATATCACACTAAATCCCCTAAATCAGCCGATGGAAATGGATGCTTTCTATGACTCGGTATAGGCTGACAAAATGGTGGCGGCCTAAGGCTCTTTAATGGAATGTTCTTGTGTGTGATTGGCTGGCCCTAAGGGACCGATCGTTTTACGCCGGGGGGGGGGGGGGGGGGGGGGGGGGGCGGGGGGGGGGGGGTGGGGGGGGGGGGAGGGAGGGGAGAGGGGGGGGGGGGGGGAGGGGGGGGGGGGGGGGGGGGGGAGGGGGGGGAGGGGGGGGGGAGGGGGGGGGGGAGGGGGGGGGGGAGGGGGGGGGGAGGGGGGGGGAGGGGGGGGGGGGAGGGGGTGGTTTTCTAAATTTATTGAATGTTAAAATTCGCACCCCCCTCATTAAAAAGGCGATACAAAAATAACGCCCACATAACATCGATGTTCTAAAAATCTTACCCCCACCCTGTAACCAGATCCCCTGTTTGAACTGATCCGCCCTAATTTTTATGCATGAACGCATTTCACCAAATCTCAACAAAAAGGTAGATGAACAATCCATTTGTTGTGTGTAGTAAACAAAGATCGCAAATGACGTGCGTGAAGCAGGGTCGAAATGACGAATCTCTATCCTCGTAACTTCGAACTCACCTTGCCTAATTAAATAATGCCTTATTTTTTCTAACTGAGACAGCTCCAATGCTTATTACTGCAGAGCGTCTTTTTGGGGAGAGGAGAGAGTTAGTTTTTTCTCCTGGCTAAGATACTTTCTTCATATTTCTTGTAAATACATTCGTAGCCATTCCATTGCGCACGTTCTCAAAAACAATATTGTATTCCGATGCGCGCGAAGCGCGCCGAAATTGTGAAATTGGCGTACTCGCCACATGGCGTAATGCTGTATGCCATGACGCGATAGCGTGTACATATTATTATTTACACTGAACCACAGTGTCTCTGAAAAAAATCCCCCTGTTTGAGAGAGGGTGCCAAAAAATACCCCCCTAAAATCCATGTCTTCTAAATTTTACCCCCACCCAAATTCCACCGCCCCCCCCCCCCCCCCCCCCATCGTAGACGTAATAAACGATCGGTCCCTAACCACAGGGTTTTTTCGAGAGGTGCCGTTGGCGCCTAATTAAACAATTCTAGTCGCCAAATAGTGAAGTTTTGTCGCCATAATAGAAATGTGCTCGCTATCGTTTTTCCTCCAGTTAAATCTGTTGTCAGCTAATTTTAAGAAAGGCATTTTTTCCTACAGATTGGAAAGGTAAGTCGCCATTTGGTTACAGATTGAATTTTTTGCTCCCAAAACTACAAATTTATATGGTCGCAATGTCGGGTCCTGAACCAGGGAAAGTCGAAGGTGATTTGCTTGTGTTTTTGAGTTCGAGGAATCCTTGCATTAAAACATTTGTAGTGTATTCCGGAAGTCTGAGCATTACAAAGAAATTATTGTCATCAGATTATTTCTTGTGTTTGTTCATGATTTTTCGTAATGAAATAATGCGATTGAAATCTTCGTCGTCCTAGACGTTTCCATTGTTCCGCTACATAAACAGCAAATCTACCGTTCCATTCGTCAAAATTTGTTATAAATAATTATTTTTCCATCATCCATTATTTTGTAAAGCTTTGCTATCACTGAAACACAAGCAAGTTGTTTGAAGGATTGGTGTAAGAACAGTCTGTTCAAACAAAAAAAACAGTTGTTTTGTACATTTACGGCAAATAAAATCTGGTAACTACACTAAAGTTGCTTAGCAATAGAAGGAATCTTTCTACTAGAATTATTTTCAAGTTTCCAGACGCTATTTGTCGACAGCGTTTGCTGGTGGATCCCCAAATACACTTAAGACTATTCAGGATTTTTTTTCAGGATTTTAAACTCTTCGCGAGTTGACATTAGCGATAATCTAAGTGACTTTCTCGAGTACCTTTGATTTCAAACCAAACTGCATCATCATCTCCGAACTCCAGCGAGTTTCAAGAGAAATTATTCGTTTTCAAGAACATTATCGACTGCAAGCAGCATTAAAGATCAAACATAATTATCAAGTGAATGGGAGACTTTACAAAATAATGAATAATTTAAGTCTCTGGTACAGTATTTACATTTGTGAATTGGAAATAAAACATGCAGGCGAGCTGGGAGTACGATTCCATATCAGTCCAACCTCGATATTTTGACGCCGGTAAGCGCCGTTCTCTTGATAAGTATTCTCTCACTATTATTTGATTCATAGAATGCTATGACGTTATTTTATTTTGCACTGTTTTGGATAGGGAATAGAGTTTGCAGCTTTTTTCTCTTGAGTATTACGAAACCCTGCAAAATTACAATGCTATAGTTTTGAAGGTGATTTTCGTTCGTCTTTGCCTGCAAAACACGGTGTATTCCTTGTAATTCTCTACAAAATTCTTCAGACAGCAATAATTTTCGAGATATTATTTGTGAAGTGTATTTGTCTTGGTTTAAATAACTTCTCGTACGAAACCCAACCAAAATGAAACAGGGGGTATGTTATAGTTGGAGGTAATTTTCTTTCGTCTTGGTATGCAAAATACGGTGTATTCCTTGTAATTCTCTGCAAAATGCTTCAGTCAGAAATCAGTTTTCAAGACATTATTTGTGAGGTGTATTTGTCTTGGGTTCACAAAAAACAATTCTCATACAGAACTCGAGAACTATTTTCATCGCAATATAAACGGCTCTTAGAAATGCATATAAATTATCTCGGAAAAAAGGAAATGTGGAAAATCTGTCTGGACTGTTTGGCTACTGTACTGGTTCATAAATCTAAAGGCAAAACACAAGTTGACTTTGTAATAAATAGTAAAGCAAGTTAGTACTAAATCCAATTTGCTTCGTATAGGTCAGACCATGGTAAACATTTTGTTCTAGCTGATTATAATAATGAAATTATATTGTAAACGTGTAAAATACTTAAATAACGTATAACATCCTCAAATATTTACTCCAAAATAACTGTTTTTAAAATGTCTGCATTCATGTGCTGAAGAATATGCAGGATAAACAGTTGTCCTGGAAATGAACAAACAAGCAGTTTTCCGTTTTATTTGCTATTCTCTGTATTTCCATATTAAAAGATTAAATAAAATACGTCAAGAATGATAAATGTCTAAATATTTACTATTCCAGATAACACTGTACTTCAAAGATTTCTAAAAGGTATGTCAAGAACTGCACTAAAAGTGAGCTGACTTAACTTTATATAGACAAGCATATAGCTAATATCAAATGTTGCTTGGCTATTGAAAATGAGCCAAATTCTACTAGTGGTCTATTATAAATGCTGCATTCTGATTGGTCAAGCTACTAGTAGGCTATAACTTATAGTCTATTGCTAGCGAAATGTTTTGGGTTTAGCCTTCAAATCGGTTGCTTGGCTATTAAGGATTTGTCAAATCTCACTAGTGGTCTATTATCAATGCTGGAATCTGATTGGATGAGCTACTGGTAGGATATAAGTTATAGCGTACTGCTAGCGAAATGTTTTGGTTTTATCCTTTAACATGGCAAACGACAACCTTTAAAATGTGTTTTGCGTAGAAAAAATCCACTAGTTGGATTTGACTAAAACTAATATTCCTCTTCCCCTCATGGGTATTGACTCAGAGCCCATAGGAATCATTTTAATAACTCCAAAAAAATTGAAATGATTTTCTTTCCCATGCGTTTAACGTATGGTGGTGGTATGACCGCCCTGATGAAGAACTGAAAGTAAAGAGTCCGAAACGTCGGCACAAATCTTGTCTGTTTTGTCCTTTCTCTCTATTTATGGTGGTATGACTGTAACGTCTGTTTTAAAGGAATCATGCAGCGTTCTAAACATAAATATACATAACAATTTTTCCTCGAGACCGAATGGGCTGTCATTCAATTGATGGGTTGCAATCATCCCTTTGGGAATAAACTCACAAAAGCGCAGCGGCCATGTTGGTTGACATAACAAAGGCGGGAGGAATAATTGGTTCAGCCAATCAAACTAGTAGGCTGATTTCAAATTTGACAGATTGTCTTTTACGTTTTCGGAGGCTTCTAACCCGACACTTCGCTACTAGTGAGCTGTGGCGGTCTAAGTTGTAGCCTACTAGTAGCACAACCAATCAGAATGCAGCATTGGCAATAGACCACTTGTGGGATTTGAGTTATGATACATATACCACTGTATCTAATAACTGTTAACTATAAACATACACTAAAGCCATTGTTAGCTAGATAACCATTGTTATCATAAACATTGTAACCCATATTCTCAAACTCATTAATAATTCATCGAGTTTGAACAAAGAAAATCACAACCGTGGAGGAGGGTTTGATACCTGATCTTAATTTGCATTGAAATTTAGAGTTTATTCCTTCTTTTTCTCGACATTACAGCTGTTTCAGGTAACACGCGACTTCGCCGTTGTCGCCAGAGTTGGCAGTTGGGTTTTCTGTGCTGTCCATCAATGCAATCCGTGTCCGTGTGAGCCAATCATATCCTTACTCAGTGCATTCGATTGGCTTTTCTTGCGAGACATGTCGCGACAGAAGCCAATTCACTGCACTAGGCGAAACTAGGCAACTGATTGGCTCACATGGTTTGATTGACTACACAGGAAAACCCAACTGCCAAAAGCCCTCTCGATGTTTTGAACGCGCTGGGTCGCGTGTTACCTGAAACAGCTGTAAATCGTTCGTTTGATAAGCTATATCAAACACTCAATAGAGTTTTTGATCAGGATTTGTAAAACCTCGAAGTCGGTTAAAAAACTCGGCTTTGCCTTGTTTTTTCAACCCACTTCTCAGTGTTTGGAAATCCTCATCACGCACGCTCTCTAGTGTTTGATATATTATTTATATATGAGTAGATACCGAGGCTGAGAGTCGCCCTTCAAAGTGGGCGGGAACACGGCTCCCCGAGCAAGCCTGCCTGTCTTACCCCTCAAATCAGGGAATCGAAAACATTGTTTTCGTTCAATAAATAGCTGACCACTCACATATACCATTAGTCTACATTTTTATCATTTTCGAATAATTTTTGTGATTGCCCATCGCGCCGCGTCATACCAGTAGAAAACGTATTATGGGGATCCTCGAATCACAGTATAATCTTTTCATTTTCGTTCTCAGACCTGCACGTGACCGACCTCCAGCGCTCTCAGTCTCTCACGGGCCTGGACCGACGTAACATAGAACCGAGGCAGTCGTTCCACGCATGGCAAGAAGGGAGTTCCTCTGAGAACAACCTTACCGCGGGCTCTACCAGACCCAATAGGATCTCATTGGAATTCAAGTGAGTATTTTTACAAGTAAAAATGTTTTTGACTTCTGTGAATTCGAAACCAGATTTCACTGAAAATATTCATAGATTTGTCCGCCTGAGCGGGAGTCCTGTGATTTGTTTGGCTATCTGACACTCAAGCGAGCAAAATCATTTGGTTTCGCTCTACGCACGAGTAAGCACTATTTTTCATGTAACCAAACATAGGACATGGTTTTTGCATGAGTACCAGTTAGGCCCCGGTTTCGATTTCGATTTGTTCTCGTCCACTGAGCTAGCGCTACCACGCGCTACGATCATGGCTTCGATTCATTCTCGTGCCCAGAGCTCCGCGTCTCGTCACCTCGCAGGGGAGGCTCTGGTGGCGGCCATTCGAGGGCCATCGCTGATTGGCTGATTTTGAACGTTGGAGCATGCGCTGAAAGGTCTTTCTCTCTGAGGCTCTGTATTAAATCTCGCGCATGCGTCAGTGGCTGTCAACAGAGCCTCCCCCGCGAGGTAACGAGCCGGGGAGCTCTGGGTCCGAGAATGGGCTTCCATTTCCTCAAATTCGGTCATAGTTCTCGCGCAGACGCATCACTTTTGAAGCTCTCTGCAACCCCCTCCCCCAAATTGGGTCCAGCCAGATTTAATTTGTTTTGACCTATCCCCTAAGGCTAGGACATACGCCGGTCTTTACTATGAGCCGTTCCTAATGCAAATGAGGAGACTCTATTGTCTAAGTTCATTTGCATTAGGAACTGCTCTTGGTTAGACCGGCGTATGTCCCAGGCCTTAGGGAAACAAACTAGGTCTATAGCGCTGTTCACGTCATCCATTGTTATTAATGTGCCAACCAGAGATAGATTGGTTCACAGAACAAAGGGCGCTATTCAATCTACGATTGGCACATGAGCATTAGAATGGCAATGTCGATAAACAGTGAATGGCGGTATTGAGGACATCGGTTGTCTCTCATGTGGGTTTAGCAGTGCATACTAGTGTACTTAAGATCAAAATAGGCTTTCACCGTTTAAAATATCCACATCCCCCTGTTATAATCTCAGGTTTAACTAGCCACCGCTTAAAAAATCGCGGCTTCAATCCCGCGCTTGGGAACAGTAGCCTGCGAGCCGGCTCTCGAGTGGGTTTTCCAGAGAAGAATTCGTTAGGGCGCGCGCGGGGTTCCTGTGGCGTCGTGACACAGGAATCCCGCGCGTCAAAAAAATCGAATATCCGAAAAAATCCACTGGAGAGCCGGCTAGCAGGCTATGGGAACAGAAACAAAATGCTTGCAAGCGAGCTCCAGTGCGTCAGTTGTGTACTCACTAAATACGCTCCACCCTTTTATTTTGCCGATATATTAGACCTACCCAGTCCGTCAGTTCATCCTGCCGCTTAGGAGAGGCGCACAAGCCTGGTCAGAAGGTCTTGACAAAAGCGCAGGAAGATTTTATGTCCCAGGATAGCTTGTATTCGAGTAGTCCCAAGTCTTGTGATAGTCTGAACGCTATCAAACCTACTGGGATATCTGGCAAGAGCTCAAGCTCAGGTGAGAACGAGAACTATTCCTACTACAAAGATTATCATCTAACAATAAAATATCCTGCATTTCTATTGGGCACGCTACTAATGGTCTATTAGTGATAGACTGCTTGTCTGTCTCATTGTAACCTGATGCGGGTTTTCTATTGCAGGTGTTGCAGAGAGCTTCAAAAGCGATGCGTCTGCTCGAGAACTGACCGAATTTGAGGAAATGGAAGCCATGATCATAGCGCGTGGTAGCGCTAGCTCAGTGGGCGAGAACAAAGTGAAGCCGAAATCCGGAGTCCAAGATGGCGGTACGGCACATGAAGATGACCTTCTCAATGCGAGCGTCAGCAGCGACGACATGAACCGATTTCGTCTGGAGGTTCTACAGAGATTGACGGAAGATAAAATCCGCAGCATAGACTTTGAGCGCGAAAAAGGCGCCCAAGAGGCGACTCAAAAGGCTGCTTCCGATACAGCTGGACAAGTACAAAACGCCCCCATGGGGAACCGGGGTGGGGAGGTAGAGGGGGAAGAGACGGAATTACTGTCACCTATTACGGAGACAACTGAACCTGGAATTTCTTTACCTGAATCGCTATCCTCGGGACCACCCTCCCATCCCTCGACTGCTCCAAGTAGTCCGTGCTCCCCCTGGAAATTGCCGAGTTCATGCCAGCGTTCTTTATGACGTCACCAGCTAATACTATGGATAAAAAGAAGTACAAAAAGGGGAGTGTCGAAAAGAGCGTGAGCTTGACTGTCGAGAATAGTGATAAAGCTGGGGTTACCAGAAGGGAGAAAGTTGCGTCACGTTCCTTTGAACAGATGCTCCGAGGGAGCTACACTGTAGATCATATTACGGCCGCGGCAGCCAAGGCTGCCGGGATACCTGTTATTGACAATCGCGTGTTAGTTTCCGATAGTCACTCAATGCGGGAGAGTCGACAGTCACGTGATGACACGCTTGTTGAGAGTACTCGCACACAAGGGGGGTCGAGCACACAAGCAAACGCAAGTGACGGGTCGACTTGCTCAAGAGAGTTTAAAATATCTGGGGAATTTCGTAAAGAATCTCCAGATTCACTGGAAAATAGCCCCTCAGACATTAAACCCAATTTCATTGCGAGAGTTTCACAGGCTCCATCGCCTGGGACACCAGATGATGTCGTAATTTACGACCGGAAGTCCACCGAGAAGATGAGACCGGAAGTTGACGCACAACCACTGGGTATGAACAGATCACGTGACTCGCACGTCATTGACGCAACTTCCGGAGAATCTCAGGAAGCTTGCTCGCGTTTGGTGCATAAAAATAAGCCTGAAAATTTAGTGTTTGACTTTAATCCGAGGACTTTACAGGCGCAATATGATAACGATGTACGAAACTCGTATAGTACCGTTTCTAATGAAGTTCAACGTGCATCATATGCTGGCGGTAATCCGCCTTATCCTGCCAATCAAACGTCGACAGCTGTCAATCAAACTGAAGCTGGACAATTTGATGATGACGAGGAGTTACCAGCAAGGACTTCAGAAAACGCGCATGCTGGAGCTTATTTAAATGATCAGGGTTTGAGTACTGATGAGATTGATGCCAGTCATGTACGAGGCGATAAGAACTCATATGGAACATACAATAAACACCAAACAACTGAATCTCCGAGACAGCATTTAGAAAAGCAACCGAATTCGGACTTGGGGAGGTTCTCAACCTTTCGCAAGGGAGAGAGGGACTTTCCTCAAGCTTCTACCTCGGGGTTACCCCGGGTGATAACGATCAAGCACGATATGGGACGTGCAGCAGTCATCAGGTGCCATCACCTAGGCAACAAAAGGAAAACCAGTCAAGCACAGACTTAGGGAGGTTCTCAACCTTTCGTAAGGGTGAGAAGGACCTTCCTCAAGCTTCTACCTCGGGCTTACCCCCGGGTGATCACGATCAAGCACGATATGGCACCCACAACAGTAATCAGGCGCCTTCACCTAGACAACGCGAGGAAAACCAGTCAAGCTCAGACTTAGGGAGGTTCTCAACCTTTCGTAAGGGTGAGAAGGCCGTTCCTACCTCGAGCTTACCCCCGGGTGATCACGATCAGACACGATATGGCGCCCACAACAGTCATCAGGCTCCTTCACTTAGACAACGCGAGGAAAACCAGCCAAGCTCAGACTTGGGAAGGTTTGGGACTTTCCACAAGGGAGATCGATCTATGGAAGCACAGCAAGCCCACAGGCATTCATCGTACGATTATTTCCCTAGAACAGATGGAAACATTGCATCCAGTCCAAGGCAAGCACGTAAACAAGTTACTAGTGTTAGTTATTCGGACAGATTTGGAATCCCACCAGATGTCCAGCGCTTGTCAAGCCCTTTGTTATACCAGCCACCCGAGTCTACGAGTTACCCTGGTAACGCTACCTATAGGCCGGACATAGGGCATGGTTGGAATCAGGACAAACCTGTTTTTAATCAGGCAAATCAGGTCGGTATCGCTGGACACCCAAGGCAAAGTTACTATGGTAGCGAACATCCTCCATATCAGTCTCCTCGCAGTTACCCGGAAGTGACGTCACAAGGTCCGGGTTACCAGGTAACGATGCCGTCAGGGCCTCCTGGGTACCCGAATGTGGTGGCTCAGAATAACCTTTACCTGGAAATGACGTCGCGAGTTCCGGGTATCAGTCTCCTCGTAGCTACCCGGAAGTGACGTCACAAGGACCGAGTTACCAGGTAACGATGGCTCAAAGAAGCTTTCACGCGGAAGTGACGTCATCACGTCATGGCTACCCTGAAATGACGTCACAAGAACCTAAATATCAACAGAACGATTCTCAGCCGAACTCTCCCACTCGTAAACCTGAAGCGTTTACCGTTGACATGACAACGGGCCAAGTAACGGAAGCGAGTTCCAGTGGGGACGCGACCTCGCCCCGCTCTCCTGGCTCCTCTATAGTAAGGTCCCGCACCTTCCGGAAACGACCTGAAGGAAAAGTGTTTGAGCCCGATGTGATGCATACTTCTGACCAGCGGGCGGACAATGTAATGAGCCCGCGCGTTAGTGAGCAGGAGCCAGCGGTTGTACTCAGAAGGAAGAAGGATCTCGATTCCCAAGGGGGGAGGAGTCAGGATATCCACAGGATCAGCTGGTCTGATGCAACATCGAACGGGTTGCCTGTGGCTCCTGGAGACACGGATCTGAAGGTCAGTGTGTGAGGTTTTCTTTTTTCTGAGAGAAAGATAACGGCTAACTCACATGAAAAAGATTATTGCGTGAAAGTTTCCTGCCCAAATTTACCCTTGCTTTCTATTTCCCATTGTCGTTTCTGTAGAAATGTTTTTTTAAGTTTTCCAGTTGTTAACTTGTTCCTTGTCGTGGTCTTTTTAGGGCAAACGTGAGACGGTCGTTCTCAGTCCCCGCAGACGTACCGGACGGAGCAGTCCTGGGGCTCGTATAAGCTGGTTGACCGCCGGTAAAACTGGTTTTGGAGGCCAAGTGATGCTGAATGATCGAGGTAGGGTGTTAAGGGCCATCAAGAGTGGATTACCAAGAGTTTCCATATTTACGATGTACGCCCGAATCACAGTCAGAAAAGTGTCTATTTTTAGAACTAGGATTCCCGCGAATATTCGTCATCCACAGGGTTCCCACTTTCTCGCCACGCAAACAGTTGTGAGATCCAGCCTAAAATTAAATCGCAGATCAATCGAAAAACCTTTAAAGTCGCAAAGATAAGGTAGGATATTCTCTTTTGTTGTGTATTGGGTATACGAGCATTCGAACCTGAGCATTCGAATCTTTCGCGTGCGAAATTGAAATCTAAAAATAGACACTTTTCTGACTGTGATGTGGACAATTACTGTACGAAAGATTCTAACTCTTGTTAATCCACTCTTGGGGCCATATATAATATAGTGGATTTATTCGGATACACCCATGAAATTCGCTTCGGAGGGGCGCTTTGCGCACAAAACCCCCAGCAAACTAGCGCTAGCCAGCTCTCCAGTGGTTTTTTCGGATATTTGGTCTTTCGGGGTTCAGGATACCTGTGTCGCGCAAAAAATCAAGGAGGGTGAGGGAGAGGATTTTTTTGCGCGACACAGGTATCCTGAACCCGAAAAACAAAATATCCGAAAAAACCCACTGAAGAGCTGGCTCGGAGGCTAAACTAGCGCCTACATACGGGCTACAGTAAAGGCTATGTTATTTTACCGCTATTAGACTAGCAGAATTAGAGGATGCTACGCTAGAAGATCAGCAAGCCCAATTCTGGGGCCATGTCCCTGAAGGCGTTCGGCTGGAACGCAGTGGACTGAGAGTATCCTATTCAGAAGAGCACCCTCTCCCATCCCTTTGCACGCAAAATGACTTGAACGATTTGTATAAAGAATTAACCTTGCCAGAACCACGAATGACTTCCCGACAAAGTGGGTCATGTTGATGGATAGGCATTTCGAGCTTCATACTAAAAGGGCACTTACTAGTGCGTAATATACAACAATGTTACGCATCCCTCCTCCCTGCAGTTGAGAATGCTAAACACAGAAGTACCAGAAATGCCATGGATTGACGAAAATAATACCATGTCGCCTCTCCCTAGGACTTTTCTGTAATGTCTTCTAACCTTTATTGCTCGACCGGCCTCATGTAAACGCATGTAAAGAAATTTATGAGAGCTGACACGAACTCAGATTGCTGCTCTGAGATCGTATCCGTCTCATGTAATCACCGCCTCGACACCACCACAGGTTGTTATACTCGGGTTTTTACTGCAGTCGTTTACGTTTTGCCTAAATCGATCCCGACAACGAGAACGATTATCTTTTCCCATTTTTTCGCTAAAGATAATCCATTTTCAAATCCATTCTATACTTGTATAAAGCGTCTGTTATCTTTCGAAAGTAACTTCATGCATATTTCTAATGTACCCTAATTCATTGGTATGATCGCATCACGTATAGTCGCTTTTAACGCCTTATTTTCCTGCCTTTTGATTGGTCGAAAATTATTAATCGTGCGTTAGAGGTGAAGTTTCAATTATACTTCCGTGCATTAGTCTTCGTTTCTCAATTTTATTTGAAAGTTCCCCCATCGGAATGTGTTTTATGCCCTTTTATGTGGAATTTCAATGACATTTCCCCCTTTTAATGGTGAAGAGTTGTCAGTGACAATCTATGCAGATATTATATCGGTCATATTCTTAATTTTCCGATGTCACTCCTGTATTGAATGCCTTTACTTATCTCAAAGCGCTTTTATTCATTAATTCGTGAAAAATAAAAGCTGGAAAACTTTAGCGTGCCGAAATTTGCTATGCTATTATGCTACTTTGCTACTTATCTTTTTCGACCTTTGCGGGAAGTTGCATCCATTTTGTCTCAGCTGTTTCTGCTGATTAAAAATTCCAACACAAGCGAATCGCGAGAAATAGGTACCAGAGAATCGCTGTCAGAACTCTGACAAATCCGTCATCTCATTTCTGCATCCCGCGAGGCACACAGAAACGTCACGCGCGAGCGATTTCACAAGCACCCTCGAATGTTCCAAGGCAAATTTTCCTGTCATCAAAGATTTAACTCCACAGGCCGAAGGACCAAACGACAAGATTATTTATCCACGTTTATCCTTTATTCTCCATTGCAGGTAAGCGTATTTTTTCTTGTCTGGGATGTAAATTAATTATTCAAGCCGCTTTGGGTGGCTATTCTTGTATTTTTGTTATTATAATTTTACGTGCTCTAAATTTGCATCATGAAATCGTAACATTACTATTTAAATAATTATTTTAAGACGAAGCGAGGGCTTAAAATCGCTGTCCAGTGTCCAGAGACATAGAATAGCAGTGAAATTTCCAAGATTGGATCTAAAGCTGGGTGAAAATCTAGAAACAGAGATATAAAATGCGATGGGGAAATACGTAAACCCGGCTTTGCATGCCAAGTAGTGCTATGGTAGTCTACCGACATAGGAAACACAACTCGATCGTGTCGATGTTGTGAGCAAAAGGGTGATGCCAGGGAACTGAGAGCAAGTCGTACGGTTTTCAGGCAATTTGCGAATGTTTCAAGCTTCAAAGAGGTTATTGTCGGCTTTGGGAACAATACTGAAGGCGAAATTGAAGGTGAAATTCAACGTGGTGTATTTATGGCGACTGGGGAGTTATAATTTATACAACACCATTTGACTCCATAGACCTTTGCTTGACAATTTATCGTGCCTACCTAAACTTCGAACCTGTGGAATAAATATCCTGGCTCAGATCATTGCTACAATGCTTTAAAAAATACTAGAGTAAGTATTTTTGTTCGTATTTTACGCTAGTAAGTTTGGGGGTTGAGTCTTCATATTGTGTTTACATTGAACTTAGGGGCCCTGGAATCGTACACCATCGCAGCAGTCTCTTCATCTGTTTACAGTGACAATATCTTACATTTAGCCTCTAAAGTTAAACGATTATTTTAAGACATTTTAATGTAGAATAGAATAGCTCTAAGACGTCGTTGTTGATAATTTTATGCGAGCATATATCGGTGTCATCGATACGTTTATCATAAATTTGAGATTTTTTTCTGCAGTGAACAACACCTTAGTGAATTTCATTTCCGGTTTATCGACGTGGATATTTCTCTCCAATTTTTCTCTCCTTTTCTTTTTGTTTGTGTGCGGTTGTAAAAATAGGAGATATTATCTATTTGATATTTGTGTTTCGTGTACGCGTTATAGCATTTGTAAATTAATCCTGAATGAAATTATAACTAGAAATCAAACTATTTTTGTATAACAAGTAAATAAATAGAATATCCATAACTAATTTACTGACCTTTTGACAAGTTAAAGTTTATGAAAACAGAATTTGATCTAAATTTCATGTGGCTTAAATCCATGGCCTATATTAATATATTTTTGTGAAATACATCATCAATGTAATTTCTTAGTACCATTTCTAGGGTTGAGTGCTATTTTTCCTCTTCCATCCTTAATTTCTGAATTGAGTATTATAATACCATTCCCTGAGGACATATCAAACATGAGCATATGTTACATATTTTTCAAAAGAAAGACCCAAAATTCCACATACAGTTTTTTTTTGTCAACTTCAGTTGGAATGTAATGCAATTAAATCTCACCTGGAAAAGTTGAATTTGTAGGGCTGGAACTTTTGGAGGAAAGCCAATACTTTTTTCATTTGGACCAAAAAAATATACCTTAATTGCAGTGATACGGCTGTATCAGAGTTGAGCATTACTTGAGAAAATGCTTTTATTATACTAAAACAATTGACTTTCTCAGGCTTCATAAATATAGGGAATAGTCACCTTGGCGATATTTATGTCACCCTTGGCAACTAATTGTTAAATATTCACAAGCCCTTATAATATTGCAAACTGACAATTATTGTTTTTTGTGCACTCCATTTTTTGTATATGTATTGTACCTCAATTGAAGCAGTCTCTTTTGTTAACTGCCCACTTCATTCACATTATGCTACCTTGTTATGATTGAATAATATGATTGAATAGAATATTCTTCATATTTGCTGTAGTGAGCAGCAGTTTATAACCATAGCACGTACCAGTAATTATGGTGGTGCCTATTTGAATATGTCTCCTACAGAGATTGGTTTTCAATTTAGGGGTCAAGGGTTGCATACTTTACAGTGGATTAGAGTATTCGTTTTAACAATGATTGCAGTAGTTTGTTGCCTGCTAGCCTGATTCTCAACATCATTATAGAATATGTTAGCACTTCCTACCTTCCCATCTGCCAGTTTGACTTGCCAAGAATTCACGAATGTCTTCTAACATCTGTTCAAATCACTGAAAGTTTACCTTTCCTTTGCCCAGACGACTAGGTGAAGATATTATATCCAAATTCTAACAGTTTGCTGAGTGATTTCTTTCAAAAAACACTGCAAACAGAAGGAAAATAACCTCTAGCAAATTGAACTGGCAAAACTCTTAACTTAACTCTGATTGGCCAATAGAAGTCAAAGAAAATGAAAGCTTTGTTGTGATTGGTCAATGTTTGAAATGGGCATGCCCATTCAGGCTCAAGGAATAACTGTTAAATGTTCTAGGGACTTTACATCTATGAAAAAGCAAGTAGATGAGGTAAAAAAACACAATCATAATAGATAAGTAGAATTTTAATATATCGAAAGTGGTCTATTTCTGCATGAAATAACCTTGTGTTCTTGACTTAAGGCGTGCATGATTGACATTTACTAAATGATGAATTATACAGCTTTATTCCTCCACCAGATCTAACTTAAATTTTGCTTCTTTTTTCTAAGGTAAACTCAGATGTTGTGGATCCTTGTGTGGGATTGATGACAGAAAGCTAACCACATACGATTACAAAAGTGCCATAGTTTTCATCATCATTACGGAGGGAGAAAATGATATTCGCTTGTTTTTGTACAACTGACGGACAAAGTGCTGAACTATTAAAGTTAAAATGTGAACCCAAGGCAACTGTGATAAAATTAAGATGTCGGAGGGCGATGATCAAGGACCATACAACTGGCGTGCACATTTAAGGCATGTAGTACGGAATGAAGAGGAACCTGGTTTGACACGCGATGATGAGATAAACAATACAACAGACATTATTGAGGAAGCTTCTTTACGAAAAGTGGTATGGCCGCCATTCAAAGAACTTCCAGTAAGTAACATCAGCCAGGATGAAAATAGGCCATGTGACTCATCAGATATTAGCAATGGAATGGTTCAGGATAGTGGACATAAAGATGGTGCAGAGAGTGAATGTGAAGGTATAAGAGAAGCACCAACGCAACAGGGCAATACAGAATTAAATAATGTTAACCAGAATGGGCATAATATAAGTGATTTCCTTTCTATTGGAAATAAAAAGGAATTAATTGCAAATATAAATGATGAAGAAAACAATTGTAATGAGATAACAGAAGATGCAGATGGGGTTACCTCGGAGTTGGACGAGGCTGTTAGTAAGTTGGAAAAAGGGATAAAAAGCATAGCAGACACTGAATCAGCTTGGGATAACGTAGCCTATATTGAAAAACCTGTCCAACTAGAGACTACAGCTGACGAAAGTGTAAAATCTAATCAGCTAGAGGATGTTACTGCCGATGACAGTGCGGAACGTGAAACAGTACCGACATCTCTTGGTCAGGGCTTACTTGCTAACCACGTGGCAAAGTTGACTGCAGTTGACGAGAGTGTAGTATCTAATCAACTAGAGATTGTACCCGCGGGTGACAGCGTGCAACGTGAAACAGTACCGACCTCTGTTGGGCACAGCATACTTGTTAACCGCCTGGCTAAATTTTTTGAAAAAAGTGATAATGAAATGAAAGGGACTGATCTTGTAGAACATGTTGCTGTGGCATCTAAAGATAACCGACAGGATGAAGTGGACAAAGACAATCAGGATGTGAGTACTCGGGAAGGGGAAGGTAAACTGGTCGAGAAAGTGGAACGACGGGAAAATGACAAAGAAAAGTCCATGCTTGAAGTCCTTCAAGAATCAGGTTTCAATTGTGAAAGTTTTAGTAGTGATGACACTCAAACGAACTCTTGTAGTGTTATCAGTAATACATTCCCCGAAGTACCTCCAAGATCATTATCTTTCGAAATAAGTTTTGATGGGCTATCGCTTAGAAAGTCTCCGAAACGAAGAGTAACACCCCCAAAAACGGTCGTTGATAAGCATGTAAATGGTCATGCTTATGTTCCATGTGATCGTAGTGTTCTTGCTAATGAGGATATCAAAAATGGTACAAAAACTGAGAGTGACGAGACGAGTTCTCAGAAGTCATATGCATTTGATATTGGCTTCGACGATCAAATGGCGATTCCGCGAAAACCTTATCATTCTAGAAAGCGCTCTGATAGATCTGACGTGATCGATATCACTAATGGGGTGGGTTCAGCTACAGAGGTAAAGAAAGGCACAGACGTCGAAGTGAAAGAAAATAAAGCTAATGGAAAATCATTTGCATTTGATATTAGTTTCGGCTTTGATGTGCCAACAAAACAGAGAGCGATTCCTTCGAAGAAAGGCAACACATCGTCAGAGGTCGTAAAGGATGCTAATCTGAATTGTCTTGTAGTGGAGGAACAAACGACGAGACAGGAGGCAAAACATCTGGCCTTTGACGTGAACTTTGATGAGGACAAGCCGATAAAGAAAAGCGAACTGAAGCACCTAGACAGATCTAAAACCAGGGGACCAAAATGTGAACGCACGAATGCAGGAGACGCAATGGACGAGTTGGGAGGCTCCAAACCTCTCGCCTTTGAGGTCAACCTTACTGAGGGAGCCTCGATCAGAACATTCTCACCAATATGTGAAACCGAAGCCAAAGTCAAGGAACCAAAATCTGATAAGGCAGTACCGAAATTGCTATCTCCTGCTAATGAAACAACAAGTGGTATTTCCTTTGATGTTTGTTTAGATTTTACCCCAGCTAGCAAACAATATCGTAAGCCGAAACCTACTCCAAAGAACATTAGATTTAAAAAGAATAAAGTAAATCAATCACATGGCATGATGTCTAGTATTACGTCAACGAAACCGTCGTCGTTGAGTAAGCTGAAAGAGCAAACTAGCGAAGAGAAAACACATTCTCGTGACCCAAGTTATGCGAAGGTACCATCCTCAATACAATCACGTCGTGGTACGTACACTTTAGACGAGGTGTCGAAGTCACTAGCGGAAGCTACGGAACAAGGTCATACTCTAGAACAAGCTTTGGATAGTCTCTGCACACAGCAAGACTTAGCAGCTGCCCCCTCTTCTCAGGTTTCAAAGCGTGGGACATACACCTTGGACGAAGTTTCTAACTGTCTAGTGGCGGCTGCCGACAAGGGCCTAACAGTTTCTGAAGCGTTGGACAGTTTGTCAAAGACTGACGAATTGATTTCGGTTCCGGTTAGTGACTCTTCTAATACATCGCTTACAAAATCCAGCAGTGCTAATAGAGGAACTTATAATTTAAAAGATGTTTCTAGTTCCTTAGATGAGGGCGCGTCGCAAGGCATTCCTTTAGAAGAAGCTTTGAAACAGTTACTAGATGAAGTAACGTCGGAGGCATTACCGTCTGAAGTGACCAAACGAGGAACGTATGATCTTAGCGATGTTAATTTGACTCTTGAAGATGCTCAGTCGAAGGGGATTCCGGTGCTAGAAACGCTGAAAAGCGTTGCTGCTGAACCTACTATAGATGGCACTCGAAAGAAACGCGCTAGTCCTGAGTCAGTTACGGAACGATCGTCAAAGGACCGTGTTACTCGCGAGCCGACACGAGATGGGTCGTCGGAGGTGCGTGGTGTTACTGCTGAGTTGAGAAGGGATGAGGAACTCCAGCCCCGTGTTCGATCCGAATCATCGCAGGATTACATAAGCCGCAGCCAAAGTCCTCAAGGTGTCTCTTATACAAAACGGGGGACATATCCACTGGATGATGTCGCTGAAAAGCTAGAGAAAGCTTCTAAAGAAGGCACTCCTATAGCTGACAGTCTACAAAATCTGTCCCATTCAGTGGAAAGTGGTGACACCCACTCTCCACAGAAACACGCGCAGGATTCTACTCAGGATAATGCTGGATCTAGAGGGACGTATACTCTGGATGAGGTTGCGCTTTCATTAGAACTTGCTAAAAGTAGAGGTATTCCTATAGTGCAAGCGTTAAATAACATATCTAGTGAAACACCTGGCTCGGAAAGTAGCGCGGGGAACCGCAATACTTATACGCTTGATGAGGTTGCGTCCACACTGGAGAGCGCAAAAGAGAAAGGTCTTCCGATCGTAATGGCGCTAGAGAATCTAGTCAAGTGTGGGGATGTTCTGAGGGATCCAGAAACAGGAGCTGTACACAGGCGCCAGGGGAAACTGATCAATAGGAAGACTTACGCACTGGCAAGCCCGCTAGAAACTATCGGGGAGAATCGGCGACTGCACTTGTTTGATGGAACAACTAAGAAGATGATCCCTGCAGTGCAAGTGACTACCAAGGCGCAGAAGAAGGAGCAGTCTGTCGTCAAGAAGCTCGACTTTCTGACATCTGCTTGTGAGGTCTTATTGCAGAGCAACGCAAAGACATCGGAGCAACAGGCTGCAAAAACAGGTAAAACGCAGAGAGGTGATGCTGCGACATCTCTGGAGACTGAAGAGGAGAGACGTCAGCGAGGAACGTACTCGTTAGAGGAGGTTTCCCTTTCTTTAGAAGGGGCCGTTGCTAAGGGGATACCTGTTATAGACGCCTTAGGGTCCATGTCATCTGCACCGCACAAGAAACGGAATAGAGCTGAGAGGAAGATTAGAATGAAGAGTTCCAAATCCGAACCTAATTTAAATGAGAAAGCCAGCAAAAGATCGACCCGTGAGGCCAATTCGCTCACCGAAATGTCATCTAAAACAGATATTTCTGTGATTGCCGCTCTGGACGAGTTAACTGATTCCTTGTCAAAATTTTCCGAAACTGTTACCCCAGTGAGTAATGGAACATTTGATCGAAAGGAACGTTTGACCAGTACGAAATCGAACTCTCTTACAGAGTTAGAACATGAAAGTCAAGACTCACGTTTGCCTTTTTCATACCCACCAAAAATGAGAAACTCCTATTCGCTTGACGATGTTGCTTCCGCGTTAGAAAGATCCTACGAGACTGGGGTTTCATTCGAAGATGTTCTAGAATCGATGGACTCGGAAGATAGTACCACCAAGTCAGCTTCGTTGATCAGTGTCGATTCTTCCAGCACATCGATAGAGGATTTCCGACCACCTCATCATCCAAGAACTAGTTCTCCAATCCTGGGGCGCACTCCATCTCCGTTATCAATCACTGGGGATTCAGTAAATGCAGCGAATTTATCAGAAGACGGGAGCTCAACTGGGAAAAGGGTAACGCCAATTTCAGGGAAAAAAGCTTCGCGATCCTCAGGTGAAGCTGCGAGTTCATCGGACGAGGATGTCTCTTCACCTCGGCAAGCGAGACGAAATCGGCCCTTTCAGTTAAGAGGGAGCAGGGCTAGGAGGAGAGAAGCACAGAGTATTTCTTCCTCATCAAGTGAAAACCTGGGAGAAGCAGTGTCCATTGGTAAGCCTGTAATTGCGAAGCGTGGAACTTATGATTTAAAAGACCTGAGTCAGAAGCTGGATAAATCATTGGAAGAAGGGAGTACGGCTGGCGGGTCACTGGAAGAAATTTCACGTAGTCAGCAAGGAGGTCAATCAACACACGGAACCTCAGAATCGAGTAAAAGCCTAATGGAGCCTTCACTTACAAGGCCTTTGATTGTAAAACGTGGGACATATGATTTGAAGGACTTGAGTAAAACATTGGATAAATCCGTAGAAGAAGGGAATAGCGTTAATAAGTCTTTGGAAGAAATTTCAAGTCATCAGCGAATGGCAGCAGAAATCGTGACATCTTTGTCAGGTGAACTCTGCGATGAATCAGTTTCTAAGCCTGTTATTGCTAGGCGCGGTACGTATGATTTGAAAGAGGTTAGCCATAAGCTTGACCAGTCAGTGGATCAAGGGTATACAGTTAACAAGTCCCTTGAAGAAATAAGTAAGTCAAGTTCACCTTGCCAAGTGAGAGAACCAGATAGCGATAGACGTGGAACTTATGATTTGGATCATGTGAGCACAGAGTTGGACAGGTCCTTGGGAGAACGCCTCGACGTGAACAAATCGCTGGGAAAAATCCATATTGCTGGCGAAACTGGAGATATAAAACATGATACGAGCTTGTTAAGACATCGCGGTACGTATGACTTAGATCATGTGAGTGAACATTTAGATAGCATCCATACTTCGGGAAGTGGTGGTACTTCTAGCAATGAAAGTACGCCTGCTACCAAGGCAAACGATGCTCTTCCCGTGGAAGACGTCAACGATGACAAGGAATGTCGCATCAGTACCACGGGAACCACGGTGTTGTCTGAGGGAAAAGCCGTGGAATATAATAACACCTCGGGAAACTATGACAATACCTCGGGAAACTATGGTTCTAGCGTGGATAACATCCGGAACCGGGCTGCTGAGATTGCAATTGTAAAAGCCCTAGACGAGCTTTCAAGAGCTGTTTCTGTTCCTAACATATCGGCACGAGTGGAGGCACACGAGCTTTCTACACGTCGTGATACCTACAGTCTAGACGACATAAGCAAACAGTTGGAGTTCCCTACTCTACAGGAACAAGCCGCAAAGGATTCCACCTCCACAACTGACGCCGAGAAAAGAAAACGCGGGACTTATAGTCTTGAGGACATAGGGACTAAGGTGGACTCCTCGTTATCGCATGGGATCCCTGTTGTTCAAGCACTGGATAATATCTCAGGAGGGTCCACTGGGGAACCGATCATGGAAGGTAGCCGCGACACCACTAGCTCTCGTGAGAGCTATGGCAAATCAACTGGATCCGTGTCCTTGGTATCTCAGGATGGGGATGGAGTGTGTTTTGAGGGTCCTACTCAAGTGAATGAGCAAGAGTCTGCTTACGAAGGCATTGGGCGAGAAGCTTTAGATACTCATATAAGAACGATAGACCCCGAGCAACCTCGAGACATGCCTCTTGGTTTTGAAAGCCACCGAGCTGCGGAGTTGTTTGCTTCTGAGCACAATTTGAGAAACATCAGTGGGGATTCTTTTGAGGAACCTGTCAGGGACATTGGCATAGAGCCGAAGAGCGAGGGTTCATATCTAGGGGAGAGTGCCCAGTTTGAGCACCAGGTACCAAGTGATGAAGGGACTTTGTCCGAGGTGTTGTCACAACACTCAGCACCACCAGGAAAGAGTCCCTCTCCTCCAGCACCATCCGACAAAGGTACCATCGAGGTAATCACCCCTAGCCCAACCGGGGAAGTGACAACCAGTGACAACGCCCTAGAGGTTAGCGCCGAGGACGTGGAGCACGTGGTGCCCCGTGAACATAAACCTAAGTTACGTCCCACATGGAGGCCTAGCGGTAGCGTGGTGGATAAGCTCATGAGTCTGGTGGATCCTGGTGAGGAAAGTGGACTCTCCATTGTGGACATTCTCGATCAAGCGGCAGGTTTAGCAGAACGGCAAGGTTGGTTAAAATATCAAGGTGTCAATTGTTCCTATTTTCCACATTTCAAATTTTAAGGTTGGTAAAAGTCAAATGATTAGATTGAATAAATAACAATTGAAATAAGTTCTTGCACTAAATTTTGGCCATCTTCAAAGTTCACAAATTTTGTTCAGGAGGGAGAAGTCACCTGTCCTGTTTTTTTTTTCTTCGACATTTGACACCCTGATTTTTAATGCAGTGTAATAGCTTTCCTCTTCTTACTATTAAAAGTTGGAACTGTATTGTAACACCCTTTTCAGGGTTTCTGCCTTTTCTTTTTTTCATTTTTGATTCTGTTTTGTTTCCGCGACCTTGCAGTCTTGAAAATTCCGTATCTGTCGGAAATAACGTTAACGGAAGGCAGCCTGTTTGTCTCGTTTCTGTTCCCGTACCATTTCGTTACGACAGGCAAACCATAACATCTTTGAGCTTATTCTGTTTGTTGCATTAAACGTTCGTTTTGAGAACTATACTGTGAACCTGATATTCCGTTTGAGAGTTTCATTTTCTTGCGATCATAAAAAGACCATCTTCCTTTGGTGAATCAGAATAGTCGTAGTCTTGATGAAAGGTCAGTTCGTCGCTTCTTTCTTCATCAATCGGTATACATGGCCAAAACAAAGGCCAACTTTTCGGTCGGTCGGTCGGATATCAGAAGAAAAAAATTATTACTAGCAAAAAAGTGAAATGTGTTAATGATTGCTTAACTACCATGCCCAATCTCGTACCCAGAGCTCCCCGGCTCGTCTGCTCGCAGGGGAGGCTCTGGGGACAAACATTTGAGGGCCTTCGCTGATTGGCTGATTTTAAACGTTGGGACATGCGCAGAAAGTTATTTCTCTCAACGGCTCTGTGTCAAATCTCGCGCATGCGTCAGTGGCTGTCACCAGAGCCTCCGCCGCGAGGTGACGAGCCGGGGAGCTCTGGGTTCGAGAATGCTCGTCACCCATTCTCGTACCCAGAGCTCCCCGACTCGCTCCTCGCAGGGGAGGCTCTGGTGACATCCATTTGAGGACCGTTGCTGATTGGCTGGTTTTGAACGTTGGTGCATGCGCAGAAAGATCTTTCTCTCAACGGCTCTGTATCAAATCTCGCGCATGCGTCAGTGGCTGTCACCAGAGCCTCCCCCGCGAGGAGACGAGCCGGGGAGCTCTGGGTAAGAGAATGCTCGTCACCTCGGTGACAGGCATTGACGCATGCGTATAAGAAAATGATGTTTTTTCCTAATATAAAAAATTACTTGTAGACCGTAGAAGTCGGAGACATAGGTTAAAAGACGATTAGCAAACGAATTTTGGTGTTATTTAGCAAGATACGTTATTCAAAAGTGAGATAGTGCTGATTTTATGTAAGCATGCGTATAAGAAAATGATGAGTAGAGCCAACGGCGCGTGCGCACCGTTTTAGCCAATCATCGAAGGCCTTAGAATGGCTGTCACCAGAGCCTCCCCCGCGAGGTGACGAGCCTGGGAGCTCTGGGTACGAGAATGTGCCAAAAAGTATTCCCGTTACAACAACAACGACCTTTGGACATGCGCGCACCAACAGTGGTCCTTTTACAGCAGGTTGAGCAGATTAGTCAATCATGGGTGCATTTCCTTTGCCAGGTGAGATAGAAGAGACCCCGGATGTTAATGACGACGATAACATCACTGCAAAGCACTTGGCTCTACTCAAGATGCAGTTCGAGGAGAAACGTCGACACATCGAGTCTGAGAAAGTGAGGAACCAGGAACAGTGGGAAGAGGAACGCCGGAAGCTGGGTCAGACCGCGTTTTGGTACATGATTGGTCGAGCGAAGGGAGAGGACGGCGCGCCGATCGGACCTGAACAGGTATTTAAAGAGCACACTGAAACGGAGAAAGCAACTATTTCCATTTGATTTAGGGAATTTAGATCGATTTTTTAATGTAGAAAGCTTACTACGATTAACTTTTGATCCTTTATTAGGCCGCTTTCATGCCTCCCAGTGAGCCGATCGAAAACCGCAGCCTACCCAGAAGACAGCATTCTTTGAAGAGTACCGAGCCCGCAAGCCCTGGTCAGCCGTCTCCTCCTGTTGGCATGTCAACCCCCGTGGAGTGCATGTCACCTCGCGTAAGTTACCAGGCACCCTCGACCGATCCGATTCAGGCTCCACCATCATTCGGACATGGCTACCACCATGGAGTACCACCGCACAAGCCTGGACACCAATCCCCAGTAACTGGTTATCAGTCACCCGCTGGCTACCAATCCCCCGTCGCCCCTCATCCTTCTGTATGCCCTAAAACTGGGTTCCAGTTCCCACAACAGTATCCGACAGACGTGACCAGAACACCCCCGGAGCATCCTGGGATGCAACAAGAGCTAGAAACAGTCGAATTCCGACTCTCGAATTTTCCTCCGGATAGCACTCACGATGTGCCCACTAGCGTTACTCCTGAAAGAGGACCTTCTTCTTCGCCGCATGGCCCTCGGAAGTGTTGGAGCGTGAACCCCGCTGTTCCATCATCACCCCCGGCATTTGTGCCCCCTGCATCTGTCGATGTCCAACAGGGTAACGCCGGATCCCCTGTCCTCCTGAGAGGAAGGGTCGAGGTTGAGGTTGAGGTGGGAGACACGCCCGTGGAAGAAGAGCAAACACAAAAGAAAGCTTTCGCGATGTTTATTGCTGAAGACACTCAGCCCGGAAATGAGGTAACGTACTTCAAATAGTTTTCTTCTACCTTGATATGAACGCCTATGCCCTGAACAATCATGGGTCGGTACGTAGTTACTTAAACCTCCTCTCTGTTTGGACGATACAACGAATACCCTACACCTCAACACAAAGAACGAGGATAATAGAGACAAAAGAACTCCTTTGTATCTTATCGTTATCGGTTATCCATATCGTTGCTCATGTAGAATGACCACATCTTGGCGTCATTTTTCCAACCTAAACCCCAAGGAGGACGGCATACTATACGTGTATGCCGTTCCAGAGACCGGATTCCGGATTCCAAAGCTTACAAAATGTTGCATTCCGAATTCCCAAGGGCAAGAAATAGGCACACAGATTGGACAGGCGGGGGTTCGGAATTCAAGGACGGCATGTTTTGTCTTGTGTAGGAAAAAGTGTAATAATAAATTCTACGTTGAATGCTGTTTATAGGCTTTGACTCCAGAGCAGCAGAAGCGCAAAGAAAAGTTTCTTAGAAACCGACAGAAAAAAGTCGAGGAGGAGAAGGCTCGGAAGGAAGCGGAATTGGAGAAGAAGAAAAGGTGAGTTGTGTACTTGTATTTTGATAGGACGTTATGGTGTGCTTACCATTTGTGTGGGCATGAAAACATAGGAACACTAGCTACGAACTAATCGCAATAGAGTACAAAACCCTGCAGCCTAGAAATCAGTACTTTTCGAACACCAAGAAGAACCAGTTTCAAGTTAAATATCTTGCTTGCTTTTGACCATGCTGTTCTACAACCTGTCATCGCTATTATACTTCAATAAACAACTCAAATCACCTCATTCATTTGGGAGGTTACCATTGTTTATTTTGTACATTACTGCGGTTTTCGTAATTCTGCGAACTCTCGCCATCGATTTCCAACCGTAAAACCGCCTTCTGGCTCCCGTCAATCAAACTCCCGAGTCTTTTCGTCGTTACTCTTTGTGCTTTTTGATTGGCCAGCGCCTAAGCAGTGCTAAAATGGCTTCCTGTCACGCCAGCAATGGTTACGTGGCTGGCCAATCAAAAAGCACAAAGAGTAACGACGAGAAGACTCGGGAGTTTGATTGACGGAAGCCAGAAGGCGGTTTTACGGTTGGAAATCTTTAGTGACAGTTCGCAGAATTGCGAAAACCGCAGTAATTGCATGCGGTCGTGTGTGAGAGATTGAACAACTGTATCCTCCCAAAATAACCGGCAGGTGATCTGAATTTGTGATTTGTATTTCGGCGCGCATGTGAATTTCTTATAGCGCAAAATAGAAATGAAATCAGTACTTTCTGCAACACCAAGAACCCGGTTCCAGTTAACACTGCCCGGAATTTTGTGAAGTTAGTATTCGGAGAGGGCCATGGAATTTTCGCCTTCTCAAGTTCACATACAAAGAACGTCCTCAATGACAAACAAAACATACTCAATGTTTGTTCTGTCCGGTCCCTTGTCTAAATAACAGTTTTAATTTCAGACGGGAAGAGAAACAGCGCGAAGTCGAGGCGCAAAGAAAGTTAGAAGAGGAAATGAGACGCCGGCAAGAAGAGGAAGCGAAGCGAGCGCGATTGCAGCAGGAGAGACTGGGACGAGATAATCATTACGGGGCCGCGGGGAATGATGGGTATGCCACCTACCGGCCGGGGTCTGGGACCCAACCTGATGATCACTCGGCTTTCACGGAGTTCAGTGGTGAGTTTGGCTCGTGCCACTATAATTGCACCTAAAGCAGTTCGTCACTGTCGGTATACTGTCACCATTGTTGACGACGGTGGCCTAACATAATTTCTATTCCAATAGGACCACAATGTTACGTGAAGCCGAGCGGCAAATCCAATCGAAAGTTGGTCATCAACGCCATCTCCTACGTGTGTTTGTCTGGTACCGTCAACAAAGATGCCAAGGAACGGTGTCTACAGGTAATGGAACGACCAGATGGTAGCTTATCACTATTAGATGTGCGTTGGAATAGGTGCTTCTTGGATAAATCTTTTGTTCTTGCACGTGCAGCCTCATCATGATTACGAGTTTCCACGGGAAAACAAAGGATGTTATCCAAGATGGCTGCCGTCTGTTGATAAAGGCCTGTTGTCTGGACGGGAGATTTGTATTGAGGAGTAGATACCATAGCAACAATGCCCCAATCCACAAGCCCTTACACACAAACAGAGTTCAGTGGAAGAAATGTCTACTTACTTTCCTACTTGGACGCGGGAGTGACCATTTCCAGTTTAGGTCTCACAATACTTGCTCGAGGACCATGGATGAGGGATGTTAAAGAACTGCTGGGCTATTCTTAAGCCCTGGCTAAACTAGGACACATGCAGCGCGCAACATTGTAGCCGGACACGTGTGTAATTTTTCCTAGTTTAGCCACTCGGGTAAACATGCAGGACATAAACATTGTGCGCTACATGTATCCTAGTTTAGCCGTAGCTTTAATGACAGACCTCACTACAATATGATACATAACCCACTCATGAGTCATAAACTACATCTTAGAGATCTCGCAATTTGCAAAGTTCTCAGACTATGGGATTGAGCGCTATATAAATACACACATCAATGTTTGTAAATGAACTCTGTATCTGTTTATCAGGCGATATCCGAGTCCAATGGGTATCACTTCATGATATTGTTTAAAGATGGGCTCAAGTTCCGTGGTCTCTACTCGTTCAACCCAGAAAATGACCAGCTCTACAAGATATTCGGTATCGGCCCACGCCTGATCACCGCTAAGATGGTGGAACACCTCTACAAGTGAGTAGGAACGTCGCCCCATAAGGGAATCCAAGCCTTGGGTTCCAGATTCCTGCCCTTGGGTTCCAGATTCTTTCCCCAGCTGGCTGTAGTTGCGTCGTGTAACGCCGAATATACAAAGGATTTCCTGTATTCTGATTGGTTGCCTTTCCTGAAACATCGCTTGTTTGATTTATCTGTTTTAGGTACAGCAGTGGTGGTAAAGAATTCCAGAAGATACAATCCAAGACACTGTCAATATCAATAGACGGGTTGTCCATACTCAAGCAGTACTGGCAATCGAGTAAACCCGCAGTGGCTTCCAAAACCATGTCGAACCTAAAAAGACCACCGAGAGCTCCTCAGCGATAAGTCATTAGTGGTAGAGGTAGCAAACTGGACTAGACACATGCCAGGCTGTCACGCAGCGCTAGGGTGTCACGCAATGCCCTTCGTATCGGGAGACAGGGCGTTAACGAAGAAACAATCAGGAGGATTTTTGGCTACGATCGTACTGTACCGATCGAAACATTCGATCAGAAGATCCAGTTTGCACGAAACCGTATAGCATTTCAGCCGCCCACGTTTTCATGCAAGGTTCGACATTTTTATGCGGCCACTTGCGAAGGGAACACAAATTTATCGACCGGGCAAACAATCGACCAGTACTGTGCAATCGTAACCTGAGGAAACTCCGTCAAAATAAGGTTATTAAAAGAAAGAAGAAAAAAGACAAATCAAAGTTAGGCAGAACATTCGTGATTTAGCATCATATTGATACAGGATAAAACCTTGTGATTTGAACAAGGCCGCGTTTTATTGGAAAATTCCGAATCCGAAAAAGTAATTCATTTTCTCCACCCTAATCTCTAAACAGATTCTGAATTTGTCGTATCCGGTCAGACCAGCAATGAGCGCGCATCGCGTTCTTATATGTCCGGTTTGCCGTTTCTTTTGTTGACAAACTTCAGCCTTTTGTTCGTAGAATTCGAATTCGGCCTTTTCCAAATAAACGCAGCGTAAATATACAAGACAAAGATGATCTGCGTAAGAAATTAAAAAGTATCAGTACTCAGGTATCTGTAAAAAAAAATCTGGATTTATTTTTTTCCTTGTCTGATAAGCGCAATAGCAATTTCTGTGGACTTAAAAAAACCGATTTAGCCAGTGATCGGTACTCGGTTTTTCTTTTTTTACTATTTAAATATGTTCAGATATTTAGGTCACTAAAATTGTCTCTTCAGTTGTGCCAGACTACGCTCAAGATATTTATTTTTTGTAGCAAAATAGGTAATTTATTAAAACGTATTTAAAAAAAGAAACGTATTACCTATAACAGAATTCTATGGAGAAAGTAAACCAATAAAAATGCAACAACTAAAATATGGTTATTGATTTTATATTATCGCGATAACTGCTGTACCGACTGCACCATTACAAACGTGCGCGTGTGACTGCCCAATGTTGGGACCAAAGCCACTTTAAATTACCTTTCGGTCTGAATTTTGCTCAAACGTGTTGCATCAGGATCAGGCTCAACTATTAATGCTTCATCTCTATATAACGCACTGTCATCCCAACAACTCTTACTACAAGAATACACTAGAACAGTCCCAAACTCGACACCAATACACTGTATCTCACGTGCGCCACAAACAGGACCGGGATTCAATTCTACATCAGTATAACCTGCATGGGCTCCTTCAATAGTCACTGTTTTGACTCCCCCTGGAGCAGCCACCGTTTCCTTATCAAATGGATCACTACCAGGGGGGTTACCATTAACTACTGTCTTAGAATTGTCTATCAACTTTGACTCTAAATTAAGAGGCGATCTTGCATCTACATCGGAAGAAGTGAGAACATTACTTGACTTTGAGCTGTTCTCAGCTGCACTAGCTATAGAATGTTCCTCATCAAGTTGACTTGAATGCGGTTCTTTTGTCTTTTTATCAAGTTCAGTAGGCAAACCGAGCCCTTTTAATTTAAACCCCGAGCCTGGCCCTCGTAGCTTGCTTACTAACGCAGGCATAAGTTGCAGTTCAAAAACTCTAGGAGAGCCACAATACTGACAGGGTGGAGGATACGGGATACCTGTGGTTTTTGTCCACGCAGCTTCGGCAGTGGTGCTTATAAATATTGGTGTTCCATTCCATTGATACCTGGAAGTAAATGTAGACACAGGAATCAGTTCCAATCGAACACATTCAAAATATATGGATGCGTGATAGAGTCGTAGTAGAAACTAGAACTTTTAATTGTAGCAGCACGAAAAACATGGAATAAGTGTAGGCTCATTTTCTAGCCGCTATGAGAGAGAGGATCGCATAACCGGAGCACAAACAATGGCTGGAAATGGGATTTGCTGCAATGGTGTTTAGTTCTTACTAGTGCTCTGTCGAAACTACAAACCAAAAGTAGAAATTCACTTTGCACTCCAATGGACCACCCCAATGGACCATTGCAGTTCTAACCGCGCACACACTCTTCAGCTTAAATATGCAAATTCCCTTTACAATAATAATAATAACAACAGTATTTATATGAGGCACTTACTGTAGCTAAGCAGTTTACCTTAGGCACTGTTGTGGACATGACTTCAACTGTTTATGAAATTTGTGGAAGACTTTATCACCATGATGAACTTCAGTCTCTTCATATTTTTCTGTGGCTGACACCATCCCATCTTTAGACCCTAACTGCTCATAAATCTTTGATACATCACCCTCTAACCAACTTGACAAGTCTACAGTCTCTGACTGTTGATACTCCATTAGTAGCCTCTTCTCATGTATTGACAATACAGGTTTTCTGTTGACACTAGAACTTTCATCTTCAAACACGTTCACGTAGTAAGGTGTAAAGGAAGGGATTTTAGGATCTGGTGGTGTCTCAGTTGCCATGGTAACATGTTTTGCAGAGAGTGGCTGTGCCTCAGAAGTAATGGTCATTTTTCCTGCAGCAGAGGCAAGTTCAGACATCACAGAATCAATGTCTGTTGTAGCACCACTATGAAAGATGAAAAATATACAAATTGAAGTCACTACACCATACCAAAAGCTCATGAGCTTTTGACCATACTTAGATGCAACAGGGTTTATAAAACTTTTAGCAATGCAGCATTTATTCAAGGGCGCAAATTTCCAACTTATTTCACCAATAGCTCGTGAAATAATTGTTGAATCATGGAATACCCTACCACTGCTCTATTACAAAATCGAGTATCTTTGTGCTTCAAGAAAATACCCAGTGGCAATACCTAGGGGAGGTAATACCTGGTACCCTTGTATTTTCCCGGCTTAAAGGGACATGGTCACTGAAAATATCAAAATTATTATAATCACAAATAATAAAAATAACAAGTCAAATTTGTAAAGAATGCTTTCAACTTGACATGGTGAAAATTTGAAGTCATTTCGATATAGGATTGCAAAGATATTCGAAGATTGTAATTACAGCTTACATGTGAGGAAATCAGACTCTTTTGAAATCGGTTTACCTCAATCTTTTTTCAAACATACTAAATTTGCCATCTTAATTCACTCATATCTCAGCAATCCTTCATCGTAATCCAATAAAATTTTCCGTACTTCTTTCTTTTAACTGACTCTTTCAATTTTAGAGAATATTTTTGTATTTTGTGACAATAATTATTTTAGAGTTTTCTAGGTGACCATGTCCCTTTAAATCTGTGTTGCTTTGTATTGCTTTGAAAGTAAAACCAGTATAATACTCACTCTCCCCAGTCCTCTGCATCATCACCCCAGTCATCTGTACCAAAGCCATCCTTAAATAAAAGTTATTTTAAATTACTAAAATTAATTTCTGAATAAACATTCACTCTCAGCAGCAAAACAGAACTTTGTTTAGATTTTAGTTTTCCTTGATCAATTCAGTGATTTTTCCCAAACATGTTTTAGAGTAAGAATTTCAATGGTAGTCGCCAAATGGTATTCAGGAGTAAAAGATGATGACCAGGTTTCGACGTTATGGTGACCAAACTTTATTTGGTGGCAAACGTCTTTGTTTGGGAATGTTTTATGTAGGCGCCAATGTCATCTCGAAAAATCTGTGGTTCCAGAAAATATCCATTTCCTCCCTCGAAAAATCTGTGGTTCCAGAAAATATCCATTTCCTCACCCCCCAGCCTGAAGGGATTGGAAGTTCCAGAGGGGTGGTGAGGACAATTTACCTGATTTCTTCGATGCAAATTAATACTGTATTTTCCTTTGGATATTTTCTGGAACCACACAATGTTAATGTCTGGTCCTCTTCAAACAGAGGCACGTTCTTACTGTGTACTCTTTTTTTAATCAAATCCCAGCCTGAATGATCTAATAAATTAGGTTTTTATAAAACTTGTGTATCCTATTGCCCTTGGTTGAGTTGATATTGGATTGGAGTGTGTGAGTGAGTACTATTGTTACTTCACATATTGACAAGTTGAACACACTAAGCAACAGGGAATTGATAAATACAAACCTCTTGTCCTTTGTTTTGAAGTTGTTGATGACCACTGTAATCTATTGCTTGAGACCTTAACACTTTCCAACTGAAAACAGCCAAACCATGATCAAAATTTTATTCTTTATCAAACGTTTTTATTCTTTTTTAGGCCCTTGCAATTGCCATGTATCAACTGAGGTATTGTTGTAAGAAAGATGACATTATTAATTCTTTGCATCTTTTTTAAACTGAAGTGCTATGACAATGTAAGAGAGTGCTAACAAGCTCTTTCTGTATCTCACCTTTCACTGCTGTTCCAGCATTCAGGATTTGCACAAGCAAACATATAAAGCACCCTGTGGTAAGGGGAATTTTGCATAGGGCAGTATATCTGTGTTACAAGTGGTAACAACTGGCCACAGAGAAAACAGGTTGGGTGGCTGTCAGGGGGACCATGCATCCAGTTCTTGAAAAGAAATAGCATTGTGTGGTTCCAGAAAATATCCATCCCCCCCCCCACACACACACACATCCCCCCCCCCCACACACAAGGGATTAGAAATTTCAGAGGGATGAAGTAGCCAATTTACCTGATTTCATCCATACAAACACTGTGAAATTTCAGAGGGGTGGGATAGGAGACCACTTTTCAACACCCCTCCATGGGGGGGTGGGATGGATATTTTTTGGAACCACACATTAACACAGCTTAATACAATCATGATTCAATATAATGCTTGGCAATGTGTGTTGAATATGATTACTACCAAAATCAATAAACCATCGCAAACCCACCATTATTTTTTGAGTGATAGTTTCCGGGGGGGGGGGGGGGGGGTGTGCTCGTCGGGAACTTTCGATTTTACCTCTAAAAAGTACCTAAAATGGCATCGAATAGTTGATTTTGACCCCTACAAGGTACCGACGTATTTCCTCTTGTAATTTTCTCTCATATTTTTTACGATGGAAAATATGTCTGAAATTCTGGCTACCAATAACTGTGATTTGCTAGATTTGCTAGGACGGACCTCTAACAGGTACCTATCTAGAAAAAATTGCAAGTTTTCGAATTTTACCCCCTAAAAGGTACCGGAGGCCTGATTTTAAACCCTAAAAAGTATGACGAGCACCCCCGCCCCAAAAATATGGGAGTCCCCACCCCGGGGGATAGTTTTTACCTCTTCGGTTAACTCACATGACCAATTTGAAATGATCAATATGATTACATAACAAAGAGGTTCTTTTGTCTAGTAAGCAATTGTAATGTCATTTTGTTCAATTGAAATTAGCACATGACTTAACGAAATGTTAAAAACAATCGATTGAAATAAAAAAAGGGTGATTGATCTTTCATGGTGAGTTTGGGATGGTTTAGTGATTTCGGTAGTAACAAAGTAGATGTTTGACTAGTGAATTATGGAGGGCGAAGCGAGAGGAACTATGAGTGAATCAGCAGAAAAAGGGCTTGTTCTTTCCCAGGATGCATTGCCTGGACCAATCATTTTGCCTCACATTGACCACATTGCCTGCAGTTTTAGTTTTTCTCTCTTTTTTTCTGATACACTTTAGACACCTGGGTATGTAGCAGGTCAAGTAACAAGATCCAGTGTCAAGATGTCGTGCAAATTTGTCAATCACAATAACTTACATCTTTGCCCAACCTGTGCACCAGAGTTCCTTTCACTCTCGTAGTCAGTCAGAGCATGTGCGAGGTTGGCGGTCGCGTTAAAATACGGGCTCCGTTAAAATACCACTGCAGTAATTACGAGAAACGCATTACTTACGGTTCTCCCTCCAAACTTATTAACGCTCCATCCACACAAAGAGTCTTCGTTGTCGCTGATTTTCTCGTCTGCAAGACCAAGCAGCATCGGCTCCGCCATCTTGGATTGACTAGTGCCCAGGCCACGTGCCGTGCAATGTCCTAAAAAGTTGACCTTTGTTATCGAATGTATTTTCTAGAATTTCCTTTTTGCGCTTATTTATCTGATTTTAGAAAAATAGTCAAATCTTGCCAAAAGAATCTCTAAAGTTCGAGCCCGCGAAGTGTGTCAAAACCGAAAATTTATGAAACGGCGGTCTACCTGTGTTGTGAATCAGGCCTGGCTATCTACCAACAGACACAACATCTTTCGCGCGGTAGAAATGGAGTCGAAATCCAAGGATAAGAGCGCTACTTTCTCCAAGAAACAGCTTATTACGATTGAGAAAACGAATGTTCTTGACAAGATAAACGAATACCGTCTCTCTAATCATCTGTGTGATGTGATTTTGGTGTCAGGAGGCCGCGAATTCCCGGCTCACAGACCTGTACTCGCGGCTGGTGGGGGCTTCTTCTCTGGGCTGTTCGCCTCCAACATGAAAGAGCAAGGCGAAAAGAAAATCGAGCTGCCTCAAGTAGACCAGGAAGTTATGGAAGATATCCTGGGTTACATTTACACTGGGAAAATCCAAGTGACTCAAGAAAACGCGCAACTTATCATAATGGCAGCGGATTTTTTATTGCTAGAAAAGCTGAAACAACCAGTGGATAAATTCCTGGCCCAAGTTTTTGAGCATAGTTGCTTGCTTTATCCAACTTACGACAGTAACTCTGTCTTGGAGTTTGCTATTAATTACAGCTGTAAGTCATTGGAAAAGACGATCGTGAGACATATAGGCAATAATTTTGAGGCAATAGTCAATGAATATCATGAGGTGTTTCTCGAACTTAGTGCGAAGACTCTGGTTGATGTTATTTCCTTGGATGGTGTAATAGTTAGTAGTGAAGAGACGGTATTTCTAGCCATCATGAAATGGGTCAGGCACAAGAAAGAAAGAGAAAAAGTGCTTGATCAGCTGTTGCCTCATATCCGTCTTTGTTCACTTACTGAAGATTTCATCCATTCAGTGGTTCTGGAGGACCCCTTGGTTAGATGTAGTCCAGATTGTGTCAGTCTTGTGCAGATTGGTATGAATACCAGTTATGACCCCTCAACTCCAAATGTGCCACATCCACGGGACTGCCTGGACACTTATGTAAATGTTATTTTTGTCAACCAAGTAGATCTGTCTTTTTCTAAGAAGTGTTGTCTGCCTGATGGAATATGGTGTTACATACCTTCAGACAATTCATGGTTCTGTTTACCAACCTTAGAGAAATATGAAAATGGGAAGCCCTTTTATTACCAAGGAATGATTTTTACTCTTTTTGATGCAGCAGCGGTTAATGATAATGGTGTTTTGTTGATCGTTATGAGGTCAATACAAATTCTTGGACCTGTCTAATCAATCACTGGAGTTGTCCTACATTTGACTTCAGTTCAGCCTGTCTCAATGGAGTTATCTATATCATAGGAGGTTCAAAGATGTCAGACTTTAATGCTACAGATTATGTATTTGCCTGTGATGTAATGGCAGCTGAGCCATTTTTCAAGCAAGTTGCCTCTCTAAACATAGAAAGAACCAGGGCCTTTGTTGTATCTCATGGTAATTATATGTATGCCATTGGAGGAAGCACTGACAGCCCAGAAACAAGCTATGAAACAAATACTATGGAAAAATATGATCCAGAATCAAATTCCTGGTCATTTTTGTCCCCTGTTGGATTCAGTACATTTTATGATTCTCCAGATCAGTGCACCATAGCAAATGATAAAATTTTTGTGATTCCAGATGGAAGAAGTAAAGGCGAAAAAGACTGCTTCATATATGACATCAGCACAGATGCTTGGTCACAAATTCCACCAGCTCCTCTGAGTGCAAAGTTAGGCCTGTTAACCCACTGTCAGAATAAGTTGTATCTAATATCTGGAGGTTATTGTGATAACAAGTCCAACTTCAACAGTGGAAACATCATAAAGACTGTTTGTTATGACCTAAAGGATAATTCCTGGACTAATGTTGTTTCGACAATAACCTTGAAACTATCAATGTATGATGATGGAGAGGAACCTACTGTGTACTACATTGGTCTAGCTGGAACAGTGGTGCGCTTACGTAAAGATTTTGTATCAACACTTCAGTTACTTGAAGATGTTGAACCTGCTACTGAATAGGCTGCTCTGTTGGCATAATCATCAAACATACACCCAAGCACAATGGTTAGGATCAAATGCACTTATCTCTGTTTTATCCTGCCCTCTAAAAAAAATTTAAACTTCAGAATCATAGGGGAAATGGAAGATGAAAATAATTGTTGACTTTTATTACATTTTTTAAGAGCAAAGAGGCTTTTTCAAAAGCCTTGAATTTCTTGGGTGGCAAAAGGCTTCTAAGCCCATATGTTTTCTGTAAATTGAACCTCCAGCAATGTGCTCAAAATAAATATGGTTGGACGGCTCAGCCTTCCTTGCAAGCACTATTGATTTTATTCCCTTGACGTCACAAGATATCTGCCTATATTTTAACACTGGCAAAATTAGCAAGGATTGTATGAAAAATTGCTTCTTTGAAAACTATCGTCAAAAGCAGCTATGGACTTGAAATGGATACCCATACCTTACACTTATATGATGAGAAACGATTGGTATTCATGCATCGTGGTGAAAATTCCAGGCTTGCCTTTTCCCTATGAAACTGTATTATTTCTGCAGTCGTGCCCTGATTACCCAGGATGCAACTGTGGGGAAGATGGCGTTCTGGTTGGGCTTCCTGTGCTCGGAGATGAACTGTGAGGATGCGCGAGAGGATCTCTTGTGACATCATGTCACACATCTTTACCAACCACAGGAAGCCCAGGCAGAACGCCATGGACTAGGTTGGGAGAACTCGTCTATGGTAACTGGTGATAGGAACGGGGTACTGAAAAAATGTAGTACAATATCATTTTGTATATTTTAAAGAAAGTAATGCAAATAAAGTGTAACGTTTAGTTCACAGTTGTCACCCGAATGCTATGCTGGACGTTTATTGTTTTACATTGATGCAACAGTGAGTACATGCATTACCATCTCATCAATTTTCACTGATAGAAATCTGGATGTTTTTTTCCTTTGTTTGAGAATTGAGAATATAGAGAGCACACAATAACGGGCCCGGTTAAAATAGCCCCATTTTCAAAAATTGCTCTACTCCTATGGAAATTCCAGACTCGTGTACAACCCTCATGGAAATTTGAAGCAACGGCCAGTGGAAATTCCTCATTCTCTTGTGAACCGTGGAAATTCCTATCAACGGCCCTGCCGAAATTCCAGGGTCAAACACAGCGACCCCAGTAGAATTCCTCGATATGAGGTAATGTATCAGTCAATTCCAGTGGTGACCATGCCCCCCCCCCCCCCCCCCGGGCAACCCCCGGGATTTTGATCATTTCTAAAATTAAAAGTAAAAATTCCCCGCCCCGGGGGCTGGAAAAGATGAATACCCCACAGCGGGGAAGACAGAAAGTGGACAAATGCACCAGAAAAAGACAAAGATTCCTTCGACTGCACTGCGTTACAAATCTTCAAAACAAAATATTTCCGTTCAGAACTTCAACTGTCAACTCCATTTATTCTGTCCGAGCATTTATAATTCGTTTTTTAACTGTACTTAATTTTTTTTAGTTTTCTCTCGTCTCAAAGCCTACGTGCCCAGACCGAAAAGCAGTATGGGTAGAAACTAAATATCCTAATTTGATGATAGTCGCTGGTCTAGCTTCTAAATTCTG
Source organism: Scolanthus callimorphus (assembly GCA_033964015.1). Taxonomy (NCBI): domain Eukaryota; kingdom Metazoa; phylum Cnidaria; class Anthozoa; order Actiniaria; family Edwardsiidae; genus Scolanthus; species Scolanthus callimorphus. Next base: position 14,657,136 of record CM066925.1, on the reverse strand, counting down.
CAAAGCAGAGCTTTGTTTCAAGCTAGTAAAGTCTAGTGATTAAAATAACCAGGCGCGTACGACTTCCGAAATGTTTCTTGAAATAGCTGTATCTTCAGAATTGATTTACCGTTTTCAAACGAAACGGATACTTTTTGCTCCGGATACGGCTATCGTCCACACTAACGCCGAAAACGATCACCGAAAATGGCGAAAACAATACGAAAATGATAAGTGTGGACTCAAATCCCATTGAAAACGTAGCAAAAAGTATCCGTTTTCGTTTGAAAACGGTGTAGTGGGGACGGGGTCTTTATTTTCTATCGGACAACTTTATGCATGGATTAACAATTGATAATTTATATTAGATTTAATAACTGAAAATATATTCGTAAAATGCCGTGCCCAATAACGTCATATTCAAAATATTTATATTGCCATGGGAATAACGTCCGCCCATAAAATCTGTTTGGATGATAGAGTGTCGGTTCCAGCAACAAACACCCTTTGATTATAGGCGTGATGTGTGCATCAAAATATTTGTGTTTCTATGACGATAACCTCGTTAATACTGATGAATAAGTTATTACATATGCATTCCCACAAATCGTAGTCAAATTCTCATTGGTTAATAAACGATAATTTACTGAAGCACCACAGTCCTGGATATTAAGGCGTGGTGTTTGTATCAAAATATTTACGTTTCTATGACGACAACTTCATTAATAGCAATGAATAACTTATTACATATCCATCGTAACCAATCGAAGTCGAGTTCTTACTGGCCAATAAGTGGTAAATTACTAATTTTCTTCACCTAACTAATTTAGAAAAGGCGAAACTTAATTGTAATTAATGCTATAAATTTCACTGCTGTTGGGTCATAAATGCAAAAGGAAACGAGCATCTGGAATAGCAACTGCAAACGACAGTCGAAAATAGAGGTAAGACTATTAGATTTTAGTGTATAGAGAGTCTAGCAAATCTCATGAAAGATTTCAAATGACGTTATTTTTTCTTATTTTTAAAAGTTTCTATAGAACGCTTCCTTACGTCCGATTGATTAATCGTTAGGCAAAGTTTTGTTACTTTGGGTTGTTGTGACTGGAAGAACTGCTAAGAAATTCGAAATCATAGTGAAACTTCGTGCCGTCCATGCTGAGCATCATGAGTCATGAGTCGTTCCAAATGCAAGTCAGTAAAGTCTATGTAAAAAGGAGGTAATGAAAACGAGGCTTGGTACGCACTCGCGGCAAAATAGGCTGATCCTTGATGACGTCATTGTTTACATTCACGAAATTTTGAAACGCTGCATCTAGCTTTTAAAATGCAACGAAACACTCAAGATACGTTTCATTTTTTATTCTTAAAAAAGTCTCGACCTGTTTCCATATCATTTTTCAGGCTAGTAAGCTTTTTAAAATTGTGTAAAATCACTGGGGCAAAACCCTCATTAGCTCACATGTTTCCTCTGGACGTTGCACCCACGCGCTTAGAATTTAAAATATCAGCTTGAAATTTTCCAATTATTCAGGAATTAGTGTTTCATTTACAGTCCTCTAGTGATATTCAGAACTCATCATTTTATAGCTCCCTCGAAACGGTCTGATTCTGAACGTTGCTTAATGAGCTCAAATTTTAACAAAAGATCCTCCTATAGCGGCGTTACTGTCCTGATGAGTTGCAGAAAAACTTGGTTTGATATTTTTCATCGTTTTAAACTTTTCGACTCTGGGTATCTACTTGCGGCATAACATACAAGCTTTCGACCACGAATGTGGGCCTCCTTTGGTGGTAACCTCTAGCTGTTTGAATGCGAAGTTTCTAAGCTAATAGTGATTGAAGTTAGGAGATCGAGGGGTTAACTCGCACCCACAGGTCCCCACTTCCCCAATCTGCCTCCCAGCCGGCCGCTGAATCAGATTTTTCCAAACAGACAAACAGCCCACTCGTTCCCTGGGGCGTTTGCCTCCGGTTCATGCCGAAATCACATGAATGTTTTGCATTTTTTTTAGCCAATTTCGTTGCCTCTTCTCCCGCATAAGGCGTCTTGTTTGTAGAATGGTACGGAAAATTCCCGAGAACTTCCCGACGATATCCGACCGGTATACGAATTTTAGGCGCGCGGTCGCTTGGTATTTGAAAACGAACAAAATGGCGGCGAGTACTAAATCGCCTTTGGCTCCTCGGCCTGTTAGCGTCCCTTTACTCAGTAGATCGCTCTGCTACGACTATTCTTCAACCAAAAATGGCGACTCTAGATCAAGAACTCCTCAGGTATGGAAAATATCGGTCTAATACGCAGATTTAGTGATATTTTCTGCGATTTTTGGATCGCGAGAAATGTCAAAATCTCGCGAAGGCCGTTAGTTTCGGTCATGATTCGGAGTTTGAAAAAACATTTTCGCTCCATTTGCAGATTTAAATGCTATTTCATAGCGAAAATGGGCTTTCCTGCTGTTTATGTCAAAGTACCTTCCGTTGTCTATGTTAAGTATATTTCTGAACGCTGTGAAAATTTCAGCTAAGTCGATGTAAACATTAAAACAAAACCGATTGTAGTGCTTCTGAATTATAGACCCTTTTGACAATTAAAATCAAATTACGGACTGCCGGTTCGTATGCCAAAGAAAACTTAGAATTCTGCAGTACTATTTCGCCAATTTATTAATGCTTTGGTTCCAAAAATACCGCAAATTTACATGCGATTTTGTTTTTTTGACCACTATACAAAATGTAGTAAAATCTTTTAATAATTTAAGACTACGAATTTAGTTTGAGCTAGAAGGAGCTTTCCAGATTGCATTTAAATACGAGAACAGCTCTGAACAAGTCAAGGATTATATATTTGTAAGTGAACATTCAACTTTACTTGTAAGTATAATGTTGCAGAGCTTTTTTTTTGCTCAAACATATAAGCTTGTAGCTGTTATGTCCGCAGTCCTTGATGATCTTTGAGAAATGTAAGTCAACATATTGTCATCTTGATCCATTGAAAGAACTAGTCCAAGAACAACTTGCTGCACTTATTTATTATTCCTGTTTTAATTTTGTCTCTTGATAAACTCACAAATCTTGGTTTGATGCTTGAAATAGCAAGGGAAATGTAAATATTAAAACTTGTTTATTAAAATCTTATCTGTTGTTTTGAGCAGTGATGAAATTCTGTTTCCAGAGCTCTGCTTGTCAATTTAACTTCTTTGTTCCCTGCAAATATTAAATGTTGATTCACTTGCTTTCAATTCCAGAGTGCTAAACATCTAAACAAGTCCCTAAGAGGAAGTCTTCTGCAAGACTTAGGATCTTTGGCAGCACAGGGTACCCATCACCTTTAGACAGAATACGAGGTCGATGTGAGAGAGGCAAGGAGTTGGGGCTGAGCTTTAGGCTACAAGATTCTCTGGATCTCAACGCCACTTTTCCTAAGATGCATAAAGCAAAGGGGACAAAAGGGGAGGTGGAAATGGACACATGTAATAGATCAGCACTGCATCAAATTGCAGGTGAGTACATGCTGTAGGGCCCAAAATTGCAACCATATGGTTGTCAATGGCAACCAGATTTGGGGGCTTGGTGACCAAAATTTTAGAGCTAGTCACCAAAGGGTGTCCCATCTTTCTAAGTTCAGCTGAGATTGCTTTTTGGGCACTAATTCTTTCATTGGTTGCCAGTTGCATCTTCCGAAAAACATTATGTTGGGCCCTGCATTGACTGTTGTGGTCAGATACACGAATTTTAGGCATTCAGTTGCTTGGTATTTGAAAACGAACAAAATGGCAGTGAGACCCTAAATCGCCTTTGACTCCTCGGCCTATTAGCATCCCTTTATTCAGTAGAGTCGCTTTACTTAGAACATTAATTGACCTTGAGTTGACAGATATTGCTTCCATATTGTTGACAACCAAGTACAGCAGTGCAAGCATCAAACATTGTAGACAGTGTTATTTAGATGGTCTCAACCATTGCATTAAAAACCATAAAACAAACAAAAAAGGCAAATTTCTCAGTTAAAATTTCATTAAAATTTAGTCCCTGGGTCCTGTACCAGTCTTCTTTGATGGGAGTGGCTGGCTGTTTTGGAAGCTTGCTCCACATAATTTGAGAAATTTTGGAACAAACAGCATAATTTACTATTATTTCTGGCTTAATTCTTATCATTCATTATTCATCAATTAAAACGTTTTTGAAACCCCTAGCACATATACAAAAGTGCTTAAAGTACTAATCATTCCATTTTATTTGCTGATAAAAAGCTTAATATCCTCATTTATAATGTTATCATATGTTTCTTTAGTCCCAAAGAAAGCTTTTTTGCTTTTCTAGGAGATTCATTGCATAGCTTCAGCTTCTCTCCTGGACACTGCCGTGGTTCATTCCTCCCAAGTAATGCTAACCCTTCCATGTTGGGAGCATCTTGGTCATTCTATAACTTTGTGGGTGGGGCAGCAACTGGCAATGTGTTCCCAACAACAGTCAGGAATCCTGTGAGTAGTAAACGTGGTTATGATCGTTTGACATTATTAATGATGATTCTGGTCATCAAATGATAATTTGGATACAATGTGCAATTCCAAAAAATAACATACCCCCCATGGAGGGAATGCACTTAAAGACCCTCTACACTCACTCCTCTGGAATTTCCAAAGAAAAATACAGTATTTGTATGGAAAATAACAGGTAATTTGACCCTCCACCCCTGTGCACCCCTCTCGAATTTCCAATTCCCTCCATGGTGGAGGTAGGGAAGTAGGGAATGCACTTAAAGACTCCCCCACACCCACCCCTCTGGAATTTACAAAGAAAAATACAGTATTTGTATGGAAAATAACAGGTTATGGAATTCTTCTGGAATTGCAGAATGTCTGTCCAATCTTGATCATGGTCAAGGTTTCATACCCATCAGCTTTTTAATTACAACTATGCCATCCAGTTCAGTTTGGAGCAGTGTAGTTTTGTGGATTTAAGTTTTTGTTTTTGTTTTAACAGTTGTGTTTCTCAAAAAGCATGTTTGTCAAGTTATGCAAGTTCATAATGTTATCAGGAATGTCAAAACAGAGCTTAAAAATCATGAGCTTGACAACATACTTTTAAGACACCTGCAAATATGACAATTTGTTGATGGCTATGAACATGCTGGAATATCAGAGATATTCTTTAAAAGGCCCATCATCAAGCGAGAGCCTGTGCAGTCTATCAGCCAATCAGAGCACTAAAAAAACAATGGATCAAAATGAAAATAAAAGAAAACAGGATGCAAAAGTTTCCCGTTGATGATGGGCCAGTAAGTGTTAAAAAACCCAGAATATATAACCTAGTGGCTGACCTTCCATTGACACTGAAACTGCTTATGTTGATTTTCCTTTAACTGTAATCATCATACAGAATAAGGCCATAGTGACTATCAATGCCAGGACGTCTGAGATTCTCATGGCAAATGACATGGCTGTCAGGTTATTTAGTTATCCACGAGAAGAGCTGATCGGCAAGAAAATGTCTTCCCTGTTTACTGACAATCATCGAGAGAAGCAGGCTGCCCTGGTAGAGCAGCATATTGAAGGGAGTGGAGCAGTGGTAATGGTCTCTGGCAAAGTGGTGAGTTATCATGATCATTATCCTCAAAGTGTTTGCTAAGAAGGACTGCAGGCTTGGCTGAGGAATTGACAAACCATGCCTTGTCCAGAGACCTGACCAGGGTGAACTTCCTTGAATGTGTCTGGGTTAACTGTCTGCCCATTAGAGCACAGCTGTTGGCAATAAGATCTTACAGGATCCTGATCTAGATCTGTTTAGGTTCCAACAACAGCAGCTTCTGTTTACAAAATCTTTAACAAGATAAAATATGATTAGAGGAACTGGCTCCCTGGAATAACTAACAAAAGTTAAATGGAACATGGAGTCAGGTTCCTATAAAATCTGACCTATAGCTTGCCCACAGGCTGTTTAGGATCCAATACCTTTTTCAAGGAACATTATTTGATCCTGTCTAATCAGAACACAAAATTTATTACCATGCCCTGTAGGAAAAATAGTTTTGAGCAATATTTTAAGCAATACACATGAGTCAGCTATGATGTTATTTTTTTTAAGATGGAAGCAGTAGATGGCTGTGGCATAGTTTTCCCTTTGTCCATGTGGATGAAGAAACTGACTTTTGAGGATGAGCCAAGATGCATTGCCATCATGGAACCAGTGGAGAGGAAGACAGCGCTAGTGTTGTTTGATACACAGGTGAGTAAAAAAGACAGAGCTTTCACGTAGGACAAGGTCTTGTTTTGAATAAGTGGAGGGGGCAGGGTTCGTACGCGTCCTGGAATATCCTGGATTTCCATTTCCTTCCTGGAAAGTCCTTGAAAGTCCTGGAATTTTAAGGAAAATCCTGGAAAAATGTTTCAACTCAAATGTGGTTGAATCAGTCAGTTTCGCGAATCTGATTTTGGGCTGCAAATTATGACGTCCTCCAGACTTTTTTTTTGGGGGGGGGAGGGGGCATTTCTACCCAATAAAAACTCCTAATAATTTTCACTCTCCTAATAATTTTTATCACCACTAAAACACAGATTTGAAAACCAAAAGCCAATAACATGGTGAAATCTTCAATAAATTCCAAATAAGGTTCATATAGAGTGGATATAGATGAAATCAATAAACGTAAAGTCCAAAAAAGGCTGTATAGAGTGGAAAATTTTCTCCAAAGTAATAAAAGTACATGTACGATTATTCTGGACTTCATAGTATTTATTATTTTTAACTGAAAAACAAAAACGAAAATGAAAAAAACTCTCATCATTTCCATTCAGGCTGCTATATGTAGCTGCTGTCTCTTTATTCATTTTATGAGTCTCATGTACATTTTATTATGTACTTTGTAGGGTACAATCATTGATTGTGATGACCAACTAGCCTATCTCCATGGATTTGCCAAGGCTGCAGATCTGAGAGGCAAAAGCATCAAGTCCCTTATCCCTGCTTTGGAAATTCCCTCAGGCACCATCTTGGAACGGGTAGGTTGCAACTGAACATGTTCTTGACTTGAATAAATTCTAGTCTGTAAAGAGAAAAATTACTTCTGACAATGGCAACCAGGATTGGACATATGTCCATTAAACCTTTTTTCTTGGTTGTTTCTACTGGAAAATTGGCCGGACATATCTAAAGGCGATTTTGATCGAACAATGACCTATGAACGGCAGTAATTTCCAGCTCTGAGGAGATTTCACCTTTTAGAATGATTTTAGAAAAAATTTGCCACAATCAGGGCTTCTGATATTTTGCGCGGTCGCGGACCGGCAAAATGCGGTTAAATCCGCAAAATTTGCCAAAACATGCGAAATACAAGACAAAATTGAGTGACGAATGGACACAACATACTTGAAATGCATTCCTTTGATTTCAGCATATGAAGAAGCAGAGAGCCACAGGTCGCACTAAAGATGGCTGTAATTTCCCTATGACGATGGTTATAAAGGCAAAGACAAGTCACGAGCTCAAGAAAGCGGGATGGAATATTCCTGATGGGACGATAGCTTACAAGGGTTTGATGTGGGTTTTCGCCAACATCAGTGGCTTGATTAGCTTCACTCCCAATGGAGTCATACAGACGTGCAATAATAACTTCTCACTTTTACTGTTTGGCTATCATGAGAGCGAACTGGTTGGCAAGGTGAGTTAGGAATGGACTATCCCAGCTCTAAGCGTGCATGCTCTTCTTTATTCAGAAATGCCCAAGCCATGTCCAGCAACTACCAGAATGCAGCGCGCGTTTTTTTAACAGTTTGTTCAACAAATGTCCCACATCTACCGACATGCAGCGCGCGTGCGCGTTATAGCTGGAATCGTCCATTGTAGACTGTAAAATAAATCCATTTCATTTCATATACCAACCAACAAGCAAACAAAACAAACAAACAAACAAACAACAGACAAACAAGCAAGTAAATAAACAAGTAAACAGGCAAACAAACAAACAAAAAACAAACAAGTAATCAAAAAAAAAAGCTAACAAACAAAAATAGCGAGCAAACAAACTGTCAGTCAGCCTGGAATAACAGGTGTAATTATTACGTTCTTGCCACTTCCAGCATATAACCTCCCTCCTGCCAGACTTCTATGACGACATGGACCTGATAGACGATAGTAGCATGCCTCTACCACCTTTCGACTGCGACGATGATGATGACATTATCCACGTGGACGCTATGGAACCCAGGCTCCACTCGGCTGACAATAAGGCAAATGACGTCACTCAGAAGGGATCGGCCTCAGGTGTGTGCTACTGCGCAAGCGTCGTATGCCGATCTCGTACTCAGAGCCCGTCATCTTTCGGCCAGCGGCAAGATTCAGGGCTCTGGGGGAATCGATTTTTTTAAAACTCAGATTCTGGGTTTCCGGTTTGAACGTTGTCTGAAAGTTCGTTACGTTCTTGACCTACCACGCATGCTCACAAATCGGATTCCCCCAGTGTCCGGTAAGTACTTCATATATGATATTATATATTGTACCGGATGCATCATATAATTATATATGTAGTACCTACCCAGAGCCCCGAATCTTGCCGCTGGCCAAAAGATGACGGGCTCTGGATACGAGATAGGAAGAGCGCGACCTGATTACTTGCTAGTGGTATCGCTAGTGGTAACGGTATTAGCGCCACGCTGGGCGCGCAGCATTGTATTTTTACGCGCCTGGGGCCCGTTTCTCAAAACGCCCGGTAATTAACGGGCCCGTAAAACTTATCGGGAGAGTTTCCGGGGAAGTTTATCGGGTACGAGCGAGCGTTTCTCAAAGCTCCCGGTAACCTCCCGATAGTTATCGGGGCCCCGGAATCAAATTTATAATTTCCGGATATTACAAATAACTTACCCCAAAAATCAATGAATTAACGAAAAACTCAGCAATTTGTCGACACTAGATTACAAAGTGTACCGCTAAGTTTGTATTTCCAGCGAAAAAAGTAAAGAAATCAGCTAAAATGTACGAAAACAAGAGCAATTTGTAGTGCAATTGTGCACTGAGATTGAACATTTGTTTACATTCTTGCAATCAACACGTCAAACTGATTGACAGCTAAGCTGTCCCGGTTTATCGGAATGGCGGGAAAAACAATCCCGGTAAGTTTACGGGAAACCTTGGAACTGCAAAGCGAGAACTTTTCGAGGCAAAACGAGACAGGCCGGAAAATGGTTAGTTTGAAGGAAAAAGAGGTAAGTTTTCGGTAATTTTAACTTGGCAGGGTCTAGTTGAATAACTAAGCTTTACCTAGAGTGAAAAATTTCAGGAAAACAAATCAATTTTCGACCTTATTTTGAGACTTCAAAATGCTTCCCGTTAACTAACGGGAGGTCAAGAGCTCCCGTAAAAAATCGGCCGATTTAACGGGAACTTTTACGATTTCGAAAATAACGGGAGTTTTGAGAAACAGTCAAAATATATCGGGAGGTGTTAACGGGTAGGTTTACGGGTCCGATAAGTTACCGGGCGTTTTGAGAAACGGGCCCCTGGTACGATATTTTTGCGCAAATGGCGCAGGGCGCGTGATCATCCAAACTTAATTAAAACTTGACTTGGGGTAAGCTCTGAGTTCACTAAGTTATGTATCCAACGGGGTAACGTTTAGTTTCCAACGGTTAAAGAGCATCTGTCCGATGGGTGTGACAACGATATGGTCTATTTGACTTTGTGTTGTATATCTAATACGGTAAGAAACTTTCAAAATAACACCATTAATTTGCTGTTCTATGACCGCATATCACTAAACCAGTCTTAGACCAAATCATCATCATCAGTTTTTCCCATCTGGCACGGGATCGGCCCTAGGGCGCGGCTGCTTGGAGAGCGGTGGAAATCTAATCTCCAACATCCAATCGAAGTCTTCCTGTATCATCATCAAAGGATGAATTGAATTTCCATGAGATGTAGACGGATTGAGCGCACTGCTTTTACCGTTTCCTCGCGTCACCGGACACAGGGTCTTCAAACCAAACATTTATTTGAAATTCAAATGGTTCATAATCTTATGCAAACAACAGAATCCTATTCAAATCGTTGACTATTTTCCGCTTGTTTGTAGCTTGCTCCAACTTGCCCGACATATCGACACAAGCTGTTATGGGTGACAGCACTCTGCTGACGAAAAGCGACGCCATTCCAAGTGAGTTTCATCCGCTCAAAAAAAAAGTGACTCGGGCGCAACGTCAAAAGGGCAAACTTTTCCATTTTCAGAATTCTTTTTGCAATACCTTTTTCAATGTGTGTTTTTCAATGTGTGTTTTAGACCTGAGTGGCCTGGACCAGTCGGGAGGTTCTACGGGGACCTCCAACCTTGGACTTAGTAATTCAACATCGTCAGCTGCAAGCTACAACACCACTAAGAGCGTATCGCCAATACTATGGCATCCAGGTTAGTCACATTCATGCACGTGATTAAAGCGTGTAACTAGCCTCCAACGCATTGTTTTTAAAACGGTCTTCCTGTGGTGCGAGAGTTTCGGGACACCCGCGGGATGCATTCACCACAGGAAACCCGAGGCTAGGCGTTGGTAGAGAGTTCTGTTTTGCGACTGCGAGTTTTAATTTGTCGCAAATTAGTTCGGTCATGTTAATGGACGATTCCAGCTATAACGCGCGCGCTGCATGTCGGTAAATGTGGGAGATTTCTCGAACAAAATGTTAAAAAGGCCCGTGCTGCATTCTGGTAATTGTGGGACACGGCTTGGGCATTTTATATGATATTATGTCTTCTTTCAGATTCAATGCCATCAACCCAAACACAGCAACCCACTAATCTACACAAATCAGACAGCATGACAGTTCACCGGAGCAGCACCAGCACAACATCCGGGACTTCTTGTATTCCAATGACTGAAGACAGCGGGATTGGAGATGGCAGCTCGAGTGGTGGGAACCCTGTGGTGTACTCTGCCGTAGGAGGAGGGGAGAGAGTGTTACCGCTGGCTATGTCGAGCCCGCAAGACCAATCGACGAATGAGCAAATACAGGGGAGTCACACACCTTCAGGGTCTGCCTCGTCTCTTCCTTTAGGACTCGAGGGGCTTTTCCTTCAAGGTAAGGGAGGCCTTATGTTACCAGCGCATGGGCGTAGCCGGGGGGGGGGGGGGTCACTGGGGGCCGCGGCCCCCCTTTCTCGGGAGATTTTCCCATACATTTACTGTATTAGCTGGAGGAAATTTGAAAATTTTCGTCCCATGTTTTCACTATCCGCCCCCCCCCCCCCCCCCAACCAAAATTCCTGGCTAAGCCCCTGAAGCGATGCCCCATCGTAAAGAACATTACTATGGAAATCAGTAGAGGGGTAATACAACCGCTGCGAATCTGAACCACGTGATGTATTTTTTGTGTACCACGTGATGCAGGTACTGTAGAAACCAACATAGACTAACAGGCAAGAAATCGCAGCATTGGTGGGAATGGCCTTTAACAACAAGGCTACCTGCCTTGCTCGGCGTAACGGTATTACGAGCGAGGGAAGAGCCTCGGAATTGTCTGAAGGGCGAAATAATCTCATTGTTACGGTTACCAAATCTGCATCACGTGATACACAAAAAGTACACGTGGTACAGATTCGCAGCGGTTTTTCTTTATCCGGGTCTCAGGGGCTTATCCCTTTTGCCGAACAAAGGGTATAGAACTTGAGCGCTGATTTCGCGCGCGCTGGGCTACAATATGCAAATATCACCCTTTAAGTTTTTGTTTCATTTCTTTAGAATCCTTCGATTCGACGTCATCTTTCAAACGCGATTCCGATACCTCAACTGTCAACTCGTCACTCCAGAACAGTAACCATAGCAACTGTCCCGCTGTTATGATGACTCCGCCAAAGAATCCCTTCACCCCTGATTTACTAACGTCCACCCCGAACATAGTGACGTCAGCGCATGAAACCGAGGTCGAGGGACATCTGCAGCCGATCTGCGAAGGAAGTTTCTCGGGAAGGGGCCGTCATAAGGATGGGACACATTTAGGGGTCATATTTCAGGTAGGGTGTAACTAGCTGTATACCAGGCGCCCATCAAAAGGAGCTGCCATCACCATCAAAAGGAGCCGCGACGCTCTAACATCTGAGCTATGAAAGCGAAGCATCGTGGCTACAGCTTCATGGCTAAGGTCACAGTCATACGAAATCTGTTCTTTGCTAAACGCACAACGAATCTTTTGTCAAGTACTTCATTTTCTTGTTCCAGATTAAACGGATTGAGCTGAATGACGGACGCATGTTGTTCTGCGCGTGGATATCACGTGATCCGGAAGAAGAAGGAGAGGGCGGGCGATCAACCGCGGCGTACAGCCTCGCGGCTAGCTTTAGCAGTGTCTTGGGGAACTCGTTTGCCAATACTAGAGAGGTAAGTGTGTGGTTTGACGGGTGGGCGATCAACCGCGGCGTACAGCCTCGCGGCTAGCTTAGCAGTGTCTTGGGGAACTCGTTTGCCAATACTAGAGAGGTAAGGGTGTGGTTTGACGGGAGGGCGATCAACAGCGGCGTACAGCCTCGCGGCTAGCTTTAGCAGTATCTTGGGGAACTCGTTTGCCAATACTAGAGAGGTAAGGGTGTGGTTTGACAGGCGGGCGATCAACAGCGGCGTACAGTCTAGCAGCTAGCTTTAGCAGTGTCTTAGCACTTAGGGAACACGTGGGCTCCCCTTTTAGGCGGTGCCTAAAATCTATGTATTTCAATGCTAGTCCTTAGCTAGTCAGATCAAAGAGTCTATGACTGTAGTGCGCGGCTAATTTCTGTTTCTTTCGTATTGTTCTGCTCTCCAAAGATGACACGATTGTCGCTTAACTTAGTGATACATTGTTACAGCCGGGCGTTCTTGGCGGACGTCCTGTGGTCAGGTAGGAGATGTGATGTCAACGGAAAGCAACTCTACCCAGCGCTCACTCATCCACTCGGCTCATGAACTACCACAGGAAACCCACTCGCCTACCGCAGGGAACCCACTAAGAACGCCAAGATTGGCATTGATTGGCTGTATTGGCATTGTCTAGATTGAGTTCTCCGAGTGAACTAATATGGGTATATGTCCATTTTGTTGCTTCTTTCCCTCAGATCTCGCAGCTGTCTAGCGAACTAATGGCGGTAGCGGAAGAGGAGCCCTCCCCAGGGCGTGGCCAGTACGACGAGAAGTACATGACTCAACAGTCCATCGGTAAAGGCGCCTTCGGGTTCGTACGGCTCGCCTATAGGAGGTCGGACGGCGTTGAGGTGGTAGTCAAGTTCATCCGTAAAGCGAAGATTTTATCCGATTGCTGGATGGAAGGACCGATGGGGAAAGTCACGCTCGAGATTGCGTTACTCGCTAAACTCAAACATCCAAACATTGTCAAGGTAGGCTTTGAGCCACACTATATGGGTTGTACTTTTTTCTATAAGATAAATTTGTATTTTGTGCCACTTGGATAGATCAAATAATCCTCTTAGAGGAGTTGCCATACCCAGAAGATTTTAAAGATATATCAGTTTTTTGTCCCTAGATCTTCGGCTGTTTTCCCGTGTATAAAATGAACCTAAAACAACTCACAAGCTGCGTCACGAAAGCATCCTTTGTTTAGTAGAACAAAACATGATGAAAGAAGAGCTGAACACAAAGGTGTCCTCTGGGAATGGTTCGTACACGACGAAACACCCAGACCTTCTATTTACAAAATATTTTGTTTATTTCAACTGTATGAAAAAATATGTTGATCCTACCGACGAGCACAGCACATGATATTATTTCGCTTACATGCTTAGCTTCGAATGTTTAAAGGAAAAATAATTTTCCGCGTGAAGTCGCCCGATCCCCAAGCTCCTCGTGTTACCGAAGTCATTGGCAAGCAATGCGATAGTGCTTTTTGAAAGAATATAAAATAGCAGAAATAGCCTTATTGCTATTGTTGACATTTGTTTTTCCGGCAGATGCTTGACGCGTTCGAGAATGAGGAGTTTTTCCAAGTGGTCATGGAAAAACACGGCTCTGGCATGGATTTGTTTGAGTTCATCGATCGACAGCCAGCCATGGATGAGCCGCTCTGTGCTTACATATTTCGACAGGTGAATACAACTATTTAAGTAATGGTCCGTATAAGAACTAGGCAAGCCAACGGCAAAGCATGCTGGAATGCAATTAATTTCTATTGAAAATATAGGCAATTTCATTGGCTTAGACATGAAAATCAGTAAATTCACTATGCTAGAAAGACTTGTCTGAGGATTTTTAGGGAGACATAAGCACTTGTGGTACTCACAAACAGGATATGCAATTTGTAAAGACTTTGTATGTGGGGAACCTAGCGTAAAATGCTGATTCTCACTCCTTTGTTCTTCTTTAATCTGATTGGTCTAGAGACTTTTCGTTGCCATATGTTCTCAAAGCAAGTCGAAATCTATCACTTTTTCACTCTTATTGTGTTACTAGTCACGATAACTTACTGTGGTAAAAAAATAGGACATATCCTACGTGGGGAACCTTCAATGCCGTAGAACAATGGAGGTTTGCCTAGTTCTTGCATGGATGATTACTTAAATAGTTAAAACTACTACTACTGTGTTTGCTGTTGGTCGTACAATTTGAGAGCAGACAATCGTAGGCTGATTCTGATTAGGCGATATTTATTTCGAAACTCGCCTAACGGACAACGCGCGCGTTACCATGGAAACCCCGATTCCCAAATCATCCGGTTTCTGCCATCAGAGCTTCCCATTTATAGTAGGAACGAAAGAATCTTGGCACGAGAATGATGACTAGTTCTCTCAGTGTTCTTGCCTTTTGTCAGTAAGTGGGATCAACTGTTTTCCGTTCTTTTCTACTCACTGTTGTTTTATCCCATTCACAGCTTGTCTCCGCCATCTCTTTTCTACACAGCCAAAACATCCTGCATCGCGACGTCAAGGTAAGGCAAGAACGTCATAGGCCAGAGTGATCGATTTAGGATCGCCTAGGATTAGGTCCCTTATTTGTCGTTTTAATTTGTCGCAAAATAGTTCGGTCATGTTAATGGACGATTCCAGCTATAACGCGCGCGCTGCATGTCGGTAAATGTGGGAGATTTTTCAAACAAAATGTTAAAAAAGCGGGCGCTGCATTCTGGTAGTTGTGGGACACGACTTTGGCATTTTATATGATGGCTCTTGTCTCCGGTCTAGGTCCCTCTAGGTCCCTTATTTTGCAATCTTCACACGGCCCTGGAAATTCCTGGAATATTGAAGTCTTGGAGTTTTCAAAATATGCTAAAGGTCATTGAAAAATCCTGGAATTGATCAATTAAATTTCAAAGTTGATGTTGATCAGACGCGGAGGTAGGCAGTGTCAACGTACTCTACCGTAGAAGCTGAAAATCAGGTTATACCTCGCACAGCCTGAAGAAAATCCCCCTCGTTTTTCCATTTCAGGCCTACATTTTGACAACGATCATCTCATGCTAAAGCTAATTCGTACAAATATTCAACAAATATCCTATATTCTTAGGACGAGAACATTATTATGGACGAGAAGTTCAACATCAAGCTGATTGATTTCGGGTCAGCGGCGTACATGGAGGAAGGCAAGGTTTTCAACACGTTCTGTGGCACAATGGAGTACTGCTCGCCTGAAGTCCTCATGGGAAATAAGTACGTCAAGAATATTGGCTGACTGTATTTTTTTCAGCATCGAGGGTTGAATAGTCTCCTACGCAGCACGTGTTTTGTGTCGGTCACGCAACGCTTCCCTCCCCTCCCTTCCCTCCCAGGGGAGGGAAGCGTTGCGTGACCGACACAAAACACGTGCTGCGTAGGAGACTCGGGGTTGAAGATCTCTGGAAATTCCATGTTGTTGTGTCTTTCTGGAGCTTGGAAACTCCGAGGGATGGGGTCTGTTCGAAGCTTGGACTTTCCAGGGGGAGGGGTCTGGATTGAGCTTGGAAATTCCGTGCAATCTGTTTGCTTTGAGGTAAGACGTTCCAAGGGAAGGGGGTCTGGTTGGTTAGTGGAATTCCCAGGATAGGGGGGTCTTCCATTCGCCTATGTCACGCGCCGCCATTTTGTTTCTAGAATGACCCGGCAAAGTAGAAAAAAAACAATGGGCCAATCAACTTTTTGGTTCTTAAACAAATAAGAGTACTTTTTGGTAGCTTGGTCAACTTTTGTACCATAAATCCCAGCATCAGGCTTCGCTTTCCAACATGAACAAAACCCGCACGCTGCTTGGCCTCGTTTCCATGCTGAATAAATCGGCTGATTCAAGATGGCGCTTGTGTGACAAGGGTGAATTGTGTACTCTTGTCGTTGATAGTACGCAACCAGCGGTGTTCGAGACGAACGAGCTCTCATACGTAATATTGTTATGTTCATTAGGTATCGAGGGCCCGAACTAGAGTTGTGGTCCATGGGAGTCACGCTTTACACGCTCGTGTTTGGTGAAAATCCCTTCTATGATGTGGAGGAGACGATCCGCGCAGAGTTACACCCTACATTCCCTGTATCGCAAGGTGAGGAAACATATTACATGGAACACATGATCAATGCTTCCACATGGAACACATGATCAGTGCTTCCACTAAGCATGGAACACATGATCAGTGCTTCCACTAAGCATGGAACACATGCTTAGTGCTTGGTCATCTCACGCTTGTTTGAGTGTTTAATTATACCACGCGTTATGGATGACAATCGAACACATGTGGCGTCGAACACTTGATCTCGCCACGTGCAACAGAACAGTTGATCACACCACATGATTTTGATACTTGATCGCACCCCGCATAATGGAACTTGGTCATACCATGTGACTTAGTACATAACCATCTCACGTGACAAGGAACACTTGATCACACCATGTGACTTAGTACACAACCATACCACGTGACAAGGAACACTTGATCATACCATGTGACTTAGTACATAACCATCTGTGACTTGGTACATAACGTGACAAGGAACACTTGATCACACCATGTGACTTAGTACACAACCATACCACGTGAAAAGGAACACTTGAACATATCATGTAACGTACCACATAACCATCCCACTTGACAGAGAACACTTGTTCATACCATTTCTCTCATTCAGAATTGATGTTTGTGATCTGCTGGATCCTCCATCCCGATCCAAGATGGCGGGCGACAATCAAAGACTTGGAACAGAATGAATGGATAATGCAGCCCGTGCAGATTTGTAAATACGACTTCAACACTGTAATGGGTAAGAATGAATAGTGACCTAAATAGTTATTTATGGGTTAGAGAATTTTGTGAGCGTTTTTCTTTACGTGCTGGCAGCATAATGAATACTAATTTTTTCAACCACTGGACGTGGATGTGCTCGAAGCTACTGTGAAAACACTTCCTGACTTGCCCTAGACTGCCCCACACATGACTTAGAAAAACAGACCGCTTAGGATTGGTTTACACACGATCGCAAGCGCAGAACGCAAGCGCAAAGTGAGTGTAAATCACAACGACGCAAGTGCAAGCCTGAAATGAACATTACCACTGTATGCATTGCTACGCGACCTCAAAGTTCACTGTTGGATGGGCGATTGGCGATTTTTAGCCGTCAATCAAAACCAAAACGTTGGATTCGGCTACTTCAGTGGGCCGACATTGATTGCAAAATCAACTGAATTTATTGTAAGCTATCCTTGGCTTTCTGGCCTAGAATTATTAACTTTCTGGCTCAAGAAAATTTACATTACAATTCCTTTGCTGAGAATCGCCAATCGCAACCGTGAATTTTGAGGTCGCGTAGCAATGCATACAGTGGTAACTAGTTTGCTTTCGCTTGGGTTCGCTTGATTTACACTAGACGCAAGCACGTGCGCAAGGGAACGCAACGTCTTGATTTTCTTGCGCTTGCATCGACATTTGCGCTCTCATGTAAACCACACAAGGGACATTTATGAGTTTGATTTCCTTGCGCTTGCGTTCGTATGTAAACTAACCTTTACGGATGCTTTCGTCTTACCTTCTTATAGCAGAGGGGCCATGCCCGCAGTTTCCCGATCCACCTGCCGGCCAAGGCGAAATCCTGGAAGATGTCGAGGACGACGAGTTGTCCCAAGATGATGTTATTGACTACGATCAGGCTGACATGAAGCTTCTGCAGTCCACAATGCAACAGTACCTGCACACCGATGATGACAGCGATGGTGAGAAATAAGCACGGCGGAATGCTCCATAGTAACGCATGTGCACTGTTGACATGCCCCTGAAAGTCATGCACAGTGGAGTGCTCGGTGACGCACGCGCATCCTGTACTCGCTTATCGGCGGTGCAAAATGGCGTCAGAGTCGAGAAAGGGATTATAAAACGCATAAAACAATTGATATACTACTCCGCCATTCAAATTACGTGTTGAGGATGATGGGGACCATATCTAAATGAAAGCTGACACACATTAATATATTTCAACATTCAGCATTATAGAATACCCTACCATTCTCGAACCCAGAGTTCCCCGGCTCGTCTCCTCGCGGGGGAGGCTCTGGTGACCCGTTGACGCATGCGCGAGATTTGTTATAGAGCTTCCTGCGCATGCCCTAACGTTTACAATCATCCAATCAGTGAAGGCCCTCGAATGGTTGTCACCAGAGCCTCCCCGCGAGGTGAAGAGCCAGGAAGCTTTGGCTACAAGAATGGTACTCTTTAACAATTAGACCTCAAGGCCGAATGTGCTATGATGAATAGACCATGAGGCCGAAGGCCGAATGGTCTATTGATATCATAGCACATGAGGACGAGAGGTCTAATTGTTTTAGTATAAACCAACTAGTTGGTCGGTTTGGCAATGAATTCCATTATTTTATGTTGAAAAAATCATGTTTTCCTGCAAAGAAAGGTGGTGGTTTTGCCAGGCACGGTCTATCACTAATAGACCATTAGTAGCTCAGCCAATCAGAATGCAGGATTTGTAATAGACCATTAGTTGGTTTATACTAATCCGTTATAGCGAGTAATATAGTGTGGAGTGGAACGCACCAATTTTTAATTACATTTTTTAATAACAGAAACTAAAGTTATTGTTAAGAAAAGAATAATTAGATGTCTCAACCTCATTCTCTTACCCAGAGCTCCCCGGCTCGTCTCCTCGCGGGGGAGGCTCTGGTGACAGCCACTGACGCATGCGCGAGATTTGATTCAGAGCCGTTGAGAGCTAAGATCTTTCTGCGCATGCACCAACGTTCAAAACCAGCCAATCAGGAAAGGTCCTCAAATGGATGTCACCAGAGCCTCCCCTGCGAGGAGCGAGCCGGGGAGCTCTGGGTACGAGAATGTCTCAACCTCAACCCCTCATTCTTTTTATTGAAAATCAACACTTCCAACGAAACAACGTTTTTGTTCTGACATAATAGACCACTTTCGATATATTAAAATTTCCACTTGAATACGAGGGTCAAGGGAATAAACAAAATAGATATATTATTCATTTTTCGATGCCGATACGGTTTCTTTTGATTTATTCCCCTGAGCCTCGGACTCAAGTAAGAATAATAATATATCGAACTTGGTCTATTGTCTGGCGCCTTAGCAAAGGTTTGTTTAGAGAGCCCTATCTGCCTCGTACCCAAGCTTCCAAAGTGTAAAACATAATACAGAACTATCGCGCACTAAGGTTTCTGGGAAGGTTACGCATTGGCGCGAAGGACTAAGGAATCCTTCCTCCATGATGCCTTGCGCAATCCCCCATAACTCCATGATGCCTCGCGCCCCCACAACAATTCGTAACAGGCACGTTCGACCCGAGGAAGCCCAGAAGGGCCTGGGTACGAGGCAGGAGCTCCATCCAGCGTATATGATGTTGTTCTGAACCCTGCTATACTAAGGCAAAGACAACAATAGAGCAGATTTCGTATGACTGTGAAAAGTGCCGTGACACGGCGCGGTACTGTCGCGGTGGCGGTACCGAACTTAGTCGCGGCACGGTCGCGGAGCGGTACAACTTTGTCGCGGAACTTTTCACAGTCATACGAAATCTGCTCTATCGTCGAAGAAAGGTTGTAAATATTTTAATATATATATATATATAAATACATTTAAGAATGCATATTACTCATTCGTAAAGAAGGTTTAATAACATCCTGTATTCTCGAAAACGTACCCAATGTCAAAGAAATTATGATGTTCTTAAATGCTGTTTCGGATAAAACACCACGACCACATGCGAGTGGTGCCCGTATAGACCTCATTGCTTCAAATTCAGACCGCATCTACACTAGGCTCCGTTTACTCCAGACCGGTCCCAGAAGCGTACCGAATTCAGGATCATTTGATCTCGAAGACATTTTACAGTTGCAAATACTTTTCTGAATGCGCATCAAAACTTCGCGCTGTTATTCTTTTTAACTCCGGGTGAGAAAACTATATTTTTGCGAATTAATAGCAGTATTTTTTCATGTATCTTACATGCTATATGAAGAGAACGTGTGATATGTCAGGCCTAGCGCAAACGTCCAATTTCTTCAGTCGATTGTTTTCCTTTCTCATAGGATACCGCTTTGCATTATACCAGGGAAATCATTTCCCTGATTATACGTCATAGTCTTTACATTTTATAGTTACATAACCTTTCATTTGGCCGCGCATGCAAAACGGGACAGGAAGACATATTTCAGGCCATTTGCATTGAATTTTTTTTAGTAATGTCAGTAATATATCAAACACGAGACAGCGTGTTTCATCAAGATTTCCAAACAAAAACAGGAGATCCTGATAAAAGACACTGTCGAGTGCTTGATTTAACTTCTCAAACGAATTATTAAATGTCGAGAAAAAGAAGGAACAAAATCTTAAAAATCTATGCAAATTAAGATCGCGTATCCAAACCTCCTTCCCGCTTATGATTTTCTTTGTTTAAGGGAGGCTGTCACGATACGCGCATGCTCCAGGAGCGATCATTGATTCACGGCGTTTGTTTCTAGCTCTTGTGCCATATAGAGAGACCAAGAAAATCATGAACAACCGAGCCGTTTTGTTCTCTGACCAATCGCAAAAGGTACTCGAACCACAGGGAGAGAGTAATCAATTTGTTTTTCGCAAGGACCTGCCGTGTTACTCTCCGTGTGATTGGCCACATAACATTTCGTTGAGCGGCATTCAGATGAGTGTCGAAAGTAAATCAGACTTACGTTTTCTATGCGTTCCTATTGGTTGAGGTCTTGGGTCTTTGTTTAGACAGCCAATCAGAATGCGAAGAAAAACTAAACGGGGGTTAGTCTCACGACTAAACGCAAGTCGTACTTTTCTCGTCCCCTGATTGGTTGGTTGCTGAACTTGTTTCGTTTCTGATTGGCTATGTGTATTTGCCTCGTCCCCTGATTGGTTGGTTGTTGAATAAGTTTCATTTCTGATTGGGTAAATGTATTTACCTTGTCCCCTGATTGGTTGGTTGTTGAATGAGTTTCATTTCTGATTGGCTAAATGTATTTACCTTTTCGCCTGATTGGTTGGTTGTTGAATGGGTTTCGTTTCTGATTGGCTAAATGTATTTACCTAGTCCCCTGATTGGTTGGTTGTTGAATGAGTTTCATTTCTGATTGGGTAAATGTATTTACCTTGTCCCCTGATTGGTTGGTTGTTGAATGAGTTTCATTTCTGATTGGCTAAATGTATTTACCTTTTCGCCTGATGGTTGGTTGTTGAATGGGTTTCGTTTCTGATTGGCTAAATGTATTTACCTAGTCCCCTGATTGGTTGGTTGTTGAATGGGTTTTGTTTCTGATTGGTTGGTTGTTGAATGGGTTTGCTTCTGATTGGCTTAATGTATTTCCTTTGCGATTAGTTTTCAACATTCATCTGAAATCAGTTCTATTTTGTGTTCCAGATTTTCTCTGTCTCAATTGCATCTTCGGAGATCGAAAGATTTTCATTGTCACAGGGCCGACATTGGTGGCAAGGCGCCATTGGCGAAAAAAATTAGTTGCCAAAATGCAAAGATTTAGTTGTTACATAAACATGGATCTCAGCTGAACTGCGAAAGATGGGGTGCCATTTGGCAACTAGCTCTAAAAGTTTGGTCGCCAAGCCCCAAATTTAGTCGCCATTGGCAACCATATGGTCGCAATGTTGGGCCCTGAATTGAAATTGTAAATAGCATTTTAGACATATCTCATATGTTGTACAGACGGATGAGTAAAACATTGAATCATGGAATGTTGTATTGTTGATAATATTTGTATGTGTAGGAGATAGGCAGTTGGGGGGCATTTGCGTGCTTCGAAACCCTGCTTGGAAAATCTCACAATAAGTTCAGACTTCTCTTCTCGCAAAGTGAGACACAATCAAGAGCGAAGAAATGGTTGAAATTCAAACAACTCATTTACCATGAAAAGACTTTGTTAAAAGTATATTTTATTCTTCATGTTTTATTCTCATTTATTTGTCTTTCCCCTTTTAAATAAAGACTACAATCATTTTTCCTTCTGTACCTCTAATTACACTGGCATTTCTAAGTGGATAAAAGCACAGCCATCTCTGTTAGGAGTTTCTGAGAAATATGAACAACACTATAACTTATCTTGAGCGACACCATAACTAAAATCGCCTTCTGCTGCACCATAATGAACGATATAAGCCGGTAAAATGTGGTGCGAGTTGAAGATGACCAATTCCTTCCCGTCAGGGGAGGAGTGCGAGTCATGTCCCCTTGTAGGGGCTCCCCATGGATAAGTTTTGTGCAGCGGTAGACCTTTCCTGGTAGAACTTGACAGAGAAGGAGTTTGGAGGCACCCTTGATGTACTCCATGAATAGGAGGGGAACTCGCTGAAGTACACTCCACGACCGTACCAACCTGAAAATATAGACTGCATCACATGCATGCCTATTTTTACAGCTGTTTTAGGAAACACACGGCCCAGCGCATTTAAAACATTGAGTGGCTGTTTGACAGTTGGGTTTTTCTGTGTAGTCAGTTAAACCCATATGAGCAATTAGATCCTTGCCCAGTTTCGCCTAGTGCAGTGAACTGGCTTCCGTTGCGACATGTCCACAAGAGAAACAATTACAATATTCTTGCGTTTGGCTCGTCAACTTGGTCGCAGCTCAGAAACAAATATTTATCAAGTGATCTTGTGTATCAGTAGGGCCTCAATTGTTCATGGAACGCATTTGTTTGAAAACGCAGATGTAACGCATGCCGCACTTTCATTCCATTGTCTTAGCAACCATTTTTCACTACCTGTATCAGTTACATGCTCAAAATTTGACTCCCCGGGAACTCTAAACCCTGATTGACAGATGGAATGAATGTTGTCCTCCTTGGTTCCATGGAATCCCAGTAGAGGGTACTGGCTGTCCTCTCCACGGGACCTCTTGAGAGTTGACTTGGCCTTCTTGAACCTTCTTATCAATATAGGATTGACGACATAATCAACTTTGATGACACGGTATCTGTCCTTTACATCAACCAACCGATAGAACTGGGATTCTGTAAGAAAAGTTGACAAAGTTTGCCCTGAGACCCACGGATAATTATTATTCTTGGCTTATAATCCATCCTGGAGGAATGTAATAGTGTGGCAACAATGTTGATATCGTTGGTTGAACTTTGTAACAGAGTATTGCTTTTATATTGAACAACGACCTATTGGTGCCCCCCTTTAAAAGGTGTTCCCTTACACGGTTTGTACGTGATTTGTAACCATTCATATTTATTGAAGCACACTCATCTGAATGCATAGCTAAATAGCAAAGGCATTTTGGTAACAAGGGCAACAGATTAAAAAGAATCAAAAGGGAAGGGCAGAGGGGGCACTATTATATAAAACTTGTGGCACAGTATTTGGGGAGCATTTGAAGTCCTTGCACTTCTTTATAAAATCCAGACAGGAAGGGGGGTGGGGATCTGCCACTGAATGGGAAGGTGTGCTTTTTAGACCACTCACTAGATCGACTGGTTCTAGGTAATAACATGCAAGATACTGACCATATATGCATGTCAAACACACCTGCAAGTCTGAAGTGAATCTGTGCAGCAGAATCTGCCTTGTACTCTCTCTCAGCAAATAGTGTAAAGTAAACTAGATCATTATTCCTGAGAGCTTCTTGTTCACCGTCAAGTTTCTTTACTTTCTCCAACTGGTCTTGGACCCTTCTGAGTTCCTGGTTTTTCTTTTCTATGACTTTAAGGGTCTTATCCAGGTCATTCTTAAGCAGGTCCTTGAGTTCAAATGCACGGCGGATAAGTTCTTTACGTTCCTCTTCAGTGAGGATGGAATAGTATCTCAGGATGCTTGGGCCTCGGCTTAGCACTGTGTCATCCCTTGAAATGCTGTTGAGCATTAATAAGATAATTTCAAATTAATGTCATGTCATTCTACAAAATCCATAAGCCTCTGCTTTCCACTTAGGTACATGATAACATTCTATAGGGACATCCATATATGGTAGTGATAGGGTGGATGCTCTCTTGGGAGTATGTTTTCCAATTTCTGATCACATGGCATTCATTTGAATCTTTTTTTTAATGCTTTCTTATTCATATATCCATTGGTGTGTAGCAGATAAAGAGAGAATACTCATGGCAATGCCATGTGATACGAATTGGGAAAACATAACACCCAGCTGAATAGGACTATTGATCATAGTATCATAATTTGCATATAAATACAGCCAGCTGCTACAATTTGTAACACACCACAGGGTTCACAACGCCCTGGTTAGCCCTTTGGTTCTTGTAGTGTTTTCTTACTAATTGACAGTTTAAAAACATATCAAAATGTTTTTATTTTATATCTAGTTCACATTTTGCAGTCTGTTCCTGGTTATTTTGGCAAATGAAAAATTGCATGATTTTCTTCGTTGTTCATTCATTCGTAAAAACGGAAGTTCTATAGCACATTTATCAGCAGGGGGCTTGCAAATTGAATCATTTCATGTTTTTGTTAAAAGTGAATAAAAACGGAATAACAACTTACTTGGAGGCACTGAGCTTATTTTATCATCGTCTTGCACAAAATCATCATCAAATTCATCATCATCATATTCATCAACAGCCTGGGTCGGTTCGCATGGGGGAAACCCACTATCTGTCACGTCACACTCGTCACACTCATCTTGTTCTGTCACGCTATTATACGTTACAGAACTTGGTGTTCCCTCAGTTTTCTCTGCTAGTGGATGACTATATTCGGCAAAATGGATTAAACTTTTCTCCTCACAATCCACTCCATCTGGACACGAAGGCAGAGCGATGTCATTGCCATCTAAATCACTCTGGTGATTTTCGTAGCTGGTACCATTCTCGCTGTTTTCGGGATGCCAAAATTCCTCTTTATGCTGCAAACTTCGCCTAAAACACCTCGCTCCATATCGGCATATCTGTCTGTTATCTTTCAGTTCATCTGTCGAGTATTTTCACCTTCTGAGGTCACGATTTTCGGACGCTTCTCAAGAGGTTGGTATTCACAATCCGCCATCTCTTAGCACGTTTCTTGTTCCGTTTCGTTTCTTGTTTACTTATTTCCTGTCAGTTAGCACGTGCGAAGGACTGGGATCTAGGTTACAGCTGAGCGCGGGGCTCCTGTGGTTTCGGTTCTCAAATGTGCCTCCGCCAGCACTTTGATTTTCACTCTACTTTCTAAAGAAAACTCGCTCTTTTTGAACTCCAAACTAAGAAGGAATAGTTGGGAAATGTTCCTAACTCCACAAGGCATATTTCGAAGCCATAATTTTTTCTGTATCGGCCTAAATTTTTAGGAAAATGTCATGTTTCCAACGCCCTCCACGAGTCACTTGAACTCGAAAGATTTCGAGCATGTTTATGAGCCTGCTGAAGACTCGTTTCTGATGTTAGACGCTTTGGAAAAAGATGCAGAGTTCTTGAAAGATAGAAGGTAAAGTATTTATAAACCTTTATTTGAAAATTGGTCATAAAACCGATGGTATCTATTGCGTAAGATTGCTTGGGAGGGGGCCGAGGGGGGCGTCCAAAAACCGAAAATACACTGTTGCCAAAAATTGATTTCTTCTTTTCCTCAAAGCCTATGCTACTTAAAGGTCATATTGTATATTTGAACAGGCCTGAGATTTGTCTTGAAGTTGGAAGTGGTTCTGGAATTGTAATCACATTTTTAGCAAATATCCTTGGACAACATGCACTCTACATGTGAGTAGTAAAGACGTAAAGTAGTCTTCTTTTTCATTCCTCATTTCATCCATTCATATCACTCATTTATGTCACTGTGAGGTGGGTGTGGCATTGCATGGGTTTTCACAGCCCCCTTCCATGCCTTCCGATCCTTTGTTTGCCGCAAGGCTTGTCACCATCATGCCAGTGTCATGTTCCTTTATTTCCTATTTTTTGGCCAAATCCTCCTGTTTTTCCTATTTTTTCAACCCTTGAATTCCTATTTTTCTGAACCACTCTACTGCTTGACCCTGCATCATGGCTCTGGTGACCACCTAAAACCATGCCTTCCTTGGCCAACTCCTTCTCCCAGGGGGATACTCTGAGAGAAAAATGCTGGGGGAGTGGGGGGTGGGGGGGGGGGGGTGGTCTTCTACGGCCAGCTAAGGTTATGTTTTGATACCCAAAGTATTGTTCTTTTAATATGTAATCTAACTAAAACTAACAACTTCTTGCTGCTTGAATGTCATTCCAGAGCCACAGATATCAATTCTGAAGCAGCATCATGCACAAGAAAAACAGCCCAAGTCAATAGTTGCAATATTTCCTGTGTGGTTACTGATTTGGTATGTCTTAATAATAATAATGAGAATAATAGTAAATAGAGAATAATACATGGGTGCATAGGGATATGGACTTTATAGAGGAGGAACCAATAATCTGAAACTTATCAAACCGAACACTACTACACATGGCCTTCACTCTTTTCAATATCTTGCGGCAAAATCCTCAAACTCACTACACTGTACCTGATACTTTTATAGCTGAGGCATCTCTAGCCCTTTCAAGAAAAGACTCCACTCTCTTGTGACATAGTCTGTTTATAACAAGATAGTCTGTAGTAGTCTGTTATATAATATGTTTGAATTGTAATTTTAATTATTTAAGTATCTGTAATTTGTATGCAGAGATATTAGCTATTCAGCTATCAAATGTTCAAGGGTAAATAATTTTTTTTTCCTAGGGGCACGGTAATGAATTCTGCATTCTGATTGGTTCATAGAACACGTGCACAGGGGCAATATTTTCATATCTTTGACCTAGGTCATGGTAACCATTTTCGCGGGCTTGTTTTTGTCACAGTTTTTCCCTATACGGACCTCCCAGCCGGTAAATGACATATGTATGTATCTTGTGTTATAGGCCAGTACTCTGTGCCCTCGATTATTTGGAAAGGTAGATGTCCTTATTTTCAATCCTCCTTATGTTGTCACACCACCAGAAGAGGTAAGAGGAAACTATTCATTAATAATACAACCTACAAGCTGTTAATGTTTACCAAACTCATTCAAGTATCCCCAAAATATTATTCCTTCTAACACAGGTTGGCAGCTTTGGTATTGAGGCTACCTGGGCTGGAGGAAAAGAAGGAAGAGAGGTACTGTACATCAACTCAATCTCACAGGACTTGAAAGTACAAACCTGCCTACACTCCCGGAGTTCATAATAATAATAATAATAATAATGTCTTTATTGATCCAGAAGATAAAATTACATATCTTATGTTACATTTAAATTTAGATAAATAAGCTATTTACATAAGTATGAATATATGATATTATTAAAAAGGACATAAAATAAAATGTACACTATTTACAAAATATTATACTTAAAAATGATTCTATTGAAAAGGTATCCTTAAAACGATCCGTATTGATGGCGGGCATTGCAGGCGATTTCCTCCTTAAGTTGTAACTAATATTCTTAATAATTGGGATATAAGTTTTGAGGGGATGACTCACAATTCGTTTAGCCTTGTTATAAATACTCTTGTCTTGAGCCTTAAGTAGCTCCCCTATCTCTAAGTTCTTAGATATATACCTTCGTTTGAAACATCGATGTAAAACTGCTGGACCATAGTAAGGTCTGATTCAGAGGCCCCATACACAGATAATGCATATGTTATGTTAGGTAAAACTATAGATAAAAATAAATGATCAACCTCTGCTTGACTACAGCCCTCTTGCGCAGGCATCTAATGACGTATAAACATTTGTTAGCTTTACACAACTTTTCTTTGATATGAGTACTAAATTTGCAGTTGGGCTGGAATGTGAGACCTAAGATGGTAACTTCGCTAGTCTGTGGTATACCTAAAATACTATTGTAGCCTTCTACAGTGTGTCCTTTTTTACACATAATTAGTTCCTTACATTTTGTAGGATTCAATTTCATATTGTCTTGCTCCGCCCACATTACAAACTGATTTACTAATTCCGTCGAGTGATCAATATCATGATATACCGGAGCAATAATTGTGCAGTCATCGGCATATTTAAAACTAAGTGTCTCATTCCCTAATTTAATTTCCAAGTCGTAAGAAATATGTTGAACAGGTATGGTCCTGATACGCTACCCTGGGTCGTGCCTTTGTTTACTGCTTTCCAATTACAAAAAGAACTTCCATAAATAACCCTCTGTTTTCTATTTCGTAAGAAGCCTAACCACCAGTTTATAATATATGGATTGAGTGGTAAATTCTTTAGTTTTTCAGCAAGAAGTTGGTGACTCACCGAGTCAAACGCTTTACTAAAGTCCATTGCGAACATCCGAACTGCCTTACACTTAGGATCATCTAGAAACTTGCAGATCTTGTTCTGAATAAGCAATAAAGCATTAGTGCAGCTCCCCCCTTCCCTGTATGCAAATTGACTATCAGACAGCTGTTCTTCGACCGGCCCCTGGGCGTGGATCTTGTACACTGCTCTTTCCTGGGCTCTTGCAATAACAGGAGTTACGTTAATCCCACGGAAGTCCCCCCTCACCGCTGAAACATCAACCTTTGGCAATGGGTTAATATCTGTCCTTTTCCATGAACGAGGCCATTGGTGCGTTGCAAGAGACAAGTTCCAGAGTCTAGTAATAACTGGAGTAAATATTTCTGCATGTTCTTTCCACACCAATACGGAATAAGATCAGGGCCAGTCGCAGTTCTCTTTAGGTTACTCAATGCGTTCCAAACATAACGTTCACTAATTTCGGGGACTTGCACTTCAGGACTAATATCAAGTAACGCGGGCTCAACATAATCTGTGTCCATACACAGTTCACCAAAAAAGTCATTCAGATCTTCAGCGGTCTCTTTATCCAGTGAAACATTAGTAGTTCGCCGCCGTTGAGATATAGTGTCCACATTTTTCCACCACTTCCTACTCCCTGTCTTGGCAATGTTTTTTTGTTGCAATGTTTTTTGTTGCCAGGAGACTCTTGGTTTAAAATCAAATCTTCTTGAATCCTGTTTTTTTGCCATTAAATGCCCCAGTTAATGAGGTGCTTGAACATAACAAGAATAATAATTCATTACTACCGAAATAGGTAGAGCGTTTATCGGGCTCAACAAAAAGCGCTCGTCTCCAGACAAAAACGTTGGCGAGTCTGATTGCATTCCTTCGCACAAAATCAATCATGCGTTCAGTCGCTGCCACAGAAAATCGTTCAAATTTGGAAATAACACACTGATTTGTATTTCTTACCTCATAAAATTAGTAGAAAACACGAGCAGATGCCTTTTCTTGTGTTTTAAGTTGAAAATTTTCCAAATTAAAATATTTGAGTTGCACGCATCGCAGACCTCAGGAAAGGAATTCAAACTAAATCGTGAATGTTTTTGTCTGGAAACGAGTGTTTTTTCTCGAGCCTAATAAACGCTCTACCTGTTTTGGTAGTATGCATCCATGAAATACTGTCCACAATGTCGTTGGGATGTTGAGAGACTCTTCGTGATTATGCAAACTCTGAAGCAACTGTCAAATCATGTTTTCGCAGCTTCCTTCAATTGCGCAACAAACATCACTCAGAAGTTTTGCAAAAGCTCCTGGGTTGCTTCGCTGATGTTTGATTCAGGAAACGCTTTGAAAACACAATTAATTAGTCAGTGTAGAGTTAACAGAATTATGAAAACCACAGTAGTACCTGGCAACTAAAAAACATTGCCAAATACCACGAAGAAATGGTGACCATAAAATGACTTGGTGACCAAATGATTGACTGATTGAATTTTTGCCTTATAGGTGACAAATCGATTGCTTCCCCTTGTCCATCTCTGCTCTCTCCATCTGGTTGTTTCTACCTGGTGGTTTTGCCTGAGAATAAACCTGGTAGGTTGTACTCAGTTTTAGTGGATGATCTTGAAAAAACATGCCCATAGTGGTGAAGGGGCCAGGGGATTCACACCTCAGATTTCCTCAAATTGTTCCTTGTTTGCATTGATGACTAGCTGGCTACAAGTAAATGATAACTCTCTTTTGAAATTGCTTGAGCAGCAATCTTAGCTTATTGGAAAACTTTGTGTCAACTGGTTAGTAAACATGGTTAATTCTAAATTTATTTCAAAATGTTTGTCTTCAGATGAAATAAAAAGAACTCTGGAAGTAAATGGTGGCCTGCAATGTGAAATAGTTATGAAACGCAAGGCAGGAAGAGAAAGGCTATCAATCTTGAAATTTAGCCACCCCACGCCACCCCCTTGAGTGAGCTATGGTACATGTACAACTCCACATGAAACCCAAGAAAACATAAAAGATGCACAGGAAAGATTGTGGAATATCATGCCACAGGCTTCCCACAAGGGTTTTTTCTACCACAGAAGGACCACACATGTGAAGTTATGCCACAGGTTTCCCACAAGATGTCCTGGTCATGGTGAACCACAAGATGCCCACATTGCAAGACTACCCCTTGAAAGTTTCTACAAAATTGGTATGCTGTTCTCCTTTTCATATACACCCATTGTAAGGAGTAGAGGGGTTTCCCTCTTGGTACTCTTTTGCTTTACTGTATTTACTACAGTAAAGCATAGCGTGTCACAGGGATTTCCTCAATACATTCACGGCCTTGCTAGCAATAATTGTTGGTCCATACCCATCAACCCCAGAAGTTCTGAAATCTGGAGGAACCATCTTGTTTCCCCGAGTCTTAGCTGGAACCTTTCTGAATCCCTTCTAAAAATGTGATGGCACAGAATTTCGGTTGACTTTTTTGTGCCTGACTATGAATCGAAGAATGTGTTGATAAATCCTCACTTCAAGGTTGCAGAATGAGATGATAAAATGCAAGATTTCCCAATGACTCTCTTACGGATTTCTCATACTCAGTTACAAGAATTGCACGAGTGCCAAATTGATTTCTTTGAACACCATATTGTATCCATGGTAGGGGGATTTCCTCTTGGTACTCTATTGCTTGCTGTAAAATGCAAGAGTTCCCATTGACTCTCTAACAGATTTCTCATATTCGTTACAAGAATTCTTGGGTTTCATATGACGTCACATCCGCTTTTTAGAGCCTCATTAAAAATTCAGCTGGAGGTCAAACGTTCGTGCCTGCAGTGCTTTCCGAGATGGAAAACTGTAAAAATGTTATCTCCTCGCATTGTTTCTGGTTCTTCAAGTTGGGTAAACAGATAAACAGATGTCTTTAGATTGCCCAAAGCAGACAGCAAGGAAAACAAACACTGAAAACAATCGAAATGGTCCAAACGACTCCAGAAAAGCAGCCGAAAAGAACCACGGCCTCGAGAACTTGTTGTCGCCAAGTGAAAGTGATTCATGAAGATATGTATTTCAAATTTAGTTTAAATGAGTTTGGTAGCTACGGATGGATTAGGGAAGCATAAAGGATTTACACAAAAGCACCAGGACTATGGATGAATTGGTTTCTCATTTGATACACGCATAAATCATATGAAGTTCGCTTCAAACAATCCGAGCAGGTAGGCAAAATGAAAGTTTGTCAAAAATTTACAAGGAGTCCAAAACCCAGCAAAAGGCCTCCGGATTTACTTATTTACTTCTTTCAGGTCGACATGGACATCTCGAGTTTTTTACCTAGTCATGTGTATAAAATTTGTTTTTCATTGACTAAAATTTGGTCAAGTTTGTTTTTGTTTCACTTCAAAGTGAGTTTTGTCGCTGCGTTGAGCTGGCCGAAACACAACTTTGATAGAGTCAAAATTTAGGCGTTTAGTAAAAACATTGTTTAGAAACTACAGAAATGTGTCACCTACATGTAATAGCTTATTCAAAACTAAATCTTATTTATATGGAAGTTGTTTTGCAGTATGGGAAAACTGTTTTTAACCTGAGCCGGTCGATTTTCTGAGTTCAATTTGACAAAAAAAATAGCAACGAGTCACATGGAGTCAATCATTGACTAAAGTTTCTCAGGTCTTTCGCCCAGAAACAAAGAACATAAGGACCATATAAATGTTTCTCAACCCTATTACATGTCTATTTAACATTACAATTTTTTTTTCGAGCCAAATGAGTGAAAGCATCGAGCATTTGAAAAAACGCTGCCTAAATTATCAGCCAGTTTGTAAAGTTTTATTCATAAAATTAACACAGTTCAACGGTCTGAAAAAAGCAAACCCCGACTCTCCAATCGTTACAAATTTTGTATTTACACTAGGATTTAGTTTAAATACGAATCAGGTTCATTTATAGTTGTGGTTTTCTAGAAAATGTAGCTACTAAATTTGAAGTTTTGCTCGTGAACTTCAGAAAACTTCTTCATCTTGACCTCCAGCTGATTCAGACCGGAAGCAAAATTACGCGCAAAAGTCACGTGATTGAAACCCAAGAATTGCAAGAGTGCCACAAATAATTGTTGGAACACCACAGGGTACCCACGTCAGAAGTAGGGGTACTTCCCTCTTGGTACTTCACTGCTTTGCTGTATTTACCGCAGGAGAGCCTAGAGACGGCCACAGGGATTTCTTGGAACACCACAGGGTACCCACGTCAGAAGTAGGGGTACTTCCCTCTTGGTACTTCACCGCTTTGCTGTATTTACCGCAGGAGAGCCTAGAGGCAGCCACAGGGATTTCTTGGAACACCACAGGGTACCCACGTCAGAAGTAGGGGTACTTCCCTCTTGGTACTTCACCGCTTTGCTATATTTACCGCAGGAGAGCCTAGAGGCGGCCACAGGGATTTCTTGGAACACCACAGGGTACCCATGTCACAAGTAGGGGGATTTCCCTCTTGGTACTCTATCGCTCTCTTGTATTTACCACAGGAAAGCCTAGAGTGTCACAGGGATTTCCCTCATTACTTCATGGCCTTCCTAGCACATCCATTGTAATCATTTCCAAGAACAATTTGAAGCTACAATTACCACCAAAGTTCTGATCAACAAACGTCTGCAATACAAACTTTTCAAATCCTAGTTGTCGTGTTATGCCTCATGGAAGGTCGCAAATGATAGGAAGTGTGTAGCTCAGCTATATATGATCCAGGCATGGCACATGTATGTATCAGCTGTAATAACTCAAAGCACTGATGGGGAGACTTGAGACTGCAAGCAGATGTTGGGGATATAAGGTTTTTGTGCTTGTGCTACAAACGTTTGCTGTGCACGTGTAAACCACGATGATGAATTTTGAAAAAAGAGCAAAGAAAAAAAATGAGTTTCACATAATGTAGCCGAATATGTGCAGGACCTGCTTCCTATTTTTATTTGAAAAGGCTTATACTTCTGCTTTTAATGCTCTTTTGTAGCAACACGTGCGTTGGTGGTAATAACATGCCATCAAGCTTTAAAGTAGTAATAATGTGTTGGAGACAAGCTTTAAATGAAGAAGTAGACTGTGACCTTCATATCACTCCATGTAGCTTTATTGAAGAACTTATTGGGTGTAACATAAGCTCACGTAAAGTTAAGAACTAATGGGCAACTCCCGAAAATATATGTACAAAAACTAGTTGCCGGCCGTCCCGGGGTACATATATTTTCTCGAATTGCCCAATGTCAAAAACAATAATTTAGTCATGCGCGTCGAGCGGTGGCCACCCGAGCAAAGTTTCGTACAAGTTTTTCACTCTAGCCTGCATTTCTGTGAATTATTTCGTTTCCGGATTGTTGTAATTGAAAATGAAGAGACAGGGGAGATCAACTTTCCACGGTTCAACGCACACGACTGTAAAACTATTTTTTTTAGATCCTGATTCTGTTAAGACATTGTTTTTCTTAAGTCGCTTCATCTATCTCCTAGGACTCTACCAAAATGCAACTACATCTAGCATATATAACATCTTTCTTTCCAATGTTACGTCCTATGTTCATAAGTTCATAATATTATTAATAATAAATATTTGCTTTACAATGGAATCCATTATTTTAGAGAATCCTTGACAAACACATTTTCAGACCTGCAGTGTTTATATGGAACCCTTTCTATATCTTCACGTAGTACGCCATGGTTCCATGTAGTCCTGGATTCGCATAGATATCTACTTAACTTAACAGCCAAGTTAATCACTCTAAGTTCAAGTATCCTTTACGCAGACAGCCACGACCATATGTACACATAACTCAGGGTTTCAATAAGTTTTGGAAGTAGGAGTCTGGCTTTCTCGGTCCCATACGAAGGCTGTAAGGGGTACGGGTTTTTTTTCCCCTGGGAAATTTTGAAATTTCGATAGCAGAAAAGGCGTCTGAGGGCAAGATAATTGGCATATTCATGTATTCTACTGCTTTAAGTAATGGTCCGTATAAGAACTAGGCAAGCCAACGGCAAAGCATGCTGGAATGCAATTAATTTCTATTGAAAATATAGGCAATTTCATTGGCTTAGACATGAAAATCAGTAAAATCACTATGCTAGAAAAACTTGTCTGAGGATTTTTAGGGATATATAAGCACATGTGGTACTCACAAACAGGACATGCAATTTTAAAAGACTTTGTACGTGGGGAACCCAGCGTAAAATGCTGATTCTCACTCCTTTGTTCTTCTTTAATCTGATTGGTCTAGAGACTTTTTGTTGCCATATTTCTCAAAGCAAGTCGAAATCTATCAATTTTTAACTTTTATATTGAAGCGTTGGTCATCCTTTGTTTTTGTTGGGGGGCAGGCAGGTTTTCCCCGCATGTTGACACTGCCCCCTCTGCCCCTCCGCTAGCTACGGCCCTGGAAGTAATAATGAAGTGAAGTAGACGGTGGTTTACCGCCGGTAGCCGTCTTCTATTGAAACCCTTGTAACTGCTCCTAGTGGCCAAAAATCCCTTATGTCTATAACATCTATATAGCCGTGGACGCTGTCATATCTATTGTTAGTATAAACCAACTAATGGTCTATTACAATCCTGCATTCTAATTGGCTGCGCTACTAATGGTCTATTAGTGATAGACCGTACCTGGCAAAAGCACCACCTTTCTTTGATTTTTTCAACATAAAATAGTGGAATTCATTGCCAAAACCGACCAACTAGTTGGTTTATACTAAAACAATTAGACCTCTCGTCCTCATGTGCTATGATATCAATAGACCATTCGCCCTTCGGCCTCATGGTCTATTCATCATAGCACATTCGGCCTCGAGGTCTAATTGTTAACTAGACAGTCATGGTTAAAATAACTGGTCCAGGATTCACATCTATATCTAAACAGCCATGGCTGAAGCTATAGGGCCTAAATTGACGACATGGTATTCCGTGTATATTTAATTGACATGGTATCCAGTGTCATTATGAGCTTGTCTACATAATCCCATGCATATCTAGTGCTAGACAGTCATGGTTAATTATCACCTGGCCCAGGATTCACATCTATCTAGACAGCCGTGGCCGAATCAATAGGTCCTAGATTGACATGTATTTTGTGTCTTAGCGTGTCCACTCTCTCTTCCGCCTCCTGTCCACCTTTGACCAGTGCTGACAACGCGTGTTTGTAGTCGTACTGCATGATCATTGAAAACTAGAAAAAATGAATTAAAAAAACATGACTGTTAGCCTGCTCGCAGGCGAAGCGAAAGCAAACTCGCGTTTCTCGACCTAAAACTTCTCTCCAACGCCTGCGAGCATGTAGGCAGGTCACAATCACGTGATGCGAAGTTTGTAGTCAAAAGATAAAATTGCTTGACAGAAAAAAAAATCCCAGCAGAATTCTTACCTTGATATCTCCTGTCGGCTTGATTGGTTTGACTTTGATATAAAACCACAATTTATTAGCTTGTCTGTCGGCCACAACCCTAATGTAAGATAAAAACAAGGAAGAGTAAGGTTAAATGCCCGAACATTGCATTATAGCGATTCTTTTGTAACCCAAAGAAGAAAATAAGAGGATTTTTTGTTTACAGTTTTAGCTCATTAGCATAAGCAATGCGCTGTTCCATTTAATATCCGTGTTACCCTCTCGAGAAATCTGGCATTTCCACAGGGGTCTATGTTTATGACCCTGGAATTTCCACAGGGCCTTTCTTTTCCCCCAGAATTTGCACAAGGTATTCATGTAAACCTTTGAAATTTCAACAGGGCAGATGAGAGTTTGGAATTTCCTCTGGGGTTGTTTCAAATTTCGCAGGCGTTGTGCAGGGGCCTGGAACTTTCACAGGGGTACAGCAATTTTTGTGGAAAACTTGGAGATCCTCGACAGTGGAAGTACGGCCATTGTTTTCGAAAATCCCAACAATACCGTGGGTCATCGTTGAACATCTCAGCTGTGACGTCAGCATCATCAAATTCAGCGGCTTCGTCTCGTGCTGCAAGAACTAGCGGAAGGTTGGCAGGACAACCTGAAAGTCAGATTACATCATTTAGCGGTAGTTTATAGAGCGTGGTGCAGTTGATTTAAAAAAAAAAAACGTTCATGCATATCATCCCTGAGATGAACAAACTTTGATAAGCAGCAGCAACACCATCGGTAGCAACAACATCAGCAGCAGCAACATCAGCATTATCAGCAAGAACAACCAACATCGGCAGCAACCATCATCGGCAACATCAGCAGCAACAACACCATCATCGACAGCAACATCAGTATCAACACCACCATCATTATCAGCAGCATCAGCAGCAACAACACCATCGGCAACAACACCACCATCAGCAGCAACATCACCATCAGCAGAAACATTATTATCAGCAACAACACCATCAGCAGCAACACCATCATTATCAGCAGCAACAACACCATCAACAGCAACATCATCATCATCGGCAGCAACACCATCATCATCAGCAACAACAACACCATCGTCAGCAACATCACCATCATCGGCAGCAACACCATTATCAGCAGCAACATCACCATCATCGGCAGCAACACCGTCAAGGCCGTAACCTACCTCAGCAGTGGGTATAAATGCCTTGCTGTCACACCTATTATCTACCCTCCTCTCCGTCTTCCTGTCAAAGATCCCCAGCCGAGTATCCTTACTCTTCCCTTTATCCTCTTTCTCTTTGTCTCCTTTCTCCGGGGACACCTTCTCGACTGGCTCTGGGTTTTTCTCATCCTTGATTTTATTATTTATTTCCTTGTCTTTATCTTTTTCTTTAATTTCCTCCGTCTTTGTGCCTAGGAGAAAACGAGTCGGTGCTTGTCAACATTTTGCTGACTTTAATTAAATCTGACTGCGATATTATAGATCTAACTCTAGCTCACTAACTATTGCTACACACGTATAATCAAACTGCGGTGACCCAGAACACTCAACAGCATTTGCACTTGCAGGCAATAACTATGCGAGTGACATCGCATTCTGTCCGATGACAACATAAGGATTTTTGCCGAAACGTCGAGGCGCTTTCTCATAAATTTCCAGGGTGACACGGTTGTTTCAACAAAATGTTATAAAATAAGATGTGTAACATACTCAAACAACCCCAAATCCCAGACTAAACTTAAATTTAGTGTAAGAAAGAAAATGTTCATTAATTAATAACTTACACTATCAAATTTACGAGTTTGAAACCTGTTTAACCTGGTAAGAAATCAAAAAGGTCGATCTATTTCCCTCCGCTTGCAGTTTAAATACGATTTTTTTCCAATTTGTACTTATTCTAGCAGTTAAAAGATTATTTAACAAACCTAAACGGTTATTTTGCTATTTTTTCTTGTCAATTGGACTGCATTCAAGCTCACCAAATTAACCCTTAAATTGTGTCACGACCTTTTCATGTTTTATTTCGTACCTTCTTGTTTATTTTTCTCATTCTCTGTCTGTTCCAGGATGTTCTCTTTGACATTATCGTCCTCATTTGTCTGTTTTTCTTCGTCATCTTGCTCGTAAGGAAGTAGAGTGACTTTCACAATGTTTTCCACTGGGTTGGTCATGGATAGCGTCACTGGGCATTCCTGGATAGAGAAGCATAGTCAGAGATAGTTTAGCGAAACGTCTCAGAAAAAGAGACACTCATTGTAATTGGCTGTGGCAATGGCTTTGTTTGTAATCATGTACCAAATGGGGGGGGGGGGGGGGGGGGAGAGAGGGGGGATGGGCATATGTACCGGGGGAGGGAGGGTGAATAGGTTGATGTAACAAGGGAGGAGAGGGTAATAGTTGGTAATAGTTACAGCTTGGAGCGAACTTCATGGAGTTCACATTGTCCGAGGGCAATGACTAAGAAGCGAAGAATAACAAATAGCTTCAAAATTAGTGTCACTGTAAATGATTATAGAGTGGGAATTTCTGGTGGGGTCCACTTTTTCCAACATGTTTCTCCTGCATTTCTTTCTTGGGAATTCACCAAACTGGTTGTTGGAAATCTATAAATTTTCAGAAGTGTTTGGGAATTGCATGCAACCATGAATGTTGGACATCTGCCTGCCATCACTACCTAGTGCACCGACTAACCTTGTCACATTCCAATGAACCAATATTTGCAATCCTATCCGTGGTACGTAATGCCTACATAAAGACAAATAAATTGAATATCAAAGCGTGTAGTACCTACTTTTAACACTAAATTTAGCTGCCACTTGTAATTCTATCAAAAATTAAGAATGTTTTGGCGATTTGGCTCAAACACAATAATAGACTTCACATTAATTTGTCATTATAAACTGCAAACTGCAATTAAATTTTGTGAAAATTGCAAAACTTAAGTCTCACGAAGGTAAAAGTAATTGTTGTATTTGAGAAATGCGAGCTACTTACACAGCCCCGAGTTGTATCTTGAACTTGATGGAAGATGGATTGAACTCCGGTTTGCTCAAATTATGCTCACATTCCTGTGAGGAAGAACAATAAATAAGCATTATCCATCTTCAAATTGAAAGTTACAGTCTAGGATTCCTCGGGACACAGGGCGTCGCGGAATTGTTAGAATTGTTACCCATGTATCTAACTGCTTTTATCTATTTTGTCGCGATAGTCAATTGTCGCTAAATGGCTTTCCAGGTTGAGTCACAAGCCTAGTCCCGAGATGGCTTCCAAAAACAAAAGGCCTGGTTAAGCCCCTTGGCTCGTTTACGATCCCCCAACTCCTTGGGTCTCCCGGGATGCAGTTTACGTAGAGCAGATAAAAAGGTTGCCTCAGCCTGAATTTGGATGGCTGGGATTTCAATAAATTACACTACATGCCCTTATCCATCTATCTATTTTGGCATCTTGCCGTGAGACGACGAAGGACTTTATGAAAGTCTATATGTTTGGCTGCATTAAAAATTATAATTCCAAAGATCCTTCACTTACCCTGCATCTCTGAGATCTCTTGCAAGAAGGTGCTTGTGTCTTGGATACAACTCGCTGAAATGAGGAACAATTAAAAATGCCTATGAGCTAAAATTAGTCTACTTGCTTGAGAAACGAGTACAAATGCAACTTTACTCGCACTTTTAACCTGTGTGTATGAATGGCAAACGTCTACAACAACATGTAACTATTAAAAGAATATCTATCATTGCCAACCTTTCAGCCAACTTTGTATTAGTATATATAATAGGACTCCATGCTGTCCAATTAAGAAAAAATTGGATGATTCAGAGGAACTCCAAAATTGGACGAGGCCGCAGGCCGAGTCCAATTTGGAGTTCCGAGGAATCATCCATTTTTTTCTTAATTGGACAAGCATGGAGTCCTGTTATTTATTAATTATATAACATCCATGTTCAAACCCAAACTGTCCAATTTTAGCGCGAACTGTCCAATTAGAGCGCGCGCGATCCAATTAAAAAATAATTGGACGATTCAAGAAAAATCGATCTGCCGGCACAATGGGATTTCGAGCTGGCTATATAATTATCGGCATTATTTGCTGCGTGATTAGTGACACTGTACCTGATATCTCCAGGTTGAAAGTCTGGATTGGCAAGTCTCTGACTCACATGAGGAGCTATAAAATGTAAACGAGTGTAAGAAAGTAGTACAACGTTCCTCTATCAGTCGAACCCTCTATTTAAGGTTATTCCCCTGTTTTGCACGGCGCACGCTGTTCTGCGCATAGACGCGCGATCAATTCGTTCGAAAATGACGCAATCGAGCGCGCGCGCGCAAGCTAAATATCCCCAATTGAGCGAGAAACACCAAGAAAAAGTCGCTTTTTGGGATATTGCGCGAAAACAAGATTGGGCAACCCCATTTTTTATTTTACCATATTGATAAGACTATCATTCCCCTGTTATAAAAAAAGTTTAAAGAAATTTCCACGACAAGTTTTGAGCTATCGTCATAAAAAGCCCCAAAATGAGACACCAAAGACTCAAATTATCACGAGCGGTGGGCAAATTTTTGCACATTTTCAAGAGCAGCGTCAACACACATAGAAAATGAAACATTCCAATGTTCGTCCTAGGTAGTGAAGCATCCAATAGTTCTGTTCAAACTTGCAAGCGAACTGGATTGCTTCATTAGTGAGCGTTTTATCACAACTTTCTTGTTTCACGTATTCCTTCACAAAATAGCCCTCAGCCACTGAAAATGCGGTATGTTTGTGCCATCACAGTTTCTAAACGAGCATGGGCACCCCCTCTTTTTATTTCATATTTCCATTTCTTATATACTAAATAGTAAATAGACAAATTAAGAAAAAATTCTACGACAAGTTTTATTTCAGGGGAACTACTTTAACAAAAAGATCTCATTTTCCCCGTGCAGCTCACTTTAAAGTGGGAGAGGGGGGGGGG
This sequence comes from Scolanthus callimorphus, assembly GCA_033964015.1. Lineage (NCBI taxonomy): Eukaryota > Metazoa > Cnidaria > Anthozoa > Actiniaria > Edwardsiidae > Scolanthus > Scolanthus callimorphus. Next base: position 14,616,217 of record CM066925.1, on the reverse strand, counting down.
GGGGGGGGGGCTTATAAGAAAGAAGATATCACCAAATGGGGGGTTAAATAATAGAAAATATATGTACATATGACATTTTGTATGACAAAGAAGGAATGTTATTATTGATTACTTTTCTCTAGCAGTAGTGGCTTGGTGTAGAACTCCTCTGGTAGAGTCTCCACATTTTCTGTGGCATGACTTGGCTCCTGAATTCTATTTCTTCCTCTGTCATCTCTTGCCTATGGACAACAAGTTTGAAAAAGATACCTAAAAGGATGAACTAGGTCCTCATACAAACTGGTGTAATAGCTGTTCCCAAGGGGAATGATGAATCTCAATTAAATTCATTGGCGGCATCCATCAGTCTCGTACCCAGACACTTTCCGGGGTTTTTAGTGTGTGCAATGGTTTGTGGGATAGTTTTTAAGAGGGCGCTTTGAGAGTTTTGGGATATTTTTAGCGCCTGTCCCACAATTCATTGCGCGCCGTGTTTACTACTCATTCCCAGTCCCTACAGCTCCAAAACAATTTTCATAGAGAAATCGATTGTAAAATCACAATGTCTGGGTATGAGACTGGGGGAGGGGGGGGCTTTTTTTAAGGGGACTGTTATTTTTTTTCACAATTTTCATTTTGCCCCTCTAAACCCTCTTGATTACGTCACTGATTTACACAACAAATGTCTCATGATTTGACCAATACTTGCACTGAAGACCTATGGAACAAATGAAAGATTGAGAATTGAAGGCTTTGGGTGGGAGGGGACCCCCTGGCACTTACCCCTTTGTGGCCAGGCCTGCAGTGAGATAGGAGAGGCTGCTTTTCCTTCTACTGAGGGATGATATTCCAAAACGGTCCTATAACAGTAACACATGTTGAATAAATAGAGGATATTACATGGCCACGTGGAGATACAATTTGTATTTCCAAGCGCTCATGTAATGTTCTGTTTATTATATAAACATAATTCAAATTTTATTTGAGTTTAAACTTAAAAATCGAGCATTGAGCAAAGGCAAGTGTGTTTATTTCATGTTATTTTCACGTGTGAAAATTGCATGTGTGTTATTTCATGTGTTTTCATTGGTGTTTATATAATAAAACATTATTGCATTATTAAGGACACCTTATAAAACTCTTTGGTAATTAGAGTTAGAAGGATGGTGCCTGAAAACTATTTGCATTTTAATGTATTTATTGGGTTCCTAGTTTTTTGTACCAGTTTTTGGTTCCCAGTTTTTTCAAAATACAGCAAAAAATAATATATGGTGAAGTTGTTTTAGGCTTGGGCTCAGATTTTAATCTTCATCTAAGCATAGTTAGTAGAAGGAGACTGTCCTTTTATTTAGCCCCACTGTTATCTTTAAAAGAATGGAAAGCATTCCCTCATGAAATCAAGATGAAGACTGTCACTGCTCAAATGGAGTTGCTCAGGCAGATTTAGTCATCGCTCATACTAATAGACTTCATTTATACTTGTTTTGATGTATTATTTTTGCTTTCGCTACTGCACCATCTCCAACCAAGATCTCCCTGGCTCGTCACCTCGCGGGGTAAGCTTTGGTGACAGCCATTGGTACATGTGCGAGACTAATTTCATACAGAGCCGTTGAGAGAAACACTGTCGAATTTTATTTTTACACATGAAAACAAAATTACTATTTAATATTTTAGGAGAGTGTTTATAATACAGATTGACCTTATTCAGTATTTCTTACCTTTCTCTTCTTAGGAGTTATCTGTCATTTGAAGCAATTCAAGGAGAAATTACAATAATACAGTTAAGTATATATTTGTTAAGTATTGGTTTTAAATTTATTTAAATGTATTTGTCAAGTAGAGTATAGACTTTACAGTTTATGCACGGCATGCAGCCTCTTTGTCAAACACTTAAAGGTTTGTATTCACCCTTGAGTATTGGGCAGTCACAAAAAAAAACAGTAAATTTTCTCATGACCAACCTGGAAATTATGTTCTTCCCACCCTGGTATTCCATATTCCAGGAATACTCATCCTGGAATTGGGCAATTCCAGAAAATAAAGGTACCCTCCCCACAGGCGGCACTAGTTTTTGTTTCCCCCCCCCCCCCCCCCCCCATGCATATAGAATTCCGGGCAGGTTAAAGAAATCCAGCTTCGAACCCCCCCCCCCCCCCCCCCCCCCTGCAATCAGAATTCCGAGATCTTAAACCCCCCCATCCCATCGGAATTTCCAAATGCCGCCCATGGGGCAGGTACCTTTGTTTTCTGGAATTGCCCATTTTTCTCCAGTACTAGGGTACCCACCTCGGAATACCGGGCTACTCTAGCACCACCTACTCTGGAATTCCGAAACTATTCCCTTAGTGAGGGTAAAATATCACTGAGGGGCAAATTAAGGGAGGGGTTACATTTAATAGTCAGTTTCTTTTATAATATGTGTACCGGTAATATGCGTAGTTAGAGTTACATATTATGTACTTGGCAGAGATTGTGAAGGAAATGTAGTTTATACCATTTTCACAGGAAATTTACAGGGTGGTAAGAGGGGGTATCCATCATGATTCACAACCTAAGTTTTCAGGCTTTCACGAATCACCAAGTTAACAAATGTTTTGTTGTTTGCAAGAAAATCACAAATCACATAAGAAAAAAGTTAAAAATCACGAATCACAGCACTCAGAATTTGCCGTTCATGGATCACAAGTGAGACAGCTTGCAAAAATCACAGCTTTAATTTTTCAGTTTTCACAAATCATGAGCCAAACTTTAGCTGAATCACGGATCACAAAAGACCTCTTCATCACCTTGATTTTACATGTTCATATTGAGTCAGATGAATAAGCAGCATACTGCAAAATTTACATATGCAGGGGCGTAGCCAGGAATTTTGGTTGGGAGGGGCCCAATAGTGAAAACATGGGACGAAAATTTTCAAATTTTCTCCAACCAGCAAATACAGTAAACATATGGGAAAATCTCCCGAGAAAGGGGGGGGGGGGGGGGGGGGGGCCTGGCTACGCCCCTGATATATCATTCTTTTTTATTATTTTTTTGGTTAGAGGTTTTAAATCTCCTTGGGAAAATTATTGTTTTCACTTGGGAAATATTATACATTGTACAGGGCATCTGATATGGTACATTGAAAAATCAGTTCTTCTGAAATTTGGGAGTGAAAATTATGTGGAAAATTTTGTTGATTGTACATAGAAAAATATGGCAAATTGTGCCAGAAATTAATAATATGGAGCATGAAAATTTCCCTTTAGATGCAGCATTTGCTGGAAGATGCGGATCTGCACCACTATCCTGTCTGATGCCTTGCAGGTTTGCATCAGGCAATCATATTTTTAAATCCATACACACATACAGTACTTACACCATACACACAGACAGTACTTACACCATACACACATACAGTACTTACACCATACACACATACAGTACTTACAGCAAGGTTCATATAGGCACTAGTCAAGGCTCGACGTCTGTAGAGTTTCTTTTTCTCTCTCTCAATTTTCTCATTTTGTGCAAGCTGTCTGTAGTACTCTACCAGAGTCCCAACCTATGAAATACAGTCATATTTCATGTGATATGCCTGGTACTGACATCTCACGGCTGTTTTCCAGGTTCAACTCCCAGCTGGGGTAGCTCTAGGAGATTTTCTTTCTGTTTGGGTAATGGTCGAAACAGATTCATATTAGTTGTGAGTTGAACCTGTTTCACATCTTTCGGAAGAGACAATAAACTGAGGTCCTGTCTCGTCTTTCTACTCTATCCAGTTCCAGTGGGGACATTAAAGAACCACTGGGGACGTTATAAACCCTATGGCAGTGACCACCCTCAGTGTCTGTGCTTATGATCGATTGGCTGCCAGTGGTGCCGTTGAGACCCAGGGTAATTCAGCTTACGAGCTGCAAGTCTAGGAAGTCAGCCTTCGATATTTGTATTTGGCTACAGGCTGCTTGAATCGCATTTGGATGGCTAACGCTGAGCCAACCATGCTTCTCTGCAGTGAGCTCAATAACAGGGCTCGAAATTAACAGATATTGATGATCTCAATTTTCAACTTTGTTAGTTTTAGTCACAAAAAGAGACGTTTTAGTAAGGCCAGCCAGCCTTAGGAAATATCTACAAAATAGTGAAGTGGAAACTTTTGGTGACTGATACAGTTGCAATTTTCCAGCCCTGGATAAGCAATCTTGACATAGCAAAAAGTGCAATAATGCAGCTCTATGGCATACTACACCATCAGCTTCACAAAGTGCTGTGCATGTTCAGTATGTAGCAATAATCTGGGAGATAAAGCAGCAAACACATTATTTCCGAGTTAACCATGATTATTGCTAATATCATTAAACATTATTACTAACCCTTTTTATAGCAGTATTTTCTTGCTCTTGCCATCCTCCACTTGCTGTAATAAACAGAATAAAATAAATACATATCATGATAGGATAACACAGCTACCCGAATGTGATGGTTTTATGGCTGGACAAATTAATGGTTAATGGTTAAAAGAAGACTAAGAAAAATTAAATTTGGACTGGTATTGTTTTCTTTCCTGGCGCTGTCAGCCAGTGAAAAACAGTAAAAAACAACTCCCTCCATAAAATTCATAAAAGTTTTTAGAGAAACATGCTGGGTGTCAATTTATTTATTTATGTACAAGTCTGACATTAAAAACCTGAGAGATAAACTACATGAACATAGTCGTGTGACTGCTTTGCTTGACTCCTCGACAGCTGTGCTTTCTTGCCAAATTGGGTCGCCCATGTTCTGCCACCCATGTGGTGTACAGGGGTATGTACTTACCAACACTTCTGTCAGCTATCCCGACATCCCTGGAAGACCATCTGCAGAAACCACATGCCAGGTAGTAGACCTTTTGGCCTGGGTTGTCTTGGAGTCTTCTGACTGAATAGCTACTGCTGTAGCTCTTGTTGATAAAGTATTTCCACAGCTCGGGCAGTCAAAACAGTTGGCACATCTGCAATGAGAACAAATCACTTTGCAATTTACAGTCATATGAAATAATATAAATAATAATAACAACAACAACAACATCAAGCTAGGGTTCGAACCCCCAACTTCCTGCAAAATAGCCCATCTAAATTTCCTGAAATTCTCCCAGGGGAAATACAGTAAATGTATGACAGTAGTCTTGAATTTTTCCCGGGACACAAAGACAAATTTTGAGACTCCCAGCAAAACCAGGAGAGTTGATGTCCTTGCAGAGGTCAATCTGCTCTAGCAACTGTACTCTGTAGAGAGCAGCCACCTCAGACCGTACAATATTATAAGCAATTGTTTTGTAGTAAAGGGGAACCAAAATATGGTACTGACATGTTAAAAAGCTTAATAGCAACTTTCCACTGGGTATTTTGCGATCCTGCCTCAGGCTATTTGCTATGGTAGCCAGCAGTCTAAATAGGAATCTATAACAAATATATTTTAGCGGCTTGTTTGCTTGCTTTGATATTAGTATTAGTAAACTTACAGTATGCCATTCGTCCAGATAATATCGACCTTCAGATCTTAGAGAATCACTTAGTTTCAGCATTTTTACTAGTTTCCATGTCATTCCAGTGGATGTGAGATGATTTAATGAAAAATAACAATCAAAGGATGAAAATAAAAAGCTAGTGTAATGGAGTAGAAGTACTGTGCCGAGTAGTGTAGTGGAATTATAAGCTCAAAGTTATAGAGTACCAGTTAAACTCACCGATTCCTCTTTAGTTTTGCTTCAGCCGATGGCATATTTTCAAGACAATTTGGACAGTAATAGGAGTCCACCTAGAAAAACCCAAAGTACAAAATAATCAATACAAGTTACTTACGGGAAACCAACACCAAAATCGATACGAAGCCAAGAAAGAAATTAGCTTCTTCTTCTTCCATGCATTGATCCATTTTATCCGATGTGCAGCGAAAAGAGTAAAATTACCTCGTGTGAAACACAAAGCTGGCATCTTAGCTCGATACAGTGTCGACAGAAGTACAATCTAGTTAGAGGGGAGAAGGCAGAACAGGAACAAGTGACGAGGACGTGTTCTCCGTCGGGGTTCAGTAGAGACGCCATCTTGGATGTGAGGTGGACTGGGAGTGTTACGAATCATCAAATGCAAATGAGGAAAGGAAAGCACGGGCGGTAGGATAAAACCTCGCATCAACAAAATGTATCCTAATAACACAAACATGTTTTCCGCGGATGGCATCAAATTTATTCTTTTCAATTTCTGGTCTATTGAACACATTTCAAAAGAATAAATTTGACGTCGAACGCGGAAATGCGTGACTCGGCGGCTACAACCAATGGAACGCACCGGCTTACACCAGATAGAAATTTGCGTCGTGCCCCAGTGTCTAATGAATGTCTGCAGTGACTTTTTCACCTACTGTATGGTAATGTTGGCTCCGCTTCATCGAAACTAAAACTAGATAAAATGTCGTTCGATGGAGTAAAAAGCACTCCCCCCCCCCCCCCCCCCCCCCGACACACACACACACATTTTTGCGCCGACATTTCACAAATTAACATTTCGTCCTAAACTTAGCAAATTCAGTGGTGGTGGATGTAGTTCATCACCTTACTTGTTTCAAAAGATCATGAAACCGTAAAGCGTCAAACCTTTGTAGACCACAAAAAATAATGTAACAAATATCGCTAAATATTCGACCTTCAAGAAGAGTATGCGCAGAGATTAATGACTGTAATTAGTACTCTAGTATAAGCCTGAGAACTTTGACGAAAAGGAAAAAGGGGAAGAAAAAAATTATAGTAGCGCCCGATAAGGGGCTCGAACCCTTGACCCTCAGATTAAAAGTCTGATGCTCTACCTACTGAGCTAACCGGGCAACTCACGTGATAATTTTGTGAAATTATTGAAATTATTCACTGTATACCAGCAAATTGAAACAGTGGGGTGTGTAGATTTTACCCGAGTTCAACGATGCCAAAATAACCTTTATAATTCATCGCGCCAATATCGACAAATAATTCATATAATCGAGAAGTCTTTTTAATCCGTTTTTAGTATGGCTCAACCACTCGTGAGCCGACAAAATTATATTTAATAATTTTGATTTCACAATGGTTTTGTGTTGCCATTGAGAATAGAAGCCCGGTTGAGAATCAAGCCCGGTTTCGTCACGCTTCTTGAACCTTTTACTTGTTGTTTTGTTCTCGCGCAAATTCCATGAAATTTATTCAAATGAAGCTCATATTTCGAAGCCAAACTCAGTATTAACTATTCGCAGTCTGCGTACACTGTGCGTAGTCTTGCGCTCAGAGCTGCCACGAATTTTGGCCAGCTGCGCTGTATTTCCATTTTCATTGCTATTTCCCACCTGCATGTTTTCAAGACCACTCCAGTATCTTAGCAGCTTGGAACACGCGAAAATTGCTACGTTTTAAACTACCAAAACAACGACTGAATCATTAGCTTTCATTGCTCACTTCTCCGCTTTTTGTCTCGACGAAAGAACGTCGAAAAGTTTACAGGACTCACGTGCTGACGTTTGGCGACACACGTTTTTGTCCAGATAGACACTCTGGAAACGTGTCACCAGACTTCCTCCAGACTTGACTTGTGGGGATTAAACAAATCCCTCTTTGGTGAAAGAAGGAGCAACGCTGTTTGCTAAAAGAAACTAGAAGAACTACTGAAGCATCAAGCACAATACATACGAGACATGCAACACAACATGACAGATTTGGGCGAAGAATTCGAAAGTTCCAGTAGTTCAGATGTCGTGACACCATTGCGAACTCACGATCAAGATGAATCGTGGTTCTTGCTCGACACAAACACATGTACCGCAAGCACTGATTCAGGCATCGAATACAGTGGGAACAACAATGATAATGGCCTACGTGAAAAAGCAATCGTATCACTTCGAGAGCGAATGCCATTGCGGACTGAATTAAATTTCGAGGACTGCGATGACCAGTTCTTATTGCGCTTTCTGCGTGCTAGAGATTTTAACATCGATGCGGCGTTCGGAACCCTCTGCAGTTATTATGAATTCAGAAGGGATAATCCAAAATTATCACTTGGATTGAACGCTTTAGAACTCAGGTACATTTTAGAGGATGGATTCCCTTGCGTTTTGCCAAACCAAAGTGCTGGTGGCCAGACATTCATGGTACTATTTCCTGGAAATTGGGACACCGAAACTTTCAGTGTTGATGTGTTATTGCAGGCGTTAATGTTGAGTATTGAAAACTTGAGTGAAAGTGTTACAGTACAGACAAAAGGCATCGTACTGCTTGTTGACTTCAGTGGTTGGACGACCTCGCATGCTTCGTATTTGAGCATCAGCTACATCAAGAAATTTATTACCATTTTTCAGGTAAGGAATAGTTACATAGTTACAATCGGCACGTGCGTGCAGTGCACGTGGGATTTCGCAAATGACTGGTAGACAGGTCACGCATTTCGATTTCGACATGGAGGCGGGAGACCCCAGAATTGTGACGGGGTAACCCGGATGGCGACATAGCCTGTGTACACGTGTACCGCTAGCTGCTAGGCTGCTAGCAGAGATGTTTCCTTTGAATTTCGCTCTCTTATTGGCGAGACAAAAATTCAGTGTAAAGAATTGTATTCAAACGTGCGGAAGAGACAACAAATAAGTTGTTTTCACCGGCAACACAGGGAAAAAAAGTTTTGCATGGTAAAAATGTCCACGTACTGAAATTTCGTTCAGCCAGAGGGGGCGTAGTCTCCTACGCATATAGGGACTAGAGGGGGCGTGCTGTTTTGATCTTTCCCCTTATCTATTTTTGGTATTCCTCAGGACTGCTTTCCGGTGGTGTTCAGGAGTGTACACATTATAAACCAACCGTGGTACATTAATGCGCTGGTATCACTGATGAAACCGTTCCTCAGAGGCAAGATAGATGATAAAGTAAGTCGTATCACTTACGGACCGCTCAATATTTAAGGTGCTATTCACATGAGGGAGGGTTTATTCAGTTTAGTTTATTCATTTTTTGCCAGGAAATATACATATATACCGTTACCGGGATACGTTGTCAACCAAAAAGCCTATAAGCTTGGTGCGCTAGGGAGCATGGGTAAAGATTTATTAAAATTTCTGTAAAATATTAGAAACAAACATGCTTGGAAATGTGCTGAAATTTAATCATTTCACCTTTGTTTGCGATAACTGTCTGAATTCAGATCAAACAGTAGCAGTTTAAATGCCCACATCATCCTTTGCGCTTCAAACGTTTCCTGGAAACGGTATATATAATATCAAAATATCTAAAAAAAAAACATTTCCAGGCGAGGATCAGCTCATAAGGGCTTATAACCATGAGCTCCCTCCTCATAATAGAAAATAAGTTTACAAACAGACTGCACATAATGTAACGATAATTGAATTTATAATAAAAACAAGCAACAGACACAAACAATACAAAAGCGAAGCGAAAAAAATAAAGGAGGGTGGGGGTGCCCCTAGATATTAGGGTTACCCCTTCTCCTTTTTGTGTGTGTGGAATTGATTAGCATTTGATTATATGCAAATATATGCCGCTAGTTATACAATGCTTTCGAGTGATATACTATACACTTAATGACTGCTTCCGAGGGAAACAGCGAGTTTGTTTCCCCGAGAATCTCGATGTTTCCCGAGACGAAGTCGAGGGAAACATCGAGATTCGAGGGAAAACAAAACTCGCTGTTTCCCGAGGGTGCAGTCATTAAGTGTTTTATTATATAGCAAAACGAAAATACGGTAAACATTGGTAAAAATAGTCCGCCGAAATTTCTCGCTGTAGCGATGTCGCCCGCGCGGGCAATAATTGTTTAATTGTAGCCCGCGCGGGCTACATTGAATTTGTAGCCCGCCACGTGACCATGATAGAACCAATCAGAGCGCGCGCTTTGATCGAATAAACACGAGCTATATAATAATGCAGAATATCCCTCGTGTCACTTGTATTTTCTGGTATGTACACAAGCCCTCAGGCGAGTGTGTATGCTAAGAAAATTTAAGTGACAAGTGGGATATTCTGCAGTATGCCACGAGAATTCATTGAATAACTATTTTATACCACGCTACAGGAAGAATACCACGCTACAGGAAATACAGGAAATACATATGTTATTTACCGGCTGGGAGGTCCGTATAGGGAAAAACTGTGACCGAGGGCTGGAAAATGTTGACCGAGGCCGGAGGCCGAGGTCAACATTTTCCAGGCCGAGGTCACAGTTTTTCCCCATACGGACCGACCTAAAGCCGGTAAATAACTTATTTATTTTTTTCCAACTCAAAATTTGATTTTTTCGATGAAAACAAGCGCGCGAAAATGGTTACCGTGACCTAGGTCAGAGATAGGAAAATATTGCCCTCGCGCGCGCGCTCTAAGAACCAATCAGAATGCAGGATTCGTTACCGTGCCCTCGAGTGAAAAATAAAACGTTTTACGTAAATGCAGTTCACGATCTGGTTGAGTAGAATATCGAATATACAACGCCATTCGTGCCTTCTGATTGGCTGTATTTTCTGTGGCGTGGTATAAATCGAGATATTTGCGGTATACAAGTGCTAAAATGTATTTATTTATTATTAATTTTAGATCCTGGTGCTTCTCGCTAATTCCTTTGTTTCAAACAGGTGTTTCTCCATGGCAACAATCTAACCACCCTTCACAAATACATATCCCAGGATACCTTGCCAGCAGAATTCGGAGGTGATAGAAGCGAGGTGGACCAGGGGTACTGGGCAGGAGTCCTCCTTGAGGCCAAAAAACAAGCCGAAAGGAAAGACTCTGTTGTTCGTATCGGCAAAAATCCTCTCAGGTATTCGGTTGGTGTCGCTGCGGCACCAAATATGAATGAAATCGAGGAAGCACAGTCTCTTCTATTACAAGAATAACTCCCGCTCTTTTCCCTTTCATGCAGCCGGTTATGGGTTACCTGTGGTTCTTGGATTGAAAATGGCATTGATCACGTGATGATCGTAGCTATTTTAATAATCAAGTAGAGTTAGAGCGGTTTCATATGACTGTAGTGAAACCAATTGCAAAGTAATTACACCAATTCTGAATAAAACGTATAAGAGTAATAACAAAGTAATTGCGAATTACTCACGACAGTCATATGAAATCCGCTCTATTTAGCAAGGAGCAATTGGTTGCGGGAATGGGATTCTGAACAAAGTTTTTAATACTTTCAGTTATCCCGGAAAGCTTGAATGAACAGGGATTTTATATTAGATTAGTAATACTGCATATAATAATAAGATTTTTAAGAATAAATTTGGAGATTAGTCTCAGTTTATAAAATAGCAAAGATACTAAGCGCGCTCTGATTTTGGTTGAGAGCTGTGCATTCTCACATTATAAACGCACGGCAGATGCAAAGCTATTTTAGAAAAGCAATAAAAATGGGATTTTAGTGGTTTAATAATGTCGTAAACGCACTTGGGATGCTGAAAAAAAAAACACTCGAAAGTTTTAAACTCACTTTTCTCATGTTTTTTCAACATCCCTCGTGCGTTTATCACATTATAAACCACAGAAATCCCATTTTTATTGCTTAATTAGCTTTGCTTGAAATGTTGCCGCTCACCAGGGTCCGGTTGCTCGAAAGTGGTTTAGCACTAATCCAGGATTAATTACCATGGTGTCTCGATGGTTTTGTTCAGAACTAAACCTGGTTTAAATTTAATCCACCTTTGAACAACCCGCGCCACGAGGCAGGAGTCCATTAGTAAGTTTAAGCATCAGCGTCAAAAGTGTCTATTTTTAGTACATATTTTCATTGTTTTCTGTGCGAAAGAACATAGAACCAGCTGTTGTTGCATTTCATTTGCGTTGACCAAAAGAGACTCGCGACTCACAGTCAAAGAAGTTTCTTATGCTTGAGTTTTTAGAGCAACAGCTTTCTCAAGCTAGACTAAGATAATAGAAATAGAGCAAATGCGCACATATAATCTGGAATATTAACTTTAGATAGAATAGTTGTACATAGTTTCAGTATTTGCCACCGTTCTATAATGCATTGCGCGCCGTATTGTTTACTTGATATCCTTGACGGATCTTAACTAAGAAAAGAGATTGAGCGGCTTGTTGATAGATTAATTTAAGTTTTTGTACGGTTATGCTTGTTTTGTTGTCTTTTTTCGTAAACAGCGCGGCGCGCAATTCATCATAGAACGATGGCATGGGCCTTTAATAAATTGTAAAAATGTGTACCAGTGTGTTTCACAGATCTATTTGTCCACCGTGGACAAAAAATAAGTAAAATTGTAACCGTGAAAACACATGTACATTTGCCCGTAGTCATCAAAATAATCCTCCAGATTAATAGAAAAACATTTCAAGTGTTAGACAAATGCAATTCTAGGTTGTGTTGACCTGTTATCAAGAGGATGGAATTGGATTGCGATTTGAGCTATTTTCTTGTCAGAGAAGTGGCTATCAAGCGTGCGAGAGCCCCTTTAATGGCGAGAAACCAGGCCTAGCGTTAACCGCCACCATTTTGGATTTTGTAGCGCGCGTGGTATCGGGGCGAGGAGAAAAAATCGAGCGGAGGGGAGGGGAGGGGAGGGGAGGGGCACGCTCTTAACCCAAGATGGCGGCGTCGATCGATAATTCATGTTTCTTACCGTCAACAATACTGCAAGCAGGCTAATAGTCCAAAGGTGGAAATTACTGCCGATCATCGGACATTGTCCGATCAAAATCACCAAATGTCCGGCCAACTTTAAAGGGAGGCTGTCACGGAACTGCGCAGCTGTTCTGCGCATCACAAAACAAAGAAGTATCGTCCCGTAACGATGGCTAGCGGAGGCTGAAAACCACGAAAACAATCCATTTAAATCTGGCTATTTCTCGATCCATCCGACCAAATGTTTACGTTTTACATATTCTTCAATAGTTTTCTGACAGGATAGGTCTTAATAGTTTTGCTCAGTGATCGTCCCTGGAGCATGCACGTATCGTGACAGCCTCCCTTTAACAACCAAGAAAAGCGTTTTAATGGGCATACGTCCGATCAAGTAAGACAAATGATTTCAAGCTATGTAGACTGTTTGCACTCAATCACTCACTGCGTATATACATCTGGGCTTCTTACTACTATTCGTTTCTCTATTTGCTTGTGGCTTCTCTGACATCGTTGTTCTCTTCAGCGAGCTGTTCTTCCAGTACTTTCATTTGTGTTTCAATTAAGTCGCGCATCACCTAAAAAATCAGAAAATCACCAGCAAGGGTGAGCAGGAATATTCTATTAAAGTGGTCTCTGGCACTTACAGCCATGAAAATTCTCTCTATGAAATACTGTTCTATCAGTTCAAATTTTAGCTCTGGCTTTTCGCAAAATACCCTGGATCCCTAGATTTTGAAGCATGACTAACAGCTTAAAAACAGAAAATTGAGGGTGGAAGCGGTGGGAGCTCCGCTTTTAGGCAGTGACTAAATCTACAGTAATCTCAGCTTCGAACTCACATCCACCGCGGAGCGCTTTGTCATGTGAACGTTCTTAGCTCTGTAGCTCTGCCTTCGTCTCTTGTAGTCTCTCATCTCAGCTAGCGTCTCCAGGTGGGATTTAGCGCTCCTGATCGGCCACCTATGGTAATAGACGTAATAGTGTTAAGGTTACAGAACATTTTGGGGTTATACTTTTCCAAAAAAAAGGGAATAATTTCAAAAATAATCTCTACAAGGGTGATACAGCCTCATTTTAAACCGTATGTCTTACCTATTTTTTGTTTTCAAAGAAAGTTGCATGCTTTAAAATGAGGCAAATCAGTAGCAACGCGACCGAGATATGGCTTGCTGAATACATAATTTTCTTCAACAAATCACTGTATTTTGGACTCAGTTCCAAACTGTTTGGAACTAACCAAAATACAGTGATTTGTTTAAGAAAATTATGTATTCAGCGAGCCATATCTCGCTCGCGTTGCAACCGATAATATCTTATTTCTGGTGTGCCCTTTCGAAAACAAGGGACAAATATTGTTAAATCGAAAATTTGTGACGTCATGGCCTGCTAGCAGGCGTTGGTTGGTTTTTTTTAGGTCGTTTTACGGCAAGAAACGAGGGAGAATCCCGACGCGGGCGCCATCTTGAACGGGTCAAAAATTCGGTCTGGGGCGAGACGTCATCACGTTAGGACTCTATACCGTGTGGTATTATTACCTTTTGTATCGCCTGCCTCGCCATCAACGTTTGCCATGACGTCTGCCGCGTCATCCGACGCCTGTCTCTTGCGAGATTTAGCTGTCTGCAAATATAGGGCATGACAAAATAACAATATAGCATGATGAGAAAACGACGCGGAGACGGCTGATGAGGGCGTAAAAATAGACACTGGGTAATTTGGAAACTTCCTAGATTGCTCGGATCAAATAAGAACAGGCAATCACAGGGAGCAAGTACAAAATAAATACACACTTTATAGGGGACTTTAACCTACGGGCCGGCTCTCCAGTGTTTTTTTTTTCTTTCGGATATTTGACTTTTTTTTGCGCGCGGGATTCCTGTGTAAGTGTCTCCTTCCCGCGACACAGGAATCCCGCGCGCCAAAAAATCAAATATTTGAAACAAACCACTGGAGTGCCGGCTCGCAGGCTATGGGGCTTAAAATAAGGAATATATCAGTAAAGGGGTGCGTGGGGAGGTGGCTGAAAACTAGAAAATGGTGCCCCCCTCTTCGTGAGCCGCGCAAAAGGAAGCGCGTAAAACAACTGAAAATTCAATACTAAATACGCGTGATTTAGGAATGAGACACAAACTAAATTCTTACCTCGATAATGTAATCATGCATAGCCGATCTTTGTGCAGGAGTCAAGTCAAAATCAACATATGACATGGGCCGAGCGATGTGGCTACTCCCTGGAGAAATAAATATAATATAGATCAATTTTAGTTTCTCAACATATGACATGAGCAGAGGGATGCGGCTATACTCCGTACAGAAATAAATATAATGTAGACCAATTTTACACTGTTCAATGGGTGTGACATGTAGTTTTGTAGCCCATCAAAGTCTATGCTAATTAGGTAACGGTAAACTCAATCCATGTCATTAGCGCTCATTTAGCTATGACCGGTCACGTTTTACTCAGTGCTCTCTTCGTCGTCTTTTTATCGCTATTTAACCACTCGTGCTACTGGAAAACCTGCAATGGGTCAAATCTAAACACTCAAGGAACATCATGGAGTGAAAGTTGGGCCGATTATGCTCCTCTCCTTCAAGAAACCGGAGATTGTTTGCTTCACTTTGGTTTGACTCAGCGCGGGACAGCGTTGGTAGCTCATTTCCATCACAAGGCCCTGGATTCCGACATTAGCGTGCTATTGTCCTACTGGTGTGACTGGAATAGCAAGTTGTTCTGGCTGAGTTCACCTGTTAGCCGGCTGGTATGTTCGGCACCCCGTGTCAAGATCAGACGTGCCAAGCGTCCGTGCGCCTACTATGCTAACACCTCTGCCTCGTTTCGCTGCCCGCTGCATGGGGATTTGGTATTCAAATTAAATCCCGGCCCTGTCAACAATGCCGGTCATTCCAACTCACTCAACAATTGTCCTCGGAACAAAAACACTCGTCGCGCAGCCCCTGTTTGTGGAGTCTGTGAGAAAGCCGTGAAACGCAATCAAAAACGCTTCCTTTGTAACGTTTGCAAGGATTTTACTCATGCGCGATGTGCGCAGACAAATGTTTGCATCAAAACAATCCGTGCGGACTCTCCCTGTACATGGACCTGTTCAAAATGCTTGCTATCCGAGTCGCCATTCTTTGATCAGCGCTCGCTTGACAACAGTGACGTAGCTGATGACGGGCTACCTGTGGATGAAGACCAACACCTGAACGCCTCGCAACTTAGACAAGTACACGATGCCCCGTGTGATAAAATACAAGAAATCCTGAGGATAAAAGACTCAAATAGAGCCCTTGTGGTACACCTGAACATCAATAGTCTACAAAATAAGTTTGACGACATCAAGCTACTAAACATCACACTGAAAGCTCATATTTTGGTCCTGTCCGAGACCAAGATCGACCGTTCCTATCCGAATGCACAGTTCCGACTACCAGGATACCAGATGTATCGTCAAGATCGGGCTAAAGGAGGTGGGGGACTACTTGCATACTTCTCCACCACCACTCCCTCTAAGAAACTGAAACTCCCCAAGACCTACACAACCATCGAAGCAATTGCGGTCGAATGCTCTATCGGCAGGCGCGAGCTGATCTTCTTGGCCATATACAGACCACCTAAAAAGAACACAGGACCTAGATATCTAAGAAGGGTCGAGGAAGAACTAAACAATCTCTTTCAATGGGCAAATCTGCAAAAGCAAACAGTCGTAGCTGTTGGTGATCTCAACATGGACAGGCTCGAGCCCCAAAAAGGAGAAGGGAAGATCTTAAAAGATATTGAGGAAGTCAATGACCTAAACTGCCTGATCACGGAACCCACAAGAATTACGGACCACTCTGAGACTCTACTCGATGTCCTCCTTACCAATTCACCGGAGCTTTTTAAGCAGTGTGGGGCCTATCAACCCGGACTTAGTGATCATCACTTGATCTACGGTGTAATGGATGAAAAAGTCACCAAGCATAAGCAAAAAATAATAGAGTTCAGGCAAACCAAGGACGTCGACTTCGATCAACTCAACAAAGACCTCGTGGAAGCACCGTGGCATGTGGGTGAAATCTTCAACGAAATCAACGACAAGTATGATTTCTGGAAAGGTATGTTCGAGCATGTAGTAGACGACCACGCCCCCATCACAAGGAAAAGAGTCAGGGGCAAGGACATTCCTTATATGACTCCTGAATGGAAAAGGGCCATACGCGAGAAGCGGAAGTATGCAGCCAGGTTCGCTAAAGAAAGGACTGCAGAAAACTTTGAACTTAAGAAAAAGTACAGAAATATTGCAACACGTGAACGCAGGAAAGCAATAAGAGCCTATTGGCACTCAAAATCAGAGTCAGCAAACTCTAAACCTTCGGAGTTCTTTGACACATTTAGGCCTTTTATTAGCGATAAGAGCAAAGAGGAATCGCCTATTTACCTAAAGGATAAAGATAACTGTGTCGTTACGGACCAGCTCACGGTAGCAGACATGTTCGCAAGCTACTTCACCGACGTCGCTAAGGACATCGGTGGCACCGCGGCTCGCAACTTAGATGCAGACGCTCTTGGAAACCATAACAGCATCAGGTCTATTCGTGAGGCGCATCACCCAGCCTCATTTGAGTTCCAGCCGACAACAATGGAGACTGTCAAGACCCTCCTGGAAAAACTAAATCCGAGAAAGTCAGGCGGGTGGGACAAGAGTATCACGCCCAGATTGCTGAAGTCTGTGGCAGAAGGCATTTCACCAGCCTTGACGACCCTTTACAATAGCTGCATTGTGCAAAATACGTGGCCCTCGCTCTGGAAGAGAGGGGAATGGACACCGGTGTTTAAAAGGACGATCAACAGGAAGATAAAAACTATAGACCTATAACATCTTTGCTCATTGTCGACAAAGTGTTTGAACAGTTGCTAAGTACTCAGATAAATGGTCGCTATAACCAACACCTCTATCAGAGAATGACTGCTTATCGAAAACGTCACAGTTGTGAGACCACCCTGTTAGTGTTACTCGAGGATTGGAAACTAGCAATCGATAACAAGAAACTTGTACACCTCCTTTCTACTGACATGAGTAAAGCGTTCGATTCTTTAAGCCACCCTCTACTTCTAAAGAAACTTGAAGCCTACGGCTTTAAGGGGAACTCACTTGAACTTATGGAATCGTTCTTCACAGATCGCTATAACCGAGTTAAACTACAAGGAGTCTCCAGTGATTGGAAACTGATGGTTAGAGGTTGCCCACAAGGGTCCTCTTTCGGTCCACTCCTTTGGAACCTGTTCCAAAATGATATGGCTCAGCTGGTCAAGGATGGTAACCTAACCATGTACGCCGATGATCATCAACTCTACACCATAGCGAAAGATCACAATACGGCTCGTGAATCGCTACAGAACATTGGCCAAACAGCTCTCTCTTGGTACAACGATAACTTTCTCCTGGCCAACCCTGACAAGTTTCAGTGCCTTGTCGTGAACCCTAGGGACCTTGACAAGGATCATGGTGCCGATGAACCATGTGACCTCTGCATTAATGATCAAGTAGTAAAGACCACCTCCTCTGTCAAGTTACTAGGGGTGGATATAGACGACAGTCTGAACTTTTCCTTACATATTAGTGAAGTCTGTAAAAAGGCGGGACGGAAAATAGGTGTGCTGATGCGGCTCAGAAATTTAATCCCCTGTAGCGCCAAACTGCAGCTGTTCAAGGCTTATGTCTTACCCAACTTGACATATTGCCACCTTGTTTGGCACTTCTCAAAGGCTTCGGACACACGCAAACTGGAACGCCTACAAGAGAGAGCGCTTAGGGCTGTCTATAGAACTCACACAGATAGTTACGACGACCTCCTCAAAAAGGCCAGGCTGCCTACCCTCCAAAACAGGCGCCTTCAAGACATTGCTATTTTAATGTATAAAGTAAAGTACGGCCTTGCCCCGTCTTGCATATCTCAGCTCTTTGAGCTTAAGTCAAACTACCGTTCCCTTAGAAATAGTGACTTTACTAAGCCCCGGTTCAACACTACTTTCGGTAAACATTCCTTGAGATTTCTTGGCCCGACCATCTGGTCGAAACTCAGCACTACCCTTAGAAATGCGCCTAGTCTGAATAGTTTTAAAGCTAATATTAGGAAGATAGATCTTGCGGGTTTCCTCGATAACAACGATAATTGTTGTGGTCTTTGCACCTCCTAGCGTCCTAGGTGTCGTGCTGGTAGACCGCGGCGGTAACCGTTGTTGTCTCACGAAGCCTGCACGATCTCATCTAAATTTGAATTTAATATAGATGCATATGCATGTTATATTTATTGTAAAAGTTATTGTAAATAGATCATCACCCTCCATTTGTTGTAAATAGCCCTCCCAATCCATTGTAAATAGTCTTCCTAGTAAATAGAGTAGTATAGGAGTAATTTAGGAATATTTCTTTTTCGTTTATATTCTGTTGTGTCCCCCATTAGCCAATCATGGCTAAATAATATTGACACGTTAATAAAGTTTTTTTTTTTTTTTTATTATTATTATTAAATTTCGACCCATCCTTTGGTCTAAAACTGATTTATGTGATACGAAGTCATAGAACAACAAACTAATGGTGTTATTTTGTTTCTTACCGTATTAGATCAACACAACAAACCAATCATAACATGGTCACACCCATCGGACACAGTGTCTTAGATTTTTTTGTGTTTGCTTGGTTAGTTTTCCGCTAGCCAAAGGCAAAAAATAGAACGACCTGCTCTTGTTTTTTTTTGCACTCTACCCAGCGTTGCTTGTGTTCAACTTTACGGGGAAATGTGTTTCTTTAAATAGCAACTTTTCTGATACTGATGGAGATTCCATTCTTAGCAATTGACTCACGGCCTATACTCACAGGTTAGGTCCAATAACTTAGTTGTATTCCCTTTTTCTGCAGCAAGACGATCAGTCTGGAACAAGAAATGGTAAGCAGAAGTTGCAGAGGCCAGTGTAAGTAAACATTCAGAAAATGAGTGCAGTTCTCTTTGAAATACCTCGCTAATAGCATTCACTTGACAAACAACTGATATGGCAAGGAATTTCCATAGCTCGAGCACAACGTTTTTGGTATCTGTAAAGTAAAATGAGGATAGAAATTACGACATAGGAGAAAAGCTTTCTCTTTATACTGTACCTATTTATCTATTGTGGGTTCGGTTCCCTGCTAAGGCCACTTCTGACCGTTGACGCGGGTTCTTGAGTTGGCCCCTGCACATAATGTCACAACCTCGTCCAGGTGAATGGCGTCAGTGTTTTTACTTAATTACGCGTAATTTCCAGCACATCTTTGAAGAGTATCAGTGTTACATTTCGGTCTCTTTACGTTGAGTAAATGAACTTTCCAAAGGCTATAAATAATTTTAATTTGCTTATGTTGTAAAGTTTGTAAATTGACTTTTTCTTTCTTGCTCGCGAACAAACCTGAACGACTAGTTTCTCCGAGCTCGCGCAATTTCGTACAAATGTGCGAAAGCGATGTGACATTTGTGTGAAGAGACTACTTTTGCGAAGAACAGAAATACAAGAAAACAAAAAGGTAAAAATAAAACAGTGAGTTAAAAAGTAGCCTCGGTATGGATTTGGAAAGCTGGAGATGTTTTGTGAAATTTAGAAACTTTGAGAGATTCTTAAGAAGTTTGTCTATGAGAAATACAATCATGACATAAAAACAGTATCTGAGAAGGCTTGGAATCTTTATTGATGAGTAAGCTTACCCTTGCCGAGGAGATCTGTCAGTTGTCCTTCCAAGCCTTTAGGGTTCGCAACACTGGGCTCTTTAAGGCAGGACATGATGAAGTTGACAAGGGGCGTGTCTCCAGATGGCACAGAGCTAAAATAAGGTTTAGAGTAAACAGGTAAGTGAAATCTTTTATATTTTCACAGGCTGATCATACAGTCCTGGGCATGCACATCAAATGCATGCATTACTTGTCAGGCCAAGTTCGAACAAGTGCGAGCTCGGTTTCCCTGTGGTTTCCCTGTTACCGCCATTAACAGGGAACCCTGTGGTGATAAGCTGGTCAATAATATAGATTATTATATAGCTCGTATTTATTCGATCAAAGCACGCGCTCTGATTGGTTCTATCATGGTCATGTGGTAAAGTGAAGCAGGCATTGAAAATTGAAAACATTGAAAATTGTTGCCCGTGCAGGAGACGTCGCTAGAGGGAGAAATTTCGGCTGACTATTTTTACACCGAATTTTGTTTTTGCTATATAATAAAACACTTAATGACTGCATCCTCGGGAAACAGCGAGTTTTGTTTTCCCTTGAATCTCGATGGTCTCGGGAAGCACGTAGCAGCAATAAGGAGGTTTCCATGGAAACTAATAGGTGGTGGAGGGTCCTGTTGATGGGCTCCTGCTGGTAGTCAATATTTAGCACCACTAGCCAAATCGTAACTTGATGTCCACTTTGTTATTTTCAAACTCACTCCTAAATATAACCTGATCTAAACCATTAATAACTATTGGTACCTAGTTATTTGGTTTGTGAAACAATAGGGAAGCATCATTGGGGCTGGGACCACACAACAGGGAGAGGGGGAGGCTTCTCCCCATCCTTTTTTTGATGCAAAGGGGAAGATGTACTAAATATAACTGATCTAAACTATTAATAACTATTGGTAGTTATTTGGTTTGTGAAACAATAGGGAAGCATCATTGGGGCTGGGGCCAGACAACAGGGGGAGGGGGAGGCTTCTCCCCATGCTTTTTTTGATACAAAGGGGAAGATGTACATGTACCTTAGGAAGTTTGTCTTTGGCAGATACTTTAGCAGCCAATTTCGTATAGACTGATCCTCTATACTTCCTAACTCTAAGTCATAATAATCTCCAGGTATTTCTGACCAGTGACAAATAGCCCTGCAAAGGGATTATTAAGAAGTCAAAGGGATTATTAAGAAGTCAAAGGAATTATTAAGTGTGGGGTCCAAGGGGCGGATCTAGGGGTGAAGAAAGCAGTGACGTCATCCCCCTTTTGCCCGATATTTCTCATATAGCCTTGGCAGCAGTCCCGTTTTTACTCGCATTTAGGGAAAAAACTCTGCAATAGTCACACCCTTGTAAAATGCCTAGATCTGCCAAGGACAATCCTTGCAGCTTTTTTTTGATTGACAGTGCAGAATTTCCAAAGCAAATCACAGATTCTATATACTCTGGATCATTGCAATGCAACAAATTCAACTGCAAGGTAAATTCCCTCCATGGTGGGGGAAATGGATCTATCTTTTCTGGAATTACACATTGGACAAATAATTCAAAATGTGCTAAATACTGTAACAGTATAGAGCATGAATTATACCTTATCCGTTCCAGTGATGGATCTACAACAGCCACAGGCTGGGTTAACCTTTCCTTATTGGTTAAACATGCACCCTGGGCAGAGGAAGAGTTTGCACCTCCTGTTGCTATGGTAACAGTGTCAACATTATTTTTGGTTGCCATGGTAACTATGTCACCATTGTCAACCACTACGTCACTGATATCACAATGCCATGGAGTTTGCTGAAAATGCTGGTGACAAGGGAAATACATGAATTTTAGTGTGTTATTATGGGCAGGGAAGCTCATGGCAGAAAAAGTACTGACCAGCAGTTTGTTTAATTGTGGGATTCTGGTTCTTAGAGAAAATGAATCAACACTTTACAGGGGGCGTATCACCCTGAGGAGGTGAGGGGGAAGACTCAGGGTTATACCATGCCCGAAAACGGAATCAAACATTTTCATTTTTCCTTAAAACTCAGAACATTTTGCATTCCCTTTGCGGGCATCATATGCTTAGGGTACTTGGGCACCCCTCTTTTGAAGCACTAAAATATTGTAAAATGTTTAAATATCTGGGAAAAAAAGCCCACACTCTGACCTCCCCTCCCCCCTCCTCCTCTTCCTTCCTCCTCCCTGTGCTCCCCCATCCTCCTCCCCCCTCCTCCTCCCTGTGCTGACAAAGTGCTGGCAAGGCCACTGCTTCAAAGTACTCACTTGGCTTGGGGCAGATTGTGTTTCAAGTCTTGAACTGAAAGAAAAAAGATTTAGTGTAAAATATGAATCAAATTTACAAACTTGGCATGGGAAAAGCCATATGGGAAAAGCCATATTTTCTGGAATCGACAAATACTTCCTATTTATTCCTATTCCATGGTTTTCCTTGTGATAATAAAAGGCTTCAATTTCAATGGTCATTTTATTTCTTTCACTGTAATGAGAAATCAACTTGTATAATGGTCTGGTTACCATTATTTTAATCTTTTAATTCCAAAATTTGTTCTGTAACCTTATTTATAGCAGATTAAGAAGGAGCAATACGATTCAAACTTGGGGAGTGGGACACAAGGACAGGAGCCGACTTCACTATCAAATCTCTCTGATAGGTCTAAACATAAATAGACCGGAATAGCTGTTTACATTTTTATCCTAGCTAGCCATCTTTTGCAAAAGTTTGACCCTCACCTTTCCTGTCCAAGATTCTTAAAACCATTATATGTTTTGTCATCTATAAAATAATTAATGAATAAAACACTTTATAATAATCTGACTACAACCATTTACTATTCACTTTACATCATAATTCCAGCTAACACCACATAGGGCAGTACATGGGAATAATTAGATTTGTTCTGCAGCCATGCATCCTCAGCCTCACTCTGTCATCAAAGTCAACAGCACAGCTGATGTCTGCCTTCCCTGGCATAATAATAATTGCATGATTCTGCCCAGATCTATGATGGTTCTCCACTCTTTGTAAATAAATCATGCTTTTCCAAATTAATTTCCTTTCCTAGCATGGCTAAAACATTTTGGTTAAAAGCTGCAATCCTCTCCAAAGGCTCTATAACTGGAAACTACCAAAAAGGTAAAGGCATATTAATTTTATCTCTTATATGCTCCTCCAAACTATACAATCATGTACTGTATTCCTTAGCAACAGCCTTGGAGAAGTTATGCTGCTGAATAACTTTGGAATCCAATCTCAGTGGAGCTTTTGAAATTTTAGTCTCATGCAGAAAACATTTTGAGGGAAATCTTCCTCACTCACCTATATCAACAGAAGTAACATCCAAAGTCTTGGTGTAGTAGAAATCAGAACTTGGACACAAGTCCTGCAATTCACAACACAATAATACTGAAAATGGAATAATACTGAAAAAGGGCATTGTATGTTACTGTATTCTACTTAACCTGTGAGCAGCTCTAAAGGGGATGTGGCTGCTTGCTCGATTTTTCTCTCGCCCGGACTCCCCTCCCCATTAGAGCCACTACGCAGGCTATATTCTACTCTCTGTTATGACTACCAGCACACTCAGGGAAATTGTACACAATTCCCATACAATCACTGTATTTTTACTGGAAATTCCTGGAAGATGCAGGGCTGGCTGGATGTTGCACCTATATGAGTTGTTTTTGCGACTAAACTTTTAAATTTATGACTCAAATTTAAGCAATTTTGTCACCCACAGTCTGTAAAATGCAACTAAAAATTGAACATATTGTCCAAAATGCGACCCTATTTTTTTCTTAATTTCCAGCCCTCAGATGGGTGTCCTCAGTAATTCCCTCCATGGTGGAGACTTGAATCACACATTGGAAAATGTTTGGTAGGTGATGGATGATGTATGCTATTGAGGAGCTGATGAAAATGGTTGTAAAATTCTGCAGTCTTTTCCCATTAAATGACAATCGAAACATTGATCCCTTTAATCCTGCAGTGTCCTCAGAAGGGGGTGAATGACAGACCTTTTCTTGAATGCCATCTTTGTCCATTTTACATTTGATGGCATGTTTCTTCAATGATTTCAGTGGCATCCTATGGTTCTTGTCCAAAGGGCATTCAACATTGTTTCCTTTATCCTGAAGATGCATAAAAAGCTTGATTATGAGTTGAGACATTTTGAGACATTTGCATAAAAAACCTATAGCCTTGATTGCAAAGTGCCAAGAGGATGCTCGGTCTTGGGAATGTTTTCCTGACTACTGTAGTCACAATAAACACACCAGATCATAACGTTAGTATATTCCTTATTTGATTCTTTAAACGTTTAAGATATTTTTCGAACAATTTGGCTATTTTTTTATTTATTTTTCCACTGGCCGACCCAACCAGCAGTTGTGACAGATTTATTGATAATATGTGGCTGAAACTATAAGAAAACAGTTGAAACTCCCTGGTCCTCTTACCTGTTGAATGAACTCTTTACTCCATCCGAGTTGTGTTAAAACGGACTTCAGATTGTTTCTTGATTTCTCTAAAACAGAGGAGATTTCGTTCAAGCGTTTTACTCGATCCTCCATTTTGAACTTTGATACCAGGCCTGCAGAAACACACAGGAAGCCCATTTGAACTAGCCTTCCTCGTTGCGCGCGCACTCGTTATTTGTGCGGCCTCTGACGTCATTTAAAGGACTTCTACTACGAATTTACGGCAATGCGCTAAACACTAAACACTGGGTGAATTTTGAGTGGTATCGAAAATGGCGGCGAAGCAGGGCCAGGGGCAGGCAATGTGCATCAACTTTCGATCTCCGCTAGTCTCCTCGCAGCCGCGTGACTCCCATCCTGGCGGCTGCGAGGAGACTACTGATCCACCTGATCCGTTTACTCAGAACGCAAGGGACAGGTATGCTCATCCAACACTCAGGGCCCGGGGGGGGGGGGGGGGGGGTTCTCCCATGTAAGAGTGATAGGGGTGCTCGTCGGGACATCGGAAATATACCCTAAAAAATACCAGGACATAAAAAATCCACCCCCTAAAAATACCTTAATAAAAAGACCCCTAAAAAATACCGACAATAAACCTTTTTTGTTATTGTTTCTCATCTCAAAACAAGCTTATTTTAGAGCTATAAATGAACGAAGAAAGAAAGAAAACGTTTTTACTGGGTTTGCGACCCTTTCATTCATTTGTGTACCCCTAAAAATACCATTAATTAGTGAAAGCCACAATTTTTCTCCGATACCCCCTAAAAAAATACCTGAAACTCGATTTTGACCCCTAAAAAATACGACGAGCACCCCTGTCAGGTCGACATTTGAAGAAACCCCCCCGGGACTCAGGGACTGTTCGTTAATTACGTCGCAGGGGGGGCTGGTGGTTTTATAGGGGGGGGGGGGGGTAAATTTTGCAGAATGTTGAAAACTTTTGGGGTAAATTTTTAGAACACGCGAAACTTTTGGGGGGTGCATTTCAGTGTCATGCAAATTTTCAACAGACTAGGACTGAGATTGAGTGTAATTGCGTGAAACGCAGAGCACTGTATAAATCCGGAGTGTCCTAAGCCAACTAAAGCTTTCCTACTAAAGGTTTCTGTCAAACTTCTCCTCTCTTTTCTTGCCAGTAAGAGCTTGTTCTACAGGTACATCCTCTTCAACAATCGTACTTAGTTTAGACGCCATTTTGATGCTTACATTGTAGCTTAGTCAATTAACGCGCAGGGGGAGGGGGGTAAAATTTCAAATAGCCGTTTTTCGAAGGGGGTAGAAATTGAAACTACTTTTTTTGACCGGGGGTAAGTTTTCACAAAACCTACAAGCAGAAAAAAACACCAGTCCTCCCTGCGACGTAATTAACGAACAGTCCCTCAGATAATGAAAAAAATATCAATAGAGCGGATTGACTGTTATGAGTAATTCGCAATTATTTGTTCAGAATTGGTGTAATCCTTTGCGATTGGTTTTGCTACAAGTCATGTGAAAACCGCTCTAATTAACAATTAGACCTCGAGGCCGAATGTGCTATGATGAATAGACCATGAGGCCGGAGGGGCCGAAGGCCGAATGGTCTATTGATATCATAGCACATGAGGACGAGACGTCTAAAGTTTAGTATAAACCAACTAAATAATGGCAATGAATTCCATTATTTTATGTTGAAAAAATCAAGTTTTCTTGCAAAGAAAGGTGGTGGTTTTGCCAGGCACGGTCTATCACTAATAGACCATTAGTAGCTCAGGCAATCAGAATGCAGGATTTGTAATAGACCATTAGTTGGTTTATACAAATACTGTAATAATGTAGTTTAAATTCTCTCAACAGCAACAAAAACATGGACTAAACTCAATAACAACAAAAGACAATCTTGTATAAATGATTTTTTGTTTCCTCTCACATCCCCGTACTTCCTGTCCAGGCAGTCAGTGTGTGTAGTGTACCACAACTGTTTACAATAGTACATGCACTCATCAATGAAATTGAAGTTTAGCGTCACCAGACCACAGGAGAGCTGTCTTCAGCATGTCAGCTTATACTCTAATGGGACTAGAGATCAAGACAATGGTACATTTAATAAGTGAGTCCAGTTTAGGGGGGTGGGTACCACACCTCTTTCAATTTTCGTAAATCTTTTAACAGTTATAATCTTATAATTGATGCATCATGGTGAAAAGCCATGACGAGAGCAACACATCTGAAATAAAATTGGGTATCTCTTATTGGTGATTTACACATTATCTTGAATTAAGTACTTAGGGGCCGATTACATGGAGAATTTCAGCCCGGGCTGAGATTTCAGCCTGGGTAGGTAGGGGGGCTGAATTGCTAGCCCGGCCTTCTTGACAAATACATGTAATAAGAAATTTACGATTACATGAAGAAAATCTCAGCCCAGGCTGAAATTTGGCCCGGGCTGAAAATCCTGAGCCGGTCAGAGCCTTGCTAGGATTTTCAGCCCAGGTTGTTTGGCAAAACTTCACCATGTAATCGCAGCAGAATTTCAGCCCGGGCTGGAAATGCGCGCCCATGCTGTCTTATATCCAGCGTAAAAGCCAAATGACATGCGCTTTAGTTACAAGATGGCGCTGGGATTTGAAACCGCCCAGGCTGAAATGCCACAAATAATCACAACAAAAAATCATTCCCAGAGCCTCTCGGTCATGCTGCAACAAAACAAGCGAAGGAGGCAGTCTGGGAACGAGATTGCGCCAGACCCTTTTGGCCGTGCTAACGACAACGCCAATTTCGCCCCCTAAGGCCTGGTTTCCATATAGTTTTATCTGTCGCATCAGTTGACCGTGAAACAATAGAAATTGGAATTATTATGGAAACTAGGCTTAAGACTATATGGAAACTAGGCTTAAGTATAACTCCTTCATGTCCGTCGGACATCCACAAGTAAATTAAAAGACACGCGTCCACACAAGCTTTCGAACCGTTTTTTATGTTTTCTGGAACTTTTTAGCCTGATATCTCAGCCGTCGTGACTTCGCTCTAGGTACCTCACTTTGCGAGTGTAGTTTAAATGAGTTATGATCAACGGCGTTTCATGTCGTTTATTATTCGTCTAAATTTGCATCAAGCAGCAGGTGTCTTGACTCTTGCAACTGTGTTCAGTATTTTTGGCATAAGTATTAATTTCACTAACACCACATTGTTAATATAGCTGCCCCACCTAAATCAAGCAGCAGTGTTCAGGAAACACATATATAAAATAAAATTATTTCAAGTCAGTGTCTTTTGCTAGAGTACATAATTTTTACACGTATGTGCAGGATTTCATCAAGATAACCGTGAGAATTAATTTTCGCGAGAAAAAGTTTCAAAACAGGACGTTGGTAACGCAAAATGTTGTCTCATTTGAAAGAAAGCTCTCGCATTTTCTCTCACACGGTTAACAAGATGAAGGGGAACACGCTAGACTCTCAGAGGTAATACGTAGACTGAGCTTTTTTAGGAACTTTTTAAGCGCAGCAAAACGTCAATTCACAGCATTTCAGGGTGATATTTCAGTTAAATTTGTAAGAAATACTTATACGGTATATAAAAATCCATGAAACTTGCCCTGCTACAAGAAATTAGCTAAACTAGTTCCCACTCGCGCTCAAGATAGAACTGAACTGCAGAATTGACAGTTTAATAAATATTTTATGTCGATATTTTGTGAAAAATCTTAATTAGGTAATTTCACCGAGCTGTTAGCAGGTTAGAATAGTCCGGTCAAATTAGCCCGAAACCCCGAACCTGGAAAAAATTGCAACATGAGAAATTTTTGGTACTAATTGTTAAAAACATATGTAGGAATAACATATCCAAATTTCGTAGAAATCCGGCCGGGGGAAGTTGGCTAAATTTTGGTTTTACCGGCGACGTCAAGGGCGCCTTTTGTTTTGTTTTCGGCGGCACTTCGACACTGAAAACACAGAAACAGGGAGAATGTTTATAGACTGTGCAGATGAAACCGGAGAAGATTTAACAAGGTTTTTCGGTTGAAACAATAATTTCTGAGCGATGAGTTACGGCTATGAACAGTTTATTCCTTTTATTCCTTTTAGCGTATAATATTCGAACTTTAGTGTATCAAGGATCATATATATGGGATTTTACAAAACGCACGATTATTTAGTTATTATTTTACAGAATTGGTTATAAACAAGCACACAATTCACATCTATGCAATCACATTATGCAGTAAAAATAAATTGCTCGATATCTCGTTCAATATCACACCGAGTTACAGCCCTACAGCCTATAGCCCTCAATTCGAATTGTTCGCTTTCATTGTCTAAGTGCCACTGAAAACAACGGGCTTTCCTTCGTGCAGACGGAAAACCCCAAATTTAACCAACTTCCCCCGAACGGATTTTCACAAAATTTGGACACGTATTTCTCACATATGTTCCTGAGAATTTGCTGTATAAAAATCCCATGTTGCAATTTTTTCCAGGTTAAACGCTAAATTGACCGGACTGCTAAGTCAGCTATGTAATTTCAGCCGTTTCACACTGTATAGACTCTTCAATGATAATTAATAATTAACACATATTATAGCGCCATACACATCAACTGCTTTATGGTGCTTTACAATGCTACATTAAACAAAAATACCAATTTGAAAAATCACAAAATGCTTGTTTACTAAAAAGACGAGTCTTAAAGATTCTTCTTGAAAATGTCTAATGAAGAAGCCAGCCTCATCTGAGATTAATAGGAGACCGAACTTCACATTAAACTTTGATGCCTATTAAGACAACTTTAATTAAGATGGCAGGTTGGCAAATATATAATATTCAAGTCGCCCAAAAAGCAACGGCATCTTATTCTACGGCTTTCTTAAGTCCTACGATGACTTTTCTGGTCCTCAAGATCACTGGAGTCATTTGTGCTCTCTTAGTTATGGGTACGTGAGTACGCTATCTTCCACGATTGTTTTTTTTTGGTGAAACAATTCGTCATAAATAGCTGACATAACTCCCTTGCTTGGCAATCAACGCATGGAAGAAAGTGTTTTCTTTTATTCTATAGTTTGACATCTTTTAAATATGGATTTACTTTTCTTGAACTTTGGAACAGAGCAATGTTTTCAGGATGGTCCAAGTCAATGCACTATCTGCAAGACGTGCAGTGCTGATCCTTTTTCGACCAAGAAACGTTGCGTGTATTAGAACAAAGTCTTTGCAAAGTACTTAAAAATTCGGTGTTCAAAAACGGCAGTTTTATTAATTGGACACAAAACGGATCTACTCTGCAAATTATCTGTTCCGTCCTTTTCTAATTATAGTTGGCTGGAGATGAGCTCGGACAAGGAAAAGTTTCTTGAAAACAAGTTCAAATATTCTGCTTGGAAAAGATGTTTTACTGTAAAGTTTCGGAAAAAAATGACCTGCTTGCGAAAATGTTGATCGTCTACAAACGTCTTTTTCAAATATTATCATGTAACGTTAGTTTGGATGTTTTGGCATTAAACCGTTATCGATCTCCTTGCTGGTTGGCTGGAAAAATGGAGCTAAGGGTTTCCTGCATGGTGACATTTCAATTACTTGCAATTTTCATAATTCTGCGAACTCTCATCGACCAACAAACAGAGGTTTGTCTTTCGTCAAACAAAACGAGTGAACAACTCTTGGTATGATTTCGCGGAGGCTTGTGATAGAGTTTGTGAACGACACGGGCTATGTAGGCTTCAAAACACAGAAACGAAACTGAGAAAACATTGCGTGGACAAGGTTTGATTGACGGAAGCCAAAACGCGCGTTTGGCGTTCATAAATGTCAAGTGGGAGTTCGCAGAATTATGAAAATCGCAGTAACGTGTCTTTTTGCAAAAAGAAACAGGTGAATTTTTCACAGCAACTTCACTCATATTAATGCAAAACAGAAACAACTGCAAACAGCAAAATATAAATCTCGAGTTTATGCGCCAGATAAGGGGAAGGGGCTAGATAAAGCGAGAAGTAAGGCGAGATGGAAAATGGTCCAATTGAAAGGCGAGATAAGGCAAGATAAGGAAACATTGTGCCAAGAATTAGGAGCTGTGAGGTAAGGCGAGATTAAGGTCCCAGAGTATGCCTTATGCCACCGAATTATTCGGGGTCTCAGATTTATTAAACCGTAGGGAGTTTTCAAATTTCCTAGTCTCAAAATATTTCTCTTGGAAACTGAAAAAAATATTCTTCAAGATAATAAGATTATAATAATCATTCCTTGTTTGGCAGGTGCTCTCTCTGTGGCTTCAAGTAGCTCATGCCGCAAGATTAATTTTCAGCTACCAATCAGAAAAAGGAGCTTGAGGAATCACGTGATCAAATCGACCAATAGGAGCAGTGCTACTATGTGCAAGCAAATGTGTTACCTAGAAAGGCGGTGTTTGTCGGTCAACTTCTACCCCGCGACGTCATCAAGTGAGGCAAGCTCAGGTGACCAGCACGTGACAGGGTTGTGTGAGCTGAATGATTCTGATCACGTGATTCATGAAATGGACTTTGTCATTAGTGAATCATCGCTATACTTTCAAGTCGAGGTTAGTGCCTCAGGTACCTTAAGGCCTGGGTGGAAGCCAAATCCAAAATGGCGGACGTAAAACTGAGGGGGGTAGTCTATATCTAAACCAATGCCTCTGAGGGATCCAATCAATTTGCATTTCCATACCTTTGGTCATTCTCGATCATTTTCACCAATGTTGATCTCTATGGCAACAAATGTATGACCCCTGACCTTAAATATAATTTCTTGGAAAATGGTCTCTGCATTCGATGGGGATAAGTTAAATCGTTGTCCTGGGTGTGTGATCGTGTTTGCTATCTAGTGTAGATTATTGATCTAACGAGGCTGGCTGAAAATGTTTTTTCGAATAGCTATATTTGTGATGATGTAATATTATACCTCTCATTTTCTTAAAATGTGGATAACTTGTACAGCGCGCCTCGTTGGAATGGTGGTAATGTACGCCCGACACTAGTCATAATAAGACCCATTGGGAAACCATTGGTATAACCCTCATCAAATGCAGAGACCTGGAATAAATTTGTGCCTTTGTCACGCTCTTACAAGTCACGCAACCCGTTGACATGGTAACCAAATACATCAAATAAAACGTCTCACCGGGTAGAGCAACCTTAACGAAAAACATTGTACGCAAGACATTTTATCTACCCTAGGGAATTTTTTTCAGTGTTTTTTTTTTATGAAAAACGAGGCCGTAATTGATGGTGTATTAGATGGTGTATGGTGTAATGGAATATTAGACTCGTACTCGGTTTCTTTTCGTTGTGCGTTTTTGCGTTGTACTAATAGCCGATCATCTTACGGATCTTATTGAATTCACGCTACTAACACACCCACACGTCTACGACTCAGCCTACATTTCAAGTTCTTTGTTTTGTCGGTTTCTGTCTTCTATCAAATTTTTGCGGGAATTTGCTACTAACATTGAAAAGTATTGTTAACGACGCTAGTGAAACACCTTGACAGCATCTTGTATATTAATATTTGTGTTAAGCTTGCGAATTTAAGACAAAATGACACAGTTTGTTGATTACTTGATTCCTGGATTTACAGAACCCGTGCAAGTGTGTTTCGCCCGGAACCCACCTATGTCATTAAAGTCTAACACTGGCGACATTTACTCGTGTGAATGCAAAAGTGGATACACACTTGAGAATTGCGAGGCAGGTAAGAAAAACAGCAAGAGTACATTGCAACAAACCAAGAGTTCTGTTATTGCCATAGTGGACATACGAGCCTTTGTGTGCACGAAATAAATGCAAGTGACGCCTGGGGCGGATCCAGAAAATTTAGAAAGGGGTCCAGATAGTGAAAACATGGAACGAAAATGTTCACATTTCCTCCGGCAAATACAGTAAAAGTATGGGAAAATCTCTCCCGAGAAAGGGGGGGAGGGACGTCCCCCTCCCCCAATTCGCCCTGATAACTATTTTTAAGCAGGCGAGTGTCTCTTTCAGCAGGTCACGATCAAGAATGCTACTATTTCGCCGATTGATGTCAAAGAAAATTATGGCCTGCCCTAATGCTTTTATGATATAGCTATTGCTTTATCAGTGAATAAATAGAGCATAGTTTTTAGCAAATCAGAGCGCGAGTTTTATCTTAGCTATATTATGAATATTTCATATACCATAGAAAATACAACGGGGGTTCTGCTTTCTGATCCGCTGTAGGTTCATGGAATAAAACCGATGCAAACCATCGTTATACAGGGTTCCCATGTGTCCTTGAAAACCTGGAAAGTCCTGGAATTTAAAATGTCCTTTTCCAGGCCTTGAAAGTCCTGGAATTTTCAAAAAAATATGCCAAGGTCCTTAAAAGTCCTGGAAAAGTTTTCTACAAATAAGTTCTGGGAAATTTTGTAACAATACAAGTGATTAATAAACAAAATAATAGCACTAAACAAACTAGACAAAGGAAAACTTGAATTTAGACCTTAATGAACTAGACCTTAAACTGTTATAAGTAAAACTTTCGAAACCACTCAGAAATGCTTAAATTAAATTTGTTGAATGTCGTCAATGAAACCAAAATGTCATGATGTGCGCCGATACAGTATATGCTTTTTTTTTCGGTATGCAAGGTCCTTAATTTTTTTCAAAAGTCCTTGAGAAGGTCCCTGGATCTTGACAGCTTCAAAACGTGGGAGCCCTGTTATATTTGTGGTATTGTTTTCAGGAAATTTTCAACATCTGCTTAGTAACAGCAATATCGTTTTCATATTTCTTCCAGCGTACAGTGCCCATGGTTGTCATTCGCACAGCGTGACCCAACAGTCCATTCACGTTGATGCTAGTAACAGCCGCTGGCCAATAGATGGGGTGTGCTATGTTCTCCTTGACATGGCATTTCCCAGCAATCTTATTGGTCAGCCGTACCGAGTCAGTCTTGACTTGCGTAGTAACCACAAAGGTGGCACATGGGACAGGATGTACCCAGCAATTGTATTTAATGTGAAAGATGCTAGAAACTTTGATTTCGTGTATTTCAGGTAAGAGAAAGGTAGACGTTAAAATGAGTTTGTGGTTTCGTACGATTTTCATAATTCTACGAACTTTTAAATTTCCATTTTAAAACGTCCTGAGTTATTATAAAACTCAAACAGGTAGAAGGGAACACTGCCCCCAAAGGACAGCCCTTTGATCTGCCACTTTCAAAAAATTCAGAGCACGTCCTCACTAATCCATCTTCAAAAATACACGTGCTCACACAAGCTTTCGCATCGTTTTTGATGTTTCTTAGTACTTAGTCTGATTTTCAGCCATTTGCTCTCGATCGTACGTTACTTTGCGGGGAGACTTGTCAATTCACTACTCAAGATTTTCTCATCCATTATGTAATTACTAACCCAAGATCGGCCATAGTAATCAGTAACACGTGCAAATGATAACGCAAGCAAAAAACGTGCAAGAGCTTCCGAGGCAGACACCCAAGTGCCACAACTGTTTGTTGTCTTGGAAACTCTGTAAGAGAAGCCAACCTTTTGCTTGCCATGATAGTCCCTGGCGTTCTGGGTGGGCTTCCTGTGGTTAGGTTGTGACGTCACAGGGAAAACTGGATCTCTTGGTGAATTCAGATGTCTCCTCGCAAAGTGAACGATTGTTTGCCGTGTTTTGTCTTTGTTTATCATATAGAACTGATGATAAATTTCAATGCGTGCAGCCGGCACATATGAAAGCTGGATCTGTGTACAAAGATCCCAACGCCGATTGTCTCCTTGGGCCTCCACCAATAGACACTTGGTTCAACGTCACGTTACAGGTCACGCAATCCTCCGCGACTGTGCAAGTAAATGGAAAATTTGCGAAAACCTTCGCAACTGAGTTTCCACTAAAAAGACTTGGTGCACCAGCCACTTTAAATGGATTTGACACTGTCTCGCAATTCAAGAATTATAAAATGCACTAAAAACGGAGTCCATGCATAGGGCAGATTTCGTATGACTGTGAAAAGTGCCGCGACAAACTTGCGCCGCGGCCATGACCGTGCCGCGACTTCCGTACCGCGTCCCCGCGACCGTGTCGCGGTAGGCTTTTCACAGTCGTACGAAATCTGCTCTATCCACTGTGACGTTCAAAATCGCCTGACGAAAATACGGCGCGTATAGCCCGGAATGCATACTGGTTTAGCTGTGCCCATTCGCGCAACGCTTTTGCTGATAGATAAAGTAACAGTAGTAATAATTGTAAATAAGGAAAGGTGCGTTTCGGTTGGTGGTTCAAGTTATTTCAATGCTTATACCACATGTAAAAAAGGGGTTAAATTTATTTATTACTTTAATTAATTTGTTGATATGGCTAGCGTGTACAAATAAAGTTTGCTTTATGTATGTACCATTTCTAAATTAAGTAACTTAAGGTGGCTATGAACATAGTTAGTAGAGAGGTCCCCCTCTACTAACTATGCTATAACATATCAGGAAAGTCTGTCGTTTTTAAATCTGAGCGGGCTGCCTGTGGTGAAATCTCGATCCAGGCCCTTTGGCCTCGGAAAAACAAAATGGCGTGGCGAACAAGAGAACGATGTTTCTCGAATATCTGCAAGTTTTGGTGGATTTTACTGCTGCATTCCCTAAGATATGGGGAAAAATACTTACAGACCTTCGCAATAAGGTAAGGGGGACTTCCTGTTTGAAACGTCGGCAATTCGACAGTTTTTTGCGAAATTTTATTGATATGATGCAGCGATGCAGGGGCTCATAAATAGGGGGTCCCTCTCTAGTATTGCCCTACTGATAAGGCATTTTGACAGACCTAGTTATTTTTAGAACGGTTTTACCGCTTAAATTGTAAAGCTTTTGTTTCACTAGCCAATCAAATTTGTTTTATTAGTAGCTTTACAGATGCCTGTCATTTGCAAGATATGCACGCGCAAGCACTGATTCTTGTTGTTCTCTACTCTACTGTTATTCTAAAACACACGTGACCGCAGCGGCATAGAAACAAGAGTAAATACCGATCTAAAAATAACTAGGTCTGTCAAAACGCCTTATCAAGAATATATATCAGAGGAACGCCCCTACTTATGAGCCCCTATGATGTTTGTCTTTCGTGCAGCGTGCAGGCCCGTCCTTTGTGCCGATCACGCAACGCTTCTACGAACGTGTACCTGTATATAGCCCGCTGAATACATAATTTTCTTTAACAAATCACTGTATTTTTGGTTCAGTTCATAAAGTTAGAAATTGCTGTTTAAAAAATTTATAAATTATATACATACTGTATACTTAATGTGCTTCTTTTTCCTATGCCCTTGTTCTTGTTGTTTGTTATCTGTTTTGTGTTGTTTTATTATTATTATTATTATTATTATTATTTAATTTTTGTGTTTCTTTGTGTATTTTCAAATATTGACTAGTACCGTCTGGCCCAGCCACTTAAACTCGATTAGCTCTGCTATTTTTGAGTGGCTGTGTTCTCCAACAATTTTATTTTGTAAATAATATAATATGAGAACATTGTATATTCAGAGGACACAATGAACTGTTTTGTTGTTGTTGGTTGATCACTCATTTTCCGTGATGCGATTGGCTGCGAGGTTCCGATCTATTTTATTTTCTTTTGTACGTGCCGTGTCGTGACCGTGTTCCGTTGCCTTTTTGCAGTCATATGAAGAGCCTAGTGTTCTAGTATGGAAATTACTGTCTGGCGTGCAGCCAGTTTTAAAACAATAATTTTAATACCAACTGCACGCAGGTTTAAAGGAAATTTAACTGCAAACGAGCGAGCCCTTTAAAAAAATTTGCCAACAACATTTCCTAAGAAATGATAAAACTGTCAAAACTGAGAAACTGTACTATGGGATATCCTGTATGCCGCCGAGACTTTCGAAAGACAGTGGCCATGACTTGTAGACTAAGAATAGGATTTTAACTAAGTTTCAGCTGGAATACTGGCACACTGTTGGATATGTGTAATCCAAAAATAATCTCAATCATTCTCGGTATTTTGTACAGTTATTCACAGCGGCGGACTTCGCACACACCCAATGTGACTCGAGCACACGAAAACCGTCGGGCATGTTCATTTACGAAAAGGCCGGAGAGGTCTTGTTCTTTTGACGAGCTTCTATAGTTGTAAACATTATTATGCTTCAGTGGTCTCCATAGCTGCACGATTTCGTTACGGTATTAACGCTAGACACACAAGCGCATGGCTTTGCAAGAACTGTATTTTTTCCTCGACGGTTTTGAGCAGCGGGGGAGAAAATAAGCATCACGGACGGAAACAAATTTGTTTAAAAAAATATAATTTTCAGCGGACTAGATATGTCTACATTGTCTGAATAAGCGATATTTAAAGCTTAAACATTAAGATAAATTCACTCAATGATAAAATCCTCAAAGACCTTTTGTGAATTCGGGATCGATGCTTGATGAGCGAGATATAATCCGAGCTATAACTACGGATTCCATGGCAACGGGCTATTGTTCACGAGTGCTTAGAGTAGTAAAGACTTCAAGATGACTACAACACGCTAATTCCTTTACTTTGCTTTAAATCTCTCTGCAAACAACTCTAGTTGACTAGAACTTCGCAATGGAAACATTCTTGGGGGAGAGCGGCGAAGAGTTAATCCAAAATGACAGTTTACTGCGAAAGGCTAGCGAGGCTTATGTGGCTGAAGTCACAGAGGCAATAAATTTGTCGGAGGGCTTTCCTGGCAGTCAAAGAAAGATGCCGAGGAATTAACACAAGAGATAGCCAAAATGTCCGAGAAGAAAGCCAAAGAGTTATTTGAGAAGGAGGACGATAGAAAACGTTGGATTGATTCAATTAAGAAATCTGTTGAGCAAAGTTTACAGTCACAAGTGAGAGCGGCTTTGGGTACACCGCCAGAAGAGAAGAGGAAACAGAGAGACCAGAAGGTCGTAGAGGAACAGCGAAAACTAGGGACAAATAGCAACTTAACAGAGGCTACAGATAACAGGAAGTTCAAGGGCTTGAACTACGATGACTACAAAGACGAATATTTGAAAAGGAGACAAGAACATTTGCGAAGTCGTGATTATAATAAGCCCGTTTATAATTACAATTCGTCCAGTCGAACTATTGACCCGTTTTCTTCGGATTTCAATAAAAATTTCAGTCCCTATACAAGAGCAGCTTTAGAGAATACAGCAGGGAAAGGTTATGTCCCTTATAAGCATGTAGAATCGTACAAACGGGCGCCCGCTACGAAGTGGACTGACTCGCAAGGAAACCAGCACGAGTTACCGGGGCCCTTTTGGCCTAAAGAACATTTGCCTCTCTACTCATTTCAAACTCATGTTACCACTGTTCCCGAATCAATAGAACCGTTGAACACCGCAGGTAGGTCTTCTCATGTCAATGCGCTGTTTATATTTCAGGTAATGATGTTCTACTGTTGATTTGTGCATCTTTGGAAACCTAAATCGTCATGAACTCGATTAGCCGTCTAGATAAAAGCGCGCGTTGGGAAGCCATGCTGATGGAAGTTAAAAATACACACATTCGCGTTTGAAGGGTATTTTATCAGACTTGCACTGAAGTGGCTTCTTTCACAGTATGGTTTTACGGTTAAACATTTCTATTAAGTTTAATATATTTGCAAGAACGCAAACTCGCGTATTGGAATTGGAATCACGCGAACTTTACATGGATCCGGTGGATCGATTTACAATGTTTACATCTTCAAGGACTTTCGCATCAAACGTGACCCTTGTTTTGACTTCGTTGGGAACTTGAAGTTAAGTCTTAGGTGCACTAATTATTTCAGTAAACAAAACAAACGTAAACAATACCTCATTCCATTATTGATCACCTAAATTATAAGCAAACCGAGCGAAATAGAAAATATAATGTTGTCTAATATGGCAGCTTACCAATAAAATCAGAAATAAGTGTGCCAATATTTTTTGACGCATAATATTTGAGTTGGGAAGCTCGAAAAGCTACTAAATTTCTTATTTGCTTTTGTTTTGAAATTTTACTTAGAGGGTAGCAATAGTAAATGTGTTTTCTCATCTAAAGTGCTATTTTATTTCTCAATACCATCCGATAGGATCTTACAGGAAGAACATTTCTTGCTCCATTTTTTACATTTTTCACAAGTTATGGATTTTACACTCTGAAATATTATTCTGTTTCTCAAACAAGTGATTCTGAACTTGTATAAACATAACTAAAACTTTGTTAGACACAGTAAATGTGTAATTCCAGGAAAAATCCATCCTTCCCCATGGAAGGGATTGAAAATTCTAAGAGGGTGGGGACTCAATTTTCATTTCCCATACAATCCATCTATTTTCCACTGGAAATCTCTTCCATGGGAGGGGATTGGAAATTTCTGGAATTATTTCATGTATCTTGGCATGTTTATTTTTCTTACAGAAGAGAACAATCAACCAGTAGATCAGGAGAGTCATGACAAACTAGTTGATAATGAGCTATACCCCAGACCATGGCGAGGGTCTTTAGTAGTGTATGACCGATCTGTTGTGCAGGTAGGAAGATACACTCCTGAAGGGGGAGGGGGTGGCTACTCCAGACATTTGAGAGGTGCAGATGGGCATAGAGGAGCCAGGTGTTGTAGTCCCAGCTTCTCCTCAAGTTCCATATAATTTGAGTTTCTCAGAGGCAGACAACAAATTTGAAGCCTAACATTGATCAACAATGTTGATCTCAATTTCAGTCCTGTTGTACAAAAATACAAAAGCAGTTCAAATATTTTGGGTCTATTTTTAGCCCTCTCAAGCTAGAATCATTTTCCTACATCTCTGATGAGGCATGACCTTTAACCCCAAAAATAATTGAAATTCTTAACCCTGTTGCATTCAGTTTGAGTTGCCAGAATTCAGTGTGACAGGCAAGTCTAATGTTTTTCCATCAAGCTAGAATCATTTTCCTACATCTCTGATGAGGCATGACCTTTAACCCCCAAAAATAATTGAAATTCTTAACCCTGTTGCATTCAGTTTGAGTTGCTGCCAGAATTCAGTGTGACAGGCAAGTCTAATGTTTTTCCATGGTTCCTCATTATTTCAGGAATGTTCAGCAGCACCAACAGGCTGCTCTCCACACCTTAGGTTTGAGTCAAGATTTGAGTGTGGAAATTTGCAACAAGCAAAGCGGATGTAAGAACTACCTTCTACCAGTACTGCCCCTTTCCTTTTCTTCATTTATGCCTACAGCAAACATCAAACTTCAGTCACACTTCTTCTGTCGTTCATTTTCAAAGGATGCTGCTTCATTTAACTTTCTACTGTTTTGGATTGGAACAGCGGGTGTCTGGCACAACATTTGCCATAGGCATTAAGTTGTAGTCACATAATTTATTGCACTATTGTATATCTTCTGCTGACCTCTGTTTTTATTACTTTCTTCAGCCTACCTATTTTGTCAATTTTTGCAATTACCTATGTATTTTTTCAATTCCATTCCATGTTTAAAATAGCTTAATTCTATTCTTTTTTACATTCTATTCCATTCTCTTGGTTTCCATTTCCATTCCATGTCCAATCCATCTTGTCCCTCAGAGTATTCTT
Organism: Scolanthus callimorphus; assembly: GCA_033964015.1. Lineage (NCBI taxonomy): Eukaryota > Metazoa > Cnidaria > Anthozoa > Actiniaria > Edwardsiidae > Scolanthus > Scolanthus callimorphus. The sequence continues at coordinate 14,575,909 of CM066925.1, read as the reverse complement.
GACCTGCCTTGCCATCTCCACTTCTATATGTAAAACTAATAAACCCTAAAATTGTTCTATTCTAGAGGGAAATATGAATATGATTTAGTTCTGAGTAATGATCTGTACACCAAGAGACACACGCAATGGTAAGATTTCATTCATTCCATTGACAGAGATAATGAAAGAAAAAAAGAAAGAAAGGGTCTTCTCCTCATCGCGAGGGAGCTCCAAGCGGTCAAATACACGACCGCTAGACAAGGAGAGGTTGGAGGACTTAACGGGCTGCATTAGATGGCGCAAATTGCTGCTGCGCCGCTTACAATCATGAGGGCTGAGACCTCTGACCTTCAAAATGCAGATTACATAGCCATGAAATAGTGTGTAAAAAATCCAGGGGTGGATTTATAGCCTAGTTGGAGTTTGAATTTCTTGTTTAGTGCGCATGCGATTTTAGTCCGAATTTCTTGATTTCTTTTGTTTAACAAGAACAAAGAGAAGTTAAACAAAAGATTCGGACTAAAATCGCATGCGCACTAAACATAGAATTTAAACTTCAACTAGGCATATTGTATAGCTAAGCTAGTGGATATATATCAGATATTGTATGCTAACACATTTTCTTTCCTGATCCAGGTATTATTTTCGTGTTCAAAACATGGTACCCGGTGTTACCTACAAGTTTAATATTCTTAATCTTCTCAAGAAGGATAGTCTATACAATTATGGTAAGCAATTACCATGCTAGACGAAGTTAAGTTAACAACCAGCTATAGAAGAACCTCTGAAGCCCAATATCCAGATGCTTTACCTTGTGATCTCATTTTACCGTGCGTCTGTAGTGTAAAGGGCCGTTCACACGGCGCGATTTCAGCCGCGATCTGAGATGCGATTTCTGTGGCGATCCCATGGCGATGTCATATCGCGCAGTGTGAACGGCCGGCGATCTTATGGCGATTTCACTTGCGATGTCGCCGCGACGTCGCAGGCGTTTTGAACATGTTAAAATTCCACTGCGATGCGGGTGCGATATCTTCAGATCGCCAACAAACTGACAAATATCGCAGAGCCAAATCGCCGACCGTTCACACCGCGCGATATGACGCCGACGATCGCCGCAAAAATCGCACCTCAAATCGCAACTGAGATCGCGCCGTGTGAACGGCCCTTAAGGGCTGGTTTGTATATGAACGCAAGCACAGATGCAAGGATATCAAACTCTTACATTTCCCTTATGTGATTTGATACACTAGAATGACTAGAACACAAGCGCAAAAATATCGAGACGTTGCGTTCCCTTGCGCTCATGCTTGTGTCTAGTATAAATCAAGCGAAAACAAGAGCAAGCAAACTAATTAATGTTCATTTTAGGTTTGTACTTGCATCGCTAGGATTAACGCTTGTCTTGAGCTTTTAGGTTTGTACTTGCATCGCTAGGATTAACGCTTGTCTTGAGCTTTCCAGACTAAATATATCAGTGGATTGACTTGTGTAACCAGTCATAATAGATGCACAGATGACGTGATTCTAGTGAAGATGAAAAGCCCAAGCAGTGCGCTCATTTTAGACTCGGTTTTGCTAGCGTGTGTGTGATATGACGTCGATCGTGCGTATGTACTGTAATAACACATGGCCTGCCTGCAAATCAAAGCGCGCATTTTACTAGTGTTGTATAATTCCAAGATTTCAAGTAGATTTATATTTTTCAAAGCTCAATCGTTTCTCTATTTCGTGTGATTCTGTTAGGTATGAAACCCTTGCTTTATTCTACAAGAGTCTCTGATGAAACCAAAGTTGGCTGGAAAAGATCTGGACATCATATTAGTTACACGAGGACTTTGTCCAACAAGAACCCACTCTTGCACAGAGAGCTTGCATATTATACACTCAGCTTTCAAGTGGTAAGAATTCAATTGCTGTTTTTGTAAGTTGGTAATTCTAGTGCATTTAAGCGGGGACACCAAATATTGTTGGTATTGTTTTGGGCTCTGCAAAGTTGTGTTCCAAAGTCACGAACGTTACGTTTCAATGGGGCACACGCCCGGGGGGGAGGGGGGGGGATTTTTTGGGCGGGGGTGCTCGTCGTACCTTTTAGGGTCTAAAATCAGGCCTCTGGTACCTTTTAGGCATAGTTAGCTTTTAGGGGGTAAAATTCGAAAGCGTGTAATTCCCCCCCCCCCTCCCCCGGACAAACGAGACGTTGCTACGACGTGTATCTCTTTTTCAGCATCTCGCAGAAAAAGTTTCAGTTTGGCTCTCGAGTTTCTCGAGTTTCTGGTCACGCTCTGCACACCATGGGGGACTCACAACCAAAGCAAAGACGACTTTTCTCTTGTATTTTTCGAGACCCAAACAAGGCGCGTACGTGAATAAAAGCACGCGTAGCGAAGACTTTTCTCTTGGGTCAAATAAAGCACTGCAAGCAGTCTATACATCCAGAGCGTTTATCCTGACCACAAACGACCTTTTGGCTGTTTTTATTACAGGAGTTTCCCCACGAGAACGACACTTGTTATCTGGCTCATTGCTATCCATACTCGTATTCAGACTTGGAACTGTACATCCGGTCTTTAGTAGACACGCCAGCAACGTCACAATACGTCCGACAAGAGGTTTGTCAATTCTTAGAGATGGATCTCTTTTCCCTGTGCAGACGGGTATAACAGTGCTTTGCATTAGAGCGGCCATCTACCCTGTGAGAAGAGGTTTCTTTCCGTCAATCCTTTTTAGTACCTTTTGCGCAAAGCAAAACAACCACACGAAATACCTGACGCGTGAAAAAGAGTTAGGGTTTTGATGCTGTTTTTGGTGTCAAAGTGTATCGCTATCAGTACATGCAGGTTTTTTGAAAAAGAGCACAGGGCACGCCCTTCCCCAAAAAGTTCCCCAGGCTTATACCAGGAGCTGATATTGCAATGACAGATCGTTTCTTGTGTTTCAGATCCTTTGTAAGACACTTGCAGGCAATAATTGTCACGTTTTGACAATAACATCGGCTCGAGGTAGGGTGTCGGACGACTTTTGGAAGAAATGTTTTGTGTTATTGTTTGGTGATGCAAATGCAAAGTAAGCTTAATAACCTCTGGCTTGATTCGTCGTCGCTTATGAATTAAATATACGAGGACGTCCTCTCCCCTTTCCATTTGTAACATGACTTCCCTGCACTAATTGCAAGGGTTATGGAGTGCGCTAACAAGCCAACAAGACAACAACAACAAATTTATTACGAATGCAGGCCCCTCTGCGGCTCCTGAGTTATAAGCGCATGCTATGATATCTCAACGTGCACTGACGCCCTGATAAACTATGTTCACATTGCCACCTGGAATTATTGCTAAATCGTTATATTCTTGTTATTGCTTCAGGTGCAGATTGTGAGAAGCTTGGCGTGGTCATAAGTGCGCGTGTTCACCCTGGTGAGACGAACGCAAGTTGGATGATGAAAGGCCTGCTTGACTACCTCACCAGTAATGATACCGTGGCGGAGGTTGGTATACAGCTGCTTCAATAAAAGCTGTCGGCCTTGTGAGTGCTGTAGCGTACGCGCGTCGGTCCTGTGAGTGCTCAAGCTTAGGCGCGTCGGACTTGTAAGCGCTAAAGCTTAGGCGCGTTGGCCTTGTGAGCTCTAAAGCTTACGCGCCTAGACCGAAGGGCAGTATTGGTAGAAACAGAATATCCCAATTTGATGATACGTCACTGGTCTGGCTGCTAAATTCTACAGAACAGAGCTTTGTTAAAAGCTAGTAGTGTCCAGTAGAGACTCGTGTACTCAAACAGTGAGCCGATTCAAGAACTCCTACCTAGACAACTTTGCGGTCTGGGTTCATAGGGCTTACGACAACGTTTTTTTGGAAATAGATATAAAGATGTTCTAAACTCTCATGGAAGGGAGCGGCTTTCACATGGACATGCTGACCATCGTTTTCTAGATTATAAGTGGATACCAAATTTATTGGGCAAAGAATGAGTTTAGACGCCCTCAATTAAAATCACTTCTGTCTTGTTTCGCAAGTTGCGTTATGGCAACTGTATCAGCTGAAGTGTTCAGCAGTTAGCAGGACGAAATCCGAACTGATTCCCTCCTGTCACAGATTACAAAAAAATAATTATGGCCATTTAAAGGGCACACCTCTTTGCTTCGATGCTTCAGCTGTTTTCCGCGTTTTGTTGTTGTTATTGATGCTGCTGCAGCAACAAAGTACGGATCGTCTATGATGCCTCATGCACTGATATTTATGATTTTTGCTCCACAGAGTCTGCGGCGGAAGTTTGTTTTCAAGATCGTGCCCATGTTAAACCCTGATGGAGTTATCGTCGGCAACTACCGTACAAATCTTTCTGCTCGGGATCTTAACAGAACATATAAAGCTCCCAAGAAGGTATATATATATATATATATGTTTATCCTCAGAAAACTCCTCGGTTGTGATCGATTTTGCTGAAAATGTTAATTGTGGATGTTGTTTGACATCTAAAACAATTTTTCAGATTGAAGATCACAAGAATTACGTAAATGAAGTTCAATCTAAAGTATTTTGTTTGGTGTGTAGTGTTTGGTATTCCCGCATGGAATATCCCTTATAAAACTAACTATTACTATTATCTGCGTCCATGTCCATAGGATAGCTTTCCGACTGTATGGCATACCAAGAACATGTTGGAATCATTCAAGGAAAATCATGAGGTAATGGTTTTATAAAGAAAGACTTGTATTCTTTTCTTCGTCTTGAACCACTGTTACGAGTACGAACCATGACATCAGACGCCAAAGAATACATCTTACAGATATATGGATGTCCATTGTGTATATCGTGAATTACACACTTATTTTCTTCTTCTATTCCTCTTTGTTTGCAAACGCCTAAATTTGCCACTTGTAATGTGGCCGAATCTCTGGTGCTGATAGAGTACGTTGAGGTAGAGTATAACGTACTCTCTACCATAGCGTCAGGCTATTTTCATGCAACGTGCAACGTACTAGCGCCGAAATCGCAAAAAGTTCGTTGTTTTTTGGTTGTTGGGCGTAAGGCGTTGGGCGTAAGGCGTATTGCGGAGAAGAAGGGAGTATGACTAAGGATGTACCTCGTTTTTCAGGTGATCATCTACTGCGATCTGCATGGCCACAGTCGCAAGCCGAACGTGTTTATGTACGGGTGTACTGCTGATCCCAAAGTAGTATCGACGTACAGCTTTTTAGAAGAGAGGCTTTTCCCATGGATGATGTCACAGAGGGTACGTTACCATGGTAACATCCGCATTACTGATAATGTTGAGATTGATGACGCTAGAGTGGCGCGTCTGTCATCCTTGACACGCCATGATGTCTACTGTGTATTTATTGCGGCGGCCAAGACCTACGGAAAATGAGATCTATTTGTTTTGTACAGCAACCTCAGCATAAAATCGAGTTTTCCTCTCAAAAAAGCCCAAACAGGTTGCGCATTTTAAACTCGGTTTTAGTAGTGCTTGTTCACACTATGACGTCAATCGTGCGGGTGTACATAAGCGACGTAAGCATAAGAAGAACGGAAGCCTTTGATCCTTATGCTTACGCTTATGTCGTAGTGAAAACCGCACTAAAGAAAATAGTTAGTTTGTTCCTTATGCTTACGCTTATGTCGTAGTGAAAACCGCATTAAAGAAAACAGTTAGTTTGATCCTTATGCTTACGCTTATGTCGTAGTGAAAACCGCATTAAAGAAAACAGTTAGTTTGATCCTTATGCTTATGCTTATGTTGCTAGTGAAAACCAACCCTAATCACATATTGCCTGTTAACCAAGCAGAAGCGCGCGCTTTATTGGTGCTGTTGTTTAATTTATGATAATGCCGGCTATGGTGAAGATACCTTGTTGACAGTGGCTATAATGACGTCTGTGTTATTTTTCCTTCTTTTGCAGGCTCCTGACAAGTTCTCGTTCCAAGGATGCAAGTTCATGGTGCGCAAGTGTAAGGAGTCCACAGCTCGCGTGGTCATGTGGCGACAGTTGGGTATCATGAACAGTTTCACCATGGAAGCCACGTTTTGCGGCACAAACTTCGGGGACGTGTGAGTATTTTCTTTGGGGGACGCACATTTCATCTAAAGAAATTTTCTCACATTTTCACCGTCATATAATGAGGTGGTGTAACCTCATGCCGTGCCACACTCCTTCATGTCACACCACGGTCACCTTATGTCACGTAATGCCCTGTCACATCGTGTCACATCATGTTGTGTCAAACCAGTGTATCTCACCCTATGTTTTTCCCTTTCACTCTTTCCTCAAAGGGAGCGAGGGCGACATTTCAATACACATGACTTCGAGGACATGGGGCGTCACTTCTGTGAGGTCCTGATGGAATATTCCGAGGCGAAAAGCGCCAACAGGAACGAAATGACACAAGCCTTTGTGGAGCTCGCATGCAAGATGACTCGGGACATTCTTCGGCAGACCCTCGGTAACTTCCCGAAGCTCTCCGACAACGAGCCGAACAGCAAGACGAGCTGCCCACTACCAACCGACGAAAACGGGAAATCAACGAAGAAAGACGAACAGAACGTCAATGTTAGTTTTCAGTCGCTTAGCAAAGGAAACAGAGAGGCGCTCACTATAGCACCGCGGGCTCGAGGCGTGAATTATGTAGACGTGGACGTGAGGCGTGCAAGGGGCGAAGAGCATGATGGGAAGAGTCCTGAGTACGAGGTGTCCGTGAAAAGTGTCCACGTCGACTCGTTTAATGACTGCATTAAGATACTTGAAGGACTCAACTTGAATGACTGCTACGAAGAGTCGGAGTAAGTAGTGTGAATTTCTTAATTTTGGACAACATACGAAAAAAACTTCCCGAAAATAAAGCGACCGACATACTTTGTAACCATGACAACTAATTCTCGCGTGATTCAAAAACTACAATCTAAAACATTATAGATTCATCTACTCTTGTGCTTCGGGACGCCCATCACTAGGTGATGGAGGCTCCTGTTGATGGGCTCCCTGTGCTTCGAACGCCCATCACTAGGTGATGGAGGCTCCTGTTGATGGGCTCCCTGTGCTTCGAACGCCCATCACTAGGTGATGGAGGCTCCTATTGATGGGCTCCCTGTGCTTCAGACGCCCATCACTAGGTGACGGAGGCTCCTGTGATGGGCTCCCTGTGCTTCGGACGCCCACCAATAGGTGATTGAGGCTCCTGTTGATGAGCTCCCTGTGCTTCGAACGCCCATCACTACGTGATGGAGGCTCCTGTTGATGGGCTCCCTGTGCTTCAGACGCCCATCACTAGGTGACGGAGGCTCCTGTTGATGGGCTCCCTGTGCTTCGGACGCCCAACACTAGGTGATGGAGGCTCCTGTTGATGGGCTCCCTGTGCTTCAGACGCCCATCACTAGGTGACGGAGGCTCCTGTTGATGGGCTCCCTGTGCTTCGAACGCCCATCACTAGGTGATGGAGGCTCCTGTTGATGGGCTCCCTGTGCTTCAGACGCCCATCACTAGGTGACGGAGGCTCCTGTTGATGGGCTCCCTGTGCTTCGGACGCCCACCAATAGGTGATTGAGGCACCTGTTGATGGGCTCCCTGTGCTTCAGACGCCCACCAATAGGTGATGGAGGCTCCTGTTGATGGGCTCCCTGTGCTTCGAACGCCCACCAATAGGTGATGAAGGCTCCTGTTGATGGGCTCCCTGTGCTTCGGACGCCCATCACTAGGTGATGAAGGCACCTGTTGTTGGACTCCTGGAAAAACAGTGTCCGTAATGTAAAGTTCTGAATTTTTGACGTCGTAAACTTTTGAGTTGCTAATGTTCGATTTTCATACCAACACGTACCAAGGTAAGGACTGGGCAAACCGTTGTTCCTAAAATAAATGTTGATTCTTCTTTTTTAGTTCAAGTGATTCCGACAGTGATTATGACAGTCATGCGGATGACGAGGAAGAAACTGGAAAAAAGGGGAAGGACAACGTAAGCAAATACTCCCATTGTGTTTGCCGCCCCATTTAAGGGAATCCATGAGATATTCTGATTCAAAGCCCCTGGATTCCAGACTCTATGTTCCTGGATTCCAAGAAAAGAGAAACCACTGGATTTGGATCCCAGAGAACGGATTCCGGATTCCAAAGATCCTCAAAAAGGATTCCATTTATCAACGGATAATGTACTAGGCCGGAGCCGGGGTCAGCCACTAATGAGCCCCTCCCCCCCCCCCCCATGCCACTTTCAAAACTGTTCCGCCGTCTCTGTAATGATAGTTGTAATGACGATGGTGATGTTAGTTAAGTAATCATCCATACAAGAACTAGGCAAACCTCCATTGTTCTACGGCATTGAAGGTTCCCCACGTAGGATATGTCCTATTTTTTTACCACAGTAAGTTATCATGACTAGTAACATAATAAGAGTGAAAAATTGATAGATTTCGACTTGCTTTGAGAACATATGGCAACGAAAAGTCTCTAGACCAATCAGATTAAAGAAGAACAAAGGAGTGAGAATCAGCATTTTACGCTAGGTTCCCCACACACAAAGTCTTTACAAATTGCATATCCTGTTTGTGAGTACCACAAGTGCTTATGTCTCCCTAAAAATCCTCAGACAAGTCTTTCTAGCATAGTGAATTTACTGATTTTCATGTCTAAGCCAATGAAATTGCCTATATTTTCAATAGAAATTAATTGCATTCCAGCATGCTTTGCCGTTGGCTTGCCTAGTTCTTATACGGACCATTACTTAAATTCATGAATAAAATATTCACAAATAATATATTTTTAGGGCGAAGGAAGAAGAAGGAAAAAGAAAAGAAGAAGAAACAAAACTGGTGGGATACTCTCTCGGTGAGATATGATATTTTTATTCATTCTAAAAACGTAGTGACAATATCTTATTCTGCGGAGCTCAACGCATGAGAGCAGAGCTCCATATCTTCCAAAATGACGTGTATTTTTTCTTGAACTGAAGTCGGTGCAAGAGGGAAAGAATAAGGACAAAAGCGACAACGAAAACAGCAAGACTCGAGGAGATGAGGTAAGATCACGTGACAAAGGCACCACGCTTGATCGAAGCTTAGTGCATTCGCCTGGGCACGACAACCTCTCACTACTGTCTGAAAGGGTGCACTGAAATCCACGTTGCCTTTATAAAAACAAATTAAAAAATAAAACATGATCTAGAACGTAAAAAATGCCCTATGAAATGGACGATTCCAGTGATAATGCACGCGCGCGCTGCATGTCGGTAAATGGGACATTTACGCTCGCGCTGCATCCTGGTTGTTGTGTTACATTTCTCAAGGGCATTTCTAAACTGAAATAATAAGCGCGCTGCTTAAAGCTGCAAATGAACTGTCCATTAATTCTAAAGCGGAGATAACAAAGTAAACACAGGTTATAAAGCCTAAGTGAAGCGTCATGTTTAATTTGAACTGCTTGTTACTGAGATAATATACATTTTCCGCTGTAAAGAATGTGCAGAAGTTGAGACCCCATAATGTTTGTTATCAACAGAACATGACACCGAGTGATAGCAAATGGTCGTGGAAAATCACTGTAATGTATCAATCTCTAATGTAATCATATTAAACTCATTAAACGCATTAAACAATAATAATAGGGTCTGTTAGCGATTTTATCGTGCACTTTTGCGTACAGGCACCAAACTTGGCACAAGTGTTCCTTGGGTGATACCAAACAGATTTAGAGGGGGGTGCCACAAATGTTCGCCCTAGGGGGAGGGGAGGGGGCATTTTGTCCAAATAAAAATGAGGGATCTTTTTGGGGCTGCAAAGACCGTACAGGCACCAAACTTGGCACAAATGTTCCTTGGGAGATACCAAATATCATTTAGAAGGGATGCCACATATGTTTGCCCTAGGAGGGTAAGGAGGGGTAATTTTTGTCCGAATTAGGCATGGGGGTCTTTTGGGAGCCGCAAAGACCGTAAAGGCATCACACTTGGCACAACTGTTCCTTGGGTGACACCAATCAGATTAAGAGGGGGATGTCACAAATGTTCGCCCAATGGGGGTGGGGTGTGGCAATTTTGTCCGAATTAGCATGGGGGTCTTGTTGAGCTTCATAGACCATACAGGCACCACACGTAGCAAAATGTTACTTGGGTGTTACTAAACAAATTGAAAGGGGTGTCACAAATGTCCGCCCAAGGGGGGTGGGGAGGGGCATTTTTTCCGAATTAGCATTGGGGCCTTTGGAGCCGCAAGGCCATACAGCACCAAACTTGGCACACATGCCTTTCTTTGGTGATACCAAACTGATTCAGAGGGGGCGCCACAAATGTTCGCCCTAGAGGGGGAGGGGAATGGGAATTTTGCCTAAATTAGCCAGGGACTTTTTGCTACAAATCCTTATTGGCCTGAAACCCAAACAAGTTCCGACACAAAAACTTTTGCCAAAGAGGGAGAGGGGCAAAATTTCCATTAAGAGGGGTTGAGTCCAAAGGCACCAGACCTAGTGCATAAATTGCCTTGAGACTGAACAGGTGCACAGTTCCGTGTATGGGAGGTTGGACTTGTCACACTTGCAGCGCCCGCTGGTGCATTTGCCTTTGCAACCGCACTTCAGTAGCTCGAACACACTCTTAAAGCCGGTTGGAGTCCAAAGGAACATTTGTGCCAAGTTTGGTGCCTGTACGGTCTTTGCAGCCCCCAAAAGATCCCTCATGTCTAATTTGGACAAAATGCCCCTCCCTCCCCCTAGGGCGAACATTTGTGGCACCCATATCCACTCTTAAACTGTTTGGTATTACCAAAGGAACATTTGTGGCAAGTTTGGTGCCTAGGGCGAACATTTGTGGCACCCCCCTCTTAAACTGTTTGGTATCACCCAAGGAACTTTTGTGCCATGTTTGGTGCCTGTACGGTCTTTGCAGCCCCCAAAAGATCCCTCATGTCTAATTTGGACAAAATGCCCCTCCTCTCCCCCCTAGGGCGAACATTTTCGGCACCCTCCTCTAAAACTGTTTGGTATCACCCAAGGAGCATTTGTGCCAAGTTTGGTGCCTGTACGGTCTTTGCAGCCCCCAAAAGATCCCTCATGTCTAATTTGGACACAGTGCCCCTCCCCTCCCCTAGGGCGAACATTTGTGGAACCCCCCTCTTAAACTGTTTGATATCATCCAAGGAACATTTGTGACAAGTTTGGTGCCTGTACGGTCTTTGCAGCCCCCAAAAGATCCCTCATGTCTAATTTGGACAAAGTGGCCCTCCCCTCCCCTAGGGCGAACATTTGTGGAACCCCCATCTTAAACTGTTTGATATCATCCAAGGAACATTTGTGACAAGTTTGGTGCCTGTACGGTCTTTGCAGCCCCAAAAAGATCCCTTATGCCTAATTTGGACAAAATGCCCCTCCTCTCCCCCCTAGGGCGAACATTTGTGGCACCCCCCTCTAAAACTGTTTGGTATCACCCAAGGAACATTTGTGCCACGTTTGGTGCCTGTACGCAAAAGTGCACGATCCGAAGGTTTTTTGACCCTAACAGACCCTACTATAAGCCTCGTCTCAACAGAGATCGGGACTCGCATTTACTCTTTTGACCTCTGGGGTGTCACATGATGTGGACTAGAAATGGTAGTCACTAACAGGGCTCGAAATAGCATCCTGCCAACTGCTAAATGTCAGGCCAAAATGTAGCATTGGCAGGCCAAAATAACGATGAACCGCCAAAGAAATAATAATATGATGGCAGGCGAGATCTTCTTGGCTAGTCTTGGGACGTTTTCCCTATAGTACCTTCCATGAATAGTTTCTCAAATCTGACAGAGCAAAGAAACTTACATCCTCGCGCGCCAGTGTCCTTCCCTCACCTCCCCCCAGGGGACAGAGGAAAAGGACCCTGGAATGGTCTGGTCACGTGACAAGCGACAAAAAAATTCCCAAGCAGGGGTAGGATCTGTACACACTTTTGGTTTTCGCGGGTTTTCAAGATGGCGTCCTCCTTCATGGAGTGTTTACATTTAGCAATCGCGGAAAGCTCATACTGCAGCGTTATTTTGAAACCAAAGCAGGTTGTTTGTCTTGAAAACATCTTTTTAAACAAGGACGTCCTCGCAGTTCTTCCAACTGGGTACGGGAAATCCCTTACGTTTCAGCTTCTGCCCGGACTTTTCAAACACAAGAAACACAAGCTCCGCCATATTCAACAAATCAAGAACATCTCTGTCCCCTGGGGGGAGGTGAGGGAAGGACACTGGCGCGCGAGGATGAGAAACTTATGGCAAGCCAAAATTTGCATGGCTTGCAAAGGCTTGAAAAAAATGGTAGGCTAAATTTGTTTCTTTTTCGAGCCCTGGACTTAGTCAGTCATGTGACCCTACCACTGAAGCATGTTATGCGAAACCTCTAAAGACCCTCTTTAAGTTGTGAGTAACAGTTTTAAAACCAAAAATATAAACTGAATGTCCAGGGAAGAACGGTGCGTCGTTTCGGAGATTTCTCCGTGCGACTGTACACACAGGCTAAATTTTTTAAAAGATAATTGCAGAACAGAAACTAAGATATAAAATCGAAGTAAAAACGATGAAAGCTGAGATGCATCAGTATTCAATAAACATTGCAATAAACGATAAAAGTTTGACGGCGTATTCAGACTAATGTACTAATCCTTTTAAATATATTCTTGTTTTTAGAAGAAGGTAAAGACGAATTTTGGAAAGTTTGTGAACCCGTACACCAACAGATTCAACAATGGCATCCCAACTTACTCCCAGGAACGAATCCTAGAAAGAGCGAAAAAGGTGCGCAACTAAATCAAATAACCGCGAACAGGAAAAAGAAGAACAGTTCAACACAAACAGAAAGGCAACTGCTATCGATCACACTGCCACTTTTTTTCTGAACAACAAACCACAGGGGTAAACTAACGTAGCGTAGTTTTTGTGAGAAATTAAAAATGGCGCTGGCGTTGGAAACTGAACCAGTATTTCGGCTTCATGTTCGCTTTGCAAAGTTTTCTAATTATCCTAAATGGCTTCACTTTTTTCAGATTTCGCTGAATTTTACGCTTTTTTCTCGCAGAAAGAAATGGAGAAGGAGGCAGAAGAGAGAGAAAAGAAAGAACTACAGGCCAAGGTGAGGGTGCATCGGTTAAGGTAATTCCCCTGAAATAAAACTTGTCGTAGTATTTTTTCTTAATTTGTCTATTTATTTAGTATATAAGAAATGAAAATATGAAATAAAAAGAGGGCGTGCCCATGCTCGTTTAGAAACTGTGATGGCGCAAACATACCCCATTGTTAGTGCTATATAGAGGGCTATTTTGTGAAGGATTACGTGAAACAAGAACATTTGTTTTTCTTAGCATTTATCGCTGAAATAGGAGTATTTAGCTTGCGTGCGCGCGCTCGATTGCGTCATTTTCGAACGAATAGCACGCGCGTCGATGCGCAGAACAGAGTGCGCCGTGCAAAACAGGGGAATAACCTTAAAAGCGAACTCTACCCCATGCGGTAACTAGCAACTACGTGGTGAGGGAACGATGACGACGTTAACTATGCCTGATGGTGATGGTGATGATGATAATGATGACTTTTGATAATTTCTCTCTAAATTATGTCTTGTCTCTTATTTCTAGTTCGCTAACGAGAATATCCTTGCGGATGAGCCTGTGATCGCCTTTACTGATGACACGGAGTTGAATTTCGTCACAGCTCAGCGCCGCCTGACTTACTACATGATGAACCAAAAGTCGAATCCTAAAGCCCATGGCACTAGTGGTCTCTCCAGTAAACGGAACGCCACAGTGGTACCCAGTCAGCGGGAGGATTTACAGGTATGTAGAGACACATAGACAGACATATTCTTATTTGGAATCTTATACATGGACGTATACCTAGGCTCGGTTCCCAGCCGTAGTTGGTGTCGTTTCTAACGAATCCTCCCGAGGGGAGGAGCGCGGGATCACCTTCAACCGCCAAGGCTGGAAACCGAGCCTAACGTATACCCAAATAAATGTAACCTAAGGCACGGGGGAGGGGGTCGATCCTAGTGACTTCCGGCTCTGGAACGAAAAATATACTAAACATTTAGGGAAGAGGTCAAATTAAAGGTACTCTGGGAGGACCCGATTTACGGGGGCTGGGGTATGACCCGAAACCACCAACCTATTTTTTAAGAAAATTTCAATTTTGACTGCAAATATCTCGCAAAATAATGACCATAATGAAAAGGTAGGCTCGCCATCGTACTCTACAACATGAGGCAAGTACATTTATGTAATAAAATCTGGTGCCTCTATACAGCCGATTGCGTTTGACTGTTTAACCCCAACAGTTCGCACGTTATGTTTGAACGTTGGAACGTTACGTTTCTAGGATGGAACGCAACGTTTCTGTGGAGAACCAAAGAGTTCCTGTCTTCTCTGATTGGTCAGTGAAAAATAAACATGGCGGTTGCCCTAAGAAACGTCTCACTTTTTCTCTCACAACGCAACGTTCAAAGGTAACGTGCGAACTGTTTGGGTTAAACAGTCAAACGCAATCGGCTGTATAACCATTCGAGAAAATAATAGTTGAAAATTTAGTAGGCCACCTTCCATGACAAAATCGGACTTTTTGAAAGTACCATTGTTTTGACCTTTTCCCTTAAAGGAAAAATGTACAAACACGATGAGAGTCATCATATATTTTATATGTTGTGACCGACCCCCTTCCCCTTCCAAAATGCACACTACGCCCCAGATGGATATTAGTCCGCTACAAAGAGTGTTGTTGAATTTGTGCTATTTTATGAGACACAAAGAGGGGACAGAGACGAGTTTACTTTCGAGTGTTGAAATTTTATCTCACGAGTGAGCGCAGCCCTGTGGAATTTCCAGGGTCAAACACAAAGAACCGTGTGGAAATTCCCGGTTCCTCGATAGGGAGGTAACGAATATTAAATTCAACAACCCATTAATAACCATCCCTTTTCTTTTCTTCCTCTCTTCTGTAGGTTGACTCTGTCAAAGTTAACTGCCTTCCAAGCGGCGGTTATGGATTTGCGATCCGTTTCCCTTCCAGAGTGGAACCGTTGTCAGCGAACAATCAGTACCCCTCCCCCCTGGAGTGTCTCGGTCAGCCTTCGCTACAGAGCTTTGAAGAAGCAAGAAGCTGTGGTTCTAGGACGCCTGCGTTTGTTGAAGTATCCACTGAAGAGATGGAGGCTGAATCGCGGGCTCAAGCAGAGGCCCAGATTGCCTATCGTGACCGCTCTCGTCGCCATGGATACCGAAAGTCTCGTAAATCGGAGGCAACGATGGATTTGGAGACGATGTTTCGACTGGTCAACAATCCTCGGACAAGGAATCGAGCTTTGTCCGAATTTGGATCACCAGACGCAAACGCTGACGCACAGTACACGAGATCGAAAAGCGAGGACTTTTTTTCTATGGATAAGAAAGTTCCTGGATTAAGAAGAAGCCATAGGAACACCCCTGGTATAAGGTCCCCGGGGAGGTCTGTGGACAGCTCTTTTAGCTTGAGGGAACCCAACGGATCTCCGGAGTTTCTCGCCCCCGACGTCATTCCTTCGTATTCATTCGTGTCTCCATCGAGGCGAGCCGACCTCAGCCCGGGAACCATGCGAAGATTATTACATAGATAACAAAAAGCCGAGTGCTTACCCGACAGTCATACGAGATCTCTTGCATCACGTGACCTCTTGCATCACCTGACCCTTCTCGTCACGTGACTTTTTGTATCATGTGACCCTTTGCCTCAAGTGACAAAGCGTAGCAAGCATCACGTGACCTCTTGCATCGCGTGACCTTTTGCATCACGTGACTGTTTGCTTCACGTGACTGTTTGCTTCACGTGACCTCTTGCATCATGTGACCCGGCCCTTTGCCTCACGTGACCTCTTGCAGCATGTGACCTCTTGCATCACGTGACTTCATGCATCACGTGATCCTTTGCCTCACGCGACCTCTTGCATCTTTTGACCTTTTGCTTCACGTGACCTCTTGCATCACGTGACTTCTCGCATCACAGCCGGCTTTTGCATACATTTGTATGTCTTTTGCATACATTTGTATGTCTTGCATACATTGTATGCAAATCAAATGATCACACATCATTTATTCTGTGGACTTTTTCTTGTTAAATATACTTTCAAATACATAAAACGCAAAAACATAAAACGCAAATACTTCTCGTTTACGTTTTCATTAAAAAATTATACAAAGTTAAAGATTATTACAATATTTCATAAAATATTTTAAGATATATTTTCCCAAAGAGTTCTATGAGAATTGTATATTTAGTTAAAAACTCGCGCATTATATTTGCACAATATTTTATATACTAATTTATATTTCTACACAAGCACATTCAAAGTGTGAATAAAACATGTCAATTCAAATAAGTCTCATTAATTACTCGTATCTGACATAAATAAGAAGACATAACGGAATATAAGTATAAGAACGCGCAACAACATATAGAGCAGTTTCATATGACTGTTAAAAGGTGCCGCGTAACGGTGCTGTGTAATGATCGTCGTTATGATCAGTAACTTTGCGCGTTCTGATTGGTTGAATGTTCATGATAAGGCTACATTGTAGGTTCGGTGCCGTTATATTACATGCACAAAACATGCTACAAGCGTAACAAACATAAAACATAAGCGCTCACACTCGTGGCTGACAAAAACAGCGCGCGCACTTGTCACTTGCAACAGTGACGAGAGGGCGCACTCGTGTCTGACACAACAAACAGGCGCTCGCTCTCGTGTCTGACATAACAGACGCTTGCACTCGTGTCTGACACAACAAACAGACGCTCTCACTCGTGTCTGACACAACAAACAGACTCTCGCACTCGTGTCTGACACAACAGACAGGCGCTCGCACTCGTGTCTGACACAACAAACAGACGCTCGCACTCGTGTCTGACACAACAAACAGACGCTCGCACTCGTGTCTGACACAACAAACAGACGCTCTCACTCGTGTCTCACACAACAAACAGGCGCTCGCACTCGTGTCTGACACAAACAGACGCTTGCACTCGTGTCTGACACAACAAACAGACGCTCGCACTAGTGTCTGACACAACAAACAGGCGCTCGCACTCGTGTCAGACACAACAAACAGACGCTTGCTCTCGTGTCTGACACAACAGACGCTTGCACTCGTGTCTGACACAACAAACAGACGCTCGCACTCGTGTCTGACACAACAAACAGGCGCTCACACTCGTGTCTGACACAACAAACAGGCGCTCGCACTAGTGTCTGACACAACAAACAGGCGCTCACACTCGTGTCTGACACAACAAACAGGCGCTCGCACTAGTGTCTGACACAACAAACACGCTTGCACTCGTGTCTGACACAACAAACAGACGCTCGCACTCGTGTCTGACACAACAGGCGCTCGCACTAGTGTCTGACACAACAGACGCTCGTACTCGTGTCTGACACAACAAACCGGCGCTCACTCTCGTGTCTGATAACAGACGCTCGCACTCGTGTCTGACACAACAGACGCTCGCACTCGTGTCTTACACGACAAACAGACGCTCGCACTCGTGTCTGACACAAACAGACGCTTGCACTCGTGTCTGACACAACAAACAGACGCTTGCACTCGTGTCTGACACAACACACAGACGCTCTCACTCGTGTCTGACACAACAAACAGACGCTCGTACTCGTGTCTGACACAACAGACGCTCTCACTCGTGTTTGACGCAACAAACAGACGCTCGCACTCGTATCTGACACAACAGACGCTCGTACTCGTGTCTGACACAACAGACCGGCGCTCGCTCTCGTGTCTGATAACAGACGCTCTCACTAGTGTCTGACACAACAAACAGACGCTTGCACTCGTGTCTGACACAACAGACGCTGTCACTCGTGTCTGACACAACAAACAGACGCTCTCACTCGTGTCTGACACAACAGACGCTCTCACTCGTGTCTGACATAACAAACAGACGCTCGCACTCGTGTCTGACATAACAAACAGACGCTCGCACTCGTGTCTGACACAACAGACAGACGCTCTCACTCGTGTCTGACACAACAGGCGCTCACTCGTGTCTGACATAACAGACGCTCGCACTCGTGTCTGACACAACAGACGATTGCACCCGTGTCCTTACACAACAAAGACGCTCACACTCGTGTCTGACACAACGAACCGGCGCTCGTACTCGTGTCTGAAACAACAAACCGGCGATAGCGCTCGTGTCTGACACAACAGACGGGCGCGCACTCGAAATAAATGTAAGTAGAAACGTTGTGCCATAAGCTGCGGCTTAATAATGTCGCCAATGAGAGTTGGACTTACTGTCAACAATATGGTCGTAGGCAAGGGTATAAGATGGTATAAGTCACATTTTATATTTGCATTCTTTAATTACATACAACGTAATACATTTCATAGCTGTGATTACTTCAGAAATAGCTTATATCCATATTTATCAAATATATACATAAGGCATAGCACCATTCAGGCATCCTTGGAGACTCCTGGAGGTACGCCTCGTTTACAATTCCTCGTCGCGTGTATGTGCGCAACAAAATGTTTCTGACAGAGCTGAGAATCATTTTCTTATTGCCGCAAAAATGTTTTCCAAACAGTGTAAGTGTATTGTACCTATCTGAAATACATAGTAACTTTATGTTAACTTTCCTTTCATGTAAGAATTATTAAGGGAGGTGAGGAAAGAGAAGAAACTTCTTTATGGAGACGTCTCAAAAGTGCCCCATCTCACATTACTGTCCTAATTATCTTTCCTAGACTGTACAAGAAATTGTAAATTTCCGGCACTCATTTTCCTTTATTTCTTGACCCTCGTGGTTTCAGCATCCTATCCAATAGTAACACGTGCTTTAGTAAATCCATACGACTAGTGCCAATAGGCTTTATGTTCTGTGTCTGATCATGACAGAATTCGTGATGTTTCCAAGCCTATTTCATCTTCAAGTAGGGCATTTACTCTGCAGCGCTAAAATGAAAAGAAAAAGAAAGGAAAGTAAATCTAACCCTCACTGGCCATGTGACTTTAGTATCACCCAACGAGTGGACTATTTCCACGGCTGCATTCTACCTCATTTTTGACCAGCATGTCTCTGATGGTGATAGGTTCTGTTGTGGGTGGGACCAGACTCTGCAACCGGACAGCCTTCAGTGCCGTGGGCTGGCAGGAGATCAGATGATTCACCTCAGAAGCCTAAAGACATATAACAAAAGTTTCAGACCCCCCAAAATCTTTCACACCCCCCCCCCCCCCCCCCCCAAAAAAAAAAAACGGCTCACCAATGTGACCAAAATTTTCTGATAACTCCACCACCTGATGTTTTAATCAGATACATTAAGATCTTTAAGGTTATTCCCCTGTTTTGCACGGCGCACGCTGTTCTGCGCACGGACGCGCGATCAATTCGTTCGAAAATGACGCAATCGAGCGCGCGCGCGCAAGCTAAATATCCCCATTTGAGCGAGAAACACCAAGAAAAAGTCGCTTTTTGGGATATTGCGCGAAAACAAGATTGGGCACCCCAATTTTTTATTTTACCATTTTGATAAGACTATCATTCCCCTGTTATAAAAAAAGTTTAAAGAAATTTCCACGACAAGTTTTTGAGCTATCGTCATAAAAAGCCCCAAAATAAGACACCAAAGACTCTCAAATTATCACGAGCGGTGCGCACATTTTTGCACATTTTCAAGAATAGCGTCAACACACATAGAAAATTAAACATTTTAATGTTCGTCCTAGGTAGTGACGCATCCAACAGTTCTGTTCAAACTTGCAAGCGAACTGGATTGCTTCATTAGTGAGCGTTTTA
Source organism: Scolanthus callimorphus (assembly GCA_033964015.1). NCBI lineage: Eukaryota > Metazoa > Cnidaria > Anthozoa > Actiniaria > Edwardsiidae > Scolanthus > Scolanthus callimorphus. Next base: position 14,556,159 of record CM066925.1, on the reverse strand, counting down.
TCACAATTTTCTTGTTTCACGTATTCCTTCACAAAATAGTCGTATATCTTCACTCGGTACTATTGTGCTCCATATGATATAAGTTATGGGAAGGAGACCTGGCGAAGCTCAAAAAGGCAATTACTAGCAAAGAGGGAGGGAGGGTGGGTGGGTGGGCAAAAGCTGGCTCCACCAGGCCTCTAGATGAGCACAATAAGGCCCTCTAACCTGCTACACACAGACATACTATTCCCATGTGCAGACCTACACCAGGGTCGCCATCCTGGCGCTAGACACTAAAAATGGGGTATGTTTGCGCCATCACAGTTTCTAAACGAGCACCCCCTCTTTTTATTTCATATTTTCATTCCTTATATACTAAATAGTAAATAGACAAATTAAGAAAAAAATTCTACGACAAGTTTTATTTCAGGGGAATTACCTTAATGACCAGATTAATGTTATGCAAACTGGTAATTAATTTTGACTGCATGGTTACCCTGTTGTTTTGATAGCGTAGCCTGATCAGTCTTATTCTGTTTCTTGCTTCTGCAGCCCTGGGAGTGAAATACAAATAAAGTATAACAATATTGAATCATATGGAAAAAGGATGAGGCAGTCAAGTTGACTTACAAAGTGCAACCTCCGTTAAGTGGCCACATAATACCAGGGACATCAACCCCAGGACTTCAAAAATCTGACCGTCTTAAAATAGCGAAATTTCATGAAATTCTCCTGGGAGAAATACAGCAAATGTATGGCAGTCATCTTGAATTTTTTCCAGGAGATTAAGCAAAAAATCTGGAGGCTCCCGGCAAAACTGGGAGAGTTGACATCGCTGTTATAAGATCATGTACATGTAGCTTTTAGGTCCTTAATGGTTTTTACTAGGGTCAACCTACTTGAGTTGTCCAATTAACTTGATATGATTGTCTTTCTCCTTGATAACTTCTTGGGGCAAGGGCTTTTCTTGTCTGAAGTAAAAATAGCAGTGAGTAAAAGTCAGGATAGACCATGATCCATAGTAGATGGGATAATCTCATACCCAGAAGTTTATGTTTGAGCCATTTTGATCAGTGCTGATTTTTTTCTTTGTATGCTGTAGCAGGGCGTCCTATCCCATATATATTATGTGAAAATTGAAAACTTTTTCATCAAAATCCACTCATTCTTCATGGGAACAGGATTAGACTACAGACTGGTAATACTAGTGGGACCACAATTAAATGTACACAAATCTAGGGGACCAACTTACTTCTTTCTCTGCTTCTTTAGCTCCTTTAATCTTTTCTTTGCAGCAGTCATAGAATCTGCACATTCCTTAGCTGCTGGTTCATACTTGGGTTAAAGAAAATCAAAAATATTAGATGAGAAACAAGCAGTCCACATGACATAGTAACATATTTTTAAAATGTTCTTTTCACAAGCTGTCATATTTTCTGGTGCCTTAAACAAAAGGCTTTAAATGCTGCCAAATTCAAATGTTTTTTGGAAACACTCACAGTAAAAGAGCATGGCTTCTCAACACTACTTTGACATACTCTTATCATGAAAAACTCACTGGTTATTTATTGGTTTTCTATGAGAAATTTATTTTTCATATACAAAGGTGAGCAACTCTGTACTTTATAGGAAATGCTTGCCTCTGATTGGCCAATGTGTAGCATTTATAGGATTAATCAGTATATTTCACTTACTGCTAAATATCTGCTTTTCTGTTGTGCAGGTAACTTCTGAATTTCCTTTTTGTTTAGCTGAGTCCAGTTCTTGGCCTGAAATCTCTCTCCATCTTGTCCACTTGACCTCTTCTCGATCTGGGGAAGTTTTACATCTGCCCCACTAGCCTGTTAGAATGAGTTAGTTAGAGGGTATTAAATTTATTAGAAACTGGGAACAAATTCAGACAATGTTTCAGAGCCGGGATCATCAACCCCAGCTCTTCAAAAGTTCGGAGACTGCCTTGGAATGGCAAAATTTCCTGAAATTCTCACGGTAAAAATACAGTAAATGTATGGCTGTCATCTTGATTTTTTCCCAGAAGACAAAGTGAAAAATCTTGAGATTCCTGGAAAAACCAGGAGAGGTGCATGACATAAGTTTGAGACAGTAACTAAACAACAATGTCCATCCAAAGTTGGATTTCAATGTCAGGGGAGGGGGATTTCAATGTCACAGAATAAAGCTTAGAAAGATGGTTTAAATATTTTCTCTGGAACTAAGTAACTTAAAAGAAGATCGAGACGTTCTGTCGTAAGCTATCAAAAATGCATTTATAACTGTAGTAAGCTTTATACTCTAGTTTTAGCCCTGTTTTCGCTCAACAATATGTCTCTCTCTCTCAATATTAAAAGTACCAACATGTAATGCTCACTATCATGCCTAATTTTACATTAAAACTGACTGCCTAAATGTTAAACTATCTACAAGTAAGTTTACAATTTCTAAAATCAAAACAACAAGCACTCAAAGAGTCCTTGAACGAAAATGGGATTCAGTCAGAAAATATCCAATAAATATGATCAAACCACTTACCATTTAAATAAGAAAGACTGCTTAATCACAACTTATAGTAAATTCCCAACAATCTACCACAGAACAGGCGTTTTTTCTCTACATTTTGGAGCTTTTTCTGTCTTCTTCAACGACGCGCCATTTTGGAAAGATCTTGCCGGGGTTGTTACCATAGCAACTCACAGCCTCGAGGCTAAAATCACGAAAACGAGGCTTTACAACCATACTGATCGCAGGCTCGGTTCACGTGTGGCAAAGCAAAATCATTGGCGAGTTTAGTGTGATATTCGATCAAAATGAAGGTAAAAATACTCTCTAGAAATCCCGAAGACCATGTCAGAGAGCTTACATCTGATATACACAAGCTACAGAGGAATTTGGACCCGTCACTCCATCCGTTTGAAGCTCCTAGGGAATATACGAGGGCATTGAACGCCACCAAGCTAGAGCGGGTTTTTGCCAAACCGTTTGTTGGTGCTTTAGACGGGCATACTGATGGAGTGAATTGTTTAGCGAGACACCCTAGGAGTCTTTCTGTCCTGTTATCAGGGTCGTGTGATGGAGAGGTGAGTGTAATAAGAATATACAGTACAGAGGAAGAATGATGGTATGATACCACAGGAAGCCCGGTCTCTCAATAAGGCTCATTGTTTTGCCAAGTACCTGATAACTTTGACTTTTTTCTGGGATTCATTGGGTTGATAAAAGATACAATGATATTTATTTCAGATAAAATTATGGAATCTGCCTACCAGGACATGTTTACGTACACTTACGTCTCACAGTGGATTTGTTAGAGGGTTATGTGTGGCACCAGGAGGAGAGGGCTTTGTTTCAGTAAGTTAAAAGTTATCTGTTGTAAATGGAGAATATTGTTGGATGAAAATTTGCTTGGAGTATCAATAATTGCGAGATGCAGAGACAGGAAAGTATAATTTACCAGCTGAATTCCTTCGATCGCCTAGGAGAAACTCTTTGGGTACAATGCTCGAAAAGACAATCACTTAATACATCGAGACAATGATCACATGGTACATACAACTGTTGGCCTCCCTTTTACCACTCTTCTGATTTCCATAGTATCACAGATTACAGCTGGCACTTTAATAGCAACTCTACCCTTGTACGTATTATTTTGTCCATACCAATTTGTTTTCCAATTACAGGTTGGAGATGATAAAATAATTAAACAGTGGAGTATGGACCAAGCATTAGACACAACAGCTGTTAATGTTGAACCACTTAATACCATATTAGGGAAGGTGTGTTTATGTCATGAAGTTCTTTTGATAGTTAATAAAATATTTTTACATGTTCTGATTGGTTGAGAGCTGTAGTTTACCACGTTATAAACACATGGAAAATAATACTTTTTTTATACATCGTGAAAGCAATAAGACAGATCTCTCTTGTTTTATAATGTGATAAAATGCACTTGTGGTGTTGGGAGAACACAAGGAAAGCTTGAAACTCACCTATGGTTGTATTCTCCTAACATCCGGCATGTGTTTATCACATTATAAACCACAGAATTCTGTGTTCTATTGTTTAAATATTGTCATTTTATGAGTGAAGTGTCCTCAACACTGACAGGCTGTTTTATATTTCAGACAATTTTTCATGGAATTGACCACCATTGGAAGAACAAAACATTTGCAACATGTGGTGAACAGATTGATATTTGGGACGAGAGTAGGTCGGAACCAGTTAGAAGTTTCACATGGGGTGTGGACACAGTATACAGTGTGAAGTTCAACCCTGTTGAGGTGAATATTCAAACCCCAAACTATAGTTCCTTGTACCTTAGCCTGATTCACAGCTGCTACGGTAGAGTTTGTTGGTACATCTACCTTTAATAATAATAATACCTTTGCATCTGATCAATGCCATGGGGTCAAGTGCTCTGTCAGGTTGATTTGCATAGGAATGGTGTCTTTCATCTGTTCAAATTCACTGAAAATAATCATGTTTTCTATGCCAAAATGACAAGGTGATGATATCATATCCATATTTTAACAGTTTGCTGATTGATTTCTTTTGAAAAATGCCAATGAACAGAGGGAAAATTTCCCTCTTGCAAGTTGAATAGTTGGTAAGATACTGTGTAAGCTTAACTCAGATTGGCTGATAGTAGTTGGAGTAAAATGAGAGCTTTGCTGTGATTGGTCTGCATATACCTCTAGAATGTGATTCTCATCCAGAACATGCCATACTGATAGACACAATTCAATTTAATTCACCTTTCATGTGTACAGCTATTATGGTAGTCTGAAAATTTCTTTGAACCTTCTTTACTTTTTCCAGACACACATTTTGGCCAGCACAGCATCTGATAGAAGTATAGTCCTATATGACATGCGAGGCTCATCTCCTCTACGCAAAATAATCATGGAAATGAGGACGAACACCATCGCATGGAACCCAATAGAAGCTTACACATTCACTGCTGCTAATGAGGACTCAAATTTATACACCTATGACATGCGGCGACTAGACCAGGCTCTTAATGTACATATGGACCATGTATCAGCAGTGTTAGATGTTGATTATGCTCCTACTGGGCAAGAGTTTGTGACAGGAAGTTTTGATAAAACTATTAGAATTTTTCCTAGAGACAAGGGGCACAGCAGGTAAGAAGAACACTCAATCCAAAACTACACCCACACTACACGAAAAAAATGTTAACATACATCCAGGCTGTACTGTAGCCAATAGTAACTTCTCTATCTTTCAAAATAAACCCATTATTGTTATTGTTATTATTTTTACTTTGGGCTTAGTTTTCAATACTCATCTGAAATCTTCTTTAATTTTCACATTGTACTAATAAGGGATCACAACACCAACTGGGGCAACATAGAACAGACCCTTATCCCATACCATGCTCCCTTGCCCCATGCTTCTGTTTTGCTCATTACTGGCTGCATTTCACTGATGTATTTATTCCTGTTATACTAGGGAAGTGTATCACACCCGTCGCATGCAGAGGGTGTTCTGTGTGCGGTTTAGTGCTGATTCCACTTACGTTCTCTCAGGAAGTGATGAAACAAACATCAGGCAAGTAACCATGGATACATTCAGTGACAACATCAAATGTTTAAAATGCATACGGTATCTCAGGTACCGGGCCTGTAACAATGAGGCTTCTTAGGCTCGGCGTCTTGTGGGGAAGGCTCTGGTGGCTGCCATTTGAGGACCTTCACTGATTGGCTAAAATGGTGCACATGCCTGACCTAAAATCGGCTTTTGCTTTTGAAAAACCAAATCTGGCTAAATAATGCCAACGTTCATTTGCCAGTCGTCTTTTCAACCTCTTTTCAATGCCTTCACCCTCTTTGCTCTACAGCTAATTTTAACTCTGTTGTAAACCTTGAAGAAGGCAGCATTGGGCAATTCCAGAAAATAAAGGTACCCCTCACGGGCGGCACTAGTTTTTGACCCCCCCATGCATCCAGAATTTCCAAAATGGTTTACCCCCCCGTGCATATAGAATTCCGGGTAGGTTAAATCCCCCTCCCCTTCAGAAATTTCAACTTTTACCCCCCTCCCCTCCGGAATCCAAATAATCACCACCTTGTTTATTATTGCGAGAAAAAGTAAAAATTTGCGAGAGGGAAACGTTGCGGAGAAAAAGGCAATAGTTGCGGGGGTTGTTGCGGGAATTTATTAAATTTGCAAAGTAAAGAAAACGCAAAAAGCGCATAATCTTGTTTCAGAATATTAATACAGAGCATGATAGTTTGATTTTGAAGAAAAAATACCACCGGCATTCACAACATCCACTGAATATGAGCTCTACATTTTTAGCGTGTTTAACTAGTAGCTTACTGGCTATTTTGTAAGATTTGAATTGTAGGGGCAAAGAATCGGATGATAGTATCACGGAAAAACTTGAGACTTCCGCCATTCGATCGTGAAATGGGGGAATAGACATTTCAAATGAAGTGTGGAAGCTATTTACTTGCAACACATATTTTCAAATCGCTTTCTAAAACAATTTTTCCAAATATAACCAATAGGAAAACACATTAGAGAATGAGCTAGACCAAGCTTGGAAAGCCTAGTTGTTACTTTTTGCGGATCTTCGAATATTTGAGGCTTAGGAAAAACCCATATAGAAACTCTAAAAAGGAGTAAAAGAAAAACATATTATTCAACATGCATATTACATGTACCATTTTTGAGAAACGTTTATTAAACTATGCCGTGTTGTTCCGGGATTTAATTAGATATGTTAGGGAAAGTTGCGGCGGGTTTTGGTGAAAGTTGCGCGTCCATGCAAGCTCAACTTATCCCGTATCGCCAACATCCTTTATATTAATTTCATTGTGTGATTGTACAAAGTTGAACCTGCTGCGTGATTGAACTAACAGTTGAAATCAGTAGAAAATTATGGAGATTCTGTCTTAGAAGGGACAAGTACGAACTGGCAAGCATTCTCTATCTATCGAATGGCGGCGAAGACTGTTTTTCGTTTTTCCGCGCGTGAAATGACGTTATTTTCTTTCTGAAAAACGCTATTTTAGCAGACTGAAAAACACGCGAACTCCTTTAGAAGTTGGGCATCTTCAGACCCCCTCTTGTGACAAGAAATCCAGCTTTGAACCCCCCCCCCCCTTTGCAATCAGAATTCCGAGCTCTTAAACCCCCCATCCCTTCGGAATTTCCAAATGCCGCCCGTGGGGGGGGGGGGGGGGGGTACCTTTATTTTCTGGAATTGCCCATTGCCGAAACGTCTGTTTTCAAATACGACACAAACAGCATTTCAGCTAACATTTTCAAGTCATTCTATTATAAAAATGCTGCGCAGTACCTCTTATTGTTAAGCTGATTTTTTAAAAGGCATGCATCAGCAGGGGGTCTCAAGATTTTTCACCCATCTCCTGGAAAAAAATCAAGATGGCTGCCATACATTAACTGTGTTTCTCCAGGAGAATTGCAGAAACTTTCTCCATTTCAGTGTGGTCTTCAGATATTTGAAGAACGTAACGTACGTAACGTAAAAAATCAGGTGGCTATCACTAGAGCCGCCCTCGCAGTGTCAAGAAGCAAAGAGGCTCTTGGGATGAGAATGAGAAAGGATGCGATATCAGATGACCAAATTGACAGAAAGTCTGGGAGAGAAAAGTGACCTCTTTTACCGTAATTTCTATGTATAGTTTATTGATGGATTGCTTTGATTTCAGGATATGGAAAGCTGAAGCTGCACAAAAATTAGGCACGGTAGGTGTTCATTCAGCAACTGTTAAACTTTTGGCTGTCACGTTAGTTTGCTTGCAGCCTTTTCTTTTTTATTATAAACATTCAAAAGTGATCCAGCAAAATTGGGCAAAAAATTGACAAGAAATCAGCCACTTCTTTATCCACCATTTCTTGGCAAAGTTTTATAGGATTATTCAAAGCTTCAGGAAGCTGGATTCCGCTAAGGAAATAGCATGAAACAAGCAATATCACCTATCTGGGTGCTATTTTCGGTGTGAATCTACCGACTGAAGAATATACTTGAATCATATGATATCTCGTCCTCAATTTCCACAAAAAAGAGATATCATACGATTCAAAAAGAAATTTCCCGCGAAATTGGCCGTTTTTTTCAGCCATTTTTTCCCCGCAAATCCGAAAAAAGAATTTGTGATGTGCAACAAAAAAGTCAAGCATGTTCCAAGTATGCAACATCCATCTTTGATAACTCGATCTACTGAGGGTTGTTGAAAAGCTAATTTCAAAACACTGTAGTAAGACAATAAACTAGCCAATCATGAACGAGAGAGAGAGATGTTGCTGCTGAATGGCTTCCTCGTCAGCCAATCACAAGCCAAGTGAAATCACTTTCACGCGCTGTGAGCACGTGATTAGTTCAACATTTGATTGGTTGATGCAAATGAGGGACCAATAAGGCCCTGTCCACACTAACGCGTTTTCAAAAGTATTCGTTTTCAAACTTATACGGATTCGCAGCGTGTTAGTGTGGACGGGAGATTCAGAAAATTTAGCTACACAAAAAGCAATCAGTTTTTATTTGATGTTGACGTGTAAGGACAGCCTCAAATTAAGTGGTACAGTTGACGTCAGGTTTTCATTTTTATCCGGATTCGACCGTCCACACTAAAACGATATGTATACGGATTCGTTTTTATTCACTTTCGAGAGCGTTTTCAAACTTATACGGATTCGATGAAAACGATCAGCGTGTTAGTGTGGACGGAAGGCCTAAACGTATCAAAAAGTATACGGATTCAAACGAAAACGCGTTAGTGTGGACGGGGTCTGAGAATGCAAAGTAAATGCAAATACAAATACTTTTTGACACTCATCTGAAACTCGCTCTAATAATATTTTTGCAACGAAGTATTAAACTCCTCATTCTTTTAATATTTCCTCTTCCTCCAGCTAGCACCGCGGCAAAGAGCAGCTTTTACTTACAATAATCGGCTCCGGGACAGGTTCAGACATCATCCTCTGATTAGCCGAATAAGAAGGTAAAATAATGCCTTTGGTCATATATAATCATATAACAATATAGCCTGCGTAGCTGGCGGTTTTGTGGGGTTTTAGCAGGTTTTTATTCGAGGGTTTTGTTGGGGTTTTAGCAGGTTTTTATACACGAAATGTTCGGTAGAAATGTTCGGTAGTTTGCTTGTTGTTCGATGAGATGGCCGCGCGAGCGCTGGTGGAAGGTGCGCGAATTGCGTGTCATGCCATGCCCCCGCTACGGTAACGGACTTTAGGCCAGCTAAATCCACCCATTTCAACCTGAAAATACCCAGCCAATGCCCGAGAGAGTTATTATAATCGTATTTTTATCATCTTTTTGCAGGCACCGCCATATTCCCAAAGTAATTTTCAAGGCTTCAAAAGAGAAGAGAATAATGCTGGAGTCACAGAAACGGAAGTAAGTTTCGTGGATTTATCACAAAGTAATCCTATTTTTTGTTCTGCATCAAGTTCTGCTAGGTTTCTTCTGAGACTATTGAGCACAGTGTATAGACACCTATTTCAGTAAAAGTTGCACCGTCGCAACTGTCTGTTGTAGCCCGCGGTGCATCATGGGAGAAACTAAGAAAAACGAATCGAATTCTCGTGTTATCCAGTGCAAAATTTCTTGCGAGCGATTTATTGTCGAACCATTTGGCATAAGCAGGTTGATAAGTTTGGCTATTTGCCCTAAAAACCAGTATCCATGATTCTGTTATGGTATACCTGCTTGCTCCCATGATGCATCGCGGGCAGTTTTGACGCGGTTCTGTTGTGACGCGGTTCATGGAAATGGCTTTTTAAGTGCCACTAGCACCTAATTTCTCTCTTGTTTTTCACCTAACGTCTCCTCTCGCAAAGTGAGGTATGCTCGCGAGCGAAGGAACGCCTGAAATTTAGGTTCAAGTTCATTTTTATTTTGCATTATTGAACTTGAACTTGAACTTAAGCTTGTGTACTGTAATCACACCCAACCTGCCGATTAACCAGAGCGCGGGTTTTACTAGTGCTATTGTATTTAACAATAAGTCGCGGAAGGCGACGTCATTATCGGATAATAATATTCACTGAGATGAAGTCGAGGCGACTTATTGTTTTAGTTTAATTGCGCAAGTGACAACAATTGTTTTTGTTGGATTTTTTCACGACCATAACTAAACATCATTAAGTGTTTTCAAACGTCCTTGAAAAGTCCTGGAATTCTGAATGCCTGAAAACGCGGGAACCCTGTGTGGATGTGCTTACTATAGCCATTTCTTCTCCAATCCGCCATAGCACTTCTCGGCGCTACCACAGGATGTTTAAGACCTTCCTCCACATCCACATCTAGCAACTTTCCAATCTTCTTCTTTCTCCTTTACGTTGACCAATCAGCGCGCATAATTTCTTATAGTCACATGAGTATAAATTATACTAAAACGTTTTATAAGCTAAGTTGGCATTCATTTTCCTTTTTGCAGGGAGGACAATCGCCGTCTCCACAGCAAGCCCGGCTCAGTGCCTCGAGTAGCGGAACGCAAGAAACAGATCGTGTCTGTTGTGAAGTAACCATGACAACAACAAGTACCTTATTTATTATGTGGACTGCTTCTGTGCGCGCTATCGCAATGTTGTTGGTGACATGTTTTCCTTTGTTTATGAAACCTTTCCTTTGATTATTTTCCCAACAAATGTTTATTTTGTTTTCATATAAATCTGGCCTGCTTGGGTTGTTCCTCGGTGAAACCTATTTCTGTTCAGCTCTATAGTTTTCTCAAAACCACATATTTCGACCCGAGCTTACAAACTCAGGTAATTTCTGCCAGACAATCAAAATTGTAAACCGCACTGCTTGATTTTTGGTGTACTATAGTTTAGGCAACATTGCGTGAGTATGATTTTGGTATCCAGACCTGTTCCGTCATACATCAATTTTCATTTAATATATTTTGTCTAATTGCAGCGATGTCTGCGCTTTTTGACATGGTTTTATTTTTAAAACGTCCATTTGCCCTTCCAATGGTCGGGTGTGCGCTTTTAATGTTAAGTATAATCAGTATACAGTGATTCCTTTTTTTGAAATGCTCTTCATATTGTTCGATACCCTTAAGGTGGTATTTTGGCTTAATCCGTGCGATTCAGAACGATAACTTTGTTGCGAGCTCTAAAGTCGGAAATGTACTGTCATAAAGAACAGGTTTCTTTAGCTATAATAAAATACAGACACAACACTTTGAATATTGTTGAATATCACAACACAACAGTTTAAAAACTATATGATATTAATCCTTTATGCTTCTAACAGTTCCGTAAACTTTAAGCTATTGGGGGAACTGCTAAATCTGCTCCATTAGACCCATACCCATGTTATATTTTGGCTGGTTTCCATATAGTCGTATCTGTCGTATCAACCAACCGTGAAACAAAAAAATAACTCCAATTTCCATTGTTTCACGGTCGACTGATGCGACAGATACGACAGATAAGACTATATGGAAAACCAGGCCTTAGGCTGGTTCAGTTGTGAGAGAGCACCGCTTTGATTTGCGAATGTCATTGCCAGGGTTGGATGGCGCAAATACTTTATATAAATGCCTTCTCTATATTTAGGAGGTGATTCCAAAGCTTGTTTCCCTTTTTTAACTGGTATATGACTTTCGCGCATTCTCGTATCTCACAAATACAAAAACCCGTTCCTTTTGCCGTCTGACGGCACTGTTTCGAGCCGACTACTTTTCGTTGAATATTATTGTCTTTTTTAAAGGCCCAAACGCGACCGGCAACCTTTGCGCTTTGTTTTCAATTGGATATATTGTCATTCAACAGCTGTGATTGGCTGATACAGTAGGTCCCAAGGGGTTCCTATTGTTCTTCGCATTTCAAAAGTTCAAACTGAAAATTTGCATAGAGTTTTCAACTGCGTTTTATTCTCTGTGAGCCTGCAAAGCGACTTGGGTGCTTATGGGCCTTTAAGGCTTAAACAAGCTTTGGCATATTTAATTTTAAAAAAGTAAGAAACCTTCTACACTCTTCTTTAGGAGATTACTAAAAATATAATTTTAAAATAACTTTTTAAAGTTTAAAAAGTCTCCTTGGCCTCCCAATGAAACTGGGTAAACATTTTTCTATGCACGTTCAGCGATGTTAAATGTTTTTAGTGCATGTTTGACGCTGTTAAACCACTAACGTAATATAACGTCGGAAAATGTTGAAAGAATTTTGAATCGGGAAACATTGAACCTTTCAATATTCGTTAAAATGAACCACAATTCAATGGCATACCACATGAAAATTCCCTAAAATGCTTTCTCTATATCACTGAAAATTTCCTTGGAAAAAGGAAAGTAGACGTCGCACAATCTCGAAATTCGTAGCGAAGCGAAATGTTTATCTTGCGGGCAAACTGTGCAGCGCGCGCGCGTGCAAAATGGCGGGAATTTAAACGCGAACGTCAACCAATCAGAAATTGGCCTGAGGGACGCCAATGGCCTTGGCCGATGAAGCTGCTCGAGACATACTCCGTCCCCCTAAGTATATATTTGTTATATAACCTTTCAACTGCTAGATAAGTAAACATGTGGCGTAGTTTCGAGGGTTATCGAGCTGATACAATAGACCGATCCTGCCTTTGCTTGATCAATGGGCAGTATTTCCAAGTGGAATTCAAAATGTCCGAGCAACAAACACAACTCGAACATTTTTAATAATTTCTTCAGCTTTGTCTGATGAAAATATCAGCCACATATGAGGCAACTTCTAACATATTCCTGCAATCGAGGTTTTTTTTTCGTGCTCTATGTCAAACAAGATTTCGGCTTGTCGTAGCAACAGTAATTAAATACGAAGGTAGAACAATGAATTCGGGATCGGTGATTCGACTATTGGTTTGCGAAATGGCACTTTGATTTATTACCAGGCGGAGCAGTTTTCAAACTTGGAAATTTTATAACGAAATTCAAGTGTGAAAGTCAGAAACTACTTACCTAAAAGAGGACTTACAAGAACTGCAAAAGTTTTACAACCATTTCTCCTTTACGGGTCGGTAAATCTATGGGGCACGCGAAAACCAAATGGGACTGGTTACAGGCAAATACTGTTTCGGGAAAGAAAATCTGGATTCTGGCTCCCCGAATCTTTGCTGTAAGAGAACATTTGATTTATCTATTCGGCTTAGTGTTCGCTGTTGAAAGGAATTAAAATGGCTTTCTGGTTACCGAAGTATTTTGTTTTCAGTGCAGTTTTTGCATTAGAAAAGTTCAAGTTTCTTTTTCCTTTTTTTTTAGATCACGCGTGGCTTTTAATGTCGACGAGTTTCCTGTTAGTTTGAAATTCCTCCCTTAGGAAATTACATGGTTAATGAATCAGACTGTCGGCTTTCTTCATTTATCGCTGCAAACTATAATCACGTTAATAAGATACTGAATTCGTTAATGTGCTCACTGATGGGAAAAGATATTAAGAACGATTAGTTGTGTCTTATAAATAAAGAATACATTAAATCAATTTTAAGACAATTTAAATCATGCTGCAGCAAAGAATGTCTGAAGTAAAAACACTAGAATGGTTTCGGGCGATGCATAGTCGTGATTGTTGTTCTAACAGAAAGAAAATGTTATTATGTTTTGAAAAACTCAAAATAAGTTTCCATCTCGCAAATCTCTATTCGAAGTTTGATCAAACTTGTGTAATTAAACCATAAGTACTCTATTTTTGAGATTGCCGTATTCAAATAAATAATGGAACATACCAACAGAATATAGACACGAAAAAATTCATAATGCAACAGGAATTTTGAATAAGCTCTAGCAAATACGTTCATATTACTATCTCCTGAAAAACTCCAAAGTTTGGTTTACACGCAGAAGAACTTGCACTTGGGAACTTTCAATATCTGTGATCCATCTTTTAATTCTTAAATCCCCGAAAGCAGTATGACTAGAATGCTTGCCTCTAGCAATGCTTTTCTTAGACCATCTTGTATCGCCCGGCGATAATAGTTCAAAATAAATCTTGGAGACAGGCAATGCAGACTTCCCAAGTTTAGCTTCCTGCTACGAAAATTAGATGCTAAATTAGGCTTTGAAACTTCATTCTTCAATATTTCTTTCTCGACCGTCTAATCCATATACATCAAGAACCGAGCAGTCTGTCAATCAATTGCTAATGGCTTTCTAACTTCAAGCAATCTCAAGTACCGTGGCTTTTCTAGCTGCAGGAAAATGTCACTGCACACAATCAGTTTGGCCCTGTGCGAGGCGCTTGCTGCAAAATGCAAACTGACGTCGTCGTTTATGTTCCTGACTACAAATCGCTCTTTTGTACCCACGAAAGATGCCCCAGATCCCCAAAGCCTAACTAGGTAAGAACCATCATTCATGCTTTCGCTTTTATGAAATTCTCTGTGTTTTTTATTGGTGTATTTATTTAGGACGCAAATCAACTCAAATGGTCATCTGTTTTATAGCAAGAATGCTGTCGTGTTGCTAAAAGCTAATAATTTGATAGGAGCTCAGGGTTTTTTTTATTGTAAGGATTTCTGTTTTAAAAATGATAAGATTTGCGAGGCGATTTTTCCCACTGGCTTCGGAAGCTCAATTTCATATTGGAAAACCTGACACTTTGGACACCTTGGATGGATCCTTTTTTTTTTTTTTTGCTGTGAAGAAAGGATTTTCCATTCCTACAGAAGCTTTTTCTGTAGTCTAGCATCTTTCCCCCCTCAGGCCATTTTGTGTGCACAAATGTATTTTTTGTTGCATTCGCGCTAGGGCCTTTTTTAGTTTTAAGTGTTCCATATTGATCTAGTATTGGTTTCCTACGCCCACTGTTTCACAAAATGTAGGCGGTTCCCGCAGGAAGAAACGAAAATGTAGCTGAAAGATTTTCCGTTATCCAGTTGTTACTATGAATTATTTTGATACTTTTCTGTCATTGTCAATCTTTGTCGCGCGTTTTGCGGCAGTATGCTAGCATTTCGCATGATTTTACCTGAATTATCCTATGAATTATCCTGTTACGTATCTGCCATTGTCAATCTTTGTCGCGCGGTTTGCGGCAGTATGCTAGCATTTCGCATGATTTTACTTGAATTATCCTATGCATTATCCTGCTACTTATCTGCCATTGTCAATCTTTGTCGCGCGTTTTGCAGCAGTATGCTAGCATTTTGCATGATTTTGCGTGGTTGTTTTGATTTGCGCCCGCGCGAAATACGAGACAATTTTGCTAGCTAATAAAAACCTGTTGGGGAAAAACCTCTTCTCGCAGGTTAGAAACGCTGCGCTTTACTAGCTGTTTTGAGGAGTCAATTTTGGGGAATGGGCCTCAAAGGTTTGATTTTATGGGTGTTGAGCATTAATAAAAACGCTGTCTTATGAATTTGCTAGGGAGGCGCGACGAACTCAAATTTATTTCATATCCCTTTCATATACACAACCCTAGATTACTAATTTACTAAGACAGTTTGTTCGTTATTTTCCCTCTCGTGTTTACTTAGTATAATTTCATTAACGAAGCACAAAAAAAAAAACAGGAAAATGGGTAAAACGGAATGATGATAAAATAGGACGAAATGAAACACGATGAATGAAAGTTGGAATCGCTAATGATGATAAGGATAATTTTACTTGCAAATTCCTGTCCGTTATGCCTTTTCTGTCGCGTTTAGGCTTTGTTCTCTATATATTACCCTTTTAAAAAATGAAAAGGAAGGCCATTAGAAACAATATCAAAAAGAAGAAAAAGGCCAACATTGAAAAATGTACAAGATAAGAAAGTAATTTTTGTTTCTGAAAGACCTTATCGAGGGAAGGTTTTGCTATTACCTCCACATTATAAGTTACCATAATACCTAATCAAGTATTTGAGAGGTCTGCTTACTGGATTAGCCTGGATTAGGTCCGATTTGTGGTGGAAAAGCAGAACGGAAATGAGACTTCTATGAGTTTCTAAGTCCACAATTTATGAATATATAAGCTCAAGATTTTGCACTCCAATAGTTCTTATAGTCAAAGACGAAATTCGAATTTTTTATGAAATTTGAAGGATGCGATCTTTATATATTAGGGAGAGGTGATACTTTGATCAGCAAATTGAATTCCACAGTAAAGTTCACGCGAAAAACAATATCGCACTCGGAGTCGCGAAAAGTGATATCGTTTATCGCGTGCAGTGATGAATGTTTCTTGAATCCCATAGCAAAGATTTGATATTATTTTAATGAAATGATTTGAGCTTTGAACTTTCTTCGCGCGCGGGTAACCTGTGTTTTTGTCGAATTCAGCTTTCAACTATTTAATTTCCACGTTAAATCTCACTCGTTTTTAGCTCATCAACGCGCGCGTAAGATTTGAGCTAAGGGGGCTTCTGTAGGATTATTCAAAGTTTCAGGAGGCTAGATTCCGCTAAGAAAACAGCACGAAAAAAGCGATATCGCCTTTGGCGGAATCTACCGACTGAAGACTTTGAATATACTTGAATCGTATGACATCTCGTCCTCAATTTCCACGGATACCATACGATTATATCATATATAGATATGAGTGTTTTACTGGGCGTTGGATATCAATTTTGTATCATTTCTTTTAGTTTGTCTATTTGGCTTGAAGATATTAATTCTATTTTCTCGTGTAAAGAAACGATATTTTGGATACTGGAGTTTCTGGCACTTGAAAATAAACCTCATATATTCGTGCCACTGTGTAATATCCTCTATTTAATACAAAGCCTAGGTAC
The DNA here is from genome assembly GCA_033964015.1 of Scolanthus callimorphus. NCBI lineage: Eukaryota > Metazoa > Cnidaria > Anthozoa > Actiniaria > Edwardsiidae > Scolanthus > Scolanthus callimorphus. The sequence goes on along the minus strand of CM066925.1, from coordinate 14,539,482 downwards.
AAGGAGGCCAGGAGTCTTGAATACGACACTATAGTTCCCTGTTATCTTATTTCCTCGTTTAGATCTGTTTTTAGATTCACGTCTTTTTATTCTTTTATCAAGAAAATCAATAATTCAATGATCCACAGTCCAAATTAACTGAATTCTATTTTCACGTGTCCATTTTGTAACGTTAATGTTTGATATTTTACAGTCCTTGAATTATTGATTGGGTAGCAGTGGATTTTAAGTAGTTTGAAATAAGCAAAGGCAGACAGCTTGTCCAGAGTGTGGATTATAATATTTTGCTTTCACTTGGTGCAAATAGATTAAATCGTTGGATTCATGTAAGTTCTGACAGGCGTTGCTCTCAGAAATGATCTCCATGTCTTTCTAGACAGGTCTGTCCACAATACAAAGGTCATCTCTTATTCATATACTAGAAGTAATCTTAGATAGTAAGTGCGTTTCGTTTCGCCGCGAGAAGCCTGGGCACACGAAAGCGAAAGCGAGGCTAATTGCATGAAAATTGGCATACGAAGCCGGCAAAACCTGTTTTGACTGGTTTGCTTGCGCGAAGGCTAGCCATGAGAAGCCTGGGCACATGAAAGTGAGGCTAATTGCATGAATTTCGCTCGAAGAATCTTGGCATACGCGAATAGGTTGCGCGGTTTCTCCTTCGTCGAAACGCAATTACAACTGTAACATCAAATCAACTTTCGGCAAAATCCAAATATGTCGTGTTGAGTTGGAATCCTTTGTAAAATCGAGTAATTTGAAAAAAATATTGGAATAATATAATTTGCATAATTTTAAAAACTTCTGTGTTACTGTTTCAAATAAATAATTGAAAAAAATCGATTTCTTACAACACCAAACCTCGAATATCGTTAAAAATTTAATACATTTTTTATGATCTCACAGCAACGTGAAATGTACAGTAACTTTCTTACGTTTCGATAAGATTGCTATCACAGACACTTGCTTTTTCCTTGAATAGCTTTTCGAACATGTCAAAAAAGTTGATTTGAAAATTCTCTGTCAATTTTTTTGTTCCACATTCTGCTAATATTGCTCGGTTTGCTATTGGATTCTCTTTTAACTCAAATTCGGTTTCATGAAAGAATGTTTACAGAGTCCATAATGTAGTAAAACTTTGACCATTTTGATTTTGTCAGAGCAAATGGCAGTTTTTATGACATTGTCACTTTAGAATACAATTTAAATGAATTGAATTTGTATTTCTGTTTAACTAATAGTACGTCAAGCAAACATTGAGATTGAAGAACATTGCCCATATACCGGGGGAGGGGGGGGGGGGTACACACGCAGTTACCGGAGTCCAACAATAGGTAGCCCATGCGTGTTCGCCGAAATCGACAACTCTATCTTGATATGATAATATAATTGTCCCCGAAGTATATTTTCTTTAAAAAAAGGTTTTGGCGTAAGCGAAAGTCAATTCTTGGCAGGTTTTTTAAAAGACTACCTATGACAAAGAACTACGATAGTATTTAAGTAACCAATGCAAGGGAAGCAACTAGTTTAGTTGTAGAAACAAATTGTTTATTTTTGTACTTAGCCCAAACAGCGTCCTTTATTGCTTCCGGAATTCTCAGTTCAGAGTCCTTTTTAACTCTAAACAAAATGTTTATATTTTACTTGAAAAAGATTTTATGATAAATTTCGCGGCCACAAACTGTAAAAAATGCGACTTTCAACTTCGCGACATGATATTTTCGTAAATATGCAAAATATCGAAAATCGCTGACACGGTTTTGCAGTTCATTTCTCCGAGATTAAAATCCGACAAAGTGTGAAATTGTGCAACAAACCGCTAGTGGTCTGGAGCTTCTCAAGTAAACAAGGTAGCTTTTAGTTCGGGGTCTTAAAAATACAAGAACAATTTAAACTTCGATAAACTAACAACTTCATAAGATAGAGCAATATTTTACCTTGATATATAGCTGATTATCATAGCATAAATTGCGACGCGACGAGAATTTTTTTTCCGAGGACACCCCTCACGGGTTTACAGAGACCTTAACTACAAATCGATCACGATTGTAAGCTTCATGGACCTATTACAGAGCGGATGGAAACGGATTGCAACAACGAGTTTTTGAAATCTTGTCAGGATGACAAGTTTTCAAAGTTTGAATTTACACAACATTTGCTTGTAAATCGGCAATTTTGTCGCTAAAACTCATAGCCTATTTGGCTAATACCAAGTGATTTGGGGATGATTACATACAAATTTTTTCAAATAACCGTGACACAGCCCCTTTAAAGGGAATTGTCACGATTTTAGGGTTAATTCAGTGACTTCAAGTTCCGTCAGTAATGTGTACGGCATATTTTTGTCATCTGGGTGTTGGCTATTGGATAAATGTAGGAACATAAACACATTCTCGACATTGTCTGTTCTAAAAATAACCATATGCTATTAGCCAATCAAAAACCAATAGTTTTATATAGTCTGAGTAAAAATTACTCTGACATGTGGGCAGAGTTCAGGATCAGGTCGTTCTCTAAAAAAGATCAGAAAGCTAAAAGGATAAAGCTTTTCACGTTTATTGCCACATAAAGGCATGTTTAAAAAAATTGATTTGAAGGAAAATCAAACAGCTGAATATAATATTACATAATAAGAACTGCGCATTTATAAAGCCTAGTTTCCATATAGTCTTATCTGTCGTATCAGTCAACCGTGAAACAATGGAAATTGTAATTATTTTGTTTCATGGTCGACTGATACGACAGATACGACCTTAAACGAAACTCGATTTTGTAAACACGTAGCAGCCACGGTTTCTTCTCGCATTAAATATACATTAAAGAGCTGCTTTTAATTGAACAAATATATCAGAACCTACCGCAAATGGCAACAAATTACACTTCCGCTCTCAAAAACTACTTAATGTATGAAAAACCGTGAGAAAGTACGTCTGTAGCACAAACAAGAAAAAAAACGAAAATAGCTGTTGATTCTTCAGAAGTGAACAATTTTCCCGAGGAAGTATTAGTGTGTTTCCTGTAACTTGAATTGCGACACAAAAATAATCAATAGCATATGGTTATTTTTAGAACAGACAATGTCGGGAATGTGTTTATGTTCTTACATTTATCCAAAAGCCAACACCCAGATGACAAAAAAATATGCCGTATACATTACTGACGGAACTTGAAGTCACTGAATTAACCCTAAAATCGTGACAATTCCCTTTACCACCGTATGCATTGCTACGCGACCTCAAAATTCACTGTTGGGCGATTGGCGATTTTACGCAAAAAAATCGTTGTCAATTTTCTTGAACCGGAAAGTTAAACATTCGAGTCAAAGAAGCCAAAGCATAGCTTAAAACCATTTTGATTGATTTTGCAATCAATGTCGGCCCGCTGAAGTGGCCGAATCCCGCGTTTTGGTTTGATTGACGGCTAAAAATCGCCAATCGCCCATCGCAACATTGAATTTTGAGGTCGCGTAGCAATGCATACAGTGGTAAAGGGGCTGTGTCGCGGTTATTTGAATAAGTTTGTAAATACAGCTCTAAAATTGGCAAACATCGAATCAAAGTCACGTTGAAATGATTTTATTCTTCAAAAGACGCCATCTGGTCTAATCATTCAGTTGCGACGAAGTGTTTGCGATGTGTTTGTGCGAGGACTGTTTTTGATTGGCTAAATTTTTCCCGCCTGAATCGCGCAATGTCTGACGCTCGCGCTTGCAACACAGGAAACCCGCAAAAAAACAAAGTCCACTTTCCGGCATTTTTTTTTGTGAGAAAATTTGAGGAATCTTAGAGAACGAGCGGATTAAAAGGACACCCACGCACATTCCTTTTTTTAAAGTAAAAATAGCATCCAGCAAAAGTCATGCGATCCCTTTCCAAGTTTGACTTTGCTTGGTAAATATTAAATCCGATAGCTCTCTATCCTGTAGATAATGAATCATGCAGCTGTTATGAAATATTTTTTCGACATATTCACTACACGAGTACAAGCACATGTAACATCATTGAACTGCTATAAAACTGATCCACAGACAGTATAGACCAAATCGGCTAACGGTGTTTACATCTTGTTTCCACCCAGTTCAGATCATGTAATGATTCCTTTGGGTGGTAACAATATTTTTTCACTCGACCCAGTGCACGAGTTTACTGGGCAGAACTAACAAAAGTATCCACCCAAAGGAATCATCACATGATCTGAATTTTGGTGGCAACAAGGTGTAAACACCGTTAGCCGATTTTGTTACTTATTCTACCAATTTGTTACACTACGTAAAGTTCTTCCGGTGGTTTCTCATAACATCGAAGTAAGATATATGGAGTCTATAGTCGAAACTGGTTCATATTGTGAGTTGAATGTTGTTCTACTGTCTTTCACGTCTTCGTGACAGCCCAGATTTTGGCTCAATCGCGTCGTTCACAAACTCTGACCTGAAGCTCGGCAAGAAAACCTCAAATTCTATGCTATCAGATGCAGACATTGCAAGGGGTATGTCTGAGAGAATAGATTTAATGTATACTCTAGAATTCATGTAGACCCTACTGGGTGATTTATCTTTCCCGCCGCTACCTGCGCACCACAGATTTCTCCGTAGCTCACAATAGGCCGATCATTGATGACGTCATTGTTTACATTCACGACATTTTAAAACGCATCTAGCTTTGAAAACGCAACGAAAAACTCAAAATAAGTTCATTTTTTATTGTTAAAAAAGTATTGACCTGTTTCATACCATTGTCAGGCTAGTTAACGATTTTGTGTTTCCATATCATTTTTCAGGCTAGTTGAAGATTTTCAAAATTTTGTTAAATCATTGGGGCAAAACGCTTATTAGCTCACATGTTTCCTCTAAATTGAACGTTGCACCACGCGCTTAGAATTCGAGATATCAGCTTTAAATTGTCCAGTTGTGTTTCATTTACAGTCCTCTATTAATATTCAGAACTCATCACTTTATAGCTCCCTCGAACTGATTCTGAACATTGCTTATGCTAATGAGCTCAGATAGGATCCTCCTATTGATAGAGCATCCGACTGGTAACTGGAAGATCATTGGGTTCAAGTCCTAACTGGGAGCTGAGAGTTTTTTTTTCTCATAACTAGAGGATGTTTCTTCTTAGCTAGCTGATTAGTATGCACCCTTTCCCAAAACTGAGATTTAAATGCATGATTGGATGAGAAAAGTGACATCCAATTCTTGAAAAAAAAAGTGACACGCAGGAGACACGTACAGATTGTCTGTTAGATTCTGTTATAAATTGCTTAACCTTGAAGGCTTAACCTTGGTAGGAAATCCAAGGTAAATCCGCTCAAAACCAGTGCTAACTGATGAAGACAAAAGAGCCACAGAAGGATTCTGCAATCTTCACCAACTCATCAGTATAGAGTGGATTTCATATGACTGTAGTGAAACCAATCGCAAAGTGATTACACCATTTCTGAACAAAACCTATAGGAGTGATTACAAAGTGATTGTAAATGAAATCCGCGCTATCCTGCTCCAAAAATACAATTTTCTGGACAGCTAGCAGCAAAAGATATTTGCGAAATTGTCCCTGTTATTATGATTTTAAACTCGTTAATAATTCATGAAGCTTTAGGAAAGAAAATCATAATCGTGAAGAAGACTTGGATACGCGCTCTTAATTTCCATAGATTTTCGATTAATAATTCATCAAACGTAAAGATAGATTTTTGAGATTTTATTCCTCGACATTAAATGATTGGTTTGATAAATAGAGATTATTACATGGTAAGAACTTGATATCGTTTTTATTCACGAGTTTTCGTGTCGTAGCGCGAACGAGCGAGTCTTCGAGCGATATCAAGCTCTAATTATCTTGATAGATTTGTATATTTTTTATTTATACTGATGTGATACCGGATGGTTTTATCAGTCACTAAAGTAGATGTAGATGTAGATGTAATATCAAGCAATAATACGATATCAAGCTCTTGCCATGTCATAATTTGTACTATTTACAATATGAGCGGCCGATTTGTATGGGATTTACAATTTCGAGGCCGAAGGCCGAGAAATTGTAAATTCCATACAAATCGGACGCGAATATTGTAAATGACTTATGATATGTCAAGACAACAACTCTTTGTTGAAAATGCTTTGTTTGTATTCTTTTGTTGAAAACAATTTGAAGTACTATTGAAAATCCAAGGCAGCATGAATTCAATTCAGTTGAAAAGGTTTTTAGGATTCTTTTGTTTTATTCATGACAATGAATAGGCCTTTTGTTGTAAATGATGTAATACACAAAATAATGAACTGCTTTTGTTATCAACTTTAGCCGAAAGTTGTGCAATGAAATTTATTCAGTCGATGCTAAGTACTGTAAAAAAAATGCAGCGTAGCGCTTTTGGTACGCCAAACTCGTCACAAGTCGCTTTCTCTGCTCTACAAAATCGTGTGTCGGATGGGACTTTCCGAAAGTCTAAAACACGGCAGGACAGCAGTTGGAGCCATTCGTACCGATACGAGAACAGGAGATGTGAACTATATGGTCGAGCTTTTTGAGAAAACAATCGAGCACAAAAAGAAGGTTAGTTTTATTCTGAGTATAGCGACTTTGCTTTATCAGACTTGTTGTTAAATTAAATGTAAAATACATTAAATATCGAACTATTTCCATGTGTTTAAGGTTTCCAAACTGGTTTCGAAAGCATTGCACGCAGAGGGATTGGAAAAGATACAACAATGGAGCAAGTGAACAAGACGAGGTCAAGAAATTGTTGGAAAGGCAGTGGAGGGAAAGCAGTTCAACTGAGTCAGACTCTCTGGTTATTTATTGAAAATGCGTATTTTTAATGCTGTTAGTTTTATATAATAAGACAGCTTTCTGGTCAAATGAACACTAGTCTGCTTGCAGCCGTTCTTGAACTTATTCTTATACAGTTTATTATTGTCGCCAAACCAACTAGCCTAATTGTTGTAACATTTGTTTTGCCAAATGCTTTTCTTGCTTATAAAGTTTTGAGTAATGTTTTTTCATAGTCGTAATTTTACTCGAATAGTTCAGCAGTGAAAGGGTGGGGTTGATGAATAATGACAATAGTTAATAGATCTATTAGTATTCTGTAAATATTTATAGAATACTAATATCGATATTAGTATTCTATAAATATTTACAGAATACTAATAGATCTATTAACTATTGTTATTATTCATCAACCCCACCCTTTCCCTGCTGAATATTCAAGCCCTCCCCGCTCTTTTAGTTTGATGGATCTTGTATCCAGTTTACAAGGCTAGTCATGTGACCTGAATTGTGCCTTCTCATTGGATACTTGCTTCATGAATAATTGATGAATATTATAAGTTTATTATATACTCTGAGTCTGATAAAAAAGCAAAAAAAAATAAAGAAAAATTGCATTTTATTCGTGCCGTGAATGATATCGTATCATGAATGATATCGTATTCACTGATACGATTTGTATTCACTGGTGTTATCACATGGTATCTGGTCACAGTATATAATAATAAGCTTTAGAAAATAACACCTATGTTGTATTGTGAATGTGCGCATTCTGATTGGTTAAAAAGCGTGTTTGTAAGAGACCTGAGAAACACGATTGTCACGCAACGCTGTCGCGCGTGTGTATGTTATTTTCTAAAAGCAATAAAAATACTTTCTGCGTGCTCTCTGGTTTCTTACAAACACTCGGGGAATGTTGGTCGAACTGATAAAACTTGAAAGCTTTCAAGTTTTGATCAGTTCTCCCAACATCCCCCTCGTGTTTGTAAGAAACCAGAGAGCACGCGGAAAGTACTTTTATTGCTTAAATATCAAACACTCGACAGCGTGTTTCATCAGGATTTCCAAACACCCCGAAGTCGGGTAAAAACCTCGGCTTTCTTTGCCTGGTTGTTTCCGTTCACTTGCATGTCGGTGTTTGGAAATCCTGATGAAACACGCTGTCTCGTGTTTGATATATTACATCAAAGTAAGCGAAGAGCGGAACACCATGAATGATTAATGAACGTGAAGGATGTCTCGACATTCTCGGTGCCCTTGCTCAAGGTCAAGTGTACCGTGTCCCTACTTCTCAGGGGAATGCCGCGTGATCTGAAATGGGAAAACATTACGCCCAAGCCAAGGAGGTCTATTCACGCCTGACTTTGCCGGGTGACCATTTTAGGAAGCGTCCGCGAGCAGTTGCATCCTCGAGCATGTCGTCTCGTGCTCAGAGCCAGCGGATATCCGAATATTTGAGCATGCGCAGAAGCAATCTCGTCCCAAATCTTGGGGTCACGTTTCTGAAGCATGTTGTAAAACATGGACTGGACTGAGAAAACATGGACTGAGAAAACATGGACTGAGAAAACATGGACTGAGAAAACATGGACTGAGAAAACATGGACTGAGAAAACATGGACTGAGAAAACATGTCATGGGTACAGTTAGTTCCAAAAGAGTGAAATTAATCGCAAAGTGATTACAACAATTCTGAACAATACAAAGTCATGTTTTCTCAGTCCATGTTTTCTCAGTCCAGTCCATGTTTTACAACATGCCCGTTTCTGACGACTCGTGCAATGCTTCACTGTCTATTTGACCTTGATTGTCTGCGATGCGGCGTTTTGTTATTTCAAATGACTCCCCAAATCCGTCTGCTACAAAATGCGGTGCTGTAAGTATTTTGTCTTCGGAGGCATCAACAAAGGTCCTGTTACATTAGGTTATCTGTAATTCGGCAATCGAGTGTCTCAAACAACAAGGTTAGTGCGAACGGCACTGCCTACTATTTTTGCGAAATTTTGTCGAGCGTACCATACTTCTAAAGCCCAGCGCAGACGCCGAACTTCGCTTGTCGAACGTTTCTTTTTTTAAAGGATGCCGCTTCAATAACACTTTCAGGAAACCTAATGACTTTTTGCGCTTCCCGATGTTTGTCTGTGAGACAGCATGTTGGTTTTGAGGCAAACTCATTATAGCCAAAGACGCTCAGGCGTCCCCCTCTAGAGCGCAATAATGATATTGAGTTGATTCTTGGAATATTGGATCCATTTTTGGATTCAATAATGCATTGGGCTTTCTTTGGAAAACGTCTTTCAATTTGAACTCGGATTTCGGCTAGATTATCTTCCTGACACCACGCTCCGACACTATGCTTCTTGGAATATCCCTGATAATACTGATCAGCAATTTCTTCTCTAAATGAACAATTAAGTGAGATATTTACCAGGCTCGTAAAGTCTACCAGGCCCGCCATCTGTAACAAAACTCGCAAACAAAAGGCTCCCTGTGGATTTTTCCATATATGGAAGCGCCTCCGTCGTCTATCGTCCAATCAAAAAGCGAAAACCCAGTTCAAATCCCAAGCCGAAAGTATTATTGAATCGAATAATGGATCCAATATTCCAAGAATCAACTTATTATTGTGCTCTAGGGGGCACGCTTGAGCGTCTTTCGCTGTAAGCGTTGCATTACACTTTATTTCAGGCGGTAGATTATTCAGAGTTTAGGGTCGCAAATAGAAAATGTTCTCTCTCCGTATGTTTTGGTTTTAGAGCAAGGGACACAGAGTAGGTTCTTAGAGGAGATCTCTAAGATCAGGAAATCATAGTAGGGTCTATTTTTGTGAATGTCGAACGGTGACGAACGCCCGCGGAGTATGAGTGCGTGCAGCTCGGAGTGTTCAAAGAAGACTAAAAACGGATAAATTCCTAACTCTTATCCTGACGGAAATTGTTCTTAAAAGCACGCGATTTAAAAGCTATCCCTGTCTCTTTTAGTGTCTATTAAATGTGTTTACCATAACTAAGGTACTTATGAAAAACGTTCACGTTACATGTTATACGTTTCTTTCACGTATGATAAAACTGAAATAGATTAGTGAACGAACTCGATAATTGTGATCCCCCTGCCCCTCCCTTCCCTTCATTTAATAATGACCTGGGGTATCGTGGTCTGACTAAGGCCATGTCCACACTAACGCGTTTTCAAAAGTATTCGTTTTCAAACTTATACGGATTTGTGGCGTGTTAGTGTGGACGGGAGATTCGGAAGAATTAGCTCCACAAAAAGCGACCAGTTTTATTTGACGTTGGCGTGTGCAATGACAGTCTCAAAAAAGTGGTACAGTTGAAGTCATCGTTTTCATTATTTATCCGGATTCGACCGTCCACACCAAAACGATATGTATACGGATTCGTTTTTATTCAATTTCGAGAGCGTTTTCCAACTTGTACGGATTCGATGAAAACGATCAGCGTGTTAGTGTGGACGGAAGGCCTAAACGTATCAAAAAGTATACGGATTCAACCGAAAACGCGTTAGTGTGGACGGGGTCTTAGGGTTCTAGATAATTACTCGTGCTTATTGTGTTTTGCAAAATAGGTGACATTCGAGGTCGGGCAGATCAATAAATTAGTTGATGGAAGGTTCCGATAGACCCAATGTGTGCTCGTGGTTAAGCAACGGATCTGTTCCTCAAAAAGATGTTCCTCGACCCCACCACCCCCCCCCCCCCCCACCCCTTCGCCCCCTCCCCGGGGCAAAAATTGTCTCCCTTCCACTGCTAGCGAATGCTGCGGCCTATCTTCTCCTGACAAAAAGGAGCAGATATATTTGTGACAGTAGTTATGGAAGACCAGTATTTTTTCTCCACATTCTATACTTAGAGTAGTAGCTCTATACTTAGACGTATATTATACAGGGAACCCGTTTTGTGCCTATGTAGGCTACATGTTCTTTGAAGAAATCCCAAAACTCTGTTTCATTGCAGTTTAATATGACCTTTTTCTTTTTCATAGTTGATTGAATGTACAAAAGAAAACCAGATTCAAAGACATCAGGACTTTTTGGTGACAATTATTTGTCGTGGTACTCTCCACAGAGAATAGTGCTCCCACCTCCCCTATCTTGCTTCTGTATAACGCACGGCTTTAGTTATATAGGGAACAGAATTTAAGCTAGAATTTGTTATCAGTTTGCACTGGTGATTGTCCACGCTGCTACCGAGTCCATTTACTAATGCAAACACCGTTTAAGGGTTGGTTTTCACTAGTAACATAAGCATAAGCGTAAGCATAAGGATCAAACTTACTATTTTCTTTAGTGCGGTTTTCACTACGAAAAAAGTGTGCTTATGCTTACGTCGCTTATGTCGTAGTGAAAACCAACCCTTAGCTATACCAGCCTCCTCCCCATGCAAATAAAAAATATAAAGCAAAACACAATACGCTCGTGAATATCTTCTATGGAACCCTTCAATGCCAGACTAACTTCGTCTGTCTGTAGGAGCAAATGTGATTCCTAAAGTCCACATTCAAAACCACCGCGATAATTTGTTTGTCATAAAACCGATAATAACTTCGTATACCAACACTTTCGTGTTCTTTCCATTAGAATTAATTTCTTGATTAACTTTAGCATTTCCTGTTTGATGGCTAATTCCATTAAAGTAATATTCCCTACGACTCATTACCCGCCATGCACGTGGGCGGGAGTTTTACCTTCGCTCACTATTTGCTGCCTCACGAGGACCCAAACACACGTGGAAATGCTCTTTTTTACTTCTAAACTTGATCTGAAGTGAATAAAGTGCGCAATTTAGATAACTAGTTCTCTTAGTAGACCTCAAATGTCAACCAATTTATTCAAAGTTTCTCAGACTATATACTTTTATTTATTTATTTTTTCTTTATTCAAGTTATCACGGTTTATATCTCACTTTGCCCCTCGAGGCATTTATGCCCTACAGGGGCTTGATGGCTTGATATATTTTATGGGGTTCTGCTACATTTATTTCTGAATTTTCTCCCATTTTTTCGATGTTTTTCTTTTCATTTGAATAGAGCAAATTCCGTTATAAAAACTCCCAGTATTGGCCTAGAATGCATAAAATGTTATTTGATTTTATCGGTAAATGATTTCCCTGAATAACGTTTTGGGGATTTAAAAGTTTAATACCAGATATTCATTTAAGACGTCGAATATCTCTTTTTGGGAATTGTTTGCATTAGAATGGTCTCTAGTCAACAGTTAAAGGGTTTCCCTTTCCCAGCCTTCGCAATCCTCTCTGTATTTCACAACAGTCAAATGGTTTCCCATTTACGTTGGTTTAACACGGGGTTCAATGTTTTTCGGCCAGAGGCCAGAATTGCATAAGAAAAAGAGGCCAATAAAGGCACCTCTCTTTCTACTACGTTGTTAGTTTGTCTTGCTTTTATGCCTACTCGCTAATGTATCTTATCGCTCGAAAAAGAAATGCTGGTCACGGAAAGCCAAGCTCGTGTGCGAGAATCGCTAGGAAACCATTTTAGTGCCGCTTTAAACATTACCACGACTGGCTTCCTAAACCTGATTGGCTAAGACCGAAATTGAATAAAGACCGTCGGGACGTTTTGTAGTTAATGAGTCACGTTTAGCTTTCGCATCGAGAAGACTGACTACAGGGAAATCAGTTTCTACCTTGTAACTGATACTGAATACATGGAAATGTCGGCAAAAACAGAGATGGCTAACAAGTTTCACCTATGTCTTGTGGTAAGATTCTATTGCTCTTTTCTTTAGACAAAGACGAATATTCCTTTTTTGACAGAATATCACACTATGTATTCCCCCGTTTTATCAAGAACCGTAAAGGTGTTCTTTTTTTATGAAGAAAAAAAAAGTTTAATTCAAATTTAAAACGTGAGATGAGTTTAAAGTATCTCAGTGGATAAAATGAAATAGTAATAATAATAATGTACATCTATTTTGGCAAAGCAGATCGTGAAGATGAACTCTCAGTCGATGTCAACACAGTAATTGTAAAAACATATTATAATTGCAAAGTTGGCCTTTTTCCATTCTTTTTTTTTAACGAAATTTAGAAATGACGAAATATACACGTCCTCTCATGTATTGCGGAATTTCTATTTGGCGTTGTCGCAAAAAGAACGCTATAGAAAAGCCTTATCTTGTGTATTAAACAAAAAAAAAGACAACATATATACTGTTAGGCTGAAATAACCCCCATCCTCATCTTTCACAGGCTACAATTTTGTTTATCCACAATCTATTTTATTATATCTGGATGATTTTAACGATATTTTGTCTAATTTTCAAAAGTTTAGATTTCCTAGTTTTCGGTATCACGCACGAACACACGAAATCAGACGAAATCACGGAAGCAAGTAATCAATGATTGTGCGACCTCAGGCTTTAGCAAATCAGCTTTTGGCTTTACGTTTTTAACGGATATACGTCATCTGTTTAATGTGTAAAGTATTTGATATTTTTCATCATTAATTAATAAAGGTAAATTTCATGTTATGTGGATATTTCAAATTTTGTCATAACGAAGTAGCACGAATTCAATTTTGTTCCACCGCCCCGTGTCGCGTTCTTTTGTCATTTCCTCAGTATTAGACATTCCTAGCATCACTTTATCTGAAGTTTAAAGCTCTTTCTGCGTGATTTTATCTTTCTAATTTTCTTAAAACTAGACTCAAAGCTTTCCCGTTCATCCGCCTCGAAGGACCAATCTGACAATGTACTTGTCGGCATTAGAGACTCTCTCGTGGCGCCTGTCGGCTAGTTAGGGTTCTGCTAATTTTCCTAATTTCTTTCAGTAACTGTTTCGCCTGATTATCATCGGTGATTGCACAACAGCCCCTTTTGTAGGAACTTTGTAGACTGAATCTTGATTTTGTGGTTTTGGTACCGCCTCTCCCGAATTTTTTTACGTTTTGAAAAATAGTTCGATATACAAGACCCAAGTAGCAAAATAATGTACTTCCCTATACACTAGATGCGAGAATTTAGTGCTGTATCTGTTCCTCATCATTTACTTAGCGTACGATTCATGAAATTCTCCTCTCTGTGCTCCATTTGTTGTTAAAACTGTGATTGCTACAACGCAGCGAGGGCGCAGAAGCATGGCGGGATTGTGATTGTTTCATAGTAATGGAGGATTTACACGCTGTAATTTGTCAGCCCGATTGTTTTTTTTTTGCGCCGCGACTTATTTGATTTGTCTGAAAAAATCTGTTGCGTTGGATGACATTTAATGTGACTTCACGAAAAGTCCAAGTAGATTTTCTGTAAATATAAATTCGGTCATAACGTTTATAATATTCATGTGACGGATATCAATCTTGGAGGACAGTAGGATGTATCATTTTGCAATAGTTTAACAAATTTCGATCTTTATTTGCGTTAATACTCTTAATAATATCCCAGCTACAGTGGACCCCCTTGTTCCTCTTTAGACATCTCTAAAACAAATTTTGGTATCATTTTTGCACGAAATTTTTAAATTGGTGTTCAATTTAATTGCGTAAGATATTTAGAAAGTCTTAGCCAATTGATGTTTGTTTCTTTACTTGCTAATTTATTCATTTGTTTACTTTGGTTCCGCCGAATGGCTAAGACTTTCTAAATACGTGCAGCAATTTAATTTAACATCAATATTGAAATTTCGTGCAAAAATAATAGCAAAATTTTGTTGAAGAGATGCCTAAAGAGGAACGAGGACGTCCACAGAAGCTGGGATATTATTAAGAGTATTAACGCAAATAAAGATCAAAATATGTTAAACTATTGCTAAATGATACCTCCTACTGTCCTCCAAGTTTGATATTCGGCACACGAATATTATAAACGTTATGGCCGAGGTTATATTTACATAAAATCCGCTTGGACTTTTCGTGGAGTCACCTTAAGCCACTCAGGGTACCCGACTAACCTTGCTTAGGCGATGATAAGTGTGACGTTAATAAGACACTAAGGTAGGAAGTGCCAACGAACTCTACCGTAGCGGATGAGAATCAGGCTACTCTCCACAGGGTACCCGACTAACCTTGCTTAGGCGATGATAAGTGTGACGTTAATAAGACACTAAGGTAGGAAGTGCCAACGAACTCTACCGTAGCGAATGAGAATCAGGCTACTCTCCACAGGGTACCCGACTAACCTTGCTTAGGCGATGATAAGTGTGACGTTAATAAGACACTAAGGTAGGAAGTGCCAACGAACTCTACCGTAGCGGATGAGAATCAGGCTACTCTCCACAGGGTACCCGACTAACCTTGCTTAGGCGATGATAAGCGTGAAAGACACGAAGGTAGGAAGTGCCAACGAACTCTACACGCGGCTAAAGTGCAAAAGGCGTTGAAAATAGTAAATTTCCTTTATTTTATTTCTGGTTTCGATATTACATTTATATTACTGAAATGTAGTCTGTAAGTTTATTTTCAACACCTTTTGCAGTTTGATCAGCTGTGCGTAAACCTTTTCTGTCTACCCTAGATTCCAGGGTGAGGTTACATCCAGGCCACTTAACCCTCCTTGGCAGCAAGTACCTCCTGAACTTCCAATGCTAAGACACTAGGGCATATTTAAATTTGAATTTAACAACCACACAGTTTCCATTGTATTATTGTCCTTGGCATTTAGTACCTCCTGAACTTCCAATGCTAAGACGCTAGGGCATATCTAAATTAGAATTTAACAACCGCACAGTTTCCATTGTATTATTGCTATTATTTAGCACCTCCTAAACTTCCAATGCTAAAGGGCATCAGGAAATTTGATTTTTAACAACTGCACAGTTCCCTGGTATTACCGTCCTGGGCGTTTTGTTTTGTACCTCCTACGCTTCCAATGTTAAAAGGCATCAGGAAATTTGATTTTTTAGCAACTACACAGTTCTCTTGGTATGACCGTCCTTTTGGCCTTTTTAACTCGTGGTTGTCCGAAGGACGGAACGAGTTCTACTTAGGGGCGAACTAGTTACGGCTGCGCCCGTGTCTCTTACCACAGGAAACCCATCAAGACCCAGAATGATGGCAAGCCATAGACTAGGCTAGCCAAAGGGCCACCAAGTCTTCTAAGTATTTACGTTAAAGACAATGTGTATATCACTGATTATCAGTTTTAACTTTCTGCATCGACTGCAAAAAGAGTACAATATTTAAGCAATAAAAGTACTTTCCGCGTGCTCTCTGCTTTCTTACAAACACGAGGGGGATGTTGGGAGAACTGATCAAAACTTGAAAGCCACGAGCCGAAGGCGAGTGTCTTTCAAGTTTTATCAGTTCGACCAACATTCCCCGAGTGTTTGTAAGAAACCAGAGAGCACGCAGGAAGTATTTTTATTGCTTTTAGAAAATAACATACACACGCGCGACAGCGTTGCGTGACAATCGTGTTTCTCAGGTCTCTTACAAACACGCTTTTTAACCAATCAGAATGCGCACATTCACAATACAACATAGGGGTTATTTTCTAAAGTATTTTAGTCAAATCACACTAGTGGTCTATGTGCGTTCTGATTGGTTGAGCTACTAGTAGGCCATTAGTTATAGCCTACTAGTAGCGAAAAGTGTCGGATTTGAAAGCCAGAAAATGGCAAATGACCAGAAACCTTTTTTTGCTATACAAAGTGACCTATAAGTGTGATTTGACTAAAACAATTATTCCTCTCGCCCTCATGGCCTCTTAGTCAATAGCGCATTCGGCCTCATTGGTTATTGACTCGGAGCCCATTCGGGACAGATTATTTTAGAACTTCGAGCAATTTTCCCAGAAAGCGGCAAAAAATCTTGTCATACTCGAAATAAAAAAAGTTGTTGCTTTGAATTTAGTCTCATTTCAAAGGTCCTCATGGTAGTGTTCGTGTATTATCGCGCCGGTAAAAATTTTCCAGAGGAAGCTGAGAAAATAAATTTTAGTTTTTACAGATAGACGTATTTTTCGCGCCTAAAATGGTGTATCAATCACAGCCTATATAGATTCTATAGAATTTTTCCATTTTTGAACGCGAACGCAGTCCTCTGCCTTTTGTGATATTTCGAAATGTGGACCACACATCTACAAATTAGGATAGAAATCATTGAGTAACAGTATTTTTGGCCAAACGTTGCTCGAAGTTGTAAAATAACCTGTCTTAAATAGTTGATGGCTCACCATCTAAGAGTTCGCCATTGCGGCGCTTTGATTGTTTTCCCTAAGCTTCCTGCTAACACTCTCGGACATCAGGAAATGCATAGTACAAATGCGGAGAGTACTTTTGAATGATAATTGAGCTCAATAGTTAATGTGAAACTAGGCAGTTAGCCATGTATAAAAAAGAGATACAGTTTTCCCTGCATATGAAGACAGTGCTGCCGTTTTTTATACATATGAAACACTCTCCAACCAAAAATTGTCGTTTTTCAACACCTCACGGCCAAAATCATATTTTAATCATTTACAGGAGATCCTCTTTTGATAAGAGTTAAGGCAAATGTAGCAAGAAAACTGTAAAATTTTGAATGGAAACTTGCAGGGATCACAGAGACTTGAGTTCTCGATCTGTCCACCATTGATTTTGGCTTGGTAACCACGCTAAAATACCCACACTAGCCCGCGCGCGACTCGACCCAGTCCTCTCAAGAGCATTCAGCAAAAACGACAATGATTCCATGATATGCAATCCGCTTGGGCTGCCTGTGGTTTTCAAATCTCGTATCAGGCCCCTCGGCCGTGAACAAAAACAAAATGGCGACCAAGAAACGATTTTTCTCGAGTATCTGCAAGTTCTTGTGAATTTTCCTGTCTTTTTCACTCATGATATGAGGAAAAATACGTACAGAACGTTCAACTAAGGCAAGGGGGATTTCCTGATAGAGCGGATTTCACATTGCTTTGCGTTCTCATTGGCTTCATTTTTCGCAGCCAATCAAATTCTGTAGTAAATACAATTGTGTAGTTACTTAGTAATTGGTTCGGCTTGCAATTGGCTAAGAAAAATGCCATTTAGGAGCAAGTCATGATTTCTCTCGATTCTGATTGGCTAGAGATTGCTCAATTGCAATTGTTTTCACGATGGTCATGTGAAATCCGCTCTAAGGTTGTTGTTCGGCAATTGTTTTTCGAAATTATCTTGATATGGTACGGTTTATAATTGTAGTACATGTGATGAATATCGAATTCCTGGATACGCCCGTGAATGTCTCCGTGAAACTTTCGGATTGTATAGTTGACTCGATACCTATAAAAGATATTTTGAAAGTTCCTTTTTAAGTATTAATTTCCTGGGGGCCGTTTCTCGAAACACCCGAGAATTCTCGGGCCCGAAAAGTTTGTTTTCAAATGTTAATAGTTTGATCCCCAAGTTTTTCGTTTTCTTTTCTATCCTGATGATTTAAATAGTCTACAACTCCCTATCCGTGAATATGTATACTGTTTACGTCTCAAAAAAGAAATTTTCGATTTCATTCAAAACCCTAAATCGGGCGTTTCGAGAAACGGGCGCCTAGTCTTAAAATACAAACTCGCTGCTATACGTTACTGTGAACTCCCACTGCGTTTAAGCTTCCGTCCATCAAACCTTTTAGGCCCCGTTCACACTACACCGTTTTCAAACGAAAACGGATACTTTTTACTCCGGATACGGCTATCGTCCACGCTACAACGCCGAAAACGATAAGTGTGGACGCAAATCTTTTTGAAAACGGAGCAGTGTAGTGTGAACGGGGTCATTTCATGAAGTATTTGGGTTGACTAAGGCCCCGTCCACACTACACCGTTTTCAAACGAAACGGATACTTTTTACTCCGGATACGGCTATTGTCCACGCTACAACGTCGAAAACGATAACCGAAAACGGCGAAAACAATACGAAAACGATAAGTGTGGACGCAAATCTTTTTGAAAACGGAGCAAAAAGAATCCGTTTTCGTTTGAAAACGGTGTAGTGTGGACGGGGTCTAAAGGGAGCCTGTCATGATACGCGCATGCTCCAGGAATGATCACTGAATTATCAGTAAAACTAATAAGACCATCATATCAGATAACTATAAGAATATGTAAAGCTAAAACGCATGGTCGGATGGATTGAGAAGTAGCGAGATTATAAACGATTTGTTTTCGAGGTTCTGAGCCTTTGCTGGCCATCTTTACGGGACGATACTTCTTTGATTTCGGAGATGCGCAGAACAGCTGCGCAGTAGCGTGACAGGCTCCCTTTAATACAGGCGCATGGATGTTTGTTTCATTTGCATTTTTTTGTGAAATATTTGGTTTTGAAGCCTAGCTTAATGTCCTTATTAGTTCAAAAAACCTCTCAAAGCCTGCGTGAAATCACCCAGAGCTGTTCACTCGTTTGATTGACGGAAGCCGAACCGCGGTTTGTAAGCTGGTTCAGAGTTCGCAAAATAATGAGAAATGCTATAAGATAGCTCCTAAATTCAAATGGAAATAGTAAATACAAGTAGAAGGAACTCAAGTGCACGTTGTCAGGGAAGTCTAATACCTTAATTTCCCGTAGTTACTTTTTGCCTACAGTGATAACAGCGGAAACCATTGTTTCGTGCAGGGAATTTTCAGTCATGGTTTGATCGGTTTTTCTGTAACGCAAATCAAGCCCGGCACTTGGGCCAATCAGGTCCTTGTAGAGTTTATCCTAATGCAGTCAACTGGCTTTTCGTAGCGACGGAAAGCCAGGCAACTGCACTAGGCGAACATGCCGAGAGCCTGGTAGGCTTAAAAAAAACGAAGCGCCGTTTTGAAAAAGTGCAGCGTGAATCAATGAATTTAGCTGTAACTTGAGTTAATCGTTTCCGTTATTTTTTGCATTTCCTGCTTTTTGCCTTCTGCTATGACTATACTGTTTTCCCAGCAAGCTCCAAAATATTACTGTATCCCTTCAATCTTCTTGAAATGACCTAGCAAAGTTCTCCCAATTATTCATAGTCCATTGAATGGAAGTTTTGGGGAACGCTGGAAAATTAAGGTAACCCAATTTTGGTTCAAAGCAATTGTCCATTTGACCTCTCAATCTTCTTAAGTCGTTAGTATGGAAAGAAGATTAGGGTGGTAATTTGAATAATGTTGAAGGAATTTTTAATTACCATATCTTCCATAGTTTCACGTTGCTAAGGAAGAACTAGTTTTGCTAAGGAAGAGCTAAATTCTCTGTAGTAATTAAGAAAGCAAATACATCACGAAGAAACAGGCGGATAACGATGACCGTAAGGCTTTCTTTGGTCTTTATGGGGTTTAAACAGTGCCTTTTGGCTTGAGCATAGCACCCTTATTCTACCGATCAATAGTGGATTAAGGTATATTTTTCAAATTAATTGGTGAATCATACTGAAATGTGAACAAACTCTTCTCTTTTATTTTCTATGCTACAGCGTTTTTCATAATTTTCGCTATAATATTTGATTTTAAATATATTTTATAAATTCCAACTTTTAATATGTTGCAATAGAACTCCATGATAAAGTCTACTCCATGCAGAGGCTATCCACAATAAATGCGAAAAAGTTGCACGAACTAAATCCTAAATCATGTTTTAATAGATTTCCATACCATGACGAGAGCTTAGGTGGCAAATGGTAAAGGATTTTCCGAGACTGCGAAATCAAGACTTAAAAATTCGAGATCGAGACGAGCAAACCCTCGCTGTAATTTGAATTGATGTTTCAGATAACGAGATTGCGAGACAGCTCTCTAAAATTCATAATTCGAGAATCCCTTTCGCGACTCTACATTATTCCGGACGACCATTTGCCACGACCCCTGGAGCGTGTATCTAACAGAAGTATGCACAATACATGCGTAAAGGTAACGGCCCTAAAAATCTCGTCCTAGATTTTTAGCAAGTTGCTTTGTAGCTACAGCAAGCAATATAAGCTTCAAACAGACACCGGCTCAGAACGCACTGAAGTACCTTTCAACTTGACAAATGAATTGGAGTAATCTCCATGCTTATAGCTTTAGAACTACTTAGATAATTGTTACAGTTACGTTATGTCGCGTTTTGTACGTGGAATATCAGATAAAAGCACTTGAATGCTAGCGTAAATATCGTGATGCAGAATTTTAGTGACGTAGTCCCGTTCGTCAGAACGGGCGATAATGCAATGGTAGATTTGACTTCTAGAATATCAGCGTTGAAAACCGCACGCCTTGTGAAAGTGTCGTGGAAAGAAACCAGTTTTTAGGTGATTTTACCAAGGTAAAGTGAACTTCTTTTCATTTTTTTTACATTGCATTATCGATTTATAGCCCTACTTCAACACAAATTAAACATTTCAACAGTACGTTTAATTATTTTGATATGTTTTTGTTATGAATCCGAGAATTGCTCTCAACACAAAAGTAGAATTATAGGTGAAATGAACACGCTGCACCCACGTTGACCAAGGGCCCTCGACTTCCCGGTCAAAGGTTTTCAAAATCGGGTACCATTATTTCGACACCGGAAAGAAGTTCGGTGGTCATGTTCATAAAAGAAGGGATTTTTACTGATGCAGTATTAGACGAAATCTCTTTGTCGCTAAATTGATGTCAGTTTAAAGTTTTTAAAAACGCTCAACGCTCGTCAGCAAAAATTGGCTCCATTTGTTTACCCTGCGTTTACATATATATCTTTCCCTTCTTGGTAGTTTTTCGACGTTTTCAACTTTCATTTTAGAAGTAAACTTTTGACTTTGCAACATTAGTCTTAGAGTGGTTTTCATAAACCCGTGGAACAAAGTGTAATAGTCAAAGTTAGTAGTCAAGCCAGCACAGAACAAAAAAAAAAAAAAAAATAGAGTGTATTAGCACTAAATACGCTAAAGTGTATTCCACGGGTTTATGAAAACCACTCTAAAAAAACTGTACTAAAAATTGTATCATTATAGTAAATCATAGCAAATGAATCTCATTGCAATTTTATCTTTCCATTGGACTTTAACTACTTTCGCCATCAGTTTTCATCTGTTCATGTGCAAGCTGCATCTCTTGTTTGCTGTTGCACATGTTTCAGCTAAATATATCAGGGCCGTAGCCAGGATTTGAGAAAGGGGGGGGGGGGGGGGGGGGAAGAGGGGCATCTGTACAAATGTATGGTGCCCCTTTTCTAGCTTCCCGATTTTTTCTTAATGTTTACTGTATTTTTCTTCTAAAAACGGGGGTCACAGGCACCCTAGGACCCCCTAGCTACGGCCCCTGTATACACACTCTGTATCGAATTTGGCAAGAACTTTGGCAACAACATGAAGTTTCGTGCATTAGGTTTTTTCTATAGCTTTTCTTTATATACACATTTTTAACATTTATATTTTTTGATTACATTGCATATACATTTTTTTCATCTTCACCGTTACATTTTACATTACACAAACATTTTTTCAGTTTCAGTTTTACATTTTTTTCTTTTACAGACACTTTTAACATCACACATACATGTTTTTATGTTTTCATAACGGTGCTGCCTTGCATCAGCTCACTAGCGCATCAAATGTCATTCTCTTACCCAGAGCTCCCCGGCTCATCTCGCGGGGGAGGCTCTGGTGACAGCCACTGACGCATCGACATGTACGCTGGATTAAAATATGTATAATGCTTAAGATACAATCGACCTTATATTACTCATAATCCTGCATTTGATAGCATAGTTAATTGACATGCGCGTGTGTCCCACATGGTTGTAGGTTGCCGTAGTACACTTGTATAGAGCGCTCTTGAAAGGGTGCAGTGCGCGGGAGTTCTCGGGCTGGATGTTTTTTTTTTTGGTTTGGACAATTTTGTATTATTCATTCATACACATTGCTTCGTTCTATTAGAGGTAATTGATACACATTGTATAAAGACTCTGAATAGAACGAAGATAATGATATTGCTTTTAAATGCAGGATTATGAGTAATATAAGGTCGATTGTATCTTAAGCATTATACATATTTTAATCTAGCGTACATGTTATCTCGTACGGGCTCTGGGTACGAGATTGACAGAGCCGTTGAGAGAGAAAGGTCTTTCTGCGCCACCAACGTTCAAAACCAGCCAATCAGAGCCTCCCCTGCGAAGAGACGAGACAGGGAACTCTGGGTACGTGAATGATCAAATGTTTACTTGTTTTGCTGTTTCTGCAGATTCTATTTTTAGCCAGTAATCAAGAACAGTAATCAGTAATCAGAAAAGCTTGGAAAAATATAATTTTTGTGACTTCTGAAATTGATCTTAAAAATCGGTCTTTATTCACTTATTTAGACAACATTAGAGAAAAAATTGCAAAAAGAATTCTGAAAAAATGAGGAAAGGCGGAAAACTTAGACCCTTACTTGCCTTTCAACCTTGTACCTGAGTCAAAGTACACAACACGAATGTAACTCCGTAAATAAATATCTTGAGATCGGAAGCTTGATAATGGTTTGAATTAAAACCGAAATATTGTACGAAAATCTTCCGATCTAGACTTGAATCTCAAGATGTTTATTTTCGGAGTTACATTCGTCTTTTACTTTCTACGCCTGCTCAGGGTACTTAAGGCATGGGTCCAAGGCAAATCCAATATGGCGGACGCAAAACCAAGGGGGGTGGTCTATCTCTTGATGGTTTTATATATGCTTATGGATGTTGTTGAATGTAAATTGCATTTAGTATTCTGGACCACCTTCACGACATTTGGTCTCCATAGCAACAAATCTCGTAACCTTTGACCTTAAAATAGATTTTTGTACAAACCTCTTCGGGAGGGTAGGAAGACGAATAATATTTCATATTCTTTTTGGCGATATTAGAAGAGCATAGTGGTACACAAATAAATCAAATGAGGATGGCTGGAAATGTTATTTACAATTATGGTTTTTACTGGTATGTAATTTGATACTTCTCATTATCTCAAAATCAGAATGGCTTGGACAGCCATCCTCATTTGAATTGTATTTTACACCTGATAGGCAACATTAGAAACCAATTATGAAAAAGGACCAAACTGATTTACCATGCCTCCCGTGGCTTCAAAGAAAATAAGGCCTTTGTCACGCTCTGCCAGGTAACGCAATCGGTTGCCATGGTTACAAAATATTTCAAACGAACTGTCCCAACTTGAGGAACAACCTTAACGAATAACTGTTTGTGCTAGATATGTTCTCTTCCTTGCAGATTTTTTTATACTATTTTTCAGCATTTTTGCTGTTAGACCCGTGCCTTAAGTTCCCTGAGTGTCGGCAGGAAATTGATTCAAAGGTCAAAGTTGAGTGTATTTTGAATTTCGACTGAGTTGCCTGAAGCACCATCACAAAATATTTAGTCAAATAGTCGCACAATTAAATATCGTAAAAGTGCGCTTTTAGTATGTAGTGCAACACTTAAAAGGGCATCATATAGTGCGCGGATAATAAAACCCTTTTCTTTCTGCTGGGCGGATCCGGACCTCAGGTGGCCCATGGTTAATTCACCAAAAACACAACCTAAAAGTAAATCTTCTTATTTGCTTAGAAGACGTTAAAAGGATATAGAGTGGAGAGAAGGAATTAACTTTGTGTGAAAGCTAACGTGCCAATGAAATGGTCCCATGTGTGCTTATGAGCGTTAGCCCTAGTAAGCGGAGAAAGAGAACAAATCTCTGACCCCGAGAGGGATCAGCGGTAGTGGGTTCGCATCCCTCTCGGGGTCAGAGATTTTTTCTCTTTCTCCGCTTACTAGGGCTAACGCTCATAAGCACACATGGGACCATTTCATTAGCACGTTAGCTTTCACACAAGGTTAATTCCTTATCTCCACTCTGTTGAACTTAGTGCTACGCGGCCACAGGTTTGCCTGAACATCTACGTTGAAAGGATATGTTTTATGCGAACGTAATAGAAGGCTCTTCGCACAAAATACTTATTTTGATATATGCTACTTAAACGTTGCAGCAAAATTTCATTTAAACACAGTTTCCTAGAGGTGTCAAAATAGAACAGAACTCTCCCTTCCAAAACAGCAGCACAGTATTTTTCTTTTTTAATGGTTGATGCCTCTAGTTTACTCTGTCACCAGCCTATACTAGAATGATTTGCACTTAAAGGGGCACTCGCACGCTTAATATTCGTCCACCGTGGACATAAAATAAGTAAAATTGTAACCATAAAAACACTGTACAATTGCCCGTAGTAATCAAAATAATCCTCTAGATTAATAGAAAAACCTTTCAAGTGTTATACAAATGCAATTCTAGGTTGTTTTGACTTGTTATGAAGAGGATGGTATTGGATTGCGATTTGAGCTATTTTCTTGTCAGAGAAGTAGCCAGCGAGCGTGCGAGAGCCCCTTTAAGAGTAAAAAAGCAAATTTCTGTCGGGCCGTTTTAGAATAGGAGGGCTCCATTTTATTTTGACGCCTTAAAAGGCTGGGCCTTCCATATAGTCTTATCTGTCGTATCAGTCGACCTACCCTGGAAACGAG
Source organism: Scolanthus callimorphus (assembly GCA_033964015.1). NCBI lineage: Eukaryota > Metazoa > Cnidaria > Anthozoa > Actiniaria > Edwardsiidae > Scolanthus > Scolanthus callimorphus. The sequence goes on along the minus strand of CM066925.1, from coordinate 14,514,339 downwards.
AGGCTCGACGCCAGCTCTGAGTTTCCCGAGAAACAACACAAACGAAAGGGCAGAACTTCAGCCTCTGGTCCCCAGGTTACACTCGACCGTGAAACAATGGAAATTGGAATTATTCTTTTGTTTCACGGTCGTCTGATACGACAGATAAGACTATATGGAAACCAGGCTTTAGGAAAAAACATTCCAATTGAAACTGGTAGTAGGACGTGAACTATGCATGACGTCCGACACCACTGTTAATTTCCCAAAGCGGCATTTCTTTTATAACGTTTCTTCTTGTCCTTCCACAAGACCGGATTAAAAAGACACGATATTTTGCAGGGAAATTTTTCTACTTTTAATATCAAAAAGGGGAACTCCTCTAATTTAACCCTCATTAAATTCAAGTGTGAAAATCGTACTTATTCCAGTCATCTCAAGGTTGTTCACAACAGGAAACCTCGAAAACGCGTGTACCGGATATTAACTATTTAATGAATTCTAGTGTCGAATTGTGGGGTGGGAACTTTTCCCACCTAGTACACGCGGTAGTTTTTCCGTGAATAAGTCATATTTAAATTATTAATGATTGCTGAAAAAACAGTTGGTTATAGGGTAGGATACAAATTTAGGAAAAAATGGCGACTAGCACAATAACATTTTTAAAAGGTATATGTACATATAACACAGGGAATTTCTGAGAAACTCGTCCCATGGGAAAAGCTGAATTTTCCAAGGCACACGCATGGGAAGTGTTTGGAAGAATTCACATGGATAGCCATGGGAAATTCGAACACGTCCCATTCTTCTACCATGGGAAATTCAGCTTTTCCCATGGATGGGTTTCTGCAGAAATTCCCTGTGTAATAGGACGGCTCAATGCTGTCCAATTAAGGAAAAATTTGGATGAGGCCGAAGGCCGAGTTGAATTCGGAATTCATTTTTTTTCTTAAATTGGACAGCATAAAGTCCTGTTATTTATTAATTATACAGTTTCCATGTTCAACCCCAAACTGTCCAATGCAATTTGAGCGTGCGAACTGTCAAATTAAAGAGCGCGCGCTATCCAATTTAAAAATAATTGGACGATTCAAGAAAAAACGATCTGCTGGCACAATGGGATTTCGAGTTGGCTATATAATGAATATATATATATATATATATATATATAGGTTAATTTAGACAACATTACAGGGGCGTTGCCAGGAATTTTGGTTGGGGGGGGGGGGGCGGATATTGAAAACATGGGACGAAAATTTTCAAATTTCCTCCAGCAAATACAGTAAATGTATGGGAAAATCTCCCATAAGTTTTAAGGGGGGCGGCCCTCTGGCTTCTCCCCTGCATTAGCAGATTTTCGATTTTCGTGACGTGGCTATCTCAGCACGTGCCTCGAACTTGATTGGCTAGTACAACTGGCTTTCAAGTAAGGGGTAGAGCTAGTCAATCAACCGTGAAAGCCCAGAAACAGCGATTTAATTTTGACGAAAAAATACCTACTTCTCGGAGCTCTAGGTCGGACTTGTTTTAAGGTATTGACCTCATATTTACGGAGATGATAGACACATTATAGATTTTTGATTTTCTTTTCCAAATTGAAGAAATTTTCCAGTAAAAAAAGGAAAAAAATACGAAGTTTAACTTTAGAACATGATATTTATAGAAAATATTTTGCAAATCAAAAATCCCGCACACGGTTTTATTTTTTAGAATATTTATCTGTTGTTATAATTCAGTTTAGAGCGGTCGTGTTTATTTAATCCCAAACATCCTGCAAACATACTACTCTTTTGTTTGCGACCCCAAATCTCGAGTTTGGCAATAAATTTCACTTAATAGTTTATACGTCCCAAAACTTCACTTCTTTTAGCTTTAAAATGATACCAAATCCCAATCCGCCCGTTTATTGCTTCTGATACAGTTGATACTAATTTCCTTTCTTTCGCAAAAACCATTTTGTATTTATTTCAGAAAACTAGTTTTTAGCCCATTTTCTTGTGAAAAATACTCTTTCACAGACGTTTCTCAAAATTTTGAAATATTTCTGGCAGTTGTTTGAAAATGTATAAAGCGTCGGCAAATTAAGTTCGAAGAATCATGAGTTTGTTAATATCCTGCCTTGGATTGACAACGATTAGGATTGTTTCAGACACAGTAGAGGCGGTCTAAGTAACCCATTAATCCCCGATACAAATGATGGACAACAAAATTTTCTCCGTCCGCTGTTTCAAGGGTAAAGTAAAGACTTGACTGAAGTGAAAATGACTGGTCGTACGAATTTTAATTTTGCTTAGTAGGGTGTCACTTCGGCGCGTCGTTCTTGGCAAACCTTGAGAACTGTTAATGGACTTTGCCACCCTTTTCCTGGAAGTAGGTGTCAATTTGAGCAAATAATTTTTGGCATGATTTGATGATTTTCTAATTGCGTTGACCATCGCCTACTTAAGGGGTCCGTTTTAGCCTTATTGCTACTTACCAAGCCGGAATGAGTTTTTAAGTTTTAGAAAAAACGTTTTTGCATCTTTAATTCGCGGACCTCTTCCTAAATGCTTCCTGTCAACCCAACTTCGTCACAATTCTCCCTCACTTGGCAGGTAAATAAAGAAAATGTATGAAAAAATCCCGAGAGTGACAATACGGGTGAAATACAATGCATGAAATGTTCGCAATCATTATGCGGGTGGCTTCTTTAGCTTCAAAATCTAATATGGGTGAGTTGACAGCAATGCAATATTTTGTCTCTCTTTTCACCACAGGCTTCCCAGCTAGAGGCTACTGATCTTTTTTGAAAATTTACATAGTTTTAAGATGCCATACCACGAGTAAGAAAATTATAAGAAAAAACAAGAAAATTATTGGTAAACCACTCGCAATAAAACATTGTACTACAATACTATCTTCTGCTCTTCTTCTGACATGCAAGGCTTGAGGGCCGATTTCACTCAATGTTTGAATTTTCCAAAAAGTCTCGCGGAGGACAAAGCCTGCGTAGCGGGCTCTAAAGGGAAGGGGAGGGAGTCGGGGCTAGGCACAGACAGATTCTGCTCGGCAACTTTTGAGCAACTTTTTCAATTTTGAGCAACTTTTTCCATTCTGAGCAACTTTTTTCAACTATGAGCAACTTCTTCGCATTTCCGCTATTTCCTATTGAATTTTTACAACAAAATGGCAATTTGTGATACATTTGCCATTTCAAATCAAACACAGAATGAAAAATCTTGCTAAAAAGGTAATAAAAAAGTACTTTCTTCACCTTGGGTGCTCACTGCTCAGAGGTATCTTCAAGATATGGATGTCTCGTTGGGTATCACATTCCAAATATAGAGCAGAAGCAAAATGGCGGAAGACCCTATTCAAATTGCTAGAGAAAATGGGGCTGAGGTGACATAACCTAAAAGGGCTCCCTTATAGTTTATTTCAAAAATAGTAGCAGCAGCTATTATTGTATGAGTTTGATACTACAAACTCCCCATTTTGTTTACTAAGCCAACAGAATGGCGGCAAGTGAGTCTCTTTTTAAACAACCGTATTGATTAGTATAATTATGTCATATGGTGTTTAAGAATATAATTGCCTGATCTATATGGAGATGTTGAGTTGAGTGATTCTTTATCATTTTTTAAATAAATCAGGCGACAAGCGTGAAGAAATGCTCTTTTTTGGGGAGCAACTTTTTTGATTCTGTGAGCAACTTTTTCGAACTTGAGCAACTTTTGAGCAACTTTTGAGGGTATTTTGCGGCAACTTTTAAAGAATTTTTGAGCAGAATCTGTCTGTGCCTTAGTCGGGGCGAGCGGAAAACCGGAATTTGTGCGTCCGCGGCTCGCCTCGCCCCGACTCCCCTTTTAGTTAGAGCCGCTTTAGTGATATATTTATGTCTAAAGCATTGCAGCATAACTGAGTACATTCAGGGTCAGCAAGAATATGATAATAGCAATAATAATCGTATTCCATGTGACGAAATCATCGTGGCACAATGTTATGCAGCGGCGTAGCCAGGAATTTCTGAAGGGGGGGAGGGGCGGATAGTGAAAACATGGGACGAAAATGTTCAAATTTCCTACAGTAAATGTATGAGAAAGGAGGGGGGGGGGGGCGGCTCTCCTGACCCCCCTCCCTGGCTACGCCCCTGTTATGTTCTATTTGTGATTCGATATTTTTGTTTTCTTTAGTTCACTGAACTAAAGAAAACAAAAATATCATAGATCTGTAGCTTTGGAAGCCTGTGTGTTTTCACGGAGGCGAAGCCTGTGTTTTCACGGAGGCAAACAGGTCATTTGGCGGCTAATATTCAGATACATCGACATTACTCCTTCTAAAAATAATTTTCGTAGTCATTTTAATGAAAAGGGTCTATTTTAGTGGTCCAATTTCCGATTCCCTGTGGTTCCAATTCCTACCTTTCCCAACTTCCGTTGTCCGTAGGGTTGATTGCTCGTTTCTTTCTTCACTTGAGACAAATCGTCGACATAGCACTTGTCGGTTTACTACTTTGGTCAATTCGAGCCAATTCCTGCTGAGCAAAGCTTTATTGCTGCCTTAGAAACCAGTAAAACCTTCTTATGCCATTTACAAAGAATGTGAGTAGATATTTTTCATTTAATGGATGTTCTTTTTGTTTGTGAAATCGATCATGTTGTTTTTTCGAAAACGCATTCTTCGTCTGTTTTGAGCTTAAACTTAAAAACCTGCCGTAGGGCTTTTCCCTAAAATCCACGCAATACAAAATCTATATTGTCTCTTTTTGTGTGGAGAGTTTGTTTGGAGCTTGCTTTTGCTTTGAACAAAACGATAACTAATGTCTCAATTTATGTTTCTTTATTTCACAGATCTGAGGATTACAGCTCAAAGAAAATGCCGCGTTCTGATCGCCTTTGTTAGAGCTGCTTTTTAAGGAGGCGGTGCTTCGGCGAGAAGAACTTGCTTAGAAAAACATCAACATATCCCGAAAGGCCCCTCGGAAACTACTTAAGTCATTTAACTAAAGCAATGCTACAACACTACAAACTTTAGTGGAAAATGAAGCTCTCTTTCTTATTAGCAAGCTTATCATGGATGTGTGTTCTTTCGACTCTGGAAGGCTTGAATGTCAGAGGTTTTATGAATGGGGACTTCATAATAGGAGCTCTTTTACCGATCACTGAGTCCCCAGATTGCAAAAAAGTCAACAGAGATGGAATTCAACTTGTAGAGACGATTATCTACGGGGTTAGATTTTTAAATGAACAGCGAATTCTACCCAAAAATGCAACTGTTGGATTTGATATTCGAGACACCTGTTCAGTGGCAAGAATCGCTTTGAAACACGCAGTAGAATTATCAAGAAATGGTCCAAGAAACAACTGTGGAAAAGACGTAGGAGCTTGCAAAAGAGGAAAACTGGTGGCAATTCTTGGACCAGAGGCTTTAGAGGGTATAATTCTAACTGGAAGTGTTCTGGGATTTGCGAATATTATTCAGGTAAGCTTAAAGTAAAGTGGGCATTACAAGTTTTAATATGCAAGTCATAAGAACAAATGGACTTTAGCTACATTTTGATTATTTTGGAAAAGCTAAACTTGATTTTTGATTTTCCCTTAAATGAAATTTAGTTTAATTCTATTTCCTTAATAGATTTAATGTAATGCCACGAAACTAGTTGTGACACAAGTTGCGATCTCATTTCCAGGTTTCTAATAAAATACCGGACAATAAAATTAAGCTCGATGTGATACAATATCCCGAAAAAAATCCATCCTGTTTAGAAATTTAAAAATACTCGTCAATTCCAGTCCCTGGCAATTTGTGGTGTCGAATTGATCAGATATGCAATATCGATCGAAAAGAAAAGCGGGAGAAATATAACAACTGCTGAGAACAGCCTATGATCAAAATGCAGAAGAAATACAGTAATGTATGAAAAATAATGAAAAAATGAAAGTGGGAGATGAGGCTCCGCAAAATGCGGGAGAGTTAGCATTTCTGATTGATGTCACCAACTCTTTTACGACTTTTACGTTATTATTTACATCCATTATAAATTCAATGGATATAGATACAATTTATGAGGTACGTAACTCATATAGCGCCTTCAACTATATTACATTTGTTTCGAATTTGTTTCCCAGGATGGTTTTAAAATTGAAAAGAACGCGTTTGTTTCCCTTCTATAAACACCCATGTATTGTAGCCACCAGACGCTACTGTGCGAAACAAATCTTATGTAGACTTGTGGGAAGAAGGGTGTTTATTATTCGAACTCTATTCAAGTTTAGAGTTCATTTGACTTTCATTTCCTTGTATCAACTCGTTTGTTGATAGCTTATACTGTAGGAAATATTTTTTCTAATTGTTTTGAACGAAAGTTTGCACAAAAAAAACACCAGGTGGTTTTAACAATCAGTGCCGACAAGCATTTTTTAATCGATGGCAAGTTTTCTTCGATGAGCTCTTAGCTTGTAGTCTTGGGCAATTCTAGACTAAATGTTTTAACATTTTAGCCAATTCTGGTAATCATTTTTAGTGGCTAACATAATTGATTTAGCTCACAATAGCATTGCATATTATGCACAAGAAAAATAATATTTACTTAATCAATATATCTGTCCTAATATTTTGATATAATCTTTTACATTAAAGTTGTGCATTTTAGTAACATTATTTTTTTTCGAAAGCTTTCGACTTCGAAATAAGAGCCTTTCGCACATTACTTCAACGATTTATTTGTTTTTTAATGATAAACAGTAAGGCCTTTTTTGCACTGTAACAGTCATAATAACATTTCATTATGTCCTGTCTTTTTTCGGATCATATAATTTACTTCTTCAAAATGCAATCGCGGGCCAAAAAAAAAAAACCCGTGCCAATAATATTCAAAGGGAAAAAGTTGTGTGCTGCGTATTTCTCTCTGTTTTTTGTAACCAAGCATAAAGCAATAAAAATGTTGCTGTTCTCTCGTTCAATAGAGGGGCTGGTTGGGGTTTAATACTCTCAAATGTTTAATTTTTCATGTTTTATGTTGCAAAGCAAAGGTCTAATACAAGGATGTCAAAATATAGCTCCTATCGTTTCCAAAGGAAGCAAAGTTTCTCGTGTTAGCTGTAAACAGTCAACATTTTATCCAAATGTTTAGTCTTATTCAGTGCTCGCTATTCAGACCCTCTGCACTTATAAAGATTTTCAAGAAAAGCGAAAAAAGTAAATTAAAATATTGACTTTCAAAAGCAGATCAATGATTGCGTAATTATTCATTGGAGAAAAGCAAAACAACAAATTTTATATGTGATTGATTTCTTTGCTTATAGTTTTTGTGACCTTCAACTTGAAATGACTTTTGTTTGCCTCAACTCAGCTTGGGGCAAATGCTGGATTATTCTATATTTGTCATCCGTTTTCATTAAAATTTTCGTATTGTCTCGATAGCAAAAAGACAATGGGGAGCGTTTTCTTGTATATTTTCCCCGGTTTTCGTGAAAACTGTGATATCCCCGCTAGCAGCTAGTTTTTATTGTTTACTTATTATTTAATTACTTATTTTCATCTGATATTTTCTTCCAGACGCTCATGTTGGAGGAGATATCACATTTTAGACGAGCATTTGCCCAGACGCAAAATGCAAATTCTAGAACGATAAACGTTTCAAAGCACGTAAACACTTTCGTTAAAAAACGCGTGGAGCAATTAACATCCACTTAGATAGCTGCCAAGTCACCGTAAACACTCTAAAATCACTCTTCATTTCCTAGACTTCATATGCTGCATTACGCAGAGTTTCTAGTATGTAGAGCGAATTCAAATGATTGACAGATAATCCCTAGCCAATCATAAAAGAGAGAAATTACAAGTTGCTGCTGAATGGTTTCTCTGTCAGCCAATCGCAAGCCAAGGAATACCACTATCACTCATTGAACACGTGTCTAGTTTCTTTGTAAGCCAAACCAAGTGCAATCACTGGCACACGGCAAGCACGTGATCACAAAATACGCAGTAGCGTTTAGCTAATTAAAAATTTGATTGGATAACTGGAATAAGCGACCAATGAGAATAAACGGAAATACAAATAATTTTCGACCGCTGTTGATTAAAGGAGCGGTGAAAGCACACTTTCTTTTTGAAATGTGAAAAGCATCCAAATAACTGCTAAAATACTTGTCAGGTTTGTTGAATAGCCCTTTAACTACAAAGTGGTCATGATTGCATGCTTAATTGACCTAAAACAGAGCGGATGGAAACGGATTGCAACAATGCGTATAGAGCGGATTTCAGATGACGTCGTGTTTGCGATTGGTTTGCTTTCTCATTGGCTGCTTCTTTCCATCAACCAATCAAATTACAAACTAATTACAATCAAGGAATTACTAGCCAATTGCTTCGGCTCCTGATTGGCTGGGCTGGAAACCATTCAACAGTAAGTTGCAATTACTCTTGTTTCTGATTGGCTAGTGATTGCACAATTGCGTTTACTTTCACGACGGTCATCTGAAATCCGCTCTATGAAATCTTGTTGAGATGAACAGTTTTCAAAGTTTGAAGTTACATCAAAATTTGTATGTGAATAGGCAGTCTTGCCGATAAAACCTACCTACATTTAACAATTAGACCTCAAGGCCGAATGTGCTATGATGAATAGACCATGAGGCCGAAGGCCGAATGGTCTATTGATATCATAGCACATGAGGACGAGAGGTCTAATTGTTTTAGTATAAATCAACTAGTTGGTCGGTTTTGGCAATGAATTCCATTATTTTATGTTGAAAAAATCAAGTTTTCTTGCAAAGAAAGGTGGGGGTTTTGCCAGGCATGGTCTATCACTAATAGACCATTAGTAGCTCAGCCAATCAGAATGCACGATTTGTAATAGACCATTAGTTGGTTTATACTAATACTTATTAGGTCTACGGCAAACGCCGAACTTCAGCCGCTCTTCTTCTGTCGAACCTTTCCTTTTTCAAAGGGTAACGCTTCATTATACAATAATCAAGAAATTTCTATTGTTTTGTATTGGAACGGCGCGACTCTGGCACGGCGTTTGCCGTAGGCCTTAATGATTTGGCGATAGTCACATACAAATTTAGAGCTGTATTTACTAATTTATTCAAATGACCGTGACACATCCCCTTTAAGGACAGAGGGTGGACTGTATTATTTTATATTTTCTCATATTTGAGGGGTAGGCTGTATTCTGGTAAATGGTAAAGGTAAATGGTAAATTATTTTTAAATGGAGGATTGGTCAAGGTGTGCGGCGGAACGGAGCTCATTAAAAACATTGTAAGCTTATGACAATGTGTAGGGGAACTGAGTTTACAGAAAACATGAAAACCTGCTGAAAAGTGAAGGACCCCAGCCCCCGTGGTTCCGCCGCGCATGATTTGTCACTCTTTCAAAATATGGAACAATTTTCGCCGCTAGTATTTACCCTTCTTCAAAAGGTGTATCTGGAAATCCCTGAGAATGTAGTTTTTAGTAATGACACATTTTGTATGCCAGAAATAGGCGTTAAAACAAGCTGGCGGCTACTTCAGAGAACTGTTCCAGCTGCGAAGTTTAATTTGCTGCATTTGGGGCATTCTTCTAAAATTTTTCTAATTTAGCTCATAGATAGACAATTTATAGCGTGGGTGATTTTAATTTGCTGGGATTGTGAGACATTTCTGTGGATATCATGTTGTGAAGGATGACAACAAATTTCGAAGAGACTGATCAAGAAGACTGTGTCGTTTTTCTAGTGATTGATGGGGCTTCCTGTGGTTCCTTGTGTCGATCTTGTTTCCAGGCTCTCGGCCGTGAAAAAAAGCGGAAAAGACGAACAACATCATTTCTTGAATGTCTGCCTTAGTCCTGGTGGAATTTGCAACCTTCTAAGTCATTCGAAAGAGCAATAGAAAGTTTAGGATTCCTAATATGGTATGTAGATATTTCCAAATATGGAAGTGAAGAAAAGCGACACGTTTTACAAGGAAACTTTCTTGATATGTGGCGAGCTCCCGAACTTGGGGGAATGGGGATTTGATTTTTTTTTTATAAATATATGCTCTATTACACCGATAAAGTAATGGTTCTCCCCGCTATATGATAAAAGCATTAGAGCACAACTTTCTATGACTTTATCGGCAAATAGAGCACTTGTGATGTTGGGAGAGACACATCGTTCTCGTGTGTCTCTCAACATCACGCGTGCTCTAATGCTTAAATAAAGTTTACGCCAAATTAGGCCGAGCAAATGTATTAGCAGCACATGTTTAGTCAAAAAAGAATGTTCATAATTCTGTGAACTCCCACATACATTTCCTAACGCCAAACTGCGTTTTTGCATCCGTCCATCAAACCTTTTAGACAGGCACTACTAAAACCAAAAAGTTTCGTTAGCATTTTATGGTGAAACATTTGCGGTTTTGAAGCCTAGCCAGTCCTTATGATCGCCCCATGTAAGGTAATCCAAGCAGATCTTGTATTCCGGATTCCAGCATTTGTATTTCGGATTCAAACCTACTGGATTCCGGATTCCATACAAGTGGATTCCGGATTTCATAACTCTCAAAGAATCCGGATTCTTTATCTGTATAAATTCTTGGATTCCGGATTCTCAAGGCGCTTTGATTCTGGATTCCTGCTATATGGATTCCGGATTCCATTCTACGGATTCCGGAATCCAAAGCTAACAAAAAGTCGGATTCCGGATTCTGGATTACCTTACATGGGGCGATTATGAGATAAAAAATCCTCTCAAAGCCGCGTGAAATCACCCTGAGCTGTTCACTCGTTTGATTAACGGAAGCCAAACCGCGGTTTGTTAGTTGGAAGAGTTCGCAGAATTATGAAAATTGCCGTAAGCCGTAAAACGAACAAACTTAGAAGCGTAGACGAGTTGTACTAATCTGGAAAGTTGGCGGAAACGAATCAGAACCATAGGGAAAATGGAAGTTGAAAATTATCACTCAGTAGCCTCAATGTTAGAATTTCTCCTTTCCAGAAATGTCTCAAAGAGCCTTTGTCAGCCGCCATTTTGCCACAGCATAGCAACATAACAAGTCGGCCAAAGCATCCATTTCCATCGGCTGATTTAGAGAATATAGAGCAATCCTCTCGATTGAATTTGGTAATAAATTAAATCTGGAACTTTGTTTTTAGATGTTAATTAAGAGATTTCTACTCGTAAATCGTTTTCTAATATCGAACGAAAACAATAACAAAGGAGTGGCTGACACGGGCTTTTGAAAGTCCACCACCATCCTTTGCGAAGCAAAAACTTGGATGGAAAATATACTCCCTGGAAAAAACAAATACCTGTTAAAAACTAAAAAATGACAATATTTAAAAGTTTGTTTCGAGTATCGCTATAAGGAACATTTTCTGATGTTGTGAAAATGTCCCTGGGCGCGCAAAGGATTGTGGTTGGCGACGGTCCTTTAAAATTATTTAAAAAAAAAACTAGTCTGAAGCTAATATGTTTAGTCCGACTGAGAACGCAGGCTTCTCACTTCCTGCCAGAGCAAAACTGTGGACATCAAACATCGGACAGGTCCCACACCGGACAGGCCTATAGACTGTCTTTGATAGCAGAAACGAAAAAATTTCGCGTAGTTTATCACTTAAGCTAGTCATTTCAGTCTTTGATAACACCATGTGTAATCTAGTTAGATTCTGTGAGTTTCTTCAGCCCTCCAGGACGGGTCTTTCGGAAGTTGCTAACGTCGTTAAAATATAGACTTAATCACAGCCTTTCGGCGTCACATATGAAAGGGCAATTAACATCTGATTGGACAGAGAAACGTCTGGAACTGCGAAATTAAGAAGAATTATTAAAATCAAAACGGAAATTCGTCTGGTTTCCTTTTTTAGAACGCAAACGGAAGATTTATCATTTTGAAGACAAACATGGAATATATTTGTAATGACTTGGCTCGGTTGTTAGCCCGAGTTAATGAAGACTGTCGGGATTTTGAAAATTTCGTTTCTACCATTAACACTAACGATTTATCAAGTGAACCAAGAATATTACACAAACAGCTGATTTTCAGCATCCTGTAAACCACTCTGTTCCTAACCATTTGCAAAGAAAATCAACATCTCGTACTTAGAGCGTCCATGCTCGTCACCTCGCGGGGGACATATCAAGATAGCAGTGTCGCCTTTCTAGAGATTGGCCGAGCTACCTGTAGTATCTTGTCTACCTTGTTGCCAGGCTGTTGACCGTGAACAACACAGTGGAAAATCACATAGCATCTTTCCTTGATTATATTTGAGTTTTGGTTGAGTTTTAAGCTTTCTAAGCCAATAGAAATAGTAAAAAACTTACTGAGATTCCAAATATGGTATGCAGATATTTCCTTATAAGGAAGTTGGAGAATGTGGACACTTTTTCAAGGGAACTGTCTTGATATGGCCTCTGGTAGGAGCCATTGACGCATGGGCGAGATTTGATACAAAGTCGCCGAGAGAAAGATCTTTCTGCGCATACCTTTAAACAAAATCAGCCAATCAGTGAAGGCCCTCGAATGGCTTCTTACCAGAGCCCCCCGCTTAAAAGTGTATGGTATACGAATGAACGACACTGGGCCCACGGTGTCAGGGCAAAATTTTAAATAATTTCTATTTAAGCACAAAACAAGAATGCGCCAAGTTCCCGAGGGAGGTGGCGGCTCCTAGTAATAGGCTGCTCACAGAGTAACCGACTTCTTTTTTTTGTCCTTTTCAGCTTGTGTTTACCCCTTCGACACGGTTGCTTAGCAACCCCTCACACTACAGCACCCTTAAAAGTCTAGCTCCTTCCATATCTGATGAGTCGTCCGCCTTGGTGTCCGTTGTAAGGAGGTTCCATTGGAGCTGCGTCAACGTGATTGGGTCAGATGACTTGTATGGACGAGAAGCGACGACGACCTTAAAACGCGAATTAACAGCAAACAACATTTGCATATCCACAGACGAGCTCATCAAGATTAAAAATGATCGAGATTCCTTAAAGAATGTGCATTTATCTGTTGAGCGAATCAAAGCAAAGCCTCGAATTACTGTTACTTTGCTTCTAGTACCCAAACAAACGGCTAAGTTGCTCTTCGATGAGGCGAAGAAACAAAACTTGACTGCGCATGTGTGGATTGGAAGCGAGGCTTCGGGGATGTCTAGGGATGACGTCATCAAAGGGTACCATGACGTCATAAAGGGCTCCCTAGGTGTGCACGCCCCACAGGCTCAACTGAAGGACTTCAGAACTCATTTAGAGGCATCACTGAAGGGTGCTACATATTGTGATTGGCTGAAAAAGTTAAGGGGCTCAAATGACAGCTGTCAAACAAGTGGTTACCATGGAGATAAAGACGTGATTGAGCCTCGAAAGCTGTCATGTGACAAGCATATTTACGTTATGAATGGCGTGTTTTCCGTTGCGCATGCGCTAAAGAATTTGATAACCGGAAGTAAAACAGTTCTTAACATCACATCTGTGGAACTCGCTCAAGTGTACAAAACTCTTCCTTATACTTCCGGTCGTAAGCTATTAGAATCGGCAAGACAACAATCAAAAAAGCGAACGCTCTCCATTTTCCATCGCCGGGAGAAAGATACAATTTCTGTTGGAAACTGGACAAAAACCGGACAGACCGAACATTTGCATTTCAATGATTCGTTGCTCGAATGGCCAGGGTCCTCGAAACACATGGCTCCTTTTTCGGACTGTTCAAAAAGATGCCCTCCTGGGACCTTTATGAAATATGGACCCTGGGTTGCCTGTGGGATTGCGTCCAGTGCCCTGAAGGGACAATGTCAAGTAATTTTAGTTCCCGTATGTGTAAACCCTGCCCCGAAGGAAAAATCCCCAACAAGAAATACACAAGGTGCTTGCTGAAAGAATATCAATATTTACAGCATTTCGAGGCGATGGGTATTGTCATCTTAACTGGCGGGATAGTCGGGGAGATCTTGACAATAGCGGTGTTAATATTCTTCCTTCGCTTCCAACAAACTCCAGTAGTCAAAGCCTCCAATATGGAGTTCAGCCTTCTGACCCTAGTGCTCTTAATCGTGTGGTTTATGACACCTATGCTATTTATTGGCCGCCCTAACGACCTCACATGCAAGGCACGTACCATCCTTATTCCAATACTCTATACTTCAGTCAGTGCTTTTCTACTCACCAAAACCAAGCGTCTTATTCAGATATTCTCCGCTTTCAGCAAGAACATGTTCCTCAGTAACTATTGGTACAGTTTTGTCGCGGGGTCGTTTATATTCGTGCAAGTTATACTATGTGGTGTCTATCTTTTCTATTTCCCGCCAGAAACCATTCAGGTGCAGGTAGGAACCAATGCCGTGCTCATACACTGCTCACGTGACTTACCACTGGAGATTTCGTCCTTCAGTTACAACTGCGTCTTAGCAGGACTTTGCGCCTCTTTCGCGTTCAAATCTCGGAATCTCCCTGAAACGTACTCTGAGGCGAAACATATTTGCTTCACAATGTGCGCGTACATGATTTCGTGGGTAATTTACTTTGTTGGTTACTATGGCAACACGTCCGGGAACCTCAAATCGGCTTTGCCGAGTCTCGCGATTCTTCTAGGCGCCTACGCGGTGTTGTTCTTTATCTTTCTCCCGAAAATTCGAGTTATTGTCTTCGAACCTGAGAAAAATACTAAGAAAGCCGCCTTAGAAGGGACAAGGAAATACTCCATTGATGTGACGAACTTGCAGTATTACCAAGGAAGCACTCGCGAACGTCGACACACGCTAGCAGCGTTACCTACCTACCAGGGCCCTTCAAGCGCGGTGTCTACCCCGCAGCTTAGACATTTGGGATCTCTAGTTATCAGGAACCCTGGGTCTTGTTTGGTGGCGTCCATCAGGGAGTCCGAGGAAGATGTGGACGCGTTGAGTCGCAGTGCGTCAATTGATATGAATCACGTGACTGAGATGTATAGTAATGGGAGCGTGAAACACGCCCTGCGGATTCCTGGTGATTTAGCGTGACTGGCGCATTCTTGTAAGTGGCGGTTTAGCGTGGATAAAGAGGACTTGTGTTAACCCCATAATCTTTGCTTCTTCATTCGTGTATTAATTATAAAAAGGACAAAGAGTAACGTCGTTTTATTGTGATAATTAAAAGTAAAAGTTGAATTTAAATAATAAAATTAAAAGTGTTTGTAGTAAATTCTTGCCCCAACAATGTGAGGTACATTTAGCAAACAACGTAAAAGAAGGTGCGCTGGTAGTTTTTCTACATGCCCGTCCTCGCGCTCCAGGGTCCTCCCTGCGCGATGATGCGACATGCTAAGTAATATTTTAAAAAGGCCGACTATGAGCACTTGACGGGGTAATTTCAAAGTCCGCGTAATTAGTTCCAGTCCGTGACGAGCCATGGAGCTCTGGGTGCGGGAAGATTCCCTCAGCTTCCCTGTACCAGGCCTTGGCTGCCTCCCCTCGAGGTGACGAGCCGGGGAGCTCTGGGCACGAGATTGAAGCTCCGATTACGCAGACGGACCCCCCCCCCCCCATCTTGTAAACATAGATGTACATAACCGTTCAGCGCTCTGTCGCTGCACTCCTACGCGCAGAAAGCGTTTATTTGTAAACACGGGTGTAGGAGTAGAGCGTGTACCAGTTGTCAATAAGACACGGTGAAGCGTTATGCCACTGGTAAAGGTCAAGTGAAAAACTAATGAAATGAACTAACAAGAATATAGGAATACCCCAAGGGAATGCGCAGGCCCGTGTGCAGGGCGCGAGAATTATACAGCAAGGGTAAGCGCCCAGACCGCTAGGGAATATGGGTAAACACCTAACGTAGGAATAAAAATATTCTTTGTTCCGCAAAGCACACGTTCACTACCTTATTATCGATTCTTTTTCTCTCGCAGTCTTACGCCATTATTCCTGTAGTGTGGTCGCGTTTACTTCCTTATTCTCGATTCTTTTTCTTATTCTCTCACAGTCTTACGCCATTATTCCTGTTGTCCGGTCGCGTTTGCTCCGACTCTCGATTCTTTTTCTTATTCTCTCACAGTCTTACACCATTATTCCTGTGGTGTGGTCGCGTTTGCTCCGAGAAAGTTTATTGAAATAGCTTCCTGTACGCTCTGCGTACCTATGTTTGAAATAGCTGTAAACACATCAGTGGCTAGCTCATACGGCATCTCAAGCTACCGTTCGTCTTTAGCAGCAACTTACGCAAACGATGTGAGCTGATTGCAAAATTGAATAAGTGGGTGTTTACGTCAGTAATTTTTCACGTTTGACTTTTCGACACAAATGTTTTAATTTCATTTACGCAGGATATGCATTCCACTTAGCAGCTGGATGATGCGCTCATACGTAAAAATTGAAGAATTTTCTCCATTTGTAAACATACCGCCCACACGCCAAAGAGAAAAGAAGACTGACCTAATCCATTTATCAATCTCACGAGAAAGCGAAAAACGACGCATAGAGACGGAAATGAACTTATTAAGGATAATTGCAAAGCAAATTTTGAAGATGCAGAAAATTATTTTTCAGTTCTCAATCGTGAATTCTTGCGTCATGTTAATCTGAAAGTTGTTTTGAAGTATACAGACACTACAGCACAACAAGTAAAATTATTTCTCTTTAATTCCTTTTATTTAATTACTTTTCTAAAGTCCACGAGTGATTCATGAGTTCAGTGACCAATGGATGAACCTTATCTTGGTCACGTGTAGTGTCTATAAATCCCGATATGAACACTACCTTACTGTGTACCGTGTTTATATCTTTGAAACAGACACTCGTGTTTCATAAAATGGAACCTGATTGCTTCTTTTCGCAGATTAAAAAATAGTTATTTCAATATTGTCAGTTTATTTAATTTAATTTGATATAGTTTTGCTAGTATTATATTTTTCGCTTTTAGCCTGCGTAGCCGGCTCTGTTTTCGAGGGGCGAGTCGCTTTCCGAGACGAAATCGAGGCGCCCTTTCCTCGAAAACACTCGAGGGAAAACACTCGAGGGCCAGCTACGCTGGCTATTCGCTTTTGATTTTTATAACTTAATTTAGAGCGGTTTTTGTATGACTGTCGTGAGTAATTGGTAATCACTCCACTTGAGTGGGGGCCCTGTGGTTTTCCTAGGTCTGTTTTCCCAACTGGCACTCATGCGAAACAATGTCTTTTGTTTTTTTGTAATGCACGAGAAAATACATTAATATTGATGTGTGGAAACAAAGAACATTCTACTCTTGATAGCCTGCTAGCAGGCTCTCCAGTGGGGGGGGGGGGGGGGGGGGGGGGGGGGGGTGAAAGGAGACACAGGAATCCCGCGCGTCCAAAAAAACAAATATCCAGAAAAACCCACTTGAGAGCCGGCTAGCTGGCTATACTCTTGAGTGCCAGTTGTGTGAACACACCACAGGGCCCCACTCAATAGGAAAAGGTCTATTGGTTTCACTAGTCATGAAACCCGGCTCTATTTTCATTTCTAGTCCTTGTAACCAGGAGAAAGAGTAAAATTTCCCACGGTCACGACAGACGTTTTGCGCAAGCGCCTTGCATTTTCGGTTGTTACCGCTGACCCCGCGCGGTCTCTCATAGTGTAGGTCAACATGTTGGCGCGCACGACCTCCGTCCTGTTCCTCTCAGGGTGGAACAAAATAATCCGCAACCGGCTACCGAACATGCAGATCAATGTACAAAGCCCTGTTACGTCTAGCGCGAAACACAGGAAAATGTATTTGATTGACGGGTCGGTGCTTAAGAAAAGAGGTATAAGAGTGAACCATATAACACAGAACGTGAACATAGAGAAACCAATGTAGCGCGTCTCGTTAAAGTTCTCCGGAAGGTTGCGCGCTTTGTACGCGAGAAACGTGGTAATGGCGGCTAGTACAGCGGTATATCCTAGTAGGATTATGAGCAGTCTGCGCGACTCGTACCCGCAGTCAACCATGACGTGCGTGTCGTGGTAGTGTGACGTCACTTCCGGTGGATAGATAAGAATCCACGCTAGGGCGGTTGCTATGGATATGAGCGTGAGGAATATTGCCAGGACTAGTTGACAACGGACACCTAGCATCACATCGTGCATCACAACACGCTTGTTTTTAAAAATCAACAACAGACGGTTGGTTTTTGTCAACATTAGAGAGGTCCAGAACGTTATGACGAAACCAAAGCAAAATGGTCGCGCTTTGCAAATCACATTTGTCGGTCGGCCAATGTACAATGTGGTTAATAGAAACATCAAGGCGATGATGATGAGCATCAGGAAACTAAACTCTCGAGTTGAGGCTTTAACAACGGCTGTGCTTCGATAGCGCAAGAAAATCACCATGACAAACACAGTTAAGATAATACCCAAGGCCGATAGAGTCAGCACCACTATACTCATAGCCGCATTCCATCTGAAGTAGATCTCAGGTAACTTGAGGCACTTGGAGTTACTCTCATCTGAGGTGAACCCCTCGTCACATTTAAAACACTCCCCTGGTCCTGAGACATTCTTGATGTACCTTTTAGGACACTTAACGCACGTCCAACAACAAACCAGTCCCCCCTGGACTGGGTACTCCCTTTCGCGCATGGGGCGCTGCAGCGTGAGTGCGGAACTCCTGTGGTTCCCGAATTCCAGGTGATTTTGTTGTTTTTGATGACCAGTTTGCGGTCTACCCAACTCCAGGAGCCGATAGTTGCGAAGGTATGGCCGTAAGCAGAGGAGGGATCGGGCTGAAGGCTCTTGATGAGGTAATTACCTGTGAGGAATAAAAAACTATTGTGAGAGTAAACAATGCGACGTTTTGAGGGAAAGACGGATACAGAGGTGACAGGCTACCATGGCGTTTCATTGCTTCTAGTACTTCAACGGAGGCTCCGAGTGCTGCAGTGTTCAATTAGAGCAGATTTCGTATGACCGTGAAAAGTGCCGCGCATGGTTGTGTCGCGCCGCGACCGTGCCGCGACTACGCGGTTTCATTCCGTATCTACAGCAGGCCAGGTTCCGTATCGCGACCGCCGTGCCGCGACACCTCTCACAGTCATACGAAATGTGTTCTATAGCATCGGTTCCTCTTCTAGCTGAAATTCGGCTGTTCCATTTAGTATCCGTTTCCCATCGAGAAACCTAGAATTTCCACAGGGGTTCTTTGTGTTTGACCTGGAATTTCCCAAGGGTCGTTGTCGTCTTCGCCATGCAGAATTTCCACAGGGTATTAATTTCCAAACTATGGAATTTCCACAGGGGTAGAGCCTCTTTTGAAAATTTGGAGTTCCTCGATAGGGGGAGTACGATAGGGGGAGCCCAATCATGCAGAGATAAAACTATGCAAATTTTGCGCATAACATTGTCGCCGAAGGACGTTTCCTTGATGTGCTCCTATTTGGTAACAACAGAATATTGTTGCCAAGCTACACAAGGACACAGGACCATGGACAAGTGTCCTCGTTTGCTGTCACGTGCGCCGTAAGCACTAGAAACTGTGAAACGTCCCACAATTCACCAAGCACCCACACGGTCGCCATCATTCCAACAATACATTAGTGCGTCGGTATCACTGTGACGTCACCAGTGCCCTAGCTAGCGGGGGGATAGCCTGGTTGGAAAAACCTGCTTGCCCCTCCAGCAAAAATTAAAGATGACCAAGGCTTGCCCCCCAGAAAAAGACAGGAACAAAAAAACATTGCATGCGCTAATTAACGGTTGTAGGTTCCATGACATGACGAAGAAACGTGTTTGCTTTCCAATTGTCTTTAAGACAATATCAAAATTTGTAGAATTGAAAGCATCCTGTCCTAAATTCTCCATCTCGCTGTCAGAAAATGAAAAATCAAATCACTTAAGTTTCATGAGACCATTTTCGGTTCTACAGCTGCTTTTGACATCATGGATGAGTTCCCGTCACTCCAAAGATTGATATTAATAAGAAATGAGATTTTAGCTGAACTCATAGACGAGGTGACGGGTGTTTGAAGAAAATAAATATTTAAGGAGGAATGCAAAACAAACATTTCATCCAAAAACGGGATTTATACAAGGAGGGAGGGAATGGAGAAAGGTCGATGCATATACACTTCTGTTGTGTTTTTTCCTTTTCTTGATCTGCATGTAGCTATGGGGCTCCGCTACGCGGACCTCGGTAGCTCCGCTATATATCGTGGTTTTCATATGTCAGGAACTCGGGGATGGTTTGTTCACCGACAAACTCATCCAGTTCCCGCAATATAAAAACACTGTATCGCGGATGATCGGCGAGCGTCTGGGATGCGATCGGGAAAATAGCAACCGTTTCTACTTCCCCCATCGCATCGACATCGCATCCCGGTCAATCGCCGAAAATTCCTGGCGTGTTAATTATAAAGTCTACTTTACACACGAAACACAAGCGCAGGCAAAAGAGCAAGGATGTTCCATATGTGTTTACACTAGTACGCTTGAGTCCGTGTATAAACCAGCCCTTACCTTTAGTATCACCATGTTTATCAAACTGCACTTGGTACCCGAGTTTACCAGTGAAACTCAACTTCTTGATATGCCCAAGAAGATCTTTCGGCCTGAAATGCCGGTCCCTATTGTAACAGGTACCAGGTTGCGAGGACCCTATTTCAGAGGTGCAGTTAAGCATATTGTGAAGGGCCCATGCAATAGCGTACACACTGTCCATCACATTTGGGGCTTTATTGAGCTGGATGTCCCTTGCTGTTGGAAGGCCCTCTCCCTTGTACTTTGTGCATTTGAGTCCACTGCCATCGGAGGAATTCTTAGGGCTCATGTTCCCTACAGGATCTGAGCTCTCATTAGTATGCAACCCGAGAAATTTAAGTTGTCCCTGCATCCAAAACGGCCTTTCCAGTATTCCTGAAACCAAGGATTATGCGCTGTGTTTCGCGGGTTCAGATCCGCCATGTGTCTCTCAAAGTTCTCAATACGTCCTTTCCAAGGCAATACCCAAGCATTCCCCGACTGTAGATTTTCTAAACGGGAGTATTGTTTTCTTGTCTCCCCACGCTTCGGTCCCAATCCAAGTTTTACCAACAATCCCTTGTCGTTCGGCCTCTTCGAGCATTGCCAAAGCATTGGGTGACTCGCAGAATAAAACAACCACAGAGGATTTGGTGTCTTCTTTCAATTTACGAACAATCCGTGTGATCTCGGCTTTGTACTTCGAAGATTGTTATTAGGATGAAATAGCTCGTCTACAGAAATACAAACATTTCGAGATTTCACTTCTTGCTTGAAGGCTTCGATACCTAATCTCCCATAGTCTTCATCAGTTGCTACAGTAGACACGTAAGACCAATTGTAGTATGAAACTAAATCGGCCATTACTTGTGCTTGCACATAATCCGGGGGATGGTCCTCAGAAACGATGGAAAATAAGTCTTATCGCTAAGCGAGGGGCTCGTTGAAGAGTAGCTAATCTGGGGGATACTATCAATACTCAAAATATTATTCACAGCTTTAGAAATCTTCGATCCCGCGCCACCGACAACAGCTACGACTTCGCTGACCCTTCCTTGGTGTTCTTTGGGACAGGTGCACCGGTGCAAATCACCTGAATTCAGATGTGATTTGGTTTCCTGGCCAGTGTATGGCAGTGCGAAGTCCAGAGAGGCATTCAAGGCGTTGTGTACATTGTTAGCCCCATCTCTGATATCGTATCCAATGGTTATATTTGGGAGAATGTCCGACCTGTTATTGACCTCCTCAATAGCGAATAACATTGCTTCTACCCACATTAATCCGAACACGTTCATACGATAACATTCTCTATTTACCATAGCATTCATCATGAAACGATACCACTCCGAGCTCCCCTCAACGCATTTTGAAATATCCTTTTCTTGCACATGAACGGGAAATAGCCCTCCAATAATAAAATCAGCATTGAAGCTGGATGTTTGCTTCGGGTGCGAAGCCGTTATTTTAGTCGAACCGCTCACTTTACGAGTACGAGAATTCAATATAAGGAGCAGCATAACCCACATCGATACAGAAACGATCTTGTGGATGATTCTTTCGCAAACACAACCCATTTGTCATTTCTCGGCTGTTATAAAGCTTAATTACTAGAATCCTTAGTAACGTTTCCACATCTCTTCATTTTCGTATCTTCCGATAATTATTCAGAAAGTCCAGATCTTCAGATCTCCTGAATCCTGCGATTCAACGTAAAATCCTGCAGAGTAATTGTCCATACTAAGTTATTCGCCGAGCCGATCGTCTTGCTTGCGGCTTGTCCTATGAAGAAGAAACATATTGTTTGTTGTTCTTATTCTAGATTAATTTCTAGTTATACATTTCAATATGACGACGAATCACGTGGCATATACAGCTGTAATTGCATAACCAGCGTCAATAGGTTGGAGAAGATAGTTATATTTGAAATTGAGCTTCCTAATTTGACAACGCTATCTTAGGACATAAGACGCCCTTCTTCCTGGGACCCTGAGGTGCGAGAAACTCCCCGCTAACATTGACTCCTTTGTCTATTACAAACTGGATATAAGCAAAAGGAACTGATTTTTGAAGGCCTATTTGATAAAAAATCAGTCCACTACATTATGGCTTCCTTCCATTTTCTTCAAAGCATTCTTAATTAAAAGCGTGAAACCTATTGTTTCCGGAGCGATGAAATTTAGTGACCTTGTTGAAAGTTGCGCTATATTTAAATAAATTCTCAGCTTGTCTCTTCCTCATTGACTACCGCGGTAGCAACGATAACAATCGATTGCACACAAATTATCTCTCTACTGTGGTGAATAATCAATTTGCAGAGTATATTCACATAGCGCCAAATCCTGCAACTACGCCGGCCCCAAAGATATTTAAAATAAAGTCCGGACCTTTTCATATTAAAACCGAAAAAATATTTCCTCTGAAACACTAACCTTTCAGAAACGCTCCATTATCACTGTTTGCATTTTCTGTTTCCCAATGTTTCCATTCCGGTGTTTTCAAAAGTATAAATACTGAGATTGTGATCAAAATTCAAAGGTAACGACAATTTTGTCGTATTCTTTTCCTTAAACACGTAGCATAGAAAACAAATTGCACAACGCAGTTGCAATTGATTGATTAAATGGCATATATTATTATATTTACATAGAACTCCCCTCTATCCAGTTTGACTAACCATTATTCTTCGATAAAATAAACTTGACGACAAATAGAAATTGACACAAAATGCTACCTTTCATGAAATAAGATCGCGTATTTGCACAGAATCCAGAGAATCTTTAGACTTGCAATATTTAGCTTGTAGTCATATTACAAAATATATTCACCTGGCTTGCAAATAAAACATACTATGAATAATAGAAATCTGTGCATTGTGTCGTATCTTCGGCGTGTACACAAATCGAAAAGGATCCTTACATATCTCTGGCATATTTTAGTGCTTCTATTGAAAGCGTATTTGCCCAGGAGTCTTGGATTGATTAGCATTGGGCATTGAAGAGTAAACAAAACGTCTAATTACGCTGGAGAACAATTAGGCCAAACGGATATATCACTGATCCTTAAAACAATCAAATAGGGAAATGGGATACACATATCCTGTTGTAACGTGAGCGTATGTGCTTTGTGCGATAATTCGTAATTTTCGTCATGTGCTTTGCACAAGATTTGTCGTTTTCTTTCAAGGAGTTGACGTCTTGTTGACAATTACGAAACCACAAGTAAAATGAGTTTACAATTTACGTGTTAAAATTGTCTTAAGGCGATTCTTCGGGGAAAATATTTTTAATGAACTCCAATAAATTTCCTCTTGTAAGGTCTCCGAAACCCCTACTGCAGAAGTTACACTTCATTCTCAAAGCATTTGTTAAATAGTGCTAATTTGAGGCCGTGCTAATGTTTCTAATGTCTGTTTGATAACGTTGGTTGATCTGGACAATAGTGATTGCTATCACTAACACTGCTTGGAAAGAGAAAGGTAAAGAAAATGATGATCAAAGAAGAGTAGGAAGATGTAGAGGAAGAGATAGAGGTAGGTAGTGGAAGAATAAGATGGAGAGGTAGGGGTAGGGGTAGGGGTAGGGGTAGGGGTAGGGGTAGGGGTAGAGGTAGAGGAAATGGAAGAGTTAGTGGACGAGGGAGAGGTAGAGTACGAGGAAAAGGTAGAAGAAGAGGGGAGGTAGAGACAGTGGAGCAGGTGGAAGAGAAAGACGAAGAGGGGGAGATGATGGAATAGAATGCGGAAGAGGTAAAGGAAGGCGGGGTAATCGAAGAGGACGAGGAAGATGTAGAGGAAGAGAAAGAGGAAGACTAAAAGAGAATGATGTAGAGGAAGAGGTATCGAAGAAGAAGATGAAGAGGTAGTGGCAATCGAAGAGGGAGATGTAGAGAAAGAGTTTGCGGAAGATGGAGATGGAGAGGTTAGTGGTGGAAGTAGAGGAACAGGCAGTGGAATTTAGGACGATGAAGATGTAGAAGATGAGGCAGAGGTGATTGAAGAGTAGAATGGAGAGGTAGAGGAAGGACGAGGTAAAGGAAGGTGTAGTGGAATAGAACGATGGAGATGTAGAGGTAGGAGACGAGGCAGAGGTAGTGGAGGAATGCGATCGAGAGCTAGAGGAAGAGGACAATGTTGATTTAAAGGTAAAAGTAGTGAAAAAGAAAGAAAATGTAGCGGTTTATGTAGATGTAGACGAAGTTGTTGAAGAGGTAAAAATAGAAGTAGACGAGAGGAGGAGAGAAGAGAGGTAGAAGAAGTGGAAAAGGAAGATGTATAGGTGGTTCCAGACGGAGTGGAAGAGGAAGAAAAGGAGAGAAGTTGTTGAAGAGGTAATAGAAGTGGATGATCAGAGGAGAGGGAGAGAAGGGAAGTTAGAGGAAAGAAGAAGAGAGGTTAGTAGATGTAACGGTAGTGATAGATGCAGAGGAAGTAAAAGGAAGAAGATAAACATGAATAGCTGTTGGTAGTGGTAGTGTCAGGTGTACTTGTAGAGGAAACTTGGAAAAAGTGGAGAGACAAGGAAGAGTTACAGCAGGTATAGGTAAAGATCGAAGAGAAGGAGAAGGAGGAGGGGAAGTGGAGAGGGAGGAGGAGACTGTGGCTTAAGTTACATTAAAGGTAGAAGAGAAGACAGGTGGAGGTAGTAAGTAACAGAGAGAGAGGAAAAGATGAAATTTGTCAACCACGCTGACACCACAAAATAATAAGGATGAAGAATGAAGGTCAAATTAAACAATGAGCATTAGGACGGGTATCAAGTGATTGCTCTGAGTATCTTGTAATTACTTTGCAATATCTCCTACAGTTTTTATTCAGAATTAGTGTAATCAGTTGGCTTCAAATGTGGCGAACATCAAGTCTAAGGTAACGTTGCAGCTGGCAAAGAAGAATCAATTAGGAGAGAGCTATAAATAAAAAGGAATACAACCGAGTGAACGTAGAAGAGGATAGGTGATATGAAAGCCATTATTCTGGCAGTTCGAATCCGTGCAAAAGTACATGTATTTTGCCATAATCTGGATTTTCCCCCTCTTAGGAAGAACATGTACAGGTAAATGTAGGGGGGATCGTAAATTATATGTGTGACACTTTTGGAGTCACTAAAAAGAAATAAATTCATGGCAGTCAATATTAATGTTAACAATGAAATTCAATTTGCGACTTACTAGCTAACTTTGTCATCTAAGTTGTCTGGGCACTTAATGGTGACTCATATTTATGGCAACCTTCCTCAAGACGTTCTGCCGATATCGATATATGTCCACCTGGGTTTGCTTGTATTCATAACAAATCAGGGTTTTAAGACTCAAGCTTTGTATCACGATCAAAACATAGCACCTGCATGTTTTGCTACAGAAAACGATGACGTCATGTCACGTGACCTTGGAGGTGCACTCCCCTTGCCTCCAAAATAACTTTACCCAAGTTTGGTCACCTAGCGATGTTGCCTTCTTGAGATATTGACTTTTCTAGTTTTGATGACGTCATCGATGACGTCATGTCACGTGACCTTGGAAGTGAACTCCCCTTGCCTTCAAAATAACTTTGCCCAAGTTTGGTCACCTAGCGATGTTGCCTTCTTGAGATATTGACTTTCTAGTTTCGATGACGTCATGTCACGTGACCTTGGTGGTGCACCCTCTTACCTCCAAAATAACTTTACCAAGTTTGGTCACCTAGCGATGTTGCCTTCTTGAGATATTATTTTTTCTAGTTTTCATGACGTCATCGATGACGTCATGTCACGTGACCTTGGTAGTGCACCCCCTTGCCTCCAGAATAACTTTACCCAAGTTTGGTCACCTATCGATGTTGCCTTCTTGAGATATTGACTTTTCTAGTTTCGATGACGTCATCGATGACGTCATGTCACGTGACCTTGGTGGTGCACCCCCCTTACCTCCAGAATAACTTTACCCAAGTTTGGCCACCTAGCGATGTTGTCTTCTTGAGATATTATTTTTTCTAGTTTTGATGACGTCATCGATGACGTCATGTCACGTGATCTTGGTAGTTCACCCCCCTTGCCTCCAGAATAACTTTACCCAAGTTTGGTCACGTATCGATGTTGCCTTCTTGAGATATTGACTTTTCTAGTTTTGATGACGTCATTGATGACGTCATGTCACGTGACCTTGGTAGTGCACCCCCTTGCCTCCAGAATAACTTTACCCAAGTTTGGTCACCTAGCGATGTTGCCTTCTTGAGATATTGATTTTTCTAGTTTCGATGACGTCATTCCGGACGAACGAACGGACGAACGGACGAACGAACGAACGAACGCACAAACCGGAAGTCCATGACAGAATCGTTGGATGCATATACACTTTTTTTTTGTTCCTTTTTCTCCTGCATGTAGCTATGGGAGCTCCGCTATAATGAAGCGTTGATTGAAATTTGCACCGATCCGTGAGAACTAAGCAAGAGCATAAATGAAGGCAATACACCATTACTGCGAATACACCATTAAGACCTATGAACGCTAATATATAGATTTAGCCACTGGCTAAAAGCGGAGCTCCCGGTTACATATTTTTCTGTGTGGGGGTATTGGTTTACCTGTGTGGGGGCGCGCAGACACGGACGCGCCAGCGATACCCAAATGGGAATACCGCTGAACCACGAAAAATGAAGTCGATCGTATACCTGAGTTCTACTTTGAGCTCGATACCTATGGTGCTCCGCTCTGGGGCCTTCGGCCGCTAAGGAGCGCCGCTATTATACCTAAAAGACTGTCCTAGTAATAATACAGGCTTAAAACAAAGAATAAAATCAGCTTCCTTTTCAAGAAATGTAACACAATGTAAAATTACGGTCAATAGATAGCAGGGGCGCAGCTCATTTTCACCTTAAAGACCGCTATCAAATTTGTCGACATATGGTAATCAAAAATTTACCCCATGTAAAAAGTAACTTTATGTAACTTTAATTCAATGCAACCGCCTTAGAAACTGCTTCTCGGTCGCTACAAAACTTGAACTAGTTCTTTACCTCGGCGTAACGGGCTTAAAGGGACATGGTCACCTAGAAAACACTAAATAATTATTGTCACAAAATACAACAAAAATCTCTGAATTTGAAAGAGTCAGTTTGAAGAAAGAAGTACGAAAAATTCCATTGGATTACGATGAAGGATTGCTGAGATATGAGCGAATTGAGATGGCAAATTTAGTATGTTTGAAAAAAGATTGAGGTAAACCGATTTCAAAAGAGTAGTCGGATTTCCTCATGTAAGCTGTAATTACAATCCACGAATATCTTTGCAATCCTACAAAAATTTTCACCATGTCAAGTTGAAAGCATTCTTTACAAATCTGAGTTGTTATTTTATTATTGGTGATATTATAATTTTGATGTTTCGGTGACCATGTCCCTTTAAAGGCAGCTACCAGGCTACGCGCCTGGATAGATAGATAGGTTTACTTGTACCTCTTACAGCAAAACTGAATTACAGGTACAGTCAGCTGGATAGATAGATAGGTTTACTTCTCTTACAGCAAAACTGAATACAGGTACAGTCAGCGAATTATCTGATGACAATGGTAGTATGGCCATTCTGCTCATTTGCCACTACGCACAGAACAAAAACAATCTAAATATATATTTCTCTTTATTTCTTCAAAATTTATCTGTATGAAACTGAAAATATGCCAAATAGTGCAAAATAAATGAATCCTGAATAACATAATCTACAGACTTCAGTGTATTTGGGTAATTTTAACCTTTATAAAGCTTACCTTTTCCAAAATTACTGTGTCCCTTTGGGAAGAAAGGCACGCATTTATCAAGTTCCTTCGTTTATAATTCCTTTTCGTGGCTCGTGCTCGTGACAGTTTACCAACTGTGTTTAAAAGCCTATGTAACGGGTATTTTAAAAAAGCTTTTAATGTCCTTAACGCTAAGCATTTCCTTCGCAAAAGCACATAACTTGAAAGCTAATCACTTAGCGTGCTCGAAAATTGGGCAATAAAAACGCAGATAGCCATTGCAATATAATCATTTAGGGATAATATAATGCTCGACATTTTCTTGACAACTTGTGTATTTTTCAGCAGTCGGTCACCAAATAAAGTTTATCTCATATCCTTTTGGCGAAATAACAGACGAATCACCAGGAATGAAAATAATCAAGATTTTAAAGGCTCATAACATATTCAAAAATGTCATGTGTTTTTCTTAAAGAGATGTAATCCACATAATACACTCAATTGCTCAATTAATATTTGCCATATTTTTATTAAAAGTATGCTGGTGGGAGACAAAGCTAAAACCGAGGGCCTTACAAGATTTTCCACTTTACTCGATGGAAAGACAAAAGCTGCCGAATAGAAATTTAAAAAACCCATTTGGCAAGCTTATATTTATGTAAACACGATAAAATCCTCGTGTTTAAATCTTTTATGAAGAAGGTGCCTGTATGGCGCGCACTTCGGCGAATTTTTTTTAGGAAAAGAACACGCTTTTCATAAGAACATGCTGCTCCATTATAAGGAAGCCGATAGGGGTCACGAGTTGTCGCTGCAGAGTTTTCGCTGTCCAATTGTCGCTACAGAGTTGTCGCTGCAGATTTGTCGCTATAGTTACAGGGCAGGAGAGGAGTGCAAAATTGTATTTATAACTGTATGGTGTATATTATGGCTATAGGTAAACGTCAACCCTAGAGGGGGTAGGGCGTTACTATCGCTGCAGAGTTATCGCGACGTGGAGTTGTCGCTGCAGAATTGTCGCTGCGGAGTCGCTGTTAAGTTTTCGCTGTCGAATTGTCAGTACGGAATTGTCGACCCTTCTGTTGGCGAAGCCCGCGCGATTTTTCTGAAACCTTTGATTTTATGTCGCTATGAAAAATATGTTCTGCAATTTTCGCTTGCACAATGTTCTTCAAAGAAAGAATGGAATCACTTACTGTAACGTTTTGTGTCGAATAATTCGAGAACAAGGGTAGGGTACGGCATCACAGTAAGTAATTTAGTTCTTTCTTATTTCGGTCTACTGGATTACTGAAAATATTAATTCTCATTAAAGTAAGTCTTCAAACTTCAACGACGAATCAACACTAAGAACTCGGCAAACGACAACTCTGCGGCGACAACTCCGAAGCGACAACTCCGTAGCGACAAATGGACAGCGAAAAACTCCGCAGCGACAACTCGTGACCCCTATCGGCTTCCGTAGTATTGTGCTGCTGTACTGCTGTATCGTAGGTGGAGTTTGATCAATAGGCCTTGTCATGGTTCCAGCCGCCATTTTGTTGAGTAGGCAAGAACTATAAAATCCCACATAAACTCTGCAAATGCGAACTGAAATCGTTGCGAAATATTGCACATATCAACAAATTAAAATACTAAATAATTCTAACTGCCCAACAATCAATCTAGTAAATTTCAGCTTCTACGCTGAAATTTGTAGCGATTGTAGTTTTTAGTTTCCCACATCTACCCTGTATTATTTTTTTGACAGCTTTTTACGCATCGATGCACACAGATTTTACAGGTATCAGTAATATATAGATTTAGCCACTGGCTAAAAGCGGAGCTCCCGGTTACATATTGTTTTGTTAACGGACGCGCAGTATTTTCCTGCCGAAATGAAATACGGTTTCCGGGTTGCCTGTGGTAGGGGCGCGCAGACAAGGACGCGCCCCCGATACCCAAATGGGAATACCGCTGAACCATGAAAAATGAAGTCGATCGTATACCGGAGTTCTATTGTATTCTTCCTGCGATACCTATGGTGCTCCGCTCTGCGGCCTTCGGCCGCTAAGGAGCTCCGCTATGAAGAATTACAAACGCAATTGCTCAATTGATACAGTAGCTATAACCTCCAAACTGTGCAGGTAAATTGTTTCAATCACTATCTCAATGCTATAATTAATGTTTTGTCGATATGTTTGATAGTTTCGCATTGATTTCACATTGCGTTTGCAGTGTTTATGTGGGGTTTTGAACTTCTTGCCTACTCAACAAAATGGCAGCGGAAACCGTGATAAGACTGTGATAAGGCCTATTTCTACAAATCTGCCATGAAACATATGAAGTTATCTTGGAGATAATTAGTCTTTCAAAAACAGAGCGCGGTGCTGACACTCGAAGTGATAGCAAAAAGGATAATGATGCAGATTTTCGATTTCTGTAAATACCGATACGGAGAATTCTGATTTCTGCGAAACACGGTCATGATCTTAACATGAAGCTGAAGTGAACACAGCAGGGGTCGCTGAAGTGTCTATGTGTTCCGTTGTTTCTACGAAAAACGCGCAAGCTAGTTTCCATAGAAACATGAAACTTGCTTTGAACTATTCCAAGGTAACTTGAGAAGGGCAACGACAGGAAAAAACAGGTTTAGATCAAGCAATATTATAAAAGTAATACCTTGGAGATTTTCAAGAGTATGAGAGTTAAAATTAGAAAAATCTTAGATGATCAATTATGGTGTCGTAGTTGAACGAATTTTCTCAGGGATGAAGAGTAACATGTGTCTGACTTGCGACTATAGGCGTTGTGTCATGTTTATGAAATACTGTTATGTAGTGTGGAACTGAATCTCACTGTCTGTACAGTGTACAGCTATCTTCAGATACAAATTATACGGGCACACAACGGACTTGTTCCTCAGAAAACCTGTGTCCTCACGGCGTTTCTCTGCTGGCTGAAAAAAAAGCCTGACAGCTTCTTGCTTGGAAATACTACTTGGATTTTACCTTTACTTACTGGCAGATCAATACTGTGCCATGACAGATTTATTGGAACTTATTCCTTTTTTGTTACGTGGATTTCAAAGTTTTTAGTCAGTTATTTTAGTTCATTGTTTTTGACATTTTGACTCTGTGTGGCTGGGAAGAATTTCTCTTTCTTCGTTGGGAAATTTCCGTTCTACCTACTCCTGGCGAAAACGAAAAGGATAATTCGGAGACAGTCAGGAAATACCAGCAGCTTTGCAAATACGCTGTTTGAATGCCTTTTTATCGAGGGGCACCCGTTGTTTATGCAATTTTGCAGAGTTAATATCACAGCACCAAAATAGTTGCGTTATTTGTTCCTCATGACCATAACACTACTTTTTATTGCTTACCAGAATACTAGCTTTTTTCAATGGTTATTGCTGAAACAGAATTGCGACTTGAAAATTGTGGTAAAAACGTCCACGTCTTTCCGTCAAAACATTGAAGTTTCACGTGCAGAGATCAGAACATGTTTTTATCGCGCGTGGGTAGCTGAAACCGACGAACCTTCCTTCAGGGGCGGATTAAACTTTTCGAAAATGTATTGTGTACTGAGAGCTCATGAGCTTTGCTGCAAGATCCAGCATCTCTGTACTCCTTAAATCTGTTGTCTACATTGAAAGTTAGTTGAATATTGTTATAGAAAATCAATTTTAGGAATGTAAGTTACAAACTTACCTTACTAAAGTCACAAGCAAACTCCTTTCTGTTTGGAGTTCTTTACAGGCCTTTACCGCGCAATAAATGTTCATCGAGAAGTTACAAAAAAAAAGAACTTATAGAAACCAATCAAGCATCGATAACTATCAGATCTTAATTTCCGTTGTGTCTAGTCGACTTAGAAATCATTCTACATTAGTCAAACTAATTAATATTAAACGAGTTTGTTTTCTCAGTTACTCTTGAGTATGACTGTAGTATGGGTTTATAAAAAATAAAATGTTTTTCATCGGCTTTGGAAATATCGGGTTTTCTGTCTTTCGGTCAAGTTCGTGGTCGATGCAAAGCGCAAATCGCTTTTAGATACCCGTTGGGCTTTTAATAGATCCATGGCAATGAAAACAAATTTCTAGCGATATTTGTTTCATGGAAAAAGTTATCAATACTTGTTAGTACTTGAAAATTAGCATACGAAAGAGTATGGTTTCAACCGGCTGAGAGGTATACCAGGGCGAGTTAGTACTACGTACAAACAAGAGATATACATATATTAATCAATATAAAAAATCCACACGAAAGAGATTTCGTTTATGAAATTAATATTTCATAATCACACGAAATGCCGACTCCAGCATAATCTTTTTGGGTTCATAGCAATTTTGGGCCGAAGAACCGTGTTAAGAGTGTTGTCTTGTTTCCGAAGGCGGGACTACTTGTTAAATATGTAAGCTTTTGAGCTTTTTCAGCAATTTGACAAACGAACTTCAGGTTTTTAATAACATAAATAAGACACCCTACAATTAGGCTCTGATTTGCGGTTTAAAAATTACAAGAACCCTGCGGAGGTCTATGAAAAATAACCCGCATCCACAGTAGTTTGTTCTTTCCATTTAATTTCTTGCGTGTACTTTTACCACAACAATTTTCCCTTGTCTGAGTGTTATGATTAAGAGAAGCAATTAAGAGAACTTTTAATTTCCTTGATTGCTGAGGTGCAAAAACAGACAACGACTTAGCCAATGATATAGTGTTGTTTTTAAAAACGCTTTACCCAAATGAAGTAGGCTGTTGACGTTCCTATAAACAACAAAATCATTTTTCCGCTCGCCCAATTTTTCAAAGCCAGTTGACACATCTCTTTGGACAATGACTATTTTTGACAACTGGTGTTATTTTCCCGAAAAAAACCCTCTCATATTCATTCTTGATATCGACGTTTGACAAGGAACAAAATAATAACTCAGGCCTGTTTCAAACGTCGATCTTTTTGCCGCGTCGAATCGAATTCAGCCGACTCGTTTTCTCCATTTCACAACCAAAGAAAGAATAAACAAGAAAACAAACTGTACATTCCTTTTTGTTCTACCATGGTTCATCTAGTTACCTTTTGCACTAGACAAAGAGTCCTCTAAGCTGCAAAATGAAATTTCTAACGAAACTGGCCTAAGAAATATCAACGATTAGATTAGCGAAATTGGAATTATTCAACAGACCTATTCATCCAAGTAAGGCTAAACCGCTCAACTAAATGTTTCTTCAATAAAACATATTTGGGCATTAAAATACGGTAGGGTTACTGAGTGTCAATGTCATTGTTCCAGTGTCAATCACTTGGTAACATTATTTGCCAAGCTTTTCTCAAAAATTAAGCAGCTGTATTTAAATGTAGTAAATTTGCACACATAACATTATACAGAAAAAACATCGTAATTTCAGCGAGCTTCGAAGTTGAAGAATAGCCTCAGGCAGTAAATCATACGCTATTGAGGTTGTCGAAACTCCAAAGGAAATCCAGAAGACTAAAGCGCTTAACGGGAAAAGAACAGTTCTTTTCAAGGGAAATACGGCTTTATAAGAATTCAAATGGTCGTTGTTATCTACCGACAGGCTGATAAACGATTTCCATAAAAGAAAAGAAAGCTTGGGAAATTTAACAACTGTGAAAGGCGTTTCGAACTTAAGGGACGGAACTAAAATCTTCTTCCAGGAAGCACACAAGTGACAATCCTTATGTTTTTGCTGGAAGAAGATGAAAATCTTATTTGGTTTTTCAGTCGTGTTGTTGTTTATAATTCGTGGCTTTCAAGCGGCTCATACGGAACATTATTCAATGATTCAAAATGGCGACTTTATTCTCCAAGGGCTGTTTCCACTTACGTATAGAGACGGCGAGAAGTGTGAACGAGTTTACAACGATGGATTGATGTGGTCTTTGGCAATGGTTTATGCTGTGGAGAGGATCAACAATGACTCTTTTATCCCTGGCACAAAAGTTGGGTATAAAATTGACAATACTTGTTTCAATATCCTGTAGCTATGCGTTTTGCCATTGAAATCGTCGCCGTCCACAGACCGAACTCTGCGTGCTACCCACAGGAGCACTATTGCGAAAACAAGAACTCGGGTGAAATAAAAACTCGACAGATTTCAGCTGTCATTGGGCCTGCAGTATCATGGATTTCTATCCCGCTATCAAGCCTTTTAGGTCTTTATTCAATACCTCAAATTAGTTACGGGTCTACAAGTCGTATACTAAGCGACAAGACGAGATACAAGTCGTTTCTGAGGACTGTACCTTCGGACGAGTTTCAAGCTCAGGCCATGGCGGATTTTGTCCGCCATTTCGAGTGGAACTACGTATTTTTAATCGCCAGCGACGACGATTATGGGAAAATGGGGGCGGCTGCTTTTAAAGCAGCAGCAAAAATATTAAATGTTTGCATAGCTAATGATCAGTACATATCGTTTAATTCGGACCGCGTCTCTGAACTCGTCACAGCTACCTTAGCTAATATTAAAGAGTTACAAAGAGCGAAGGTGATAATCGTGTTTAGTTATTTGTGGCAGGGAGAAATGCTGCTACAAGAAGCCGAAAGGTTGAACGTGTCGGATAGAACTTGGATCACAAGTGATGGGTGGAACTCGGGGCGGAGAATATTAATGTGAGTAACACAATGTTGGAAGGAATTTTTACATTTTCAATCCGCTCGAAGCGCGTGCTAGAATTTGAAAAATGGGTGAAGAATATTCGCATCGGAGACGCGCATAGAAACCCTTGGCTTTTGACATTCATGGAGGACATCTTAAAATGCCGAAGACCAGAGAATAATATCACCGGGCCGTCTAAAAAACCAGGTAGCTATAGGGTGTGTGGGATTGACGAAAAGCTGCCGCGGAATTTATCGATCCCTAACGAGCTAGTATCGAACGTAATAGATGCGGTTAATGCGACTGCGAATGCTCTACGAGACATTATCGATTGCCGAAGACCCGACTGTCAAAACGTCTCCCTGCCCATACCCCCTGAGGTTCTACTGACTCGCGTCACAAATGTGAGTTTTCTTGGAGCAGACGACCAACCGGTGATATTTAACACAAACGGCGATCGAACAACAAGCGGCTATCAAATCCGAAACTTGCAAATGACAAGCTCAGGTAAACTGAAATACCATGATGCTGGTTACTGGGCATTACTGGACAAAACCCCGGATTTCCAGATAAACGAGAGTGTGATAAAATGGAACAAAGGCTTGCGTCCTCTGTCCACGTGTTTTAGAATTTGTCAGCCGGAGAGAAAATTGTTGGTCAGTCAGAATGTTGCTGGAACTGCCAAAAATGCGAGAAGGGAACGGTTAGCCGTATTTCCGGAGCGTTTAGTTGTGAGAATTGTAACGACACGCATTATGCTAACAAAGATCGGACACAATGCATCGAACGCAAGGTTGTTTTCATTACACTCGAGGAGGCTGCGGGAGTGTCTATATTAACGTTTGGATTGGTAGGACTCGTAGTCACTTCAGCAGTGGCCGTGGTATTCTGGAGACTTAGAAATACACCGATTGTTGCAACCTCAGGGTATTTTCTTCTAATAGTGCTTTTCTTTAACCTGTATTTGTCATTTTTCTTTGGAACTAGCTTTCTCTTTGGTGAGCCCACAAGCGGATTATGCTTGCTTGTAGAAACTCTACACGAGCTTTTGACAATGCTCTACGCGGCCTTTTTCATTGCCAAAACCCGCGCCGCGAACAAAGCCCTCAAGTCTGCGGTGCCCGCCATAAAGGACATGCGCAGCAATGTTTCTGAAATGATCTCGTTCGGAGTACTTATTTTGCTGGAAGTGTTTCTTATTATCATAAGACAAATAACTAACCCATCCGGCACTCGATTCACCAATCTCCCAGACAACACAAGGCTGCTAGAATGCAGACAAGAGTTCCCAGTCTCTCGGATCGCCGCAGTCACTGTACCAGCGGTCGTTCTCGTTCTTGCGACGTTCCTCGTCTTCCGAGAGCGAAACGAGGCTCGCGCCTTCAACGAACCAAAGTTCATCAGTTTCGCATCAATTGCATTGTGTATTCTTCTTGTTGCTTTTATTCCCACCTATCGATATGTCGTCGGGATCAGTCGAATACTTGTCGTGTCGCTGATGGCATATGTAACGGCGTTTTCGTGCATGGGATGTATTTTCATGCCCAAGCTCTACGTCATCTTCGTGCGACCCGAGCGGAACACGACGGAGAACCGGAATGGCGAGGGAGATATCTCGCCCCGTACGACCTCTTCCGACGGGCACTCGCCGGATCTCCGGATTCACTCCGGCGGAACATCGGCTGACCCGAAAGGAGTACATTTCACGGGGATACCGAAAGGCAAGAATGTTAACTTTTGCGTGAACAAAGGATTGGAGATTGATCACGTGACCAAGACTAATAATCACATATCTCCTCATGACGTCTATATAAAGGGTCAGCGGACACCCAGGAAAGTATCGGGGATTCAAATGAACTTTGACCTCACTCCAGTGGCAGAATCGAACGAGGAATCGTCGGCGCCGAATACGCCAGAAACGAAATCGAAGCGAGTCGATCGCGAGTCGAAACTAAATCGGCCGGAGATCCGTTTGACAGGTGACGAGGTATCAAGTTTAAATGTTGGGTACACCGAAGACAAAGAGGAAGAATGTGAGATAGGGAAGGTAGATCTGAATTTGAGACCACCGCGAGCTTTTACGGTCATCTAACATGTTCCGCCGAAGACAGTTTCAAAATAAGAGGCAATAACTTGAACCTAAATAAGATGGGAATACCTCAAACCAAGTTCATTTATGAAAGAATAGAGAACTGATCGAGCAAGTAACATTTTCTTCGATGAAACATTTTAATGAATTTAATTCCCATACCAAGAACGAATCGCACAATTTACACCCACTGTTTTAGCAAAACGGCTATTTCTATTATGCTGTATGATTTCAGCGAACGCGAAAAATTACTCCATTTCTGGTGCGCAATAGAAAATTCCATCTAAATTGACGTGCGCTTCGCAGCCTAGCATGCATCGCGCGCTTCATCGGGATAACGCCCATCGAAGCGCGCACTGCATGATGGTACTAGCAGTTCACAAGAAACAGCTTTGCATGAGAATAAGTAAAAATACCTTTTAAGACAGATACCCCCATGAATGTCCCGTTCATGGCCTGTACATACCAATGAATATGTAATCTCACATGCCTTCACTCACTCTTATCATGTAAATAACAAACCAGTAGTTGAATAATAATTGGCATAAAACGTCACATCCCTTCTTATTATATATCGCTACCTATCTTGATGGTTATGCTGCCTTCAGGGTCTTGCCGAGGTACTCCCTGTGAAAAGGTAAAAGAGAGAAGAATTAATCATATAGAAACATAATCATATAATATGAGCAAAATTGAAAAGATTCCACTTCAGCCTCGGCCTTTCACAGGGACTAGGTTGGAATGCTTTCTGTGACATAATTGTCGGTCCCCAGTTCCTTTGACAATTGTTGTTTCAACAAAATTATAAGACCAGTGATCTACATAAACATCTCAGAATCCTACATTATACTATTATTTAGTGTTATAAAGAAAAAGGAACTGAAACTTGCATTATATAGCCACAGCTTTCGCTATCAAATTTCCAAGTTTGAAAACTGTTCAGCCTGAACAGAAATCAAAAATGTCATTTCGTGATCCAATTCCATCCGCTCGATAACACACGGAAATACTCCAAATTTGTGCTCATCTAACAGTTGAAAGGTTATTTAACAAACCTAGATGATTATTTTTCTTATTTCGTTTGAATTTGACTACATTTAAGCAACCTAAATTTGCCTCAAAATCGTGACACTTTTAATATTAGAGGACGAATTTTGAGCAGAAATGTGGAAATAACCATCTACAAACAAAACTCAATATCCGGTTTACTGATTTCAATCTTAAAAAGAACACTCCATTCCCTAAATCAGCCGATGGAAATGGATGTTTTCTCTGACATGATAGTTAGTCTTACCAGTTGTGCACCATGACTTTCTGTACCGCCAGCAGAGCCTCCTTACGGACGTTGGCATCGTCATGTGACATCATCTTCATGACTTTCTCTTTACAGCCAAGAGCCTCCAGCACACTAGAAAATACATGGGAGGGGAGGGTGAGATAAGCAACATTTTACCTTCAAGGTATCCTATACTTTTGAAGATTATCTTTCTCAGATTAGCAATGTCGGCCACAGGGTCGCTCTAACAAAATTAAGATTGAGTAATCATTATTTTACCATCGAGACCGGGAGGCATTTTAAACAATGCATACCCCCAGAAGAGAGGTTATGTGACAACAGGTAGTGTGACAACAAAGGAAGGGGTAACCTGCGAAAGCCGACACCGCTTCGCGCTCGCCGAAAGAGACCCCCGCAAAGGGGCGTCTGCGCGGACCGTTCATTTTTTATCAGGGAGGGGGGGCTGGTGGAAATGAGGGGAGACCCTGTATTTTTTTGGGTGGCCCCCCCTTCATGTCCGTATTTTTTAGGTGGCCCCCCAAAATCCAATGTATTTTTTCTGGTGCCCCCCCCCCCCCCTTATAAATGCTTGCCCTGTAAGATAGACTCTTGCCTAAGTGATGCAGTCTCATTCTTCTTAACGTTTTCCTTCTGTCAAAGCTAAGGAACGGATCCCCCTCAGAACTATTAAATGTTTTCGTGACACCCACCTCAGGTCCCCTATTTGACTTAGTAGAAGACATTTTACATAAAGAGGGGGTCACATAATCTATGCGCGCGAAGCGCGCCCAACTTTTGATAACCGCATTTCATCAAGCCTCAGAAAAAGGGTAGATGGTTTTTTGTGTATAGTAAACAAAGCCTTTCAGGAGCCAGGAAATACGCTAATTATATAGGTTATATGAAAGCTCC
The DNA here is from genome assembly GCA_033964015.1 of Scolanthus callimorphus. NCBI lineage: Eukaryota > Metazoa > Cnidaria > Anthozoa > Actiniaria > Edwardsiidae > Scolanthus > Scolanthus callimorphus. The sequence goes on along the minus strand of CM066925.1, from coordinate 14,475,405 downwards.
TAGTGAAGGGCTCCTGAGCCTTTAGGTAATATTTTTCATGCGCTCCGCAAATGAAGAAATTATTATTATTCATGTGCTTGAAGCGCGGCCCAAATGACTAAACGTTGAACTCACGCTTACCTAAGGTGTGTTCTTTCAAACATAGAGACTGCCCGGCAGGCCTATCAGTGCATATTATTTTATTAAGTATTGAGTGAAATTAGAAACGTATAAGCGAGTTGAAACATGTAACAAACATATTGCATGCTGTAAAAAATACAAACTTTTCGTTTCCTCCCTGTTATGTGCTTGTATTTTTTTGGGTGACCCCCCCTTTAGTGGCGTATTTTTTTGAGTGACCCCCCCCCCCCCTCATTTCCACCAGCCCCCTCTCCCTGATAAAAAATGAACGGTCCCTTATAAGCAATAAAAGTACTTTCCGCGTGATCTCTGCTTTCTTACAAACACGAGGGGATGTTGGGAGAACTGATCAAAACTTGCAAGTTTTATCAGTTCGACCAACATTCCCCGAGTGCTTGTAAGAAACCAGAGAGCACGCAGAAAGTATTTTTATTGCTTTCAGAAAATAACATACACACGCGCGACAGCGTTGCGTGACAATCGTGTTTCTCAGGTCTCTTACAAAACACGCTTTTTAACCAATCAGATTGCGCACATTCACAATACAACATAGGTGTTATTTTCTAATAATTTTTATAGCACACAAAGTATATTAAAGTAAGGAATCGACCAGATCTGGGTCAAAATACGTCATCAGTATGGAATGTTTGGCTTGAGCACACAGATGCCTCTTTGCGAGAGTCTCTTTTGGCGAGCGCTTTGTGGTGTCGGCTTTCGCAGGCTAAGGAAGGGGAAAACGAAAATAATATTTGATAATAATTATGTAGACTGTAATCTTCGTCTGCTGAAAGAAAATAGGTCCGCATTATTTTACCAGCAGGGTGGGCATAGTCAGGATGGTCCATTGAAGTTAAGACTTACTTCTTGCCCCTGGGGTAGTGCCTGACGTATTCTCCCGTATCATGCGCAGCCACGGACAGGATGACAGGGTCATCAGAAGAGTCGAGAAGTTTGGTCAGGATCCTGTAGGCAAGTGAACACAATTTTACCATTTGTCATAGCCTGCTTGCTGGCGGTACTGGGTGTTTTTATCGCGGAAAACCCGGTCCGTTCGCTGATCGGGCGTCATCTTGGAATTTTGAGGCCCCCGGGACAGCGCGCCTCAAAATTCCAAGATGGCGAACGGACCGGGTTTTCCGCGATAAAAACAACCAGTACCGCCAGCAAGCAGGCTTCATTTGTCAGGGAAAACCGGTTGGTTTGATCAGCGTCCAATGGTACAAAATATTCGGGCTGGGATGAAAAACTGACTGAGTAGAATGGCGCATACCATTTCCTAATTCTATGTTTGTTCGGATCGTTTACCTTCTTTGGTTCTAAAACCGGTTGGAGTAACAATAGTTCAATCATCTCCGGAAGTTCAAACGGAATTTCCGTAGTTTTTTGACAAATGGTAAGCAACTCATTACCACCATGGTCATCATCATCATTATTGTCATCATCAACAGCACCATCACCCTAATCATCATCACCTTCGTCATCACCACCACAATCATCATTTTGAACCATCACCATAAGTTCAACTCTATCTCACGAGTTCATTGATGAAACTTACTTTAACAATTCATAATTCTTCTCGTTCAATCGCTGGGCATTTTCTCGCTAGAAAAGAAGGTGAAATATTAAGTAAGCATGCATTTTTTGTCCGACCTGTTGACGAATTGCATTACCAGAATTTCTCTGACTTGTGAACAGGGCTCCATTCAAGTCGGCCTGATCTGACCTCTGCAGCATACTCGTCAAAATTACTACAATGAAAGGTATAAAAACTTCGATAAGTCATTCTACTTTAGACAAAAATAACATAAGGAGCAAAGGATGTACCTCAAGTCTTGAACAACTTCATTCAGCTTGTCATAAACGTACTCTACGTCCTCCTGTAGCAAGAAAAAACGTTAAAAAAACATGTAGATTTGGGAGCTAAAGTAGTACTACTACTAGTACCAGAAACATATAACTTAGTTGAAACATGTAACAGCGAACCATGCTGTGGATTATTTGTGGCGAATTTATGAGCATATTTGGTCAAAATTGAAATCTCGCCTGCTTACCTAAGCAGGTTTCTTTTCATAATATTTCATTTTTTACTCAAATTAAGTAGAGCAACAGTGGTAAGTGATAATATACCCACATTCAACATCTTGAAGTGTTACAACAACATCATTTTCAAAATCTATTCAATTGTTTATTCTGCGAATATTCCGCAGCTTGGCACTAAAGCAATGTATGTTTGTTACACATTTCAACTTACTTATATGTTTCTGCTAGTACTTAGCATGAATGATATGCAATAAAGACGAAAACATTTCTGGCGAAATTTAAGGGGTCCTAGTCAGCGCCTCCTTTGTTATTGTTGACAGTCGATAAGAGAATATGAATTATATATAGAAATCGTGAAATAACCAACTACAGACAAAATACCAAATACAACCGAAAATATCGCACTACATTCCCTTAATGAGCCGAATGAAATGGATGTTTTCTCCGACTCGGTATGTTGCTAGGCTGACAAAATGGTGGCAGACTGAGGGCTCTTTAACTGTGACAAGTAAGTGTTTGAAAAGATGACTGGGGGAGGGAAAAGACAGCCTTATGATGAGTATCTCTCATCTGTGTGCAACAACAAGCTTTTGCCTTTAATCATAGTGAATCCTATGGTGCAGTCTTTACTCAATCATACTGAATCATCTGAATCATATTTTAGCTACCCAAACATTATCACGTTAGTGCACTTAGGGGTGGACCATAAGAAGTTTGGGGAGCCGAAGGGGTGGGGGGGGGGCAATTCCCTAAGACAATTCGAGCAAGGCGAATCCTCCCCCAAAAAAAATCTTACAGAGATCCAAGCTAGTAAAAAACTAAGAATACAAATTCCAGAAAAAAAATCCTGATCGCCGAAAAAAAATCATGCGCAAAAAAATTGCCATCCCCTCCCCAATTTCTAATGGTCCACCCCTTACCTTGATGTCTTCATCTGCCCAGGTTTTCCCATTAAGAATAGACAGGACCTGAAGAGAGAAGATAAATACATATGGTTTATACTGAAGTGAAGAGGTACCATTTGGACGGACCAATGCTCCCTTGACTTACCGGAAGGAGCTTGCTTTGTATCATAGAGACTGAAGACTCTCTCTTCTTCTCCTCAGGTTTGTCTAACAGATTCTACAAAATAGATAACCATGATAAGATAACATATCCAGGAGTATTTAATAATACAGGTGAAAACAGACATGAGTACTTGACATATTTGTTTTACAGAGAAAGCCGTATCTCTTTTCAATTTATGTGAGCCCTAGCTAAACTGTGAAAACGTCTAGCAGTCGCTGTATCTTGTCTCCTGTGTTAACCAATCTTATCTCCGTCCTTACCCTTAAAGTGGCAGTTATAATACGGGTCACTTTTTCCTTGTCCGAGTCTCTTAGAACGTCTGCCAGTACTGGGATAACAGCATTGTTGCTAGAAGAGAGAAATTATTTTTAGGTGAGTAGACAAAGACTAAGGGACAGCTGACACGATAAAGGACGGCTCAGGCTACTTCACCAGTACTATCAGCATAATCAAAATCACAATCATCATCATCTGACACTTACCCAACCATCCTCTCTGCAATTCGTGGGTCAAATGACATCAACCATAACGTGAATATCAGCTGGTACTGCAGCTGGAAACCAATCTTGTTCCTCAGAAGAGTTGCCACAATGCTGTGAATCAGGCACATGACAGAATCAGGACCAAGAGTAGCAAAATGGAGAAGCTCAGCAAGGCTTTTTATCTCTATTTTTAGTGTCAAAAGTACAAATTATTTGCACACAAACCTGTTGATCCCTTCTAGTTTGAAGAAAGCTTGTTTGTAAATTTCAATCCGCAGCATAAGCTGAAGACAAAGGGCAACACTGTGTAGATATTCACAGCCCTAGAGAAAAACACAATAATTACATTAATCTCTTCTTTTGAATCTCTCAAAGGCAATGAACTTCTACAAATGTGGGGCTTTACTGTGGTCATTAGAGACGTAACGATGCTTGCATTCATGTGAAAATCAATGAACAGAGATGGAGGAGATGTACCGGTAAGTGTGAAGGAAGCAGAAAAGAAGGTTTGTTTTCCTTACGTCTCCCCTTATGCTTACATTTGCTAACTGTCACAACGATTTTCACACAAACGTAAACTCTTGCATTTCTGTCTTCTTCATCTCCACTTATAGGGACAGCTTTAACTTACTGGTGAGGTGAGTTGGTTCTTGAGCCAAGACAGGAAAAAGTTCAGGTCATTATCAGGTAGTTGAACATTCCCCCAGCATGCCAACTTGGCTGTGATCACCGCAGCCTGGTATAATCACACATAACTGTAGTTAACACACAAATATATCTGAGTGTCTAGAAAAAGCGCCGCATGACAATCAGCCTCAACTCAACTCTGCCTGAAGCCATGCAGTGCTTATTCTGATGGCAGATAACAGCTCAAGCCTAATCTTGTTAGTGAGTCATTTCAAAGATGACACTGACCTCAGTGTCCTTCAAGTTGTGGGAGCTATGAGGGTGGTATTTGGGGTCCACAAAATGTCTGCACACTGTGAAAAAGCTTTTCAGAAAATAATAAAGTGTTTGTAATAAAATGCAAGAGATTTGGCACAAAGCAGGAGAGTAGCTAGGCGACTGAAACCTGAAATAACGTAACTTGACAATATCTCTGGTGTTATAACATGTAAAACAAAATATAGTAAGTAATGACAAACCTGGTGAACTATAAATTGATCTTGTCTGTTCAGAAGATTTAGAAAAGATCCCCACACGTTCACACTATTTCTGAGAGACCAATGGAAGAAATTAATTAGTAATAAATAAGTAAAAATTATTTCCAGCTCTGCACATTCCAATTGTACTGGTCATCAATCATTACACCATATAGGTCGAGTTATGTTCTCTTCTTACTATGTATTCCTCTTACTTTTAAAACAACAACAATGACAGAAAATACTTACTTCTTTGCAAATTCATTGAATACTGATACTCTCTTCCTTTCTTCCTGATATGAAAACATCAAAATAAATAAATAGTAGTAAAATAGTACATTGTATATTGTACAAGTTTGGAATTGCAAGAAGTGTAAAGATCTTGTCCTCAAAGACTAGAGTAGACCTGAGTAGACATAATATAATTTTGGACTACTGAAATTGATTCCTTAAAAAAGGTTCCTTTCCGCTTACAGTATAAAATTGATGGCAATAATTATTACTGCAGTTTTCATAATTCCAAATCAAACATCTAGTAAGCAACCTAGTAGCTCTGAGTGATGCTTTGTGGTCAATAAGTGTTCTAGTTATGCGATCAAAGCAGAGATGCCAATTCTCCCTCTTCTGGTGGGGGAGACTCACCCTTTTGAGGCTTGTAACTCTGACCTGCTCTCCTGCTTTCAACCTAGAATCTTCCATTTTTTCTTATAGAGGGCTTCTTTCAAATGCAAATGAACATTTGCTGTTCTGTCTGGAGTCTCAAGATTGTTTCCTGTCTAATGTTTGTTCTGCCAGTTTTCTTTCAGTGGAATTTTCGCATATAACTCTTATTGCATTTCTGAAATCCCAAGGTTTCTCTGATATCTGAAGTCCTAGAGTTGGCATCTCTGTCAAAAGAAAGCTACCAGTACCAAAACATAGTTTGACAGTTGCTTCAGAATTCACTTAGTTCTAAAAACTGCTGCAATAAAATGAGTTTTGTAAAATTTATATTTGAGCATTCATGCACGTGACCATTTGAGAGAGACTCACATTGAGCAGATCATCTATAAGTACTAGAATGTATCTGATAGTATGGTCCCTAGTAAGCTTGGCCAACAAGGATAAACAAGTCTTTGCAAGCTGCAAAGGAAAGATAAAATATGTCATTGGTATTATAAACCTCTTGTGCAATACAGGGGGGAAGGGTCATTGCTCAAACCCCTTCCGTGTGAGACCAGATTTCCAAACTTCACTGGTTTGCATACCGTCCAGGAACAGCCATCACTTCAAAGGTGAGACAAACTGTAAATAGATTATTTTTCCTACCTGGTCTCCTTTTTCTGTGATGATTTTAGATCTCTCTTCTTGTGACATAGAATCATAATCTGCTATCATAGAATAGTCCTCTTTGCTAATCATTTTACCACTGACAGAAATAAAAACATAATAAGCAAAAACACAATACAGTTAATATGAGAGACAGTGTTTGCACTTCACATTACTTACTGTACATAGGACTGCCAGTTCACAGTCTGTTTTCTCACTTCTACTGCATCGGCACATAATTTGCTACCGGCAATTACAACTCCAGTAGTTGGTGTATTTGTAGTTTCCTCCATTTCAGTTCCTTTTGTAAGTATCACATCTAAGCGCTGATAAGTTGACATCTTGGACACTGCAATTAGCAATTATTGGATGAGGTTGAGCATGACATCATGAGTGAGTTTTCTCTGGTTGTGAGTTTTCTCTGGTTGGCATACGTTAGTTCATGAGTTAGCCTGAGGCTGTTGTGTTATCAGATAACACAGGCACAAGGTTTTGCTAACTCACGATGTCATGCAAAGGCCGAATGATTATTCCAACAAAATATTTTATTGTGGCTTTGCGGCAATATTATGTGTCAAACCAGTCCAACATTTCTGGAACGCACCATAATGTCAAACAATTTTAAGTGTCTTTTGAGTTGGTTTGGCACCTCTTTCAACGTCATGGTATGTTAAACAATTGGACAGCATTGAATGAGTTGCTGAACTAGACACATACATTACGGGATTGGTTAGCATTGTCAATGAGAAGAGAGAATGATGATAAATTTGGAAGTGACATTTGTAGCCTATAAAATGTAGATGGTCTGGAGTGATTTGATGAAATCAAGGAAATGGGATCGGAACTAATAAAGAAAATTAAATGGGAATTCGCATAGGAATCGAACATACCTTACAAACAACAGACACAGATCAAATGTTTTCGAACAAAATTCGCTACCCTTGTCGAATCGTCGCTGTATAGATAAAGCTTACATTACAGTTGTTGGTGGGATGATCATGAGGTTTACCGAAATTTGATCGAGAACATTGAACGAAAATATATGGCCTAAATATCCACCATGTTGTACACAACCGTTCGCAAGGAAGTTGGGAAATCACGAGGTCTGAACACAAGACAGGATATGAATAATACATGAGAACACAGGAAGGAAATTAAACGAAAAGGAAAACACCGATCGAAACCTCAGTGTGTATAAGTAGTGGTAAATTTCATTCTGTCAGAGCCCCCTCGATTGGCAGTACTGAGATCTAAAATCAGTTTAGAAACTTCCAGAAATTATCATATAGAGGTATTTCGTAATTCGATAGTTTCATTTCTACGGGGAAAACAGAGAAATGATAAATAAGTACCTCAGTATTGGCCCGTTTGGGCAGGGTCGAAGGCTCCATCACTTCATTTCATGATTCATGTGACTTGTGTCACTGGTGATCGAATTTTTCATCCGAGAGAGACTGGGTTCTAACACAGGAAGACGCGGGTTCCCTGTGTTTTCACTTTCACCAAAACAAAATGGCGGTCGCCAGTCGTAAGCGATGTTGAAAGTTCGCAGTTCTTTGCCTAAATGTGTTATTCATGTGTGATTTCAGGCCGTGTTTCTTGCTATACAAGCTCCTCTTTCAAAATGGTTGGATCTGAGGGGTTGGATTTTTTGTCAAGGAAAATTTGCGTTTTTCAATACGTAGTGACCTGTGTTGTTCTGAGCCTGAGTTTGAGTCTCTGTTTATTGAATTAGATACCCATAATCAGCATAATATTGTTTGTGGGGTGGTGTATAGACATCCTAATTCAAAACTTGACACCACTCTTAATTTCCTCTACAAAGCAACCGAGAAATTAAATAAAGAAAACAAGTACTGTCTTTTAATGGGAGATTTTAACTTAAATCTCCTGAACTATGAGACTCATTCTGACACAGAAGATTTTGTTAACACTTTAGGCGCCTATGATTTTCATCCGCAGATCCTCAAACCCACCAGAATTACAGATCACTCCGCAACCTTAATTGACAATATATTTTTTAATTCTCTGGAACACCAAGTTACCAGTGGCAATATCATCTCTGGGATAACAGATCACCTCCCAAATTTTGTTATCATAAATAAATTAGCAGCATTACCACATAATTTTAAATTGTACAAAAGGGACTTCTCCGCTCTAGACAAACAGGCTCTCATATCTGAAGTGTCCTCTACTGACTGGACTGGGGTTTTCCCATGCAATGATAGCGCCAATGTGAATGATATTTTTCAGTCTTTCTATAGTCACATTGCCAGGGTCATTGATAAACATGCTCCTATGAGAAAATTATCCAAAAAGGAAGTAAAATCTCTCTCCAAACCATGGGTCTCAGTAGGCCTGAAAGTTTCTATAAAGAAAAGAGATCAACTCTACAAGAGGTATCTCCTTTCTAGGGACCCTTACTATTTAACCAAGTATAAGTATTATAGAAATAGGATATGTCATCTCCTCAGGGCTTCTAAGAGAAATTATTACCAAAATTATTTTAATATGAACAATAGAAATATGAAGAATATCTGGTCAGGCATTAGATCACTGGTCTCACTCAAGCCTAGAAATGCTAGCATTCCTTCAAAAATTATATCAAATAATAGAACTCTAGTAGACCCCAAATCTATTGCTGAAGAATTTAATACTTTCTTTGCCTCAATTGGAAGCACACTCTCTGACAAAATTGCTCCTACAGATATTAAACCTGAATCCTTTCTTGGGCCTCCACTGGTAAATAGTTTCTGCCTCTTCCCAGTTACTTCAGTAGAAATTGAAGATGAAATTCGGAATTTAAATTCGTCGAAGGCAACAGGTCCTTTTAGTATTCCTGTCTGCCTGCTAAAAATTTGGGGACTTGTTTGTCAAAACCACTTGAAATCCTCTTCAATCATTCATTTAGGAGTGGCTGTGTCCCAGACCAGCTTAAGTTAGCTAATGTTATACCAGTGCACAAAAAGGACTCAGTTAATCTCTTGACCAATTACAGGCCAATTTCTTTACTGTCAGTATTTAATAAAATTCTAGAAAAACTCATGTATAAGAGGCTTATCGCCTTTATTAACAAATACAACATCTTGTATGAGAAGCAATTTGGTTTCCGCGAAGGGCATTCTACTTTACATGCTGCTCTACTTATTACTGATCGTATTCAAAAAGCTATAGAAGAGGGCCAGTACTCCTGTGGTATCTTCCTCGATTTTTCCAAAGCATTTGACACGGTTAATCACAATATTCTTCTGAAGAAGCTTTCTCATTATGGAATCAGGGGTATTGCCAATCAATGGTTTGCCTCCTATCTCTCAAATAGAAGACAGTCTGTTGCTATTGGTAATACCTACTCAGAAAATCTAAGTGTGTTTCATGGAGTTCCACAGGGTTCAGTGCTAGGGCCTCTCCTATTCCTCATCTATATAAACGACTTCTATAGATGTAGTCGCTTTTTTAATTTTCATATATTTGCTGATGATACAAACCTCTTTGCTTCTCATACTAGCTTACAAACACTAGAAAAGGGCATCAATGAGAATCTTACATTTGTGTCTAATTGGCTTACAGCCAATAAACTTTCCCTTAATATTGATAAAACCAACTTTGTTATATTTCATCCACCTCAAAAAGCCTCTAATTATGATGTACGACTAGTGATCAATGGACAGTCTATTAAGAAAGCTAAGTGTATTAAGTACCTTGGGATTCTCATTGACTCTCATCTTAGCTGGAAACAGCATATATTGCATATTTCAAAAAGGTTAAGCGTTGTGTGGGCATTCTCTCAAAAGTCAGACATTATGTAAATGCTGCCACTCTTTCCATGCTATATTATTCACTAATTTATCCTTTTCTAACCTATGCAGCTGTGACATGGGGGAACACCTACACAACCACCCTAAGGCCTCTTCTTGTCCTCCAGAAGAGGGCAATTCGATTAATGACTTTTTCGGAATTTAGAGCTCATTCAGATCCAATCTTCCATGCCCTTGGTCTACTTAAATTACCTGAAATAATATTTTTGCATAATGCACTCTTATGTATGATTTCTATTCAGATCGTCTGCCCTCTGTTTTTGATTGTTTCTTCTTATCAGTCAACAGGATACATCAACACTATACCAGACTAGCAGCTAAGAAAACGTATTTCCTTCCTAAAATAAGAACTAATTATGGAAAATTTAACATCCGCTTCCTAGGCGCTAAAGTCTGGAACTCAATTTCTGAAGAATTCAAAAGTAAACCACGACCCTCTTTCAAGAAACTTTTGATTGACTCCTTCATCAATTCATATAATACTAACTAAGTTTTCACCATTCCTCCTAGTTATATATATCTAGATAATCTTTAAGCCACTTTCCCTTGTTCGTTTTGTATTAGTGTTTTTTGTCCTGTATCTGCTGCCCGTGTATCTTGTTGATGTATCTACCTACAACTCTACAATTAATTTTTCCTATAGACCCTAGGCCGAGGTTCTTGGCTCGATTAGTCCTGACTATTTCCAAGTGCCTTGTGCTCCATTAACCTGTAAAAACAAACTCATAAATCCTGTATCTTTTTCTTACGAGTGCTAAATAAAGTGTTGTTGTTGTTGTTGTTGTTGTTGATAACTTTCAACCGATGAAAAAGGAGGAAAACAGCAAGAAGGTAACCCCAGGAAAAGAAGCGCGAATCTACTCAAACCCAAGTCCAAGATGGCCGAATCTGGGAAGCAGACTGAGCCACGTCCCGCTAGTCCCTTCCAGCCGCCAGTGTCAAGGGAGAGAGCATTGCTCGAGACGTTCTTCCACGCTCTTAGCCAGTTTGCATTTGATAAAGCTAGAGACCAAATGGTGAGATTTTAGGTCCTGCAATACGTCACGTGGTGCGGGCCGCATCAGCCGACCTCACACTTCAGTTTGACTTTTTTCTCATTTCTCGACTCTTGCAAAAAAAATCGAATGTAACAGTTGTATTGGAAATCCTGAACTAATCAGTGTGGAAGAAATGGGGTGCTTTTCTGGAAATTCACAATACACAGTTTTTGCAGGGGGGAGGAGAGCATAAAACACGGGGAGAGGGGGGACCACTGATTTTTGGGTAGGGTGTGCTGCCAAAGTCTCTAAAATCTTGACCCTATTAGAGACCAAAGATCCTCGTTTTTATACCCTACCATTCCCGTGGAGTGTGCATAAACATAAGGGTTGAAGTGTGCCAAAGAATGTCACTTCAAAATTTCAACTACACTTTGTATTTCAGGATAAAGAAAAAGATTCCAAAAAGCAGCTAACCCACATATCATCTGCAAACCTGTGGCTGTCAGTTCTGACAAGTCTGTCTCATCTGGCTGCTGCTGAGAAAACCTACTTCTCACTGTCATTTATTGCCAGAAACAAATTCTTCAGAAAAGATGTGAGTTACACACTTTATTGTTGTACCTTCCAACTTAGGCTATCTTTATATGACCCGGGGTTTGGCATCAACCCAGGCTGTCAACCTAACCTGTGTCAACCCTAGTTCTGCTCATAATCCTTTGTAAGTGTGTATATGAAACCGTGCACACAGGGGAAAGGGGAAGTTTTCACCCTGGGGCAACCTGGTTCTCAGACTAGCTATAGGGGTATAGCGATGTGTAAATCCGAGACTTGCCAAGATGCCGAGACCCGCGTTTCAGAATCTGAGCCCGAGACTTTTGACAAATTTCAGAATCCGAGTCCGAGCCTTTTTGCTCCGTCTCCCGGGAAAAATTCAAGACAACTGCCATACATTTACTGTATTTCTCCCGGGAGAATTGTAAGGAATTTCGCCATTTCAAGGCAGTCTCCAAATTTTGTGAGTCCTGGGATTGACGTCCCTGCATCTGACAGTATCACGCTTTGCTTACAAGTCAGAATGATAAAATAAAAATTCGAGACTCCGAGACCGAGGTAGAAAAAATCAGAGACTCCGAGACGGCAAAAATTGTGAGAAAAACGAGACTCCAAGACGTGCGAAAAAAAACGGTGAGATTCCAAGATTTTTCAATATTTTAGCGAGACTTTCGAAATTTTAAGGTACCCATCGCTACCCCTAGCTATGCATATGCCTACAATTGCAACATCACAGTGTGTAGACTTGTCACTGATTTAATCTTTTGTTTTTATTAGTTTGTAAGAGACAGTTACAGAGCTCTCTTAGGTGAACTGAAGAAGAGTGGTGAATCAGAGACTTCTAGTTCATCTTCCCATGTTTCTCCTGTGGAAGGTAGTCTGTTAGCTGAATTATGTCGACATCTGATACAATTTGTACAAGCAAGACTAGAGCTAATGGACTTGTATCCTTAACAGACAAAAATGTTCTTAACTAGGAGTCTATCAAAGTTTTCAGATTGAATTTTTGTCCCTAGTATACTACTTTGTGCTATAATTGTTTGGTTGTTTTTGCATTTGATTGTGGAAACACTTTTTGTGTTTGTTCAAGTTTGAACCTACAGCACTATTCACTGTATTTTTGCATTTGATTGTGGAAACACTTTTGTGTTTGTTCAAGTTTGAATCTATAACACTATTCACTGTTTATCAACATTGCCATTGTAATGCTTATGTGCCAACAGTAGATTGAATAGCTGCTTTGTTCTGTGAACAAATTGATCTTTGTTTGGCACATTTAGACCAATGGATGACGTCAACATGAACAGCGGTATAATAGTAGGCTTTTCAACAAGGAAATGTCACAATTTGAAGTCTGTTTCCAGATGTCCGCCAGTCGATTTGCAATGCAACATGTACCAATGTGAGATAAGTCCTTGCGATTTGCCAGGCGTCATGGGGCAGCTCAAAGCACAGTGAACTTGCGCGTCAGAGAGCTGACACAAGACGACAGGAGATGAGGCTAATCACTTTCAATGTGGCCCCACCATTGAAATGAAATCACTTGCTTCAATACTACAGTAACCATTGTAAATGCCTGCACAACAACACCCTTATCATATAACAAGTAGTTACAATTTCCATTTTGTCCTTAACCACACCCCAAGCTATGAGTCCCTGGCAAGTGTAGGCGTTAGTCCAATTGTTAACTATCCAGACCTTGTTATTATGATAGATGAGATCATACACAAGTAAGCAACAATTCAAATTAAATTGAATATGCCTTATGCCAGATTCAGGAATTTCAGAGAGAGGAATTTCAGAAATGGGGGGGGGGGGGCACGGATGGTGAAAACATGTAACGAAAATTTCAATTTTCCTCCAGCAAATACAGTAAATGTATGGGAAAATCTCCCCAGAAAGGGGGGTGCCCCCTTTCACCCCCTTAATCCACCCCTGACTTGAAAACAAGGCCCAATGGTATGTCATGATTGCAGCCAGATAACAGCATTACCATTGTGTTTCAAAAAAAGTGTTGTAAACCTTCATCCTTTCAAAAAATGAGCAAGTGTATCAAGCCTTGCATTTCAGTATCAGCATGCCTGTCATTTTAAACATGGAAAGATATGAGATTATACCTTGATCTTTGTCCAAATCTGAGTTACCCTCATCACAAAACAGTGAAACACCACCAGCAGATCAGATGTGACAGGGGAAAACATCCACTAGGGATTTATTTGCATGTTCATCATGGCTAGCATGCATAAGGCATGTATGTGTTGTTGCACTTTCCTGGCAGCCTGTTCCTGTGGCTTTGTTGAATTACTGTAGCATGTCCTCTAACTTATTAGCATATCAGGGGTATTTTGGCTTGAATAGTGGAAATACCAGGGGGGTCTGATTGAAGACTTGAAATTCAAGGTGAGGGGTCTGCTGTTAATGGAATTTCCAGGAAATGTGTGGTTCCAGAAAATATCCATACCCCCTCCACGGAAGGGTGTTGAAAAGCGACCCCCCCCCCCCCCACCCCTCTGGAATTTCCAAGGAAAAATACAGTAATTGTATGGAAATGATCAGGTAAATTGACCCCCCACCCCTCCGGAATTTCCAATACCCTTCTGTAGGGGGGGGTATGGATAATTTCTGGAACCACACAATGGGATCTTTCAAAGTGAGGTCTTCAAGCCCCTTTTGAAAGAAAAAAAGTACCTTACATCAGGCTGTGCTTTTTCATTGTACTATAATACTTTCACATTTCATTGGACATTGATTACCTAAAGTCTTATGGAAATAATGCAAATGTTTCTTTTTCAGACACCAGAAGAATTTCCATCACCCAATCCTTGATCCTATCAAGTCCAGCTTTAGGTCTGTAGTTTGTAAAATAATAGTCAACAGAGATGGAAATAATAATACATAATAAAATGATAATCTGACAAAAATAATTTGCTTTGTCACTCACTCCAGGCCATGTCCTCCGTGTGTCCAAGATGATGGCCATGACTACAAACTCTGTTTTTTGGGGGGGCGGATAAAAAACCATTGCCCGTGAGCAGGCTATCAAACCTCTATTTTGGTTTTGGTCAGACCTTAATTCATTAAAATTGGTGACAGCAGTTCTCCAAACTATGAGTGAATATACAGAGCATAGAAACAAGTATTGCAGTTCCCAATGTCACTCACTCACTCCAGTGTTAGCATGGATTCTACAATAATTTATACACATTGATTTATGCTGCCAATAATTCCCTCTTCCTGCTGTTTGCAGTTTTGAAGTGGAAATTCTTCTTCATTTACTGAAAGCCCAGTGTGATATGACCGAGTCCAGATTCTTGCCGTCTCTGTTACACCTCCACGAGAGTCACACCAAAATTCAATCATGGAGTCAACTCTTGCCAGCTCTCAATAGCAGAGAGGTTAGTTCTGACACGTCTTATAATAGTTGGGTTTAAAGGGAGGCTGTCACGATACGTGCATGCTCCAGGAAAGATCACTGAGCAAAACCATTTAGACCATCCTATCAGAAAACTATTGAAGAATATGTAAAACGTAAACATTTGGTCGGATGGATCGAGAAATAGCGAGATTAAAACGGATTGTTTCCGTGGTTTTCAGCCTTCGCTGGCCATCGTTACGGGACGATACTTCTTTGTTTTGAGAAGCGCAGAACAACTGTGCAGTTGCATGACAGCCTCCCTTTAACTTGGTAAAATAACACTCTACTGAACACATTGGCATGTCATGAATTCTTGGAACAAGAAAGACATTTTCTAACTGATGTAGTAAGAAAAGAAACCTGCATGGCATCAACAATTGTTGTTCTATAACCGATCTGGGAATTTTAAACACATGATTTGATTTGGGTTTTTCCGTTTTACCAGTCAAACCATCTAGGGCTAGATATCAGGTCCTTGCCTGTTTTGCCTTGTGCAGTTAACTGTTTTTTTTTTTTATAATTTCTGTCACTGTTTTAAAGGCCGGTTTACACTTGCGATTTTTGTCGATTTGTCGCGGCGATTTTTCCGGTGCGATTTCTGCGCTCTCTTCAAATCGCATCAAGTTGCAAAGAGTTTCGGACATTTTGTTTGTTTGTTTGTTTGTTTATTTTTTTGCCATTACATATAAATACAAAAATAATGTTACATCACGCAACATCACGTGACAAAAATTGCAGTCGGTCGCGCCGAGTTGCACTTAGTTTACATTAGTGATTTTGAGTTGTCGCGTACGTGCGAGAAAAACTCGCCGTGAGTCCCGCGAAAAATTGCAGCAAAAACTGCAAGTGTAAACGGTCCATTAAAGAAACTCAAACTCAATTCTTGGAATGTCGAGAAGAACAATGGCATGTCATTATTTTTGTTCCCAAAAACACAGGCTAAAGATTTTCCTGCGAGCAGGGGCTACTTTTTATCTCCCTGCATTTACTTGTATCTTTGTTTTCTTGTGTTTTTCAACTACGCAAAACAAAAAGCAAGACTAAAGTGACTTCTGCTAGCAGTGTACATTAGTTTATAACTTGTCATTGTTCATTCTTCCTAAAGCTGAGTTCATCCATGTCGATCAAAAAGTCACTGTTTAGTAGCGCCCCCAAGAAGCAGACGGAGGCCCCGTTTCTGTACTTGTGGTTACAAAAGTTCCAAGATGCTCTCGTGTCCAAGGTAAGGAAGTATGCAGTTAAGTCCTGCATTATTCATGTAAAATACCAGAAAACAACCCCTCACCTTGTGATGAAAAACGTTTTAAATTATTTAATTCCTGAAATTAATTTGCACTCCTTTACCTTCAAATCCGTAGTTCAGCAAAATATTTGTTGCGGGCTTCCTGTGTTGCACGCGCGTGCGCCAAAAGTGGCGGGAAAAAAAAACAACCAATCAGAAACGCTCCTGTAGCAGACGCTAAGGATTAGTGACTGAGGTATTTAGAATTTTGAAACCTGCCCGGGCTCAAGTTTTACGATTAATCCTACATACATTGGAATATTAGGGTAGATGCAGCATTTTAATCTTGCGAGTTTTTCCTTAGCAGCTGAGCCTTTTCAGTACCTCAGGTTTTCCACAGACAAGAAATGAAAACTAGATACTTGTTGTGTTCAAATTCGTAGCTCCGCAAAATACTGTACTTGTTGTGGGCTTCCTGTGTTGCAAGCGCGTGTGTCAAAAATGGCGGGAATTCAGCCATTCAGAATTCGCCTTTGTCACGGCGCCGCCATTTTGTTTCCAGAATGACCCGGCAAAGCGGAAAAAAGCAATGAGCCAATCAACTTTTTGGTTCTAAAACAAATAAGAGTACTTTTTGGTAGCTTGGTCAACTTTTGTACCATAAATCCCAGCATCAGGCTTTTCAACACGCTGCTTGGCCTCATTTTCATGCTGAATAAATCGGTTGAAAAATTCAAGAGCGAATTGTACTCATACATCGAATAAATTTCCATTGATAATTGCTGAAAACCAAAATTCAGAGAGCCCTTATTGCTTTGGACAATCTCCATTTCTCTTCACAAGGGAGTGCATGCGAAATTATATCCGGAATAGCGGTAGACAATCTTGTCTATTATTTATTGATGAAAACATTCCCCTCATTCTTTTTCTTTTCAGTTTACTCTATATTTCTATTCGGTGCTAACGGAACAAACTACACCAACCGAAATGAAAGTCATGACTGCCCGAGCAACCGTAGATTACGTGGCAAAGTGAGTAGTGACAATGAATTGTTGCAAATGATTTGTCTTCGCTTTTATGATTTATACACTGTATATAATATAGCTAAGATATAACGCGCGCTCTATTTCACCGATAAAGTAATGGATCTCCCTCGCTATATTATAGAACGGTTTTTTACAACGTTCTCGTGTCTCTCCCAACATCCCGCATGCTGATCTATTTCGCCGATAAAGTCGTAGAAAGTTATTGGATTGCAATCATTACTATGGGAATAAAATAACAAAAGCGTTGCAGCCATGTTGGTGGTAGGAACAAAAGCAGTAAACAAACTTTATTTTGTGACGTCACATGCAATCCAAGAATTGTTGACGTAATAAATAACGATAATCACCAAGCACGTTTAGATACCTAAAACAGCCGGTGAACATCAATGTTCAACGTTCTTGTTGATGATTCTATTCTTTTTCTGGTCGACGAAATGGCTGGTTCTTACCGAATGTTATCTGTTATTTCATTTGATGATAAACGTGTGACAGGGTACTGCATGTATAGAACGTATCTCTTCTCGTGTACTATTGGAATTTAGAGGCAACCCTTCGGTACCTATAAGGCCCCATATATATAACAGTATACTTAAATGTCAGATTTCTCATTTTTTCATCAAAATAGTTCAAAACTATTTAGTTTCCATTGAAAGTATCAGTTGGTGACCCACATCAATTTACATGGTGTTGTGTAAGGGTGTTAGTAAGGGTGTCTGACTTTATATCCAGCCCCCTTATTCTGAATTTCCTTTTTTTTTCCAACTCCTCTAGAATCACCGCGTTTCAGCGCCGCACAGATGTTCTAAATGTTTCCATTCTCTTGGACGCGAGGGGTCTAGACTCGACCGGAAGTCACGGTTATCATTTTCCACAGGACAAACGCGATCAACCCGCGGGACTGGGGGCATTTCCGGCTGTTGTCTCGTTTCCAGGGGTATGTTTGAGAGGTTGTATTTTATTGTTAACATTGTCATGACCCCTTATTTAGCGGAAGCACTATTTTGTTATTTTCAAAACCTCTTCTGTGGCTAACATTTCTAAATCGCACTAGAAGTACGATAAAGGGCAAAGAAACGCTGAATGTGAAACGCTGCGCTCACTGGCTTATGTCATGTTCAAAGAGAGTGTGCACACTGCTCAGAAGAACCAATCAGCAGTCAGAACAAAACGGATTTTACCAGAAGAAATACCGTCCGGTCTGGCTCTACATTCTACCTGTTAGCACTATTGAATATTATGTTTCATATGACAGGAGCGACCTATTGAACACTGGCCCAATATAATCTCCATCATGATGGACAAGACGCATGCGCAAGAGTTGAGCACCACTGACAAGAGCGTTTATTTCTTTGACAACGTAAGTGAAAAACGTCTATCAAAGAGTAAATCATATACATACGCCTGTTTCAAATAAAGTTGCTCGTGAAACCATGTATCATGAACCATGCTTCACAAGTCTCAATTATAATTCTTACCTAAAACAAGCAGTTCGTGTCAAATTGTGTCTCAAAGTAGTAAACAAAGTGCCATTGGGTGGTTTTAGTTTAGTTTGGTTTGCCAAATTCAAAGAAAACACGAGAAATAGCGTCTTCATTATGATGTATGGTCCATGGTTTTACGTTTACGGAGCAACG
Organism: Scolanthus callimorphus; assembly: GCA_033964015.1. Lineage (NCBI taxonomy): Eukaryota > Metazoa > Cnidaria > Anthozoa > Actiniaria > Edwardsiidae > Scolanthus > Scolanthus callimorphus. Next base: position 14,456,581 of record CM066925.1, on the reverse strand, counting down.
TTAATTGAAACAGGTCTATATCGTGCTAAACAACCCAGTAGCAGTACAACTGCTCCAGTTTGGTGTGTGCGATATAGATTATATCGTGCAGATTTCCGTCTTCATTATGATGTATGGTCCATGGTTTTACGTTTACGGAGCAACGTTAATTGAAACAGGTGTATATCGTGCTAAACAACCCAGTAGCAGTACAACTGCTCCAGTTTGGTGTGTGTGATATAGATTATATTGTGCAGATTTTTACTCTCGCGACATCTTGTGCTCTGCACAGAAAACGACATGAAAATGATCAACACTTTTATACATGATGTTCAGACTACACATTTATCTCGCCGATTTGAACCATCACAGCTACCAAAGTGTTGTTTGCCTCTAATGATATCTACTGTCAGGTCCCGACACTGCGACCATATGGTTGCCAATGGCGACTAAATTTGGGGCTTGGCGACCAAAATTTTAGAGCTAGTCACCAAATGGCCCCCATCTTTCTGAGTTCAGCTGAGTTCCACGTTTATGTCGCGACTAATCTTTGCATTTTGGCGACTAATTTTTTTTAATTAGTCGCCAATGGCCCCTAGCGAAAAAAGTTAATGTCGGGCTCTGAGTCTGTGGTGACATTTCTACCAAATTGAACACGAAATTTGAAGGTTTCGCTAAAGCCGGCGAAATACTAGGCTCGGTTTCCAGCCGTAGTTTGTGTCGTTTCTACGAAGAGACACGAAATCCCTCAAGTTGTCGCGAAACATTGTTGCGTTGCAAGTCTAATATCTGGTGCTCGTTTTTCATCAAATTCACAACTTGTACGCGTTAAAGTTATTTTTTTATTGTCGATAGACGCAGGGAGTTGTTACGGCGCTCGACATGAAAGTATAATATTAAGAATCCCACCTGGCAGAGGCAAACAAGTTGGCTATTTACAAGTGTGGCCGAGAAGTCGATCCCGGCATTGAAATTTACAACACTTAGGCCTAGTTCATACGTCGCATTTAATTAGACGAATTTAATTGATCAATTAAATTCGTCTGTGCGACGTATAAAATGGAGGTTCGTTTTATACGATGAATAAAATAAAACGAAGACATACTTCAGACGTTGTATACGTCCGGGGTCGACGTATACAACGTCTTGGACGAATTTAATTTTCGACCTTTTTAGGTTCGTTTTATACGTCGCATTTCAGATGAATTTAATTGCGATAATTAAATTCGTCTGAATTAAATTCGTCCGAAATGCGACGTTTGAACTAGGCCTGAGAAAGAAATCCTGTTAGTGATCAGCTAGTGGGACTTGAACTCGGATTACCAGATTGCAAGTCCGACGCGCTTACCAATCGGCTTCGCTGCCACGTGCGAAGTTGGAGATTTTGTGACGTCGCGATGCACCCATCTATTAAGGCCCGTTTACACTTGCAAGTTTTGTCGCGCGAGTCGCGGCGATTTTTCTCGCAAGTACGCGTCAACTCAAAATCTCTTATGTAAACTAGGCGCAACTCGGCGCGATCTACCGCGAGTTTTATCGCGTGATGTCGCGGAGATTTCAAACATGTTCGAAACTCTTTGCAACTTCATGCGATTTGAAGAAAAGAGAGCACAGAAATCGCACCAGATTTGCATCTCGTTTACACTAGAGAGTTGGAATTGCAACTCCGCGCGAGAAAAATCGCCGCGACAAATGCAACAAAAATCGCAAGTGTAAACCGGCCTTTACAATGCTAAGTGTTGGTCGTTAATTAGTTACAATCAGAATGTTTCTGCTACAATGATATCAAATGTTTTGTCTTTTCTAGCGCGTCCAGAGTACGTATTTCCTGACTCGAGTCGACTCTAGGATCACATTGGTAGTGATTTTCAACAGCAAACGAGCCGAGAAAGATTCCTACGTCACGACGTTTATAAATGGTAGGTATAGGTTATCACATGGGACCAGAAATGGGGCCGAGTAAAATTTGGGATTAATTTCACGAGTGTTCTTTTTTTTTTTCAAAATTGCACGAGCCGTCATTGCATGTTTATGATATAAAACGGCAAAGTTAAGCGCACGTGTTCCGCAAAGCCAATAAGATCGAAACAAACACTGTCAATCAAATTCAACCAATAAGAAGTCATTTGTATTCGTTCATTCATCTTACTTTCGGACAGCTTTGAACAAACGCAACAACCTCACACATTAAATTCCAGAATTGGAAATAAAAAAGTAATTTTGCCCTTAATTCAGAAAAAAATGCCCTCACCCTTAGCCAATTGGCATTGAGTAATTTAGCCCTGTAAAACGTCAGATGGCTATAGGAAAAATAAGAAAGTTAGACTAGTAAAGAAACAGCATGCAGATAGTAAGGCTTATAGCAAAAGGGAATTATTGTTCTTTTCTGGATTGCTATGGAAGCCGTTTGGTTTCTCTAGCGCCCCATAAAAAGGTGAAAAAACTGTTATAAGCAGTCAAAGTGCTGAATCACATTGCCAAACGACGTTTCACAGGTGGCTTATGTTGAGATCCATCATACAACTTCTTGATTCCAGAGTTTTTTATTGTAGGGCGTTTTGTCACATTTTCTCTTCTAAAACGCTCTCAAATATAACAATTTGTCAGAGCAAAGAGATGAAATGACATTGTTAATGTAGTTACTTAGCCAGTGTGTCGAGTGCACGTAACACTGAAGTCTGTTGTAAACCAATAATTTTGAATTTACAGGATTTATTTAATAAACCCAGAAATATGCATTATGATCAGTACGTTCTGTATGCGTTTCAAGCCATAATACTGCTTTACCGTGCAGCAACAATAATCAGTTTGTCGTGAGATTAAATATAACTTTCACTTACTTGATTTTATCCAGCGACAAAACCTGCATAGTAGTCTCCCTTCTAAACACATTCGCCAGCCACTTCCCTCGTCCTAACTGGAATTTCATTCACCAAACTTTCCTCCAGCATTCTCTAGAATTAGACGCTGCTTGTATCTCTAAAGTTAAAAATAGTATCCTTCCAAGAAAATGCAACAGGCTCTTTTCTATTAATACTCACTCTCTGCTTCTCGATATCGTGATGGGAAATTTGAATAAGCACATATTTATTATCCCGTTTCTATGTGTTTGATAGTCTTATAAAAAATGCATCCAGCTTGTTGTTCAAGCTAAATAGCAGGTACTTTCTGTGTTTTCGGATGAATAATCTGTACTTGTAAAATAATACAAACTACTTGTTTATATTATCCTACAGAGGACTAATTAATAATTGATTTATGCGATAAAAGATGATCGTCATGATAGACTACTCGATTATTTGGAAAAGAGTAGCGAGGCTATGTCACGGCTGTTTCAGCAAAATGTTATAAAATAAGAGCAGTGATCTACATAAACAACTATATTATACTATTATTTAGTCTTAGAAATAAAAGCGAGCTGAAATTTGCATTACATAGTCATTCTACCGCAAGATTAATAGTTTTCGCATTAATTTCCAAGTTAGAAAACTGTTCAGCCAAATCCCATTCCACAATACAGTTCCATCCGCTCGATAGCCAGGGCCCGACATAAACTAATTCAAAAAATTTAGTCGCCAGAAAGCAAAATTTCACTGATATTCTCGACTCTAAGCAATTATTGGATGAGGTTTTTGTGATCTCCAGAATAAACAATGTCGAGACTGTTGGAATCAGGCGAGGCCGTGAGGCCGAGCCTGATTCCACTTGGCGAGACATTGTTTATTCTGGAGATCACAAAAACCGAATTCAATAATTGTTTTATTATACATTGATTCAGTAAAAATACTTTTCTTTCTGTCAAGCAATTTATTTTACACAAGCGCCTTGTTAAAATAGGGAAAGCGCTCTAGTCCAATGATGCATTGCGCGCGTATCAAGAATCAGCTAGCTGATTCTTGAAGAATCAGCATGCTGATTCTTGAAGACCCTCAAAGAGCGTGATTCCCAAAGTAAAGCGCACGCTCTTAGCCAATCAGAATCGATATAGCGAGTACAATGTATAATAATAATAAATAGTGACCAGAGATTGACACGCGAAAACATCCCCCTCCCCTCACCCTATGGTAGTCACCGTACCCAGTGATAGGTACCGCACCCCGTGATAGACACCGTACCCTGTGATAGACACCGCACCCCGTGATAGGCACCGCACCCTGTGATAGACACCGTACCCCGTGATAGGTACCGCACCCATGATAGACACCGTACCCTGTGATAGACACCGCACCCCGTGATAGGCACCGCACCCTGTGATAGACACCGTACCCCGTGATAGGTACCGCCCCCGTGATAGACACCGTACCCTGTGATAGACACCGCACCCCGTGATAGGCACCGCACCCTGTGATAGACACCGTACCCCGTGATAGGTACCGCCCCCCGTGATAGACACCGTACCCTGTGATAGGCACCGCACCCTGTGATAGACACCGTACCCCGTGATAGGTACCGCCCCCCGTGATAGACACCGCACCCCGTGATAGGCACCGCACCCTGTGATAGGCACCGCACCCTGTGATAGACACCGTACCCCGTGATAGGTACCGCCCCCCGTGATAGACAAAGCACCCCGTGATAGGCACCGCACCCTGTGATAGACACCGTACCCCGTGATAGGTACCGCACCCATGATAGACACCGTACCCTGTGATAGACACCGCACCCCGTGATAGGCACCGCACCCTGTGATAGACACCGTACCCCGTGATAGGTACCGCCCCCCGTGATAGACACCGTACCCTGTGATAGACACCGCACCCCGTGATAGGCACCGCACCCTGTGATAGACACCGTACCCCGTGATAGGTACCGCCCCCCGTGGTACAAGACCACGCATATTCACTCATGTTTGATTTCTTTCCCTTTTATTTTGGCAGAAATGGCATCTCATCTCCGTAACACCAGGGTGTTCGCCATGCTCAAGCCTGGGGCCAAATAATGACGTAAATATATGTATAATTCACAATTGATATCACTGTATTGCTGTACAGCGTTTCTTCCAGTTGCGCATGTGGTGTTTGGAAAGCGGCTGCTTGATTGAAATTATTGGCAAGAAAACAGGCGAGAATTTCAAATAAGAACTGTGAACACGGACAGCTAAATGTTCACTAAATGCGAATTGACAAATGAACAGATTAATGAGGGATGGTAGGAGAACTTCAAATGAATTTTAACGTGCATATCACCCCTGAGAGGAGAGAAAGTATTCTGAGCGTTGTGCTTCAACAAATCAGAACGCGAAACTTCTGCCTCGATGTCTTTTTAAATCGTGGATACACGAAGCGTAAACTCGAGTTATTGTAGGGGGCCAAATCTCAGTTGCTCATAACTCAAGTGTTAGCACAAGTGTTAGACGTCATCAAAACTATAAAAAATAATATCACGAGAAGGAACATCGCCAGACGACCAAACTTGGATAAAAGGTCTCCACGATTTCACCCAGGCACTCGGTGCCTTTGATTTGGTTCATGAGACATGTTAGCCGGAATTTCATTCGTCCCTTCGCTCTCGGTTGTACCTCACTTTGCGAGGGGAGACGTCTGAATTCACCGAGATTTTCTCATCCATTACGTAATTACTTACCAAAGTCGGTCAGTAGAATCTCATTGGTTGCGTTTCTCAGTAAAACATGCAGGCGAACGATTCCATGACAACGCACGCTGCCCCAAGCAAAAAAACGTGCGAAACTCACTAACCAGGCAACTAGGCGCCACAACTGTTGAAGGTTTTTGGCGATATTTCTCATTACAAGCATTCCACGAGCTTACTACTTTGTTCAGAGTTGTATTTTCTTTATTGAAGTACAAGTCAGGCAGAGTGCTGGATATTCTTACAGTAGGAATATTACAAAGAGTAGGAAGTCTAGGTCAGTATCGCCAGTACGGTAAAAAGCGAGAAAAAGTCGCATACACCGATTTCTAAAGACTGCACGATGCAGAATACGTTTCTGTAAATACACCAAAATTTCCCGTACCAGTATAGCCTAATGGATGGTTATTCAAGTGTTGTAATAAATCTTTTTAGCGATATTGCGGCTTTATTCTATTGTTCCAAAAGGAATTATTGGATGCATGGGGTAGAATTAATATTCATATCCATATTTACCGTTGTGGATAATTTTGAAGATGGCGTCAAAGATGGCGGCATCCAAGATGGCGGCGTCCAAGATGGTACCTGGTACGTCATCTTGAAAATTACCCACAAAAACTTGGTTGGTCTATATTAATTTGCACCCTCACATTCAATTATTTCTTTTGGACAAATAGGCTGCCTTATGGGTAAAAACGTCTATTTTGGTGTATTCACGAAGGCACTTTCCTTCATATCGAACAAATTTGAAACATTATTCATAGAGTATTTCTTCCAGAGTTTTCATCCCCTCTCCAACGCTACTTTCATTTACTTTTAAAGGTTTTTTTGTATCTAAAGCGTCGTGTATATAATAACATTTACTTTTATCTTTATAAAGTGCTCAAGGCACACATTTATAGTTTATATTAAGAAATTCTTTCAAAACCTAACTATTCTAATGTATTTATATGCTGATTTATAGAGCGGGTTTCAGAGGACTGTCATGAGTAATTTGCAATTACTTTGTAGGTTTTATTCAGAATCAGTGGAATCACTTTGCAATAGACCTTTTCCGCTTGAGTGGGGACCCTGTGGTTTGTTACCCAACTGACACTCAAGCGTAGAATGTTCTTTGTTTCCACACATCAATATTAATTAATTTTCTCGTGCATTGAAAACAAAAGACATTGTTTCGCATGAGTTGGGAAAGCAGACCTAGCAAAACCACAGGGCCCCCACTTAAGCGGAAAAGATCTATTGGTTTCTCTACAGTCGTATGAAATCCGCTCTAAAATTGAACATGTAGGATTTAAAAGCGAGAAATGCACTACAGTCGGCGAATAATACTCTAATGATACTCTTAAGGCCCGTTCACACGGCGCGATTTCAGCGGCGATCTGAGGTGCGATTTCTGTGGCGATCTCATGGCGATGTCATATCACGCGGTGTGAACGGCCGGCGATCTTATGGCGATTTCACTTGCGATGTCGCCGCTACATCGCAGGCGTTTTGAACATGTTCGAATTCCACTGCGATGCGGGTGCGATTTCTTGAGATCGCCAACAAACTGACAAATATCGCAGGGCCAAATCGCCGGCCGTTCACACCGCGCGATATGACATCGGACGATCGCCGCAAAAATCGCAGCTAACATCGCGCCGTGTGAACGGGCCTTTTATACTCGTATAAGTGGTCTACTAGTGGCCTACATCCACAACAAACACCATCTTTATTCCTAAATCTTGATGTCGGCGTAAGACACCTGGTCACACGACCAATGTGCTTTCTTATATGAGTGACAGTTTTATACCTGTCACAATATAGGGGGCTGTTATTGTTCATGGTATTGTTTGGTATTAGCGGAGCTCCTTAGCGGCCGAAGGCCGCAGAGCGGAGCACCATAGGTATCGCAGGAAGAATACAATAGCTCAAAGTAGAACTCAGGTACATACGATCGACTTCATTTTTCATGGTTCAGCGGTATTTCCATTTGGGTATCGCTGGCGCGTCCGTGTCTGCGCGCCCCACACAGGGAAACCAAGACCCCAACACAGAAAAATATGTAACCGGGAGCTCCGCTTTTAGCCAATGGCTAAATCTATATATTATTCTATGGTGTTGATGTTATTGTTCTATTGTGCGGTGGAAGAATAGAACGAGGAATAGACCCCCTAAATCTGGACAGTTTTATTTGTCAAATTTGGTGATATAAAAAAGAGCAAATGAAGCGAAAAGATAGAGGATCTGACTATGTATGTATTATACAAACTGGTTTACTTTAAGAGATTGCAATGATTCGGTAAATATGCTAATCGTATTTTAAACGCTCCATCTTCCTCGAATAAAACTCAAGGTTTTCCTATTTTTCGCGTGGTCAAGATAGCGGTCGTCAACACGAACTAACCTGAACTAAGGCAAAATTTCATTTCGTGTGACCTTAAGCAGGAAACAAACATTAGAGCACAAATGTGGACTAGCAAAATTCATTGTTGAAATAAAATAAGTGTAGCTAAATTTTGCCGACCTAATTGCACGACCGAAACACTATAAATGCGAAAGCTGTATCTCGTGTGGAATTAAGAAAGTAGTTTCTCTGAATACTGGAATACTTAGGCATATCTCAAAACAGCTTAATTTTACAAGTAGGCTTTATGAATTGAAACCCAGTCTGTTCCGAGTTCCTGTTTTAACAAATCGCTTGCGATTTGTTGTGAAAAGGTTGCGGGCTCACGGGACGCAGCCGAGTTTTGACCACTTTGATGAGGAAAAGAGTTATGGATAAGAGTCTAGACCGCGCTAAACCGCACTATGCGATTCTTTATTTTACCACAAAATCCAGCCTTTGAAATTTTTCTCTCGCGCGCGACCGAACGGTTTTCCTTTGATGTAAGCAGCGTCGTCTAGACTCATCACAAAATCAGCCGAACAGATTGCGAGATTCTAAGAGTTGTGAGAAAATATGCGTAGCATAATGATAAAAGACACAATTCTAATTCTGACTAAATAAGTTAACGACCTGAGACTACAAGCTCATTTTTCGCCTCACTTCAAGTAATATATCAAGCACGAGTCAGAGTGTTTCATCAGGATTCCCAAGCACTGAGAAGTGGGTTGAAAAAAACGAGGCCTAGCTGAGACTTCCAGATGTTTGGAAATCCTAATGAATTACACTGTCGAGTATTTGATTAGCTTCTCAAACGACTCAATTAATGTCGAGAAAAATAGAAATAAATTTTCAAAAATCGATGTGAACTAAGCGCGCGTATCCAAACCTCAATCACGCTAGTGGTTTTCTTTGTTCAAACGTGATGAATTATTAAAATGACTTTGAGAAGCGTAAGGCCAAATGGAGATGTTCATTATCCCCTCCTCGTTGTTGCCAACAGGGAGCTTGAGCAAAGACGTTTCTGGAAAACCGGAAATCTCTGTAGAGAATCTGAACACTTGCACGTTTCCGAGGTAAGCCCACACACAGATACTTTCACTTCCATTGAGTCGGAAGAAAAAAACTGCAACTGACACCCATCGTTCAGAAACGCCTTTGCTTAAGCTCATGGTGGGGCCTTGAATCCCAAAATAGGCAAGGTCCCTAAGGTGTATAAAGGAAACTAACATAAGTTTTTTGCTCATAATCTACGAGTCTTATTCCCCGAAATAACTAGCCCTATTATTTTACATTCTTCAAAAATAAAAAAATCCCTAACAAAACGTATTAGTATAACCACTCAAGTAAATATTAGAAATTCCGTGCGCTGATTGGTCGAGCATTACGTCACATGTAAACGAGCTGATTGGTCGAGCATTACGTCACATTCAAATGCGCTGATTGGTCGAGCATTACGTCACATTCAAATGCGCTGATTGGTCGAGCATTACGTCACATTCAAATGCGCTGATTGGTCGAGCATTACGTCACAAGTAAACGAGCTGATTTGTCGAGCACTACGTCACATTCAAATGCGCTGATTGGTCGAGCATTACGTCACATGCAAACGAGCTGATTGGTCGAGCATTACGTCACATGCAAACGAGCTGATTGGTCGAGCATTACGTCACATGCAAAAGAGCTGATTGGTCGAGCATTACGTCACATGCAAACGAGCTGATTGGTCGAGCATTACGTCACATGCAAACGAGCTGATTGGTCGAGCATTACGTCACATACAAAGGAGCTAATAGGCCGAGCAGTACGTCACATTCAAACGCGCTGATTGGTCGAGCATTACGTCACATGCAAACGAGCTGATTGGTCGAGCATTACGTCACATTCAAACAATAGGGTTCTTCCGTCGAAGGCGCTATCGTGGGATAGTTTTACGTTCACGTGATCAGTCTCGACCAATGGAAGTGCGCAAAAATTTAGCGTTGTATATAAGCGTTGTACTGTTGTTTGCTATGGACACTTGGACACTTGGATTTGAGATTTAAGCAATAAAAAGCAGATTTCCGTGGTTTATAATGTGAGAAACGCACGAGGGATGCTTGAAAAACACAAGAAAAGTGTGTTTCAAACTTTTCAAGTGTTTTCAAGCATCCCAAGTGCGTTTATCACATTAAAAATCACAGAAATCCGCTTTTTATTGCTTTTAAAAAATAGCTTTGCATCTGCCATGGGTTTATAATGTGAGAATGCACAGCTCTCAACCGATCAGTGCGCGCGTACTATCTTAGCTATAAACTAGGACCAAATAAAGATGTTTTTAGTTTTAAATTCTTTAAAGTAACTTTTTGAGTGATTGTACTAAAACAATTCAAGTCTCCGCGTATGTCGGCGAATAGACGTCGTCTCGGTGTCTATTCCCCGAAATTCACGTCCCCTTCAGCGATTAATAATTAAATATTAATAACTATTTATAACTATTAATAAACGCTAGTTATATTCGTGAATATAGTAACCATGGCAATGATAATGTTAGTAGAAATGGAATGATTGCAGAGGACTCTAGGATATTTCCGCTTGATCGCCGGCCTGCTTCTAAAAAACGAAAAAGAGAAAAAAGTTAAATCGAAAGGAAGTTATTCTCGGCCACTTTTAAAATGAGCCTAAGTTTAGCAGCCGATTGTTAGATAACCTTTTTATTTCTCATTTCTTGACAAGCAGCTGCTTTATTTTATTTTCCTTACTCTAGAGTTCAATATCTTATTCTCCAAGAAAATGAAATAAATCTAAACGACCATATGATAAAGTAAACACCTTGGCCGCCCAGTAAAAAATAGAGGTCCCGGCATTTCTTGTTTCGGATGCAGAATGCGTGTACGTACTGTTTCGTAGACGGCTCTTTGTCCGAAACATATCAAAATTACCTTGAACAAATCCGTCCTTTTTTGAAACGCTCACGACCAAAACCAATTTGGTAGTATTTACCGTATTCGGAAGTGACGGTGGATCACTTTCTGATAAGAATTTCGGCAACATTTGCTAGAAAAATACTGAACTTTGAGGGAGAACTTCCAGAAATTTAAGCGACTCGATTTTTCGATGCTGACTCTCCATGTTAGATCGTGTTGCTCAGTAGCCCGGCAAGATCTATTTTGAGCATCCACAGGGAGCCCACGATATGGCATTACACACTTACCTCGAGATTTCGGCCTCGTTTTAATCTCGTCTGGATATACCATCATCGGCCCTAACTTCACTTCATACGATTCGCTCGTCAAGTTCAATATTTCCGACAAATTTCCAACCAGTTGGTCGGTTTCGATTTCTCTAGTTGTGATGTCACGGCGCGTGCGAAACCGGGGCTTCCCGGAAGCTGAACAGGCTTGGTTACATCGAGAGGCGTTGTTCATTCTGTGACAGACTATCACCTCGCAGTGGAGAAACACTTCACTTGAGTATTTCGCGTACTTGAAGCGAAACGCTTCAAAACTGAACCGTTGTTCCAGATCTTTGTCGAACTTGTAGTTCATTGTTTTGTCAACTGGACACCTGGGCAAAAAAAGAGGGAAAACTACATTTTCTTTTGTTTCCTCTATTGTTCTCGAGAGGACTTGGTAACCACCCATCGCTGCACTAGCCTCACTATATTTTCTTTTGTTTGCCTCTATTGTTCCAGAAAACAAAAGACTAATCCCCTTTTGTCTTCACTTCCAGTCGCTAATTCTTCCGTTGTTTCCGAAAACAATGGGTAGTGACTTCACCAAGCTCATTATATATTTCACCACAAAAATTAGTATTCCACCACAAAAATTAGTATTCCACCACAAAAATTAGTATTCCACCACAAAAATTAGTATTCCACCACAAAAATTAGTATTCCATCACAAAATAAGTATTCCATCACAAAATAAGTATTCCATCACAAAAATAAGGGTAATTCGGTGCATACTATACTACTGATTGGCTAATTTGAGAGCAAGAACCGAGTCCCTTACCCGTCTTTCAGCACAGTATATGAGGGCCGCGAGTTGATGTCCGGCGTCGGAGTCGCTTTGCACTTGTCAAGGAAGAGCACTAGTTCAGAGGCGTTTGTTTGAACTTTGATCTTGAGATAAATTCGTTCACCCACGCGCACACGCACCGGGAACTGTGTGTAGGGGCTGAAGTATTTGTTTGTTTGGAACATGTCCATTTGGAAAGTAAAGTTACCGGTCCTTACTGAGGAGAAAAAGGAAAGATTTACGAAATTATTAATCACGTTATTGTACGCTTCCATGCCGTTTGTGGGCAAGGGTATTTGTAGCAAGTGGCGCTACTGCCTTGCGGTGGTCCGTTTGAACCGAGACCATGCCCCGAACTGTCGAGTACAAGCGACGAGATGGTCAGTTTGTCGCTCGGTTTCCTTTTTTTGTTACTTTTCAGAATTGATCGTGACCCCACTTCTTCAACACTACTCACCTCTAGGTCTTGCGATAATCTTTCCCACCGGAGTAAACGCATTCAGCGAAACTTTGAACGTGGCGAAGTAAGCGCACTCAAATAAAAACATATACGACGGGTCCCGGCTAATGGGACTATCTCTATAATACACCTCAGTGTCCACGCCGTTATAGAACTTTAACAGGTCCACATATCTGCTGTATCGAGTCCGACATTTTCCTAGCGCTGTTCGCATGACTACATGTGTGCTGTTTATGTAGTAAGCTTTGCAGTGTTTTTCAGTCGTGCCATTAAAGTGGAAGCTCCCAGGATCGAGTGCGGGGTAGTACCATCTTTCTATCTCTAACTGCATGTAGTTACTTGTGCATGTTACGAAAAGGCCTGGGGAGCCGGAATCTGGAGAAAGAGAGAGAAATATTAAGTTTTTAGTTGCCCCTACAGGGTTAGAGGCTAAAACCTGAGGAGGCATATTAGGACTATAATAATCCCTCGCGTAAAGAGAGATATTGAGAAAATAGTTCGGTTCCAGAAAAAAAACTCGATTTGTGGGGACTCGAAAAGGATTGCCAAAAGTTCACAAAGGATTGCCGAAAGCTCGCGAAGAATTTTACCCCAGGCGCTCATTACTAGGAGTGTCCATCTGGTGTTTGAATATGACAGTTGGTATTTCCTTGTTTTTCGCTAAAAATAGAATTAAAATCTCCTCTATCGTCAAGTACGAGAGAATGTCACGTTGTTAAAAAATGTTACGTGATGTGGAATTGATTACTCGCGTGTTAGTTTTGATGTGAAATTATTCTATATTTAGAACAAAACTGCGATGTTCTGTCGCCTTACCCATTAAAGGCGTCAGGCTCTCCTTTTGACGGGCTCTTGAGTACCTTTTTAATGCACTTTATCGTGACACTGAACTGGATATGGTTAGTGGTATTTAAAAGTTTTGATACACGTTTCATAGAAGATTTCCCAGGGGCCGGTTCCTAGAAGGCCAGTTAGGAGTTATCAGTGGATAAACGCTTATCCAACGGATAAATCCTGAACAAAACCTATACAACAGATAACTTTTATCCGTGGATAACTTTATCCAACCTTTCAGGAACCGGCCCCAGTAGCTTCAATTCGTATTGACAACTTTACGTAATGACTTTTCGAACTTCTATTTAGCATATGGTACAAAAATTTTGTTTTGAAATTTCCTCGAGTTCTATCACAATATTGAAGTGTAAACCTTATACATATTTACAGCTCATTAAATTAGTTATTTTAATAACTTAAAAATGTAAAACTTTTCTGCCATTTGCGTCCATCCATGAAGTGTGACAATTTTTTCGCGAAGGTTTACTTTTCAAACGTACCTTTTTGTCGAAAAGTAGTCAAGTTTCTCGCTCTCTGATTGGCTGAAAAATAAAGGTCAAAACTGCAGCCAATCAGTGAGCGAGAAACGCGACAACGTCTCGACAAAACGTGCACGTTTGAAAAGTAAACCTTCGCGAAAAAATCGTCACACTAGCTTCATGGATGGACTAACTTCATGGTAGTATATGGTATTACAATGTAACTGAAAGTAAAAGTAGTACCTTAGGCAGATCCCTTATTTTTTTGGTGAATTTCCTTGAAAAAGGGTTCGTCTGGACATTAAATTTGAGCCACAAATAACTGCAAGTTTTCCTTGCAAACACTAGCAAGGGGTTTTTCAAGAAACATGTGCGGTTTGCAAAACATTATTTGCAATTCTTTCCGACAAAAAATGTACTTTGATTCATTATCTCCGGTAGACTTAAAAATCAAGCTACATCGATGCAAATTGCACTCTTTTTTCAGTGATTCAAAGATAAGGCTTTGTATTGAACCACAAATTTCTAGACATGACGCCAGAATTTAGAAACGCTATCTTCCCAAATTCGTCTTTTCTCGAACCTTTCTCGCTGTGCTAATGGATTTTCCATTTGTGTTATAGCTGCTCAGCGAAGCTAAATTGATTTCGCAGCCAGAAATCAGTTTTTGGCTTATTAGAACCAAACATAATGCACTTCATTTTCATAAAACCCCAGGGGACTTGCTTTTAAGCTAAAGTGTATTGTCGCGCCTGCGAATAGTTGCATGTCGCGCGCGCGCCGAATTTTGGTTTTGGCGGGAAAATACGCCGCCACAAAAAACATCCTCTACGAAATTTCACTCAGGAAAATGCAAAAATAAAACAGTCGTTGGTTTGCTATAAACACCGGATCTTTTATTATATAAGGATAGATATATTTACGTTTTCTGCTCATGACGACAAATATTTATGTATACGATGCCTTTATTTGGGATTTTCATAATCGGAAAAATGAAGATTAAGAATATGTTTTTCTCAACAAACAATATTGCAGCACCAGCCAGCGGGGTTTTTCGAAGATTGTTAATCCCTTTCATGCGAAATGTATATAAATAAAATCTCTGAAACAATGTGAAGAAACTGAAAGCTTTGCAAATTCCAGACTTCATCAGTAGAAAATTGAAACATTATCCTGTTTAATCGAATACGCTGTTTGAGGTGCATGCAGTTTGATCAGCAGGGAAAATTCTCCAACTGAGAAACAAATTAGTATCAGCACTGAGAGATGCAAAACTCAATAACCTACGGACTTATCGAAAAATGAAATATAAAAATATTAGAAAAACAAAGTATGTGTTGTCAAACAACCATGCAGAGAGAAAAATTTACTATTTTGTTATTTGTTTGTGCTGAAGTTCTGTATTAGTGAAAAATTGCCAAGAAGCATATAAGTATCTTCAGTCTAATACTACATCTAATACTACTTTTGCATATCGCCCAGATCGCGTTGTCGCCTAAGAATTAGTGGGTTTTGCCAAATATTTTCTTACTTATCCTAATATCACCAATTCAATATTGTGTTCAAGCCGAAATGCTGGATCAGGGTTAGACTTTTAAGTAAAATAAAACAAATTGTTTAGCGTCTTTTTTTAGGGTATTTGTATCAACGAGTTCATAGGCTTCAATGGTACCTTTGTGTCAGTCATTTAATCCTAGTAAGAAATGTTTTTTTAAATACTGTGAAAGGTTTAACGAGGAAACTCGACCAGCGTCAGAGGTTGCAGGATAATCGTTAAAAAATTGAATGGAGAAAAGCTATGGAATATATTTAAAGTTAAAATTATTCGTGTGTGGGTACAGCTCTCAATTTCAGTGGTTGGACCGGGCACTACCGTGTTGAATATGAACAAAAAAAAAGCTGATGTTAAAAATGGAATTATGCAACAGACTTCATCATTCCTATTAAGAAAAGGATAGGAACAAATAGATCGCTACAGGAAATTGTTAGAATTTGCAATGCTGTTCAAATTTAGGGAATTCAGGCGAAGATATGGAAGTCGCTTACTCCTTTTGATATGGTGCTCTTATAGTCTGAAAACTTGTTTTTGTTTTGACTAGACGAGTTTCATTTCTTCTTAAATCCCTTCCATTTCAAGACAAAAACCTTGAGTGATATCCCTTGAAGCTAAACTGCTTCGAAATACTGAAGTGTCTACTGTAGAAAGTCAAATTATGAGTGACATTTGCAACGACTTTCAGAAGCCAAAAAAGGGGAAACAGTTAAACAATTTTCCTTTTTTTTTTGCCTAGTCAGCTGTTTAATACCGAATGTCAAATCTCCCGTTGTTTCTAAATGAGTGGTCGGAGCACAACTCTTTCAAAATTAAGAACAATTTAAACTAGACAACCAAATCACTTATTCGAAGCTCAAATGCCTTTTAAGTTACACATATCTCTGAGACGTCCATTTTAAATTCCATACAGAACTGTTTGTGACATTTAACTCAGAAATCAGATGATTGTGTCAATATATATTATATATTTTAGAAGCAACTTAATTTGAAGTATGAAAACCAACTTGTGCTTTTTTAAATTTAATGTAAACTTACTTATCAAATCGTGACCAAATTGCTATACGAATTAATGGCCACGACAGACAAGCATTTAATTTTAACAGACTGAAAAATTACGCATAAATTGATAATCTCTCCTTGTATCTACGAAGCTCATTTTTCTTTTAAAACCAGCCTAGAAAGATATCGCAAGACAAATTCCAAAACAAGAATATGCTCTTCGTCATAAAAATAATATTGCTCCTTCTTCGGTTGAAATTTAATTAGGTAATACTTCTCTTTCGTGGTAGATTTATGGCCGAGAAATGTCACTTTTTATCCGCAAAATATAACAGGATCGAGTAATTATATGTGAATACTGGTTGTGAATGATTGTTTAAAAGATTTGAGGTCTTTTGGGTCCCCCTGTTGATGTAAAAGAATGCTAATGAGACAGTTCAACTGAAAGATGGTCGTGCCTACATGAAACGAAAAAAAAAACTTTTAATATAAACTTCGATCTGTTAGAATTATTGTACCTGCTAAACGTGAATGATAATTCTGATGCAATAATTCTCATTTGCGTGACTGCCAATTCAATTCGAAACAATCGCTTTTTTGTCGAATATAGCAGGAATTATTTGCATTTTGTGAATTGTAATTAAAAATCAAAGAACACGCTCGGTTGAATCTGTCGATGTAATGTAAACGCTCTTTTTGGCTCGCTAAACAAAAATATGTGTATAAAAAATAGAACTCCTCTTATCTTATTATGCCACACTTGCATTATAGCGTGATGCAGCTGAAATATGAGCCAGTTCCATTGTAAAAACTGACTAAATGAAGTTAAAGTATTTCGAGGCCGTGATAACTCCGTCAGACTACAGATAGTAGCACAGTATTAAAGCACCATGGCCAGAAATTCCACCTATTAGCTGGTATTTCTTTCCTCGGTGTACCTACGTTATAAATCTTTCGATTCGAACAAAACGCAAAGATATATTGTACACCTTTATTTCCCGCGAAAAGTGTCAAAACGCGCGTATAGTAAGACCTTACTTTGTTTTCAAAGCGACGTAGAAAACCCCGAAAGGCTTCTCGTATTTTGTTTTAGCCAGGGAAGAATATTGAACGGTTAGTCAGTTTTGCTAAGAATGTTATTAATTTGAAATTATGACAAAACCTTGTCATTCTGGAAAGCTTTCCATCAAAGAGCACGGCAAATAATGGACCCTGGCTCGCGCCATCGAACATTTGTAAATTTCACATGGCGAGTTGAGAACATAAGTCAACAAAGTCCTTCTGTGTATTTAAAATTTTAAGCTAGAATTAAAACAATCAATGCTATTAATTCATATTCTTACCTGCTATTTCCGAAAATCTCCCCAAAACTACACTACAAGAAACAGAGATGGCAAAAACAAGAAAAGTTGTTGACATAGCTTGAATTCGCCGAAGGAAGCGTGGTCGGTAGTTTCAACCCCCAAATCCTTTGACTCCGAAGCCTTCGCTTGCACGCTTCACTACATTTCGCTTCGAGGGTTGATAAAGATAACACGATTTAACTAGAGCATGTCGAATGGACGCTACGAAATTTGCTTTGGTCGCGACTATAGTCTCTAACGAGGATTTTGAGTTATTCTCACGAACAGATGTGTGATGCTAAGAGGATGTAAATTAGCTCAAAGGAAACCGCTGACCAGTTGCTACTCGAAAATTCTAGAGTCTGTTGTCTGTTAGCTTTCAGCTGCCTTCCAATATAACTGTAGGGCATGCTTTGTAAATATCGTCAGAGCAAATCTAAAAGACGATGGGGGACCATGTCAAACACTTTTAAAACTTCCAAAGCCGAGAGGTCGTCTGATTTAGAGACGCAGATTTGAATCCATTTGAATAGAAAATAACTCTCAAGTCAATTTTGAACTTTGAGCTTCCATTAGAAATAGAGACGAAAACAAAGGAATCTGTTGTTAAGCAGTGAGGGTTAGGGTTGCTTCATATTTTGACCACGTTTCAACGGCGTCTACTTATCAGAATTGGCGCTCTTAATTAAATATACGATAAGCAAAACTAGAGTACGTATTTTCTATAATTGGTTGGTATCTGTCAGCGTGGTAAAGCGACTGGAGTTAGCTTTGAAGTGCACATTATCAACCATTTAACACTCATACCCATGCAGAGGTAGTTAGTCATACTTATTATTATCTTGGCCTCCCGAAACGAAGTGTTTGACAACAACATCATTTCTCCATTATCTTATGACAAACGTATGGTGAAACGATGCAGGGGGTGGCCATAAAGAAACTCGGGTTTGCTAGAAAAAGGTGTGGCGACGCCATAAGGCGACACTTGAAATCTCAAACCACGAAAGATTGCCTCGAAAACAGGGAAATGAATCTCTGCAGGAAGTTTGGATCGATAAGAATCATTTATTACTTATTATTTCATCAAATAATTTAGTGTGTGATATCAGAATATAGTATCTGTCAAAAGTAAAATGAACAATGACTATTTAACTCTATCTTACATGAAATCTAGTTCTTTTTATTATCACTCATGTTATCATGTTATCATATATAGAGAAGATAATAGACACATTGGTTTATTTGATAACGATTTTAATTATGATATCAGGTGGGTGTTAAGGGGTTTTCCCGCGTGATCTTCGTGCGTGATATGTGGCACGTGATCCTCGTGATAAGTGGCTCGTGATTCGTGATTGAAACCTCCTGTTCGCCACACTGTGTTATGTAATTTTGCTGGAGCCGAGAGATTTTAAACCTTAGGCCTGGTGTCCATATAGTCTTTTTTTGTCGTATCTGTCGTATCAGTCGACCGTGAAACAATAGAAATTGTAATTATTCTATTGTTTCACGGTCGACTGATGGATACGAACCAGGCTTAATAGTTGTGCAGTGTAACATGCTCGTAGCTGGACTGGAATATTTTAAAAAGGGCTCGTTTTCCTTACTTTTCCAGAGGGGTGTTCCTTTTTGCTCGTCTTCCTGGCTTTTGGCACGATTTTGTTTAGGTTGTTGGTTAGTTTAGGAGGTAAAATGTATAACGTTTTGGTTCGAGGTTATTTTTCGAATTTCGAAGCACACCCTTGAGGTTTCTTCGGCTCCCACAGACTGGGGGTTTTGGGTGCAGGTCAGCTTTGGTTTTTCGGCATTACTAGTAACAGAAACAATCTCAGACTTTCGACGTTTTTATCAAAACTAGTATATCTGAAATATATAAGCAAGTTATATTGTATCACTGATTGAATGCTGTACTTCTATTGTACTAAGTTGGCTCGTAACAAGTTTAATATTAATTTAAGGGGACCTGACACGATTAAAGGGTTAATTTAGTTATCTTAAATGAAGTTCAATTCACAAGAATTAACAAAGGTTTGTTTAGTTACCTTTCAACTGCAAGATAAGTAAAAATTTTGGAGTATTTTGGTTTCTTGTCGAGCGGATGGAAATGGATTGCGAATTGCCCGTTTTGATTTCTTACAGGCAGAACTGTATTCAAATTAATCTAATTACATGTACATTTTCTAGAAGGAAATGCAAAAATAAAATTGTATTGTATTGTATTTTCAAACTTGAAAATTTGATAACGAAAGCTATAAAATATTACATAAAAATGCTTATATTATGAGAACATTAAACTAGTTTAAATGTGGTTTGATTAAACTGGTTTATAGCAGTTCTCAGTTACACGCGGTCGCCTGGAAAAAAGCTTGCAAGCTAAAACTCGTTTTTTAGTCTACGATTCCATGGCAACGCACGTTCTATTTTGCACCTTTGCAACTTTTTGTCTTTGCTCTTAAGGTTACTGAGAACCTTCGCGCACGTTGTTCGAAAAAAAAATCATACACGTCCTTAGTTTAACCAAAATATGTCAACCTATATATCGTTGGAAAGCTTATAGAATGGACTAGCGAACTATGGCAAAAAGAAATCACTTATTGATACCTGTATTTTTTTTAAAGCATTGATTAAATATTTTGGTGTGCTATTTTCACGAGCTAACGCTGTCGAACTGCTGGACCATGACTCCCAAGCCACATATTGTTTTAATCATTAAAGGTGTTTCTCAAAAACCGTGTCTGCGATTTTTTTAATTTTGTTTAGTTCAACAGTTATGAATTTTTTAAATTTTTAGAGCGTCAAAATTCTACAAAATTAGACCATCGAAATTTAAAAGTTCGATAACTTTTGAGCAAAGCAAAATTTTAAAAAACGCAGACACGGTTTTTGAGAAACACCTTTAAGGATTAAAACAATGTGTTACTTGGGAGTCAAGGTCTAGCAGTTCGACAGCGTTATCTCTTGAAACTCTCACACCCGAATTTTTAATAAAACCTTAAAAAAATTTCTAATTATGAAAAAATTATTTCTTTTTGCCATAGCCCGCTAGTCCATTCTATAAGCTTTCCAACGATATATAGGTTGATATGTTTTGGTTAAACTAAGGACGTGTATGATTTTTTTTTCGAACACGTGCGCGAAGGTTCTCAGTAACCTTAATATTCTGCACGCTTTTTGCTCCAAAAGGGCGTTCGTTGTCATGGAATCATAGACAAGAAACTAGTTTTCAACTTGCAAGTTTTTTTCCTGGCGATCGCGTGTAACTGAGAATGGCTGTAAATCCTTCCAAGGACAAAACTGAATAGACCTGTACTTTACATGTTACAAAGTGATCATTTAGCTAGTAAAGAGTCTATCCCAGTAAGAGACTTGTCACGTTATCAGGCGAAGAAACAAAACATGGTTTTGGTATGAATGGGGTATTAGTTGAAATACAATTTAGGATTCTGTGTTGGTTATGTAGACCACTGTCCACGTTTAGTAGTGTTATGTAAAATAATCGTGACATAACCGCTTTAATATTCATTCATTTATTCATTCATCAAATGAAGTGCGCCTAATTCTACAGGACATTGAGCGATAACCACATTTGATAAATATTAGCATTTCACTGTCACCAGAAGCAAGGAGAATATTAACCGATAGCACATGATCCGCGGGAGAATATCGCGTGATAGCCCTCATGGCGCCAAACTTGTTTTATGGATTAAAGATATCAATTTGTTTACTTTGCCAAATCTACAGTAATTTCAGGGATAGTTTTGTTTACAAAACACTTAACCGAAAGGAAATTTTAATTTGAAACGTTTCACAATCACGAGATCCCTCAACCGTCATAACACATGGCGATTATATTTAGCAAAGTAAAACTTAGAGATACCGATGGCGATATATCTGACATGTCACAAAGAGGGCAGACGAAACACCTTACAATTCAAATGGCAGACATAATACCTTTTGAATTTATGCCCTTTCGATTTAGATGAAATGTTTATATAAATACAATTCTAGTGACAACATAATTTTGATGATGATTCACGGGGTCGGGTTGGCCGGGAAACTCAACATTAAGCTAAACAATTCAAACGCCAGAGTATATACCTTATGAATGTCTAGTGACAAAATAATTTGGATGATGATTCAAGGTGTGGGGGAAACACGAATCTTAAACAGTTGAAGTGCTATACATAATACCTTATGAATGTATGCCCCTTTCGATTTTATAGATTAAATGTTTATAAATAAATCTAGTGACAAAATAATTTGGGTGATGATTCAAAGGGTCGGGTTGTGGGGGTGGGGCTTCTACTTTAGACTGAGCATGTTCGGATAGGGGCTTTACCATTTGAATCATTCTCGTACCCAGAGCTCCCCGGCTCGTCTGCTCGCAGGCTCTGGGGACACCTGGGCCGTCTCTGATTGGCTGATTTTGAGCGTTGGAGCATGCGCCGAAAGGTCTTTCTCTCAGCGGCTCTGTATCAAATCTCGCGCATGCGTCAATGGCTGTCACCAGAGCCTCCCCTGCGCGCGAGGTGACGAGCCGGGGAGCTCTGGGTACGAGAATGCATTTGAATTGAAAGCTCACAGAGATGGAATAACTAGCTTGAAATAATTAGTGGAATTAAAGTGAAGAGCTGAGTAGGTAGTGTAATTCCACCTCCCTTGACCTGCCTTGCTGCTGAAATCTCTTATGAGAATTGATATGATATTCAATAGGATCTATTTTGCAGTGCCCCCTTTTCCAACGACACATCCAAAGGCACGGCCCTGACGTGCGACCGTACCTTAAAAACGCACAGCGCGGTGTTCTAGCGTCATCGGTATTATAACCACTCAATAGAGTCCTAAAGTGATGACGTCACAAAAAATAATTTTCGATTTAGCAATATTTGGCCCTTGATTTCGAAAGGGCATATCGAATGAAAGCTACACACCAAAGATGTAAGGCAAATCGGTTGCAATGCGACCGAGATATGGCACGCTGAATGCATAATTTTCAAACAAATCACACTATGTTTGGTTCAGTTCTTCCAACTGAGTCCAAATACAGTGATTTGTTAAAGAAAATTATGTATTCAGCGGGCCATATCTCGGTCGCGTTTCAACCGATTCACCTCATTTTTTGCATGCAACGTTCTCTGGAGTTGTTCTTTCATCAGTTCGTGGACAAAAATCTGACATTCGAAATTTTTCAAATTTGTGACGTCACACTTTAGGACTCTATACATATATCTTGACATTTTAGCGTACAATATCGCTGGATATTTTTTCGAGTCTGCAGAATTTGTTTGCCATATTAGCTTCATTTTTATTTTGTTCATCGTCGTCGTTGCCAATTAATTTATTTTGTTCGTTGAGCACTATCAAATCCGTGCGAAAAAACGGTTTAAAGGAGAACAAAATATCGCAGCAGGATATTTGTACTCGTTCCAGTCTTACTCCTGCTGGATAATAACTCCACATATCATAACTACAGTAGCTATATCAATCGCTTTATAGAAGCATCTCATTCATTCCACTTGCAGTTAGTTCTCCTACGTTGGCCTTCGCTCCGCGCCTGCACCCACCCTACGCAATAGCGCTGCGCACAGATGACGCCACACTTATTAAAAAGCTCAGACAAGCAAATATACGTTTCTCACATTTTCTCAGTTTTCTCTCCTAAGGAACGATACAAAATGACTTTGTCAACTGGTACTTCCACTCATTATAGCAGAACTTACCCTGGCTCGTATTACGAGCGCGATCCTTCTGGATGGGAGTTCAGAAGGATTGTTTGTCTGAGTCTCGTGATCTAAATTTAGAATCTGCGCGCAGCGCTTCTGAAGGGTAGTGTGGTTTTCTCTCATCATGGTGAGCTTCACGCTTTGGCGGATGAAGGGGATTGAATCATTTAGAAGTCTAAACCTGAGGGCTTATGAATTTTGAAAAAAATACTGGAATGGGCATTTCATTTCACAAACGACTTCAAATAGGCGTGACATTGATAGGCGTGACATTGATAGGCGTGACATTGATAGGCGTGACATTGATAGGCGTGACATTAATAGGCGTGACATTAATAGGCGTGACATTAATAGGCGTGACATAGGCGTTTTCTAGTTCCCAAGACCTGTTAAAGGGTCTGTGTCACGGTTATTTGAATAAATCCGGAAATGCAGCTCTAAATTTGTATGTAACCATCCCGAAATCAATTGATATTAGCCTAATAAGCAATGTAGGTAAGTTTTATCGGCTAGACTGCCGATTTTCAAACGAATTTTGATCTAACTTTGAAAAATGTTCATCCCAACAACATTTCAAAAACTCATTGTTGCAATCCGTTTCTATCCGCTCTGTAATAGGTCCATGAAGCCTACAATCATGATTGCTTTGTAGGCAAAGGGCTATTTAACAAACCTAGACTAGTATTTAGGATATCAATCAGTTATTTGGGTGGTTTGTACATCATCAAAAGTGCGCTAAAATCGTGACTCCGCTCCTTTGAAGGTACGTGCCTGTTATCCGTCTCACCCTTCCCATAATGCATTGCTTTGTTTTCACTCAATTCATTACCTTCTGAAACTCTGACTTAATGCAAAGGAATTCTAGTATTACGAGTTTTCTTGCGCTTGTACAGTAAAATGCTCTAACCTGGACACTTTTTGTCGAGTCTCTGATATCGAAAATGGCGGCGAAGCAGCAACCTCGTTCCCAGGGTCTTCTCGGTCGTTTTTCAAAATGGCGGTTGACTCGGGAAAAGACCCTTGGGGGAGGCTGAGTCACATGACCATTGTTTAAAAACATGGGAACGAGGTTTGTCCTTTGTTTCGAAACGGTCATGTGACTCAGCCTCCCCCAGGGTCTTCTCCCGAGTCACCGCCATTTTGAAAAACGACCGAGAAGAACCCTTGGGACGAGATTGGCGAAGCAGTGCATTATGGGTAGGGTGAGACGGATTGTTAAGGTACCACCACATGTTTATCCAGTCTGTCTGTATAAATATCCTGTCTATACGGAATGGAGTTCCGGTACCTACTCCTTCTATTTACTAAGAGGCTCGTTTCAGCTTGTTTTTGTTTGTCTGGTTGACACTTCCGCTCACCATAGGCGCCAAGCATCTTTCGTTTGTTCAAGGCAATAAAACGTCTCAATTTTCTAGACTTTGCGAAAGCAAATGCCATATGACAATGACATCTGTATCCCCGTTGTCCCCACTTCTTGCGGCACCGAGCGCTTGCTCTGTGTTTTAAAGTATTTAGATGTGTAGTTATATAAAGTTATTTATTGGTGTAGTTTTATATATTTGATTACTACCCGTCCACTAAAATAAAACCGGTGGAAAAATTTTATGTCATAAATTGAGTTTTACGCCGATTAAATTTCACAGGCTATTTGGAATACGAGCATTACGCAGCGCAGCACTAAAACGGCAATTTATCCATAATGAAAAGTATACATTATATAAATCTGGGTCCTTTGACAGCATGGGTGTTTTTCGCAGACTAGACGGGTACCCTGTGGTGATGAATAAACGCGCAAAGGATCACCAATAGACGCGCAAAGGATCATTTGTAGCATTCCCTGATCACATCATATTTTTCGCGCCGTTCTTAAATAGCGCCACAGAGCAGATTTCGTATGATTGCGAAAAAGTTTCGGCGCTTTTCCGTGCAGTATCTGCGCCGCAGTAACAGTATTGTACCGTATGCCATGTCTAAGCATTTTGATTGATTGGTTAATCTGTCATTTCGTGAGAAGTGTTTGGTTAAACGTTCCCGAGAAGGAGAAGCGTCGTGCCGTGTCGAGTCGTGTCGTGTCGTAGCTATCGTAGCAAGCGTTTCCGTGGGGATTTTGAGGCAGAGAAACTCGGGCGAGAGTAGGGCCGTCCCATTTTCACACTTTTCAACAGGTTTCTCTGCCCAGGGAGTGTTCTGCCCAGGATGGGTAGTGTTTTCTATGTAAACAGATGAGCGAAATAAAGTGGTCATGTGATGTGACGTGTCGAGTGCTTTTTGATTGGCCAGCGCCTAAGCAGTGCTAAAATGGCTTCCTGTCGCGACAGCAACGTTACGTGCTGGCCAATCAAACGCTCTAAGAGTAACGACGAAAAGACTCGGGAGTTTGATTGACGGAAGCCAGAAGGCGGTTTGACGGTTGGAAATCGTTAGCGAGAGTTCGCAGAATTATGAAAACCGCAGTAATCTGATTACTACGGGCAAATGTACATATGTTTTCACTATTTTAATTATTTTATGTCCACGGTGGACGAATATCAAGCGTGCGAGGTCCCCTTTAAATTACCTCTCTTTTGTAGCAATGAGAGATACAATACTTCCGTATGTGGCGACGGAACCCTATAGTTACGTGAAAATGTTATCTTTTAATACCGTCGTAATTTGTTTTGTGTCGCGATTCTTTAAATTGTTCTAAAGAATTCTAGATTCTAGAGAAATATAGCTCATTTTATTTGATTGAGATCTCAATTCTCGTTATACAAGCGCGCGCGTTCTTGTGAATTCGCGACGTGTTTCAGAGCAGATGTGCACGCATTTTTCTCTTCATATTTTGTCTTTTCCGGCATAGCCCGCGTAGCAAGCGTTCCCGTGTGTTTTCAGGGAAAAGAAACTCAGAGAAACAGAGGAGAAAGCGGCGAGTAGTTCGACGAGCGAGGTTTTGGCCGCGCGAAAATGGGGCGAGAGAAGGCGAGGTCGCTTGTCTCATTTTCGCCCTGCAAAAAACTCGCGCTCGTAGAAGGACAAATTTGGACAAAAAAACTTACTTTCGCTAGCTCATTTGAAACTGTTAGCAAAACAAAGTGGCAGGGGAAAGCTCTCTGCTGCCGGCTAACATGTACTCTATAGTAGCGCCATCTTTCAATTTCTGAAAAATGAACACTCACTCTTAGTTTAGTCAAAGCTCTTCGATGTTCTAAATTGTCAATTTCTGTCCGTAATCCTCGAGTTTATAATCACTAATCACTCATTGACTCAGCCGTTGAATGTCTTCTAATCTTTGTCTAATTTTTGTTTGAAACACTTTTCTTTCTGATGGATTCATGGAAACTGAGTCCTGAAACCCGACTTTAATTAATTCGCTTGATTTAGCTTGCGCTAATGTCCAAGCGGCCGCGCAGGTTTGTTCTAAAAGCCCGCGCAGGTGGCCTGGAGCCCGCAAGGATGAAATAGCGGGCAAGGCGGCGTCGTAGACTAGGTTTAGAAACCACCTCAGATGGCAAAAGGTTCCATGTCTGAGTATGGGATTGATCACGCCAATGACTTTTTTGGCCCGAAATTCACGAACGAGGGATCTGCCTGGACTACTTTCTATCCGGAGCGACCCCTTCCCCATCAGTAGCATAGGTGCAATAAAGGGGGGTGGGTTTTGAGAACGAAATTAATCCCACTTCCACCGTTTTCAAGTCTCGGCCCCCAAATTATCCCTTTTTCGTGGGAGCTCATACTTGTCGAGTCACTCCGCGTTTAATTTGCCCTGAACTTTATAACAAACACACAACCAAGCATAGCAGTACTGTAATCAATAGCAGGATCATATTCTTTTGCGGTAATCAATTTGGAATCTTTCGGCGTGAAGTCATCAGGGCGCTATGGCGCTTTCCCTATAATAAAAAGATTATCTTATCTCCATAGAAGCCCCACCTTTACCAGAAACTAGAAAGACTGACGTTTTCATCGATTACATTGGTCCTGAGTTAACCTAAACTAAGATGTTTGGGCAAAGCAAGCTGGTTCCCTTATACACTCTTTTTGCAGTAACATTTGCGTTTACTCAAGATAAGTTCTCAGAGAACAAACACATAGCTTTCGTCTGCGGCACTTCTGTAGTCTGGTCCAAGCCCTTTGTCCACTAAAGACCTGAGATTAATATCGGTTTTTAGAAGCAATCAAATTAATTATCTTTCACGTATACTCCCAGCGGACATTTTTGTGTGGGTGGTTTATATTGTATGTTTTTGTCTGATATTTTAATTGGGATTGTTAATGATTTTAGGGCATTGATAGAGTCTGAACGTATATAAGTCATATGATGTGACCACAAATTGTTTTCGCATTAGTCATGTTTTTCTGGTATATTCTCATTCGTTGTGTTTACGTTTATTGCTAACCTTTGTCGCGGCACTTTCATAAGAAATCCGCTCTATTACCATTCTAAGCAAATGTACTTGCACAAATTGTACTTGTATAATTTGGTAAATAAGGTCGCAAATCGTCCTTGGACGTGATGATTTTATAATAAAAGCCATCTTATCTTATCTAATCTTATCTTATCTTATCTTATCATATGTAATTCTTATTTAGTGATTGCCGAAAGACAATCAATTAGGCGGCTATTTCTTCCTGGCCATTTCTTCCTGGAATTACAGGTCACTGCTTCTATTGTTGAAAAGAGAACGTGCCAGAATTTTCAGGTCTTCTATTCCTCACCTATTGGACCTCCACCTCTGCTTGGGCGTAATGTTTTGCCCATTTCAGATCACGTACCATTCATTTGAGTAATATTACTTTTTTGTTTGAGATTCTTCCATATTCATATATCCTTCAGTGCGTAGCAGAAAAAGAAAGAAATAATGGCTGATTGCATTTTTAAACCGTACCGGGTGGGTTGAGGACCTCCCTTAAAAGTACCCCCTCCCCTGGTATTTCCACTCGTGAAACAGACCCCCTCCCCTGGAATTTCCAACCTCATAAAGGACCCCCTCCCCTGGAATTTCCATTTCATTCCGGCAAAATACCCCTGGAAAATCTATTTTTTGATAAAATGCCACTGGAACGTCACCTTTTTTACCCCTCCCCCTTGGAATACACACCCCCTCCCGTGGAATTTCCAGAGTCCAATACAACCCCCTTGGAAAATTTTCCATAGGTCCTCACGCCCCCCCCCCCCCCCCTTTCCCGGTGCGGTTTAAAAATGCAATCAGCCAATGCTCATGGGAATGCCGCGTGATCTGAAATGGGAAAACATTACGCCAAAGCTAAGAACGTTTATTGTCAAACAGTAGTTCCATTGGGATTTCTTGAAAACAACAGGAACATTTTTTGTGGTCTGACTCAACATTTTCTTTGTGTCGTATTCAAATCTCGAATGCACTTTGCACCACACCATGTGTATCGTCTAAAATGGCAGTTCTTCTCACTGCTTCACGTTGATCCATAGGCATGTATCGTGATGTTTCTTCTGTGGTTTGCCTCCTAGGTTTTTTTGCAACAGAAGTGAAATTTGCGAAATATTTGGCAAAATCTTCAGGTATAAAGATTGCCTTAGCTAGTCTTTTCGGACATAATTTTCAAAATTTACACTCAACTGCTCGTATAGCTTTCTTACTTTTTCTATGATACTTTTTTTCTTATGTCGATAAGCAACTTTTTTTTAAATTTATTTATTGATATCCGCTAAGATGTTATTTTTAAAATGGACATGACAGGAGGCCAAAATGTTTTCAAAAACCTCCGGCGGCATATATGGTGGGCGCCCTCTCAGTGATATTATTTTTAAGTAGCACGACTAAAGTCCAACCCACTGAATGAAACTATACATTAAAAGAGATGAAATAAAAACAATATCAAAACAGTAAACACAACTATATGAAACACTAAAGTCAAAAAGAACTCCAGTGCTTTCTCTTTCTTCGAAATTCGGTTTCAAATTATACACTTGAGGGTCTGAATAGAAATCGGTTTAGCAAATCTATTTTCTTTGTACAATAAAAACCCTCACTTGACTATTGCTACATCGTTTATATTCGTCCCTGGGAATATTTGACATCTAGCAATTGTCCGTAAATTCTGCATTGTCCTCGGTTGTTTTCCCAATGGCAAATATAGTTTATCGTTTTAAATTGCATTGCGTAGGCCCTAAGGCTATAACTGGACCCACCATTACGTTAGCAAGAATTTACGAAAATATCCTTCACAAAACAAATCAAGAAATAATAGGCAGGACAAAAGTTAGTGTTTATTCCCCGGAAGGGGGGGGGGGGGTTCTTCACATGTCGACCTGATACGGGTGCTCGTCGTATTTTTTAGGGGTCAAAATCGACTCTCAGGTATTTTTTAGGGGGTATCGGAGAAAAATTGTTGCTTTCACTAATAAATGGTATTTTTTAGGGGTACGCAAATGAATGCAAGGGTCCCAAACCAAGTAAAACGTTTTCTTTCTTGGTCCTTGTTCATTTATAGCTCTAAAATAAGCTTTTTTGAGATGAGAAACAATAAACAATAACAAAAAAGGTTTATTGTTGGTATTTTTTAGGGCCGGGGCGGCGGGGGGGGGGGGGGGGGGGGGGGGGGGGGGGTGGGGGGGTATTCTGTTTCCCCTCACACGTAGGCGGAAGTTTCACAAGCAGGCCCGTAGGAAAACCCTGAAACTTAAAAGTTATACATTTTTACCTCATAAAATATAGAACCTAAAAAAATCGCCAGAAAGACTAGTAAAAACGAAACCCACCCTGAAAAAGAGGAAAACAAACCCCTTTCAAAAGGCTCCAGCTACGGCGCTGATAATAAGGCTTCGTAGACATATAATTATCATAGATATTTCTGCATGAAAGGTAGTAATGTTGTTTTCTTTGAAGCATTGATATAAAAAGCAACTGGCCTTTACGCCGGCGGAAGACCCTAACCAAGACATATAATTAGATTTGGTTTTTCCTTTCTACAACAACAATGTTTGTCATTCAGTTTGCTGTCGGAAAATGTTGCGGTTTTTCGTTTTCGTTTTTCGGCTGCTCTTTTTCATGCTATAGAAAGTAATGGCGCCTCTTTTGCGTTCGTCGCCAAGAATAATAAAATTAGCAGATTTTTTTTTTCTAATACGTCCTCTTCGTGCAGTGCAAAAAACATCAAACGATTTAGCTTTTTCATGTAAAACGTAATACCAATTACTTTCAGACATGGTTTTTACAAAAACAAAATATTTACTAAGTATCACTTTAGATATTTTATGCATCGTTGTCAAATAGCCTTTCGTTAAAGAGGATTTTACGCGGAAATCCTGGATCTGTTCTACAATTGTACATAAACAAATCGGAAGTCTGTTTTGTTATCTTAAAGTGCCACTATTATCAAGTTTGAAAATTATTTACTTTATGCCTGATTTGAAAGAGCTGAGGCTCAGAAGAAATATGCTTCTTTCCGTTTTCAAAAATCTTTTTTGGTTCCGAAGATATTAGAGTTTGAAATTTGGCCGCCATTGCTCCAAAGTGTGACTTGATGACGTCACACTCTCAACAAACAAAGTGGTGAATTATTTGATGGTCTATATTTTTGTTGGATTTTAATCAAATCCTATCAAATTTGCCACGGTTATTGAACTCACTCTTCCTGATAATTCTGTTTACCTTCATTGGTTGCCATGGCAACAGCCTTTGTTCCAGACTACCCCTATCCAAAATTCTAGATGAGGCTATATCTTTTGAAGAAATCAATTGTAACCTACATTGCCTTGTCCACTTATCTTATTTAGCAGTAGCTCACTTTAAGTAACAAGCAAATTGGTTAATTTTGAAATCTGGGCGGAAAAAATTGGCAAATCCTAAAATCATCTGGGGAGCCTGGGAACCAGGTGGTTGCCATGGCAACCCTGATTGATAAATCACATCACTCTGTTTAAGTCAAGTATTCATCCTGCCAAGTTTGAGCACTCTAACTTCAAAAGGTATAGAGATATACCTCTTTTTAGTATTTAGGCATTGATCAAGTTGAGAGTGTGACGTCATCACCCATGCTAATTTGCATATCGTTCTTACCTTGATAACTTTTGAACGAAAAGAGCTATCAAAAAACGGAAAACGGCATTGTTCTAGTTTTGCAAAGCTGCCTAACATATGGAGAATTGGCAAAGATTGGAGACTCTAATTTTTGATAATAGTGGCACTTTAAGATGTAGTAAATGTCGAAGGGGATTACAAAAACGAATAGCGAATGCTAATAACGTGATAAAATACCAATATTCAATACTCAAGTTAAAAAGTATACTTTATTGATATGAGTCGCGACAGGAAGCTAAATGCTTGTAATTTTTATGACCACTTTGTTTTCATAGCTCATTCGTAGACGCGGTCCTTTTCTAAAGAAAATATGCGGTCAATGCAAAGAACTGTTTACGAAAGAAGACGAAGGTTAAAGTTACAAACGAAGTTTGTTATCGTACTGGTACTTAATTTGAGGATGTATAAGAATTGAAGAGAATAATTATAAACATGATCTCAAAAAGTAAACCAAAAATAGTTTGACTGTAATATCGATCACTTCCTAGATTTTATAATTGTCTTGACTTGAGATGCAAAGTTGCCATTTTGCATTTCAAAAATGCCAAAGGTTTAATGCTCTGACATTGCCTCCTCTAAAAGTGAACCCGTTTTTCTTCAGCGAAAAAACCGTTCTCATGTATACAATTTAGCAGTTCATCAAAGGCTTTTGTGTCTGAAAAAAGTTGACAACTCTTTGACAATTGGAAGTACTTAAGCAATGAGGCGAAACAGAAAATATTTGGAAACTTTTCCGAGGATATAGATACATACGTTAGAGAGCACGTGTATGATTTTAGGTCAATTACTTTGTTCTTTTAAGGACGATCGAGTCTGCTGTTTCTTGGCAAAAATTTGCGAGAGAGCATGCAAGCTGAGATATGCGATTTGTCAAGGACTATTAGAATTTTTTTAAGGGGGTGATGTTAACTTTTTTGAACATGTGTACACTGTAGTTTTTCAAGTTTCAAGCATTGTGGCGTGTATTGTACAACATTATTGCTATGAATAGTGAGCTAATAGCGACAAGTTTACCCTGTATAATGGTATGCACCATTCAACAAGAAAAGGTCGGGACTAAAAGACTGGATTACCAGTTATTGTGTACAATTTCTAAAGAGTTTCAGTGGCTCCCGCGTGAAGAATCATCTCATAACTCGCGAAGAACAAAGACTCCCTTGTACTTTGTCCCTTTCTATTATCGCGCGCCCGTTAAAACCTCACGCTTTATGCACAACGTAGAAAATTTGAATATCACTCGAGAATATTTGACGACTGTTTCGCTCGACTTGGTCGCCCGACAAAAGGTCATGGCGGCTTCCCTGCGATGTGATTGGCTAAACGGCTCTTAATCATATGCAAATAGCTGAATATAACACTTAAGTGGCTTCCAAAGAGCCTGACACTTCGGGGCCCTGTCTTCAGTTCTTGCGCGAAAACCTCTGGCTGCCTGTTCAGCGATCAAGCAAGGAGCTGGTTCCCAAATAGCAGCGTACTAGAATGCAGAAAGCAGCGCTTTTGGTTTGTATAGTCGGGCTTTTTGTAGGCCTAGCCAAGACACAGGACCCAGGTAAGAGAATTTAAGAGCTAGGATTTTAATCAGCCACCCAGACACCATATATGAGATACAATCACCCTTGCTGAGGCCAGTGTTCGTCTACACCATCTTATACGTAACTGCCCGCTAGTTGAGCCTCCAATTGGATCTAATTCATATCAAAATCAAGCTCCTTTCGGCTCGAAAAACGCTTTGTTTTATTAGCGTGCGGTGGAATTTTCTTAAGCCTCTTCTCTGGCTACTAAGTGTAGTCACACTATACCTAAAGGCCAAACCGGCAGAAAATACAATACATCGCTGCCGCCTCGAAAATTCCTGCTGCTAAAGTCGGTGTGACACCCTCCGTTTATGTTCCTAAAACCGGCGTTTTCAGAAAACGCTTTGGTGTAGCACGTTGGATATCTCTCACGGCAATTAATGAATTCCGAACTTGGATAATTAGACTTGAAGTATTCGGACGCTCAAGATTTAGTTTACAATCATCTGTAAATAGGCATATTCATAAAAAGTAGCATAATTTACTGCACGGCGTCCATATGGACCGCAGATTTGCTGAATTTCAAGATTCCGCTCTGATATTATCGCACGGAGACTAACAGACTTGCGTGAGGTTTTCGAGTTTCTAAACAGACGAGATTCAAGTCTGTCGTGGTCTGAGCTCCTGTATTTGCGTCTGGTTGTGTACCTTTAACCCCGTCCCTCGCCGGTATCTTATTTTGAAATCAGAAATCTGTCATCAGGGCAGAGCTATTCAAGTTAGGCGTAATTAAACGGCGTTTATAGCACTCAATTTTACGGGCTTGTGTTATTGTTTCTGGGTGGGGTCCTCGGTAGGGAAGTGGCTTGCCGTGATGTTGGGATCATAGGATCTTAATAAATATTGTTATTAAGGACTCCAAGGATCAAGTAAACAGTACCAACAGCTTTTTAATTTAAACCCATCATTATAACCACACCTATAGAATTACAAATTTGTACAAGTTATTTGTGACTTCTGCTAGTATCGAGCACTTTCAGGATAGTTCTCTCTCGTGAAATTTCTCAGACACCCGGGCGACTCTAATCTTCCCAGATGGGGTTATAATATGACCGCACTCTACCACATGCCTTGTTTAGCTGGACACTTCTAGATGATACAGACTCTTAATAAATTCCTTAATATTTGACCTTATTCGATCAGGAAATTTGGATTTAAGCGCGCAGAATTTAGATTTATTCAGGTTAAGTAGTAGCTATAGAAGTTCAACCCGTGGGATCGAAATCACTCGACAGAAGCGTATTAGAATTCCAATTCGAAAAACCCTTAGCGAAATCTGTGAAGATATTTGTGTACCAATGCGCGCGGGGTAAATTTAATCTCGTTAAAGAAGAAACGCATTGTAAAACCATAGTGGAAGCTTCAGACTGGAATCCAATAGAAGAAGCTAAAGTTATTGGAATTATGCTAGCGTAAATAGAGCTCTTGTGTGCGCGGAATTAATGCCTCAGGAAATCGATGACAAAAAGATGCATTAAATTATGCGTTAACCCCGAAAACCGCGCTTGGACATGTCTACTTCATATTATAAAATAAACACAAATAAACGGATGTGGGAAATAATCAACAATGATAAAAAAGTGCACTATTAAATCAATTCACACCCAATTCGCAGTAAATACAATGCACTATAACCTAAATGAAGATTGATGAATTAGCGTTATGGTTCGTTTGGCACCATTAGGATTTTATAGTTACTGGGTGTACTGATGCCCTGCAAAATGGGCCGCTAGACAGTGAGTGTTTCTCAAGCATTGGGTCTTTCTTTGATTAGAAGTGTTTATCCGATTTTGTCATCCACTATCGTTGTGGCGATTTTATGTAGCTTGTCCTTTTCTTTTTGTTCCGCGCGGTGCACATCGATGAGAGATAGTCCTTCTCACATTCGAACGCGCGCAGCTTGCGCAACGCGCAACTTTGTCAAAATTAAACCATACAGTCCACGGCTTATTTTAATCCATTCGGTAGACGCAATAAAAGAAGCAATCTGCAAAGAACACAAAAGACTAAACCACACTGTCTGTTGTATGTATTCTCCCACAGCGAATAGCGACGGCGATATTTATTTTTAGGACACAGAACAAACTTTGCATGTCGCGCTTGGGCTTTTCGTGGCCTCAGGTGTGAATCAATACGACTGCATATCAAATCTGCTCGATTAGGACACTGATTGATCGAGTGATGCAGATGAAGAGATATGTTTTGTTGATTGCTTATGATTGCATTGTATAATGATTCCGATTGCTAATTCGTTCTCGAGCGTTCGCGCCATGATAGTCAATATGTCAAGTTAGGCATCTTTTTTGATTAACCGAACCAGTGAAGCGAATTGAATATTGTACCTTTGTGCGTAGTAGAGCAAGGATGTTTCGTTTATTTCATCTCTTCCCTTACTGAATAAAATTAACAATAAAAGCAATCAATAGCCGAAAAATGTAAGCAAATTTCTGTCCCTCAGGCGTAAATTGGAAGTAAAAATAGTGACATCTCTTCTTAAGTCTGTCAGATAGTTGTCATTCTGATGCACACAAGTCATTAGATGCTCTTGAAGAATCATTTGTCACCATCAGTAGTGCAAACAGTGTTTGGGCATTCGTAACATTTTAAAAAGTGGAAACAGCGCATGGAAAATTGTTATTATCAGTGACGGGGGAATGTGGAAGTCTCAATGAGGGTTAGGCAACTGGGCTTAAGTCTCTTGTAATTGTTATTGTCAGAATCCATTGTTTAACAAATAAGTAGGGCCCTTCTACATAGGATTCTCATTTTATTTGTGCGAAATCCAGAGAAAAGAAATAAGAGATGTTCTAGATGGGCATTTTATGCTGACCGCTCATCATTCCTTCAATCATATTATTTTGTCATCCTTTTATTGCGCGGGAGTACGAGTAGGTTCTGAGCGTCAGCGCTGCCTTAGAAGCGCAGCTAGAAGGCAGCGCTGAGGAATTATAAAGTACGCGCCACTGAGTCGTGATATATAGAGTCGAAACTGGTCATCATCATTTTACTGTTATCTTAGCCACACCGCGGATGCTACTCTGACTTATGCTGACGCCGATCACTTGTAGACAACATATCACCTGGTTTTCATTCATAAATTTCGTACGTATCAATAGATATCAATCCTTATCATGCAGAACCGTGCGCAGAGCACAATAAATCGTGCGTATAGAACACAATGAGCTCCTCGAAATTATTTTCACATGATTCTCATGAGTGCTTTTCTCTCGGATAATACTTTTCTTTTGGAACCATGTCTAAAGAGATCAGGAAATAGGGCTCTTTGTAACCGGACGCTTTTTCCCCTGCCGGAAATGGATCTCTCTGTTTAAACAGACTATTCAGCCCCTTTGCCAGGGGAAGGGAGCAGAAACGGAAATTACTTTTTTTATTTATAAATTAAGGTGGCTCTACACCCTTAGTGTTTAATCAGGAAAGGCGGACATCATGGCTGTCTAAAGAACTCTATATATAGCCAGCAAAGTTCAAGTCAGCGCAGCCAACAATTCAACCCCCCCCCCCCCCCAATCCTTCCTCAGAAGACCCCTTCCCCTAAATTACCCTGAGAGTACGCAGGTCAAATGTGAGTCACATCTTTTAAGGTGGCTGTGCACGATCACGAATGTGCTTCACACAGTTTAATTAGAACGTATGGCTGCAGTCTTATCAGTCTAAAGCAGCCTAATTGTTTTCAATCGCTGCATGTGTGCTTTTATTGCGCAGTCGAGTGGCTGTATAACATTGCGAGTGTGTTTTATCTGCTTTCAATGCATGCGCTAAACAACAGCAATAGTATTTTGCTTTGCTTGATTCTAAAATGCGGCAGATGTAATGGGTGTGCAGCACAATTAATGATACGCGTTAACCTTGTACGGTCTTATGGTGGACGCAACGTCACGCAACTTTCATATTCAATTGTTTCTAAAGCCCGAACTCGTCAAAATCGAACCACAGTTCTAGAGAGAGCTAAGTTTGAGAGCGATAGGTTCTAATCTAGTGAAGATATTGTCCCGAAAAGTAAATAAGTTTTTACAGACATGTGTATGGGATTTCACCTATCGCGATTTATTTTTTGAAAAAAAATGAATGAATGAATGAAAAAAAAGTTAAAAATTCCATCGCTTTACGACTAACGGCTTAATTTTTTCATAGTATATCTTTGCCAATTTTTAATCTATTGCCTCAAAACTTGGCAGGGTAACATTTTAAAAACATGAAAAAACGCTACATTCTTGCAACCTCGATCCCAGGGCCTTTCCCTTCGCTTGTGGGACCCGAGGTTGACATTCTTGGTAGCGCTTTTGGTATAGAGATGCATTTTCGTTAGCTTGCTCGCGTGCAAAGTCGAAGACTTTAAGACGTCACGTTGCGCACGACATAGAAGTAGAAGAAGCGCTTTTGCCGCGATACAATGCTTAAGTAATATTTATTAAAATTATTAAAGCGCACGGCCATTAAAGTTTGCACGAATGTTAAAAATAACACCCTAAATCGAGGAATGAAAATGGCAAATGGAGAAGATAACGAACATAATGAATTTAATAGCATGCCAGAAGACCATTCTGAGATCTGATGTTATTAAGTGAAATAAAGTAGTTGTAACCATGGAAATCCCTTGCCGGCTTGTCACGCCTAAGAGCTCTTTCCTTCACTGATATATTTTGCGCGATATCTCATAGTGCGCACAGCTTATAAATCAATATTGCGTGACTCTGACCGTCATATTTTAATGTTGTTTTTTAATGCGATGCACTTGTCACGCAATGTTTCGGTGGCAGGTGACAGGTATACTAGCCGGTCACGCTAGTATCTTGGGTGCGTGACGCAGACAATACTAATGAAGCAAGCGAGCTAGATGTTCTGCCTTTCAGGCTAAGTGTTCTCAGGCGTGTAAAGTATAAAGAATCTAAAGGATAAATGTTTAGTATGGAGTACACGTGTTATCTTCGGCAGCAACAACAGCAGCTGCAGCGGCCGAAACCACAACAGCGGTGGCTGCAACGACGACTGCACCAGCAGGAACCACGGCAGCAGATGCTGGAACCACGGCGGCAGATGCTAAAACCACAGCGGCAGCTACCGAAACCACGACAGCAGCAGCCGGAACCACGGCAGCAGATGCTGGAACCACAGCAGCGCCGGCTGGAGCCACGGCAGCAGATGCTGGAACAACGGCGGCAGATGCTGGAACCACGGCAGCTCCAGCCGGAACGACAGCAGCACCAGCCGGGACCACGGCGGCTCCAGCAGTTAAGACGACAGCGGCAGTGGCCGGGGCCGATGCAGGTGACTTACTCAAGTGGTGGCATGGCTCATCCTTGCTTGACAACCTGAGATAATCGCTTGCTTTTATTGTTATGGCTTTGCTCTATGGATGATCTGGTCCTTGTAATTATAATGGCGAAATAATGAAAATAATAACTGAATTAACTCATAATATCTTTATACTAAATATCTTTTCTTCGACAAACTTGCATGAAACGCTTTGATTGAGCATGAAATTCTGAATTATTTTCTGATAATTATGATAATTAACTTTGCAAAGGTGTATGATATATTGTGTGATTTCAGAAAAATTATCCATACCTCCACAACGAAAGGGATTCAGAGGTTCGGCCGGAAGGCAAATATGGCTTTTATTTTGCACACATTTCACTGGAAATTCGGGGGGGGGGGGGAATCATGTCACAATTCCTTCCGTGGAGGGGTTAGGGATGTTTTCTGCCATTACACATTTATCTAAAATAATTAAGTACAAAGAAAGTATTTAAATTATTGTCTTCTCTAGTTACTTCTTCCTCAAATCTTTTCTTCATAATTAAATACTATACTGGTTTATGGACCAGTTTATGCTAAATATATATCACGAGCTAAATTTTGTAAAAAATGGATAATGCAGCTTGTTAAGGATAAGTACCCTGCCAGCAGAGGTTCTTTCTGTCAGTCTTTTATTAGCTAGCAAAGTTGTATGTTCGCGTGTCTGGTATTTCGCATGTTGTTCTGATTTGCGCCCAAAACAACCATGCGAAATACCAGACACGCGACCAATATTGACGGCGTTGGGAGAAATTATTTTCTACCTAGCCGTCAATATTTTATGGTATTGTAGTCTTAAAGTCGTGGTTGGTTTATGACACTGCCAAAAACCGAACACAGAGATTCACTTGCAGCTTGCTGTATCTGGAATGCTTGTTTTAACTTACCTATATAATACAACCATATCTAGAGCTTTTCTCTGAACCACAACATTCCTGTATAAGGCAATGACCTTGAAATTTCTCAGAACTCATTACCATATAATGCAGTATTCATCATCGTTGGAGATATCATTTCTCATAAACACGCAATAACCATATAAGGAACGATTTCCATATTCAGAAGTGTCTTAACGATCACGTGGTTATTAACTAGGTGCGGGAGGAACTACAGCTGCGCCCGCAGGAACTACTGCAGCGGACGGAACTACAGAGGCACCTACGACAGCACCTGAGGCTAAAGGTGAGTATAACTAGCCAATCAGAAACAAGAGTAATTACAACTTACTGCTGAATGGTTTTCTGCCCAGCCAATCAGGAGCCGAACCAATTGGCTAGTAATTCCTTGCTTGTAATTAGTTCGCAATTTGATTGGTTGATAGAAATAAGCAGCCAATGAGAAAGCAAACCAATTGCAAACACGACGGTCATCTGAAATCCGCTATAAAAGTGTTCGCCGTTATTTTTCAACCAGTCTCTGGGGGTCTCAAGCCTGCTTACACCAGTGAAGTAAGCGAAGGAGACAGAAACCATCGATTCTGCTTCCTTCGCGCTGATTGCTCTATCTCCGTCATTGAATTTTCACGAACATAAGCATCCTTAGGGGGCATAAAACGTTTTTTTTGTTAATTTTTTTGGGGGGAGGGGGAGGGTACTTGATTGAAATTTGTTTGGTGGCTTTTTTAGGTCTGTTTGTGGAATGTACCGCTCATGAGATCAAGATAAAAATCGACTTGAAGGAGCACAGCAATCTTCAAACCGATACCCTCTCGTTCGACGACAAGAACTGCTGTCTTACCTTGTCGAAAAGGGCTTTGCTTATCTCAAGTAAGTTGGACTTTTAGCTTGGTGGCTTTCTGTAAAAAATAATGATAAAAAGTAAAATGTCAATATGGGATGTTCCGTTTTATATCCGTTGCTGAAAGAAGTTCAAAGCATTTCTTCCGTCATACATTTGAATATCAGTGCAGATGTATCATTTACCTGTTATTTCAAAAGCGGCTCAAAACTTTTCAATTCCTCAAATTTTCTCGACGAAAAGAAATGTGAAGTAGAATTCAATATCTTTAGGTTCGTAGCTTAGCAAAATATATTGTTGCGGGCTTCCTGTGTCACGGCGCGCGCGCGCCAAAATCGCCTTTATTAACCTATATGTTCTCTTTTTAAGGACTCAACTTGACAGCTGCGGCACCACACACGAGACCAAGGGAGACAAAATCATCTACTCCAACCGTATAGTCGCCGAGACCACAGCGAAGACCAATAATGCCAAGATATCACGTGACTTTGCCGCGAGTTTTCCAGTCCAGTGCACGTATGACCGTACTGCTATTGTGTCTGTAGTCTCTTTCAGCCCACGGAGAAAAGTCATGTATGATTTGGCAAGTAAGTGGCATCAAGCTCCGTAGTCGTCCAGAGCGCCGTCCTCGCAACCCGATGACCCGAGCTCGAGTCCGGCTCTCGCTCCTCACAACCCGATGACCCGAGCTCGAGTCCCGGCTCTCGCTCCTCGCAACCCGATGACCCGAGCTCGAGTCCCCACTCTCGCTCCTCGCAACTCGATGACCCGAGCTCGAGTCCTCGCTATCGCTCCTCGCAACCCGATGACCCGAGCTCGAGTCCCCACTCTCGCTCCTCGCAACTCGATGATCCGAGCTCGAGTCCTCGCTATCGCTCCTCGCTACCCGATGACCCGAGCTCGTGTCTCCGCTCTTGCTCCTCGTAACCCGATGACCCGAGCTCGAGTCTACGCTCTCGCTCCTCGTAACCTGATAATCCGAGCTCGAGTCTCCGCTCTCGCTCCTCGCAACCCGATGACCCGAGCTCGAGTCTCCGCACTCGCTCCTCGCAACCCGATGACCCGAGCTCGAGTCTCCGCTCTCGCTCCTCGCAACCCGATGACCCGAGCTCGAG
The DNA here is from genome assembly GCA_033964015.1 of Scolanthus callimorphus. Classification (NCBI taxonomy): domain Eukaryota; kingdom Metazoa; phylum Cnidaria; class Anthozoa; order Actiniaria; family Edwardsiidae; genus Scolanthus; species Scolanthus callimorphus. The sequence goes on along the minus strand of CM066925.1, from coordinate 14,415,476 downwards.
TCCCGGCTATCGCTCCTCGCAACCCGATGACCCGAGCTCGAGTCCTCGCTATCGCTCCTCGTAACCCGATGACCCGAGCTCGAGTCCTCGCTATCGCTCCTCGCAACCCGATGACCCCTTAGCTCGAGTCCTCGCTATTGCTCCTCGTAACCCGATGACCCAAGCTCGAGTCCTTGCTCTCGCTCCTCGTACCCGATGACCCGAGCTCGAGTCGCGATTGGTTTCAATACAGTCCTATGAAAACCGCTCTATCGTCTGAATTAGCCAACTCAGCACTGCGTCCCTCGTCGGCAAAGTAGTATCAGATGATACTCAATCTCACAAGCACACGCAATGTCACAAGCTAATGGTTGAATAGTGTCTGATACCTGATGTTGTCTATTCTTAGAGGGCAAGGGTAACTTCACATTCGAGATGGACCTCTTAAAGGAAGGCAACCTTCAATCAGACGAAATTACCAAGTACCCACACGAGGTCAACCTGAACGCAAAACTCAACGTCCGTGTCCGAGTACTGTCCAACGACTCTCAGTTGTCACTTTTCATCGCGAGATGCTGGGCCACTCCCATTGACGACTTGGACGCCACGCCTAATCACCTGATCATCGCCGACGGGTAGGCGATCTTCCTCTTAGCCTGCTCGCAGGCGTTGGAGAGTAATTTTTAGGCCGCCATCTTGGATTTGTCATATTTTGTCACAAATATAAGATGGCGGCCACGAGTAGACTGACGGGTAGACGATCTTCCTCTTAGCCTGCTGGCAGGCGTTGGAGAGTAATTTTTAGGCCGCCATCTTGGATTTGTCATATTTTGTCTCAAATATAAGATGGCGGCCACGAGTAGACTGACGGGTAGGCGATCTTCCTCTTAGCCTGCTTGCAGGCGTTGGAGAGTAGTTTTAGGTCGAGAAACCCGAGTTTGTTTTCGCGTGACCGCCATCTTGGATTTGTCATATTTTGTCTCAAATATAAGATGGCGGCCACGAGTAGACCGACGGGTCCTCTTAGACCCCATTGACTACTGGACCCTCCGTTCACACGAGACCGGTACAAAACCGGACCGGTACAATTGACTACTGGACCCTCCGTTCACACGAGACCGGTACAAAACCGGACCGGTACAATTCGGCACGGCACCGCCTGTTCATACGGTACCGGTACAATTGGCACGTTTTGCAACAGTGTTCACACGGGACCGTGCACACCTAGCCGTGCCAAAACCGGTCCGGTACCGCAAATCCCGTGTGAACGCGCGACGGTACGTACCAGATTGTACCGGTCCGGTTTTGTACCGGTCTAGTGTGAACGGGGTCTTAGCCTTCCTCTACCTCTCGTTTCTCGACGGGTAGGCGATCTTCCTCTGAACATTTGTAGTTTCTCGATTCGCCCCTGCATTTCCTAGTCACCTGATGACTAGAAACTTGGAGAGATCATGAACCTCTCTTAGAACTTGCCTGTATCTCCCGACTTGTTTCCCGGCTGGCAGAGGTATCTTATCAAAAGGAAGAGAGCTTTACCAGCAGGGTACCGACTCATTCGAACTTACGTCGAAATATTTCGTGAATTTCCTTGACCGACTTCATAACGTCCCACGCAGTTCCTTAATTTCAGCGTCAGCATTTTCTGTTTTGTTGTGACAATCAATTAAATATTCACGCCCTGAATACAATGAGCCGTACTATTGCAATGAGCCGTGTTGCAGGATTGTCAAACGAGAGATCAAATTATCTTTCATTCGTGCGTATGGGTCGGCAATGATCTAACGGCGCGACTCATTGCATTCGACGCGTGAATATCGAATCGCCTTTCACAACAAAACAAGTCATGGTCACACTAAAAATTAGGACTCTCCCAATATTTTCTAAACTATAGATATTTCTAATTTACAAGTTGTTAACATACATGAAATCATCGAGGTTCTACAAGTACGGGCTTCCATTTTCGCTAGTCCACTCTAACATAACTTTCTTGTGTGGCAAAGCAAATGAAAATGGCGAACTCTCGAATTCGGCTTGGTTTGTCGACTTGATATTGTCATCCAACTCATCCGTGTATTACGTTATGATTAAAATTCATACCAATAAAACTTCGCTAAAACCTGTCGACTTGCCAACGTTGTAAAACTTTCTTATTAGGGAAATCCCCTTACCTCATTTGGAAGGTCTGTAAGGATCTTCCCTCATATCTTATCGAATATAGCGCTATTCACGTTGATGTCATCCATTACTATTAAAGAGCCTCTGTCAGCCTCCATTTTGTCAGCCTAGTAACATACTGAGACAGAGAAAGCATCCATTTACATCGGCTGATTAAGGGAATGCAGTGCAATATTTGCGATTGAATTCGATAATGAATAATAAAACTTTTTTTTAGAAGACTACTTCAAGATTTCTACACGAAATTCGTTGTCTGATATCGACTGAAAACAATAACAAAGGAGTGGCTGACAAAGGCTCTTTTATGTGCCAACCAGAGATCGATTGGTTGGAAGAACAAAGGGCGCTATTCAAACTACGGTTCGTTTTCACACTAGAAGACGAACAAATCGTCTGAAGGACAAATTGTCTGACGATTTGTTCGTCTAATGCGAATTTAGGTCGGACTTTGGTCGATTTGTTCGTCTACACGAACAAATCGTCTATGAAAAATCGTCTTCCTAGACGGCCAAAAATGTTCGCCCCGTTTCTTATCAGACGATTTGTTCGTCTTGAGACGATTTGTCCGTCCAGACGATTTGTTCGTCTCTAGTGTGAAAAGGGCATTACAATGGTAATGTTGATAAACAGTGAATAGCGCTATAGCGGGAACCATCGTTCTCTGATCGCCATTTTATCTTGTTTTTCTCGGCCAAATACCCTGGGTCGAGATTTTTAAAAACACCACAGGCAGCCCGCGGGTATTAGCAGCCATTCTTGACATTGTGTATTAAGGGTCATTTGAAATTGTTGTTTGTGATTACATTTCGTTGTTAATTCCTCACTCTAGATGTAACAAGGATAACACTGTGAGTATGATTTTAAGATCAACAACCCGGTGCAGTTCTTCACATTCAACTCATTCCGCTTCCTCAAGTCGAGCACTCGTGATATTTTCATCCACTGTGAGGTAAGTCAGGAGAACAATTTTTCACAGGTTGTCCCACAGGGCGCCCAAGCTCATTATTCTTGTATTCACTAAGATGTGTTTAGTCTGTTTGCATTTGTATTGTCGTACACAACTCGTACGATACCTGATGGAAATACTTCATAAATTGTCCAAAATTGTTGATCCAATGCCGTGTTTGACAATAAATCATGCCTACCTTTGTCCTGCTGTCTCTGTGTGACTTTTTAGGGTTCTAAGAGTGCTTTCTGTAGCTTTATGGGCGCTAGAAAGCACTCTTAGAACCCTAAAAAGTCACACAGAGACCATTTCACCCCCAAGACCTAAATAGCAATTCTCCTTACTCAAACAATGCATTTCCGTACACACTTGATAGGAGAATTTGGTGCTGTGTCTCTTCCTTCCGTAATCTTCAAATTCGTAGCTCAGCAAAATATTTGTTACGGGCTTCCTGTGTCGCACGCGCGCGCGCCAAAAGTGGCGGGAAAAAAATTAACCAATCACAAACGCTTCCTGACAGACACTAAGGATTTTAATATCACTTTTCAAAGGTGGAAGCTTGCCGTAGCGGGGAGAAGGCGTCCAATTGTGCCAAGGGCTGCTCGTCTCGCAAACGCCGATCACTCTTCTCAGACGCTACCAGCAGCACCCTTAGTATTGGAGCGGTCACGGTCAGCGAGAAACCAAACCGTGGCGCTAGTGGTATGTCACGCCTCTGAGAGCGTTGTCCATACACTGACAAATTTATGCAAGGCATTGTCTAAAACAATGGAGTGCAATGGAGTGTATTATAGAACGAGGCAATACAATGGAGGAGAACAATACCATGCATAAATTTGTCAGAGTATTGGACTAGTATGGCCTCTGAGCTTATTATGTATCTCTTTCTTACGTAATCTTATTTGTTGCGGGCTTCCTGTGTGACACGCGCGCGCGCCAAAAGTGGCGGGAAAAAAGTAAATCACAATCACAAACGTCAAGAACATTACTGGACTGGAACTTCCTACCAGAGGAGGCTGTGAAGGCACATAGCTTGCCTGCCTTCAAAAAGGCCCTTTCTGCTTGACCACTAGACTGTTTATTTATTTTTATAGCACTATCACTATTTTCTAATTTTGCACTAGCACTCTATTGTTTTGTATTTTGTTACCCTCACAAATTCTTCATACGAAGGAGGTGAGGTTGTAAGGGAGAGGAAGAAGAAGCATCTTGTTTTGTTCGACTTGATTTACGTAAAATCATATATCAACCATTCACCATCATATTGACGTCGCTTTTTATTCGAATTTAGGAAACACACTAATAAACGCTAGGCGGCATTGGTTTTACTACATCAAAGTCATAATAGGCCACTTGCACTAACTGGGTCACGTGACCACAATCCAATATATTCTGAATAAAATCTTAAAAATTCAACTCGCTGCCATTTGCTACAGTTTAGAGATTTTATGCTCCAACTTCAGTTTCTGACTAATATCAATTGGTTCTTGTTTTTTTCTGGATTTGATTTTGACAGTGCAAGTGGCCTATTGACATGAACTGTTGCGATGGACGTCCGAAGCACAGGATCGAGTAGATGAATCTATTTTGAATATTCCGTGAAAAAATAGACTATCCGAAAGAATAAGCGAAAAGTCTGCCTGAATTGTGTCTGTAAATATCTCGTGAAATACAGACAGTTTTAAGAAGAACGTCCACCTGCTACCTCTTTATCACAATACCAAGTATCGAGAGATTGAGCTTTACAAATCAAGTGGGGCTGTGAGAGGATGTACAATCCGTCACCTACCATCCCCCTGACAATATGAGATTTTTGCCACTTCCTTTAAAGTGCTCTAATCAGCCACTCCTTTGTTATTGTTTTTCATTCGGAGCAGAATTATCTTTACTTTTTATCCGAAATAGTTATCTCTCTGTCTGTGCCTCAACTAGCCAAGCTACCTGCAGGACGACCTCTATGAAACTCTCTTTCTCTCTAAAATATGGATTATTGTTCTTGTTAAATTGCGTAAAAAGTCTCGAGAGGACATCTACAAACAACGTTGAATACTTGATCTTCCAAATTCAATCGAAAATATTCCAATACATTCTCTTAATCAGCCGATGGAATGGATACTTTCTCTCTGATCGAAATAGCGACTGAGTTTTCTATCCTGGTTGTAGGCATTGGCAAGAGCTCCAGCCTCACCACGGTGTCCGTCGTCGCCGGAGTACTCGCGGTGGTTGTCATGGGATTGGTGGCAGCCCTTGTCATCATTTACAGAAGCGCCAACAAGCTCCAGCCAACAGCAGCGTGGTGTTCAAGAAAGTGCAAGCTGACGAGATCCACTCGTCTAGACATCCGGGACCTTACCCGTTAGCATCCGGGACCTAATATGTCCTGAATAACATCCGGGATGTATTATTCTTGTAAATATCTGGGATGTTTTTTAAGTGTTGGTTAATATACAGGATTTTTGTCGAGGACGACATCCGGGCCTTCAGAAGTCCCGGATGTTATCCGCTGCACGCATGCGTGTTTTTTTAAATACTTTTTAATGATGTTTATTTTTAGTGATTTTTAATTTGTAATTATGGCTTTTTTCGGCCACTTCTTTTTTTCTATTCCCCAACACATCATGAGCTTTTTGGTATATTTTGTTCGAGTCTGAGTTGGTTTTCGTAATACTGTGCCAGTAACTTGTATAGATAATGATTATAACCATAAACAGTCGTATAAATGTAGTACCGCGTAGATGATGAATAACTGAGACCATAAATCCTTGGACTCATCAAGCCGACATTACCGCAACAACAAAAAATGTCTGTGTAACCATTAGGGACATGAGTTTGAGCCAAGAATTGAATCATGCTTTCTTACCGTCGCAAGCGATACTTCTTCCCAAAAAGATACATTTTCGAGGCCATTTTGGCTTTGTCATATAAATAAAACCCCACCAAGCGGTCAACTCCATCAAACATGCGCCCAACCTACGCAAACAGCATTTCAACAACGTCCTCAAGAAAACACCGCGTTCTCAGGGCCTTCTGGGTAATTTCAAGATGGCCGGATGACCCGCCATCTTGAAAATTACCCAGAAGACCCTGGAACGAGGTTGCCAAGAAAGATGTTGGTCCAACGTACTGCGGGCATGCGCAACTGCCTATAGCCACTTCCCAGTAAGCATTCTAAACCTTGAGCCTCTTCATTTTAGATTTCTTGATTTAGATTGCAACAAGTAGGAATAGTTTTTGTATTCTAATTCTTATGTTTTTTTTTTTCGATTTAGTTACGTAACATAAAGGGTTTAAGGCGTATTTTAGGTAGATATCAAAATGTTAACCGTCTATGTATTGCATACGATGCAGCTTTGTTTTTTAAGTCACGGGTATCCCGAATAAAAGTCATGCTTTGAATTGCTTGGCTCCCTGTGTTTCAAGATAAACTAATTTTGAATTTGCTGTTAAAATTTCTAGCTCATATTCCAATTTATACCTTTTAACTCCTGATACGAAGTATTTTTAAAGTAAAACTATTTTTGGTAAAGTTGTAGCATTGTATTTTCTAACTTTTGTAACAAACTATAGATGCAATAAAGCTGCTTGTCACCTATGCGCATTTGCGTGTATTACTTAGCCCCCATTCTCTCGCATGTCGGGCCCGCAAGCCTCTGTCGTCTGGCCAGCGGAAGGAAACCCCAATAATCAAGGAACCCCACCATAAGATAACAATCCGAGTGCTTGCATTTGCCCCGCGTTGGTTAAACCGGAAGTCCTAGAATCTAGGGACTTCTCCAGAGCCCAGGCGGATTCTACCCCTTAGCCTCTGACTTGAATTGTAGGCCAAAATTTGCGTGACAAGTTGTGTGTTTGATCCTAGCAAATAAAACACCATATTTGAAAAGAGCTCACCGAAATTGTGAAATCCTCAAATTTGAGGTGATTTCGACAAATACGAGCACACCAGAATGGGGAGTTTGCAGGTGTTGCGTGACATTTAATTTTGATCCTAGCAAATAAAAACACCATATTTGAAAGAGCTCACCGAAATGTGTGAAATCCTCAAATTTGAGGTGATTTCAACAAATGAACGTCGGAAGTTGGTTGTTTTCCTATAGGTTTAATGTTGTGATGGGCAACAGTTGCCCACCACAACATTAAACGTATAGAGAAACAGTCCTACTTCGGGCGCCGCCATAACTTTGCTAATATTTATCCAAATCAACTCAAATTTTCGGCTTTTTCTAATTTCGGCAAGCTCTTCAAATATGGTATTTTCATTTTGTTAGGAGCAAGATTCAAAATGTCACGCAACACCTGCAAACTCCCCATTTGTGGCTCAAAGAGACCCGCGCTCTACTTCGCGCAACTTGCAGCAAATGTTTTTTGTTGCGTGACAAGTTGTTGCGCGAGATGAAAAATGCGCAACATCGATCATCACCTTGCAACACAACGTCGCGCGACAAGTTGAGGGATTTTGTGCCTCGTGTTTTCCTGGCTTTAATTGCCTAAATGTGTTTCTGATATATGTGAATATTTTTCAGTCGCCAGCAAGAGTCAGTTACAAAGAGTAAGAAATATCAAACACTGAGTACATATTTATTGACGAATCTTCAAACACTATTTACAAACTTGCTCAGTGGACCAGAACGGGAAGCGGTTCAATTTTTCTGTTTGCCATCCATTCGCACAGAGTAACTTGCGTACAATCCAGAATATGAAGCATCAAGAACTGTTGAATGAAGGGATAGGAATATTTTCTACAAAGGCAACGCTTCTCCGACGGTACCACGGACTCTTGTACCCATTGCAAACCTATTTATCTTACGAGGTAGCAATATTTTTAGTGTTGTTTTTAGGCGCTGCCAAGTTTTGTTCCGAAGGCAGCTCGAACGATACGAGTCTATGCGGCAAACGAGACGTTGACAATGTTATGAATAGCACCGTGCCAAAACGCTAGACGTTCCCACAATGCATTTTGAAAGCATGCTTTATTTTCTTCTGTCTTTTAATATCCCGTTTAACTTCAAACCCCAGTGTAAAAATGCGGAAAATAGACTGTTCTACTCCTGTGCATATGGCTAGATGGAGGCTCCTGTTGATTGGCTCCTGATTCTTCTACTCATGTGCATATGGCTAGACCTAGTGGAGTAGATGGAAGCTCCTGTTGATGGGCTTCTATCTATGCTTCTTAACGAGTTATTTTCGAGAATTATTCTAGACTACCTGGATTGCCTCCTGCATTGCCACAGAGCAGAGCTGATAGATGGGTAGCGACTGGATCAGAAGACAAAGTTTAGCCTGAAAAAGAAATAATTCCAAAATTTCTGAATGTCTCCCATATTTCTATATGGAGATATCTACAGAATCAGCGGCAGCGGCAGGGAGTGTTTCGAATGGTGACGACACATTTCCCCTCACCTATACTCCCCTTGCCTAGCCTGGTTCCAATCCACTACGGACAGTTCGTGAACCAGCCTAACAGCAATACACACCTTGACAAATGGGAAGTTGGGCACGTCATCGATGGCGAACGGGTAAAACCGGTCCAGTAACTGGTTATTTCAATTTCGCTTTTCAAACCATTGATGTCCGATTCCTTTTGAAGCTCAGCGTACCTAGGAAATGCAAGAAATGAGACACGAAGACGGGCGCGTCTGGAATTTTATTTGCACGAGTCATGATACAGCTCTCGTAAGATCGAAGCCTAATGCATTGATACCCTCAGTGCAAACAATAGAGGGTCATAACGACGAAACAATGGGATGCTTTGTTCTGCCTATCCAATCACACAAGATCTTCTGAGAAGCTGTATCACTCTTGATTTGCACTTACACCTTTCATAGCATTGTAGGCTTACCAGTCTGCAGGCTTGAGATTTTCTTCTGTGTAATCTTTGTTGACCTTGACCCCTGACTGCCGAACCACGGCAATGTCTACTGGGTACAAGTGGTGAGGCTTCAGGGCGCGGAATTTGTAGTTGAACACTTTTTCCTCCTGGCTAGATTAGACAGCGCGGAGATTAGCACCTTTTTCGATATTTTGTTCTAGCCTCGTCCCCAGGTACCCCTTGCCGTCAGCTTCTGCATTCAATATGGCGGCCGCAGCAAAAGCCAATGACGTCATAGCCGGGCAAAGCGTGACAGGCCCGCCGAGTAGCCTGGGTACAAGGCTAATTTTGTTCGATGGGGGATGATAGCACGGAGTACAGTAAACACCTGCATATACATTCCCATATCAGCCATGTCAGCCATATGCAGGTGGGAAATTTGTATGCGCATGCGTTCGTCAAAGCGAGGGCAGGCTAGTGAGTTTATGCTAGCGTGGAAAACTTCGCATTCCTGGCAAACTTTCGTGCGCCAGGTTAATTCGTTCTTTTTTTATTGCATCGGCGCGGATTATTTTTTTGCGGTCAAGACCGCCTAACAAAGACGTTTTTTTATGATTGAATGTCCAAAAACGCAGAAGTAAACTTAGCACAATTTCATGTCGAGTGAAGGAATAAATGGCCCTCAAAATATACCGAGACAATTTTTTCAGCCGATGAAACTAGCAAGAATAGTTTCGGTTTCAATGCAAGTCGGTAATTATTTTATTTCCTATGCTATGAAATACGTCTCTTGGATTGTCAAATACATTACCATTCGATCTGTTTTAGTTTATCCTTGATGGTGTCTGCAGTTTTCTGTTTGATTTTGTTAAAATCTCGCCAACATTATCCATGAGAGTGCGAGCCTTGGAAGCCCGTCTGCTCCTAAGAAAAAGAGACATCTGTGATTCATAGATTACTATGTTATGGCCCAGGATATTTTATTTCAATGTAGAGGTAAACTGCATGCATGCTCACAGACCTCCGTCGAAGCTGAATCAGCCTTGTGACTCCAGTGGACTTGAATTCCTTTGCGTCTGAAAAAGTTTAAATTTCTTTATGCCTGGTTCATATATATATCATCAGCGTCGTTGACACCTCCTCCTGCTCCTCAGCTCCTCCCCCCTGCTCCTCCTCCTTCCCCCCTGCTTCTCCTGCTCCTCAGCTCCTCCCCCTGCTCCTCCTCCTCCCCCTGCTTCTCCTGCTCCCCCTGCTCCTCAGCTCCTTCTCTTCTCCTGCTCCTCGGCGCCTCCTCCTCCCCTGCTCCTCCTCCTCCCCCCCCCCCTTTGCTTCTCCTGCTCCTCAGCTCCTCCCCCTGCTCCTCCTCCTCCCCCTGCTTCTCCTGCTCCCCCTGCTCCTCAGCTCCTTCTCTTCTCCTGCTCCTCGGCGCCTCCTCCTCCCCTGCTCCTCCTCCTCCCCCCCCCTTTGCTTCTCCTGCTCCTCAGCTCCTCCCCCTGCTCCTCCTCCTCCCGCTGCTTCCCCTGCTTCTCAGCCTCCTCCTCCCTCCTGCTTCTCCTGCTCCTCAACTCCTCCCCCTGCTCCTCCTCCTCCCCCTGCTTCCCCTGCTCCTCAGCTCCTCCACCTCCCCTGCTCCTCCTCCTCCCCCTGCTCCTCCTCCTCCTCCCCCTGCTTCTCCTGCTCCTCAGCTCCTCCTCCTCCCCCTGCTTCTCCTGCTCCTCAGCTCCTCCCCCTGCTCCTCCTCCTCCCCCTGCTTCCCCTGCTCCTCAGCTCCTCCTCCTCCCCTGCTCCTCCTCCTCCCCCTGCTCCTCCTCCTCCTCCCCCTGCTTCTCCTGCTTCCCCTGCTCCTCAGCTCCTCCTCCTCCCCCCTGCTTCTCCTGCTCCTCAGCTCCTCCCCCTGCTCCTCCTCCTCCCCCTGCTTCCCCTGCTCCTCAGCTCCTCCTCCTCCCCTGCTCCTCCTCCTCCCCTGCTCCTCCTCCTCCTCCCCTGCTTCTCCTGCTCCTCAGCTCCTCCTCCTCCCCCTGCTTCCCCTGCTCCTCAGCTCCTCCTCCTCCCCTGCTCCTCCTCCTCCCCCTGCTCCTCCTCCTCCTCTCCCTGCTTCCCCTGCTCCTCAGCTTCTCCTCCTCCCCTGCTCCTCCTCCTCCCCCTGCTCCTCCTCCCCTGCTTCTCCTGCTTCCCTGCTTCTCAGCTCCTCCTCTTCCCCCCTGCTTCTCCTGCTCCTCAGCTCCTCCCTCTGCTCCTCCTCCCCTGCTTCTCCTGCTTCCCCTGCTCTCAGCTCCTCCTCTTCCCCCCTGCTTCCCCTGCTCCTCCTCCTCCCCCTGCTCCTCCTCCTCCTCCCCCTGCTCCTCCTCCTCCTCCCTGCTTCTCCTGCTTCCCCTGCTCCTCAGCTCCTCCTCCTCCCCTGCTCCTCCTCCTCCTCCTCTCCCTGCTTCTCCTGCTCCCCCTGCTCCTCAGCTCCTCCGCCTCCCCTTCCTCCTCCTCCTCCCCCTGCTCCTCGGCTCCTCCTCCTCCTCCTCATCAACATCACGTATCAATTTTGGCTGCACTTACTTTACCCTGAACAAACAAAACTAATACACAATGTCTACGACAACTTGAGAATGCGAGAAAATCCAGAATTTTGGCACCAAAAACTAAAAACGATATTACAACAAATGGGCATGGGCGATATCTGGCAACAAGCAAATATGGGCATAAGGTTGCCGATTTAATACACCGTCCAAATAATTCAACAAAGACTTGAAGATATTGAATTTCAACGCTGGATGACAGAAATCAATTTAGACACAAGAAAAGAGCAGGGGCATGAAAAATAAATTGAGAACATATAGAAAATTCAAAACAAAGTATAAGTTAGAACCCTACCTAACCCAGATCACCAATCATAGCCATAGAATTTCATTAACGAAATTAAGACTTAGTAATCACTGTCTAGAAATGAAACTGGGCGCTATAAAAGGCCCTACAAACCACCCAGCGAAAGACTTTCACTTCTTAGACTTTCACTTTTTGATAAATTACTCAGGTAAAAATACGAAAGCACAAAAAGCTATTGCAAAATTTGTACATGAGTGCTTCCTCCTCCGGAAAGACACTATAATTACATAGTAATAATTATATCTCTTTTTAAATAAGTTTTATTTGGAACTACCAATCCATGTACTTTTGTATACGATGCCAAATAAAAATATCTGTCTGTCTGTCTGTCTGTCAATAAAGTGCTGTCGTTTTTTTACTAATCTCGCGGGCTGCCTGTGGTATTTCCCATCTAATCACCAGGCCCTTTGGCCGAGTAGAAACAAAATGGCGATCAAAAGAGAACGATATCTTCTGGTGAAGTTCTGGTGAATTTTCGTTTTCGTGCTATGATGATATGAGGAAAAATGCTTACATATCTTCAAATACTCATTATTATTCATGACCTAATCAGCCAACCAGAGCTCTCATTTTGTACCACGTGCAGTACCTTGAAATCCCAGGAAGATACTGCAAGTGGGACTTGAAAACTTTTCAAGGTCCAAGGACCTTTGAATATTCATAATTTCAAGGTCCTCATCCTCGAAAAGTTTCTACTAGTCATTCTTTGCGCCGTGCAAAGGCGGACCGTAGGAACCGCTCCGTGAAAAGACAAAAGTCTCCTCTCTCGAAGAAGTCAATACAAAGAATTTTTGTTCGAGACTATATGCTTGTGCGCCGCCAACCTCCATGTGGGACAGGCTTTATGGAAACACTCTTGAACTTTTCACTTCTGCGCATGACTAGTGACGCAATCCAAGTTCATAATTTTTATAATTTCAAGGTCCTCGCCCTCGCTGAGTTTTCTACTAGTCATTCTTTGCGCCGTGCAAAGGCAGACCGTAGGAAACGCTCCATGAGCAGACAAAAGCCTCCTCTCTGAGAAGAAATACAAATAATTTTTGTTCGAGACTATATGCGTGTGCGCCGCCAACCTCCATGTGGGACAGAGTCTTTATGGAAACACTCTTCATCTTTTCACTTCTGCGCATGACTAGTGACACAATCCAAGTTCATAATATTCATAATTTCAAGGCCCTCACCATCGAAATGTTTTTCTACTACTCAGTCTTTGCACCGTACAATGGCAGACTGTAGAAACCGTTACGTGAGAACACGGGCTTTATGGAGACAATCTTGACCTTTTCACTTCTGCGCATGACTAGTGACGCAAGTTTCACAAGTAAAAGATAAGATTATATTGATAAATCCTGTTGTTTAGGTAGGGTACAGAGGGGTTGGTGATTGAATATTATGTCACAGGCTATGATCTGAGTATTTCAAATGACTAAAAAATTTGAATGGAGATGTTTCAACATTGATCGTTTTCCCTCTGTGTTGGCTAATTAGGTCATGAATATTATTGAGTATTTGAAGTAATTCAAAAGCCTTCTATTCGGACTTGACGGGATTTCAAAGCCCACGCAATTAGTTCCAGTCCTCGGCTTCGCCTCGGACTGGAACTAATTGCGCGGACTTTGAATCCCGTCAAGTCCTCATAGTCGGCTTTTAAATATTACTTCAAAATAAGGTATAAGGGAGATTTACGTGTCGACAGTTTTTGGCTAAATTGTCCACAGGGCGCCCAAGCTCATTATTCTTGTATTCACTAAGATGTGTTTGGTCTGTTTGCATTTGTATTGTCGTACACAACTCGTAAGATACCTGATGGAAATATTTCATAAATTGCCCGAAATTGTTGATCCAATGCAATGTTTGACAATAAATCATGCCTACCTTTGTCCTGCTGTCTCTGTGTGACTTTTAGGGTTCTAAGAGTGCTTTCTGTAGCTTTATGGGCGCTAAAACAGTCCTCCATCATAACCGCCACGCAGACTCCCCAAAGTTTAGGCAGGCATGATTTATTGTCAAACCGGTCAGTATAAAACGCAGACTGCAGACTGCGGGCTGCAGACTGCAGACTAGGGGTAAAACGCAGACGCGGTATAAAATGCAGACTGCAGACTGCAGACTTGGTATAAAACGCAGACTTGGCTTAAAATGAAGGATAAAATTCATCTTATGATATATTCCTCTACTATATATCTAGTGAGATAACTGAAAAATATCGAGTATTTGATAGTATGTCGATACTGCGCCTTTATGCAAATGAACTTCTGTCTACTGGTCCGATTCCTGTGCCATGGTTAGATCGGACCATGTGGTGTTGTCAGTGTTGTGGCTTGATAAACTCACACATGCACGTCTAAAGATTTCGGTTAATTTTAACCGATCGAGAAAGCTTTTATTACGAGAACTAAATGTAGAACACTATTGCGCACTTCCTCTAAGCAAAACGATATAATCATATAAAAACGCAAACCCAAAATAAAAACAAAACACAACACGCACTGCTAGGACTGTCTTGTATAAAGCACGTGCCAATGAAAGTGTTATGGGCAAAATAATCAAGCTACGCACACTACAAGATCAGAATTTCTTGTTCGTTTTATAATTTATAAGAAAAATGAATTACATAATTCACTTTTCGAGCAAGAAGGGAATTTTAAATGAATAATTCAACAACAAGAGCGCACACTTCAGCAGATGAACTTCCAGTACCGTGTATGGCTTGGAAGAGAGAGGAGGGGCGCAGTTTGGGGCTCCTGTGGTGTGGCCGTCATGGTTTTGGTCAGCAGTTTTGTGTCAAAAACAAAACAAAATGGTGCACATCCACGGTGACTTATCGCAAAGGTAAGACTTGGATTTTCGATTTCTTCGCATCATATCCTGCATTTTAAGCCAAGTCTGCGTTTATACCAAGTCTGCAGTCTGCAGTCTGCAGTCTGCATTTTAGTACCGAGTCTGCGTTGTATCCCTAGTCTGCAGTCTGCAGCCCGCAGTCTGCAGTCTGCGTTTTATACTGACCGATTGTCAAACATTATATTGGACAATTTCGGGCAATTTATGAAGTATTTCCATCAGGTATCGTACGAGTTGTGTACGACAATACAAATGCAAACAGACCAAACACATCTTAGTGAATACAAGAATAATGAGCTTGGGCGCCCTGTGGATTGTCTTGATATGATCATCACCACTCTCACCTATCATCAACACCATCGTCATTAATATTATAACATCGTGCTTACTTTTCTCGTTAGCTGCGACTTGTTGCCAGATAGACAAGTGTTCTGACGGTTGGGAGGGCGTGGTCGCGATCTGTGGTAGATGATGTAGAATACCTGTTCGTCTGGTGATATTGATATATGGAAACAAAATGGCGTAAGTACAAGCATAGCGCTAACCTTTGGCTGGCGAAGATCGCGAAATGTAAAATTATTTTAATAAGCTTTAAAAAGCTTGTCCAATTTTCGGACATCTTACCTTCGTCTGCAAAGGTGTCTAACAGACTGCGCAAAACTGCTCCTGACGGGGGCTCCACGAGAGGAATTGTCACCTAGCAATCCTACCATCCCCACCCCTCCTAGGGAGGGAGGTTGTATTTGTCGTCCTTCTACAAGATCATCCCACGTCATTTCCGGTCCCTTGGGAGTTCCTTCCTTAAACCTGTCATGAGTAATATTGGACCGAGTTGATAATGTGCTCAGTTCTCACAACCTCCTTGTTTGGGCATTTGTACATATAGTGGTGAGAAAATCAGAATTGATCACCCTGTTTACCTTGATTGGGCGCCTTTTTCGTCTAATTTCGCCATAAGTTTCTTTGCGGCAAATGTTGTTCTGGAATCTGACGAGTAATTTTCCCCTACCCCTCCCCTGAAAAGATATGATATCGATTCGTGGAAATCACTGGGACGAGTGTGGGGCGAGCCATAAGCACAGGGATCCCCTTCCATTCTGGACTCAAGTGCATCTGTTGAAGACTGGTGACGATAGCCTACTCTGGAGTTTGTTGGGTTGCCTGTGTTTCGTTGGTTGCGTATTATATGCCCCCATTGATCTAGAGGTAAGCTTTGCTTCAAGGTCTTGAGGAATTCTTTAGGAAGAGGATTCTGGAACAAAAGGGTAAGCATTATGCACAAGTCCAAGTCCGATTTCAGAGGGACTCTGTAATAGAGTATCTCTTTTCAATGTCGAATGACAAATCTCGATTACATGAGTGGCCCCAGTATGGTCCCAAGAGGGAAGCCTGGAGAGAAAATCGTCAGCTTGATTGACCAAAATAGCAAAATGTCTAGAAAAATTGTTTCCGGAGGGACGAACAGGCGAGAACAGGTGACAACTAAAATAGATCGTTTAGGAATTCATGTGTCAAGCTTTTTAATGATTACTGAGTCAAACAAAAGTGCTCTCCAAAACAAAAGTGGATCAGATGAACATTCCATGAGCTGTAATGACATCCGGCGTGAAACGACATAATAAGGGCGGATCTATTATAGATCTCTGGGGGATTCCACAAGTGTGATAAACGTTTGTGTCCTTACCTTGGATCTCAGGTCTCTACTGCGGAGCTGGTAGATGTAGCAGAGAAGAGCGTGAAGGCAGTTCAACTTGCTGCTAAAGTTACGAGAGTTTCTTTCACGGACTCCACTGATGAGAAATGGGAAATGACAGGACGACATTAACAGGAGCCTCATTCTACTCCACAGGAGCCCACCAATAGGAGCCTCTATCTACTCCACTAGGTCAATATATATATGCACATGAGTAGAAGAATCAGGAGCCCATCAACAGGAGTCTCCATCTACTCCACTAGGTCTAGCCACATGCACAGAAGTAGAAGAATCAGGAGCTTATCAACAGGAGTCTCCATATACTTCACTAGGTGTCCAGCCATATGCACAGGAGTAGAGGAATCTTTTTCAGATTGTGGATTTTTATTTTTGAATTTTCCGTGAGCTAAACTCTACCTTCGGGAATCTTATTATTTCGTGTAATCGGTGTAACGTTTCTATTATAATTTTCCTGCAGTATAATCTCTAGTATTCCACTATTCTAACAGCAAAACATATTAGCAATCAGAGCACCTTTTCTGGATAAAGCCGGCGATAACTTAACGTTACCCTCTACTTACCGGTTATTAAGTATATCCTCGTGTGAATCCTCTCTAGACATGGTATCTATCGCACCAGTATCCCCCTCCTCACAGGCGCTGTCGGTCCTCTCACTCGTTCTCATCTTGGATAAGATTTGACGCAGTCGTGTTGGCGATATGCATGGCTCTGGCTGATTTTGCTGCTCAAGGAGCAGTTCTCTTGCCTTGAAATAAGGAGAGAAGTCGCAGATTTCACTACTAAGATGATCTGGCTGACACATTGGCCTATCTTAGGGCGCTGGAATGCTCCTTGGCGATGTCGAGCACTTGCGAGCTTGCGATCACCCGAGTTTTCTGTGCGAGACCAAGCATTTCGATTTGAAGAAAATACGAGCAGCGAGCACTTTGGGAAACTTTCAATCGTTTTTTGCGAGCGCTACCAACCATCATTGCTCATCATTGGCGAGCAATCGGGCACTGAATAGTGCTCCGCGAACAAGTGAGCACCGCAAAAATCATCGTCGCGCGAGCTGCGAGCTCAAGCGAATTTTGCTAGACGTGCGTCACGTGATGATCACCTGCATTTACTGTTTACAACACGTGACAATCACGTGCGTGGTCTACCCACCTTCTCTTCAGCCTCCTTGCGCCTGCATTCACTGTAAGGTAGGCCAGCTTTAAGCACAACCATTCGCTTGTTGTCCACGCATAACTTGTCCTGTATTTCCTGTAGACCACCCTTGTTTTGCGCAGTTGCCTTTGTCCCTTTGGACTCTTTTTCCTTTTGGAAACAGAAGTATAATCCATTGGTATAAATGTGATCTTTAAGGTTACACGTGAGGTTTTGTTGGTCGGAAACGAAGCCCGCGTTTAAATTCACATTCTAAATATTCTTGTGTAAACGGGGCCGACTGTTCGCATTCTGATTGGCTGACTAAACAATAAACTAAAACATCAGCCAATAGGAAACGATAGAAAACGCAAGTCTGATTTACTTTCGACAGTTATCTGAAATTTGCTTTAGTTTCCCTGGAGATTTTTACCTTTTGTTTTCCTGCACTCTTTACTTTCCTTGAGCTATCTATCTTGACCTCCTTCTTAGGCACCAGTGCAGACTGCCATTGCTGGAAAGATGAAAAATTATAGCGTATGGCGTGTGTGGCTTGTGCGCTTACAAATATTCGTTCGTGGTCTTGGCACGCGCGCTTGAGCACTCTTCCCGCGTCTTGAAATAGCTGTCTAGTCGATTTAATGTTTACAGTGCCTCCAATTAGCCCAGAACTTGAACAACATTTAAGCATTAGGGCACAACTTTCTTATGACTTTATCGGCGAAATAGAGCACGCGTGATGTTTGGAGACACGAGAACGTTGTAAAATCACGAGCCGCAGTGATTTTAGAATGTTTCGAGTGTCCCTCCCGTCATCACAAGTGCTCTATTTGTCGATAAAGTCATACAAAGTTGTGCTCTAATGCTTTTATGATAAAGCGGGGGAGAACCATTACTTTATCGGTGAAACAAAGGGTAGAGTATAGAAAGGGGCCAATCAGAACGCGCGTTGTATCGCTATGGTGTTATACCTATATTATAACACTATTTGAAGTCTGTAAAAGAAAAATATAGACGTTGCATAACAAGTTGGACAGAAAAAAAGAAGACCATACTTCCAGACATTAAAGCTGAAGCGCCGTATGGCGACCGATGAACGGTTCTTACGCCCACGCCAGAGATTTCGGCCCTGACAGTCGCTATCCTGTTGATTGCTCATTAGCGGCCCATACCTAAGGGTGAGGAAACGCCCGGCCACCAGACCATAGATAGACGCCCCTTGTACGAGTAGTGAGCAATTAACGATTATTCTACTGCTCTCAACATATATATACTACTAACTTGTTCGACATGGTCCATGCGGGACACTTGCTGATAAACTTCAGAATTTCTGGTCGCTTGTTAGACTTCAATGTTGGTATTCAGTTTCGTTCGGAATCTTTGTACGTCATTGTATCATAATTATTTCATACAGATTCAATGGAATGCTTAAAATACGGGATCCTTATATCTGCGCATGCGCACAACGCGTTCACAGCAAACTTGATTTGTCTAGATTTGTTTGCCTGTGAGCTACGATCACAATGCAGATATTTGCTTTCAAGATGCAAAGAATTGCCGCGCACTATTGCAGCACTTCAAAATTTAGCTGAAAGCGTAAGCAAACGTTTCTCGAGATATATATGTTTTCTGCTTGGCGTTCTACCTTGCATCACACCTCACATGCCATCTTACCTTTTTAAGCGCAACCTTTTTGTCCTCTCGATCGAGGGTGTTAAACACCAAGTCTTTCAAGTCAAGACCCACATCTCCTACACTCTCGTATGGTATGTGAGCGGGTGTATAAAAACCGCACCGCAGTTGTCTAAAGCGACAAAAAGTATGATTGCATGAAATGATTTTTAATATGAGTTTTTAAATCTTAAATTAAATTTTAATTCCTTAAACTTATGTTAATTTTAAACTGTAAAGCGCTATGAGATATAGGAATAGCGCTATATAAGAAACGTATTATTATTATTGTTGTTATTATTATCATTACTATTAAAACTTCGCTTAGTTTTAACATTCAAGCCTTCTACGTTGTCCGTTTTCCTCATGCGCGTAAGCTCTTGTGGGTATGACTGGCACGACAGTAACGGCACGTCTCTTGCCCTGTTTCGCCTAGGACAGTCAACTGGCTTCCTTCTTAACTTGAACCAGACAATGTCGCGACGGAAAGCCAGGCGACTGCACTAGGCGAAACAGGGAAAGAATCTGATTGGCTCATAAGTTTTGACTGGCGGAACAGCAAAGCCTAAAACTGTAGCAGCGTAGTTTCCTATACAAACAACAAGCTCTTCGCTACCCTACAAATACTTCACTCCGACTAAACAAACCTGACTCGTCGGTTGTACTTTTGCCGCCACGCGTGTACGCCTTTCTCTGGCTTGTAATAGCGATCTGTGCGAATCCGCACTTTCGGTTCTCTGCGGTAGCGTCGAGTTGGTTGTTTGAAGTTCTGCCTGAGATGCTTAACTATTTCACTGGGTAGTTGCTGATGGTGATGAACATGCATAGCCACGTCCGCCATTTTTACTGAAAGATTCATTTTGCTTCTGAATGTAGTCGCGCTGTTACTCAACACGATTGTTTATCTCAGCTTTCTCTTGGTTGACTTATAGATTTAGTTACCATAGTGATTCGCAGGTTCTTTTATGACGTATTCTTTCGCGCGCGTGCCCGCGCGCGCCTCCTTAGAATGAGGACTTATGAGACCTCTTTCTTCATGACGTTTATAAGGTATGTGCATTTTATTTTTGCTCATAATTTAATCTTGGATTGTGCAAATCGCCAGCTCATTTGCCGGTTCACTACCGAAGAAACAAAGATCCTATTGTTACATGTAAAAAGTAAAAGAGCAGAAATTGACCGTCAAAAAATTGACCTCTTTTACTTTTTACCAGCTCGTCGATTTTATACTCTGAGCTTTCGTAAAACACCGAATGGCTTTGTTTATTCTTTCGTGTCAATCAAGTCAACAGAGTTAATCACGTAGTAGGAGGAGACAGAACAGGATATGCAGTTTAGAGTATTATGGGAGGCAAAGCGGAAATGACATTTTGTGATTTTTTTCCTTTGAAAATTGTATTCGGCTGCAGTTATTTCTCACTTGCTACCTCCCCTTCCTATAATTTTTACACTGTACAGAGCTGGTAAAAAGTAAAAAAGCCGTAGATGAAATACGCAGTAAACGTTTTAGGAGGTCTAATTACGTAGAAAGACAATACCGCAGTAAAATAAACATCCAGTGGTGTATCAGAGCATGCGCAGCACTGCCAGTGCAGCGAGGACTGGGTGCAACTCCCAGCTGGGTGATTCTGTGGTTGCACGAGTAAGATACAGCGGAAGGGAGATAGGCGAAAGGAAAACGAGAAGATAACAAAACGAGAGATACTGGTTTGTTTTTAATATACTTGTTTCATAAGGCCAAAAGCCTCGTAAATGAACATTTGTAAGTAAATAAATTTAAAGCTCAATACTCTTCCCTCTCGCAGTCAAAGGGAACTTGTACTGAATTACAGGGGCGCTGCTTAACGTGCGCAAGGAGGAAGCGCAGTCAAATTAAGGCATTTAATAGATTAAGATCCTAAGAACGGAATGAACAGGCAATAGTACATACGCCGCTCTCGCGCCGTTGAAATCGATTCTACATTCCCGGTTTGATTTGGAATAGTTTAGGCTACAAGCAAACGAGAGATGGTAAAAAAATATTGTTTTACTGAGATTTTGCATTAGGATCGGCTCATGATAAGAGCGGCGTATGTAATAGGCCTTAATTATTTTGTGACGCAAATATTCGTTATCTCGTTACGTTAGGCGCTTTAGATAGATTTAATAAGTTTAATCATATAAATGTTGTAGTTATAAAACTGAATGGCGTTTTGAAAACTGAGGATTTACTGTGATCGTCTCACTTCGACATGGCAGTCTCGTACTCACACGTTATTTTTTTTTGCGTCTCCAATCGATTTCTCTATGAAAATTGTTTTGGAGCCGTAGGAACTGGGAACGAGTACTAGACTCGACTAAAATTAAGCCAAAAGTGTCAGGCATTCCTAGCGAAATGAAAAGTGTTTATTATTAGTTTTTTTTCTCTCGCCGAATTCATGATCAATTGAAACATGGTTTAAAAGATTTCCAATAACCAACTATTCTTTTGTACCACGCTTGAGACGTCAAAATGATTGAATTCTGATGCAGTTGATCGGATATCAATATATACTGACCGAGATACAAGTTGAAAACGTTAGAAGAACGCAGACTTCAAGACATTTTGCCAGGAACGCCTGACACTCCTGGCTGAATTTTTGTCGAGTTCCCTAAAATTTCAAATCACTGTAATTCGGTCAATAACAATCTGATCATGCCTATATTTAGATATTGTATCAACTTTTTGATACTCTTTTTAATTATGTAAGATTTGTTTTGACACTTATAAAATTGACAGACTTGATTTTTTGGCCAAACAGCCGGAAAATGCTGAATTTTAGAAAACGGGCAAAATTAATAAAGGTCTATGTCTAACTATCGTGCAAGTGAAGCATTATTTCTTGTGTAAATCTGATATGATTTAGTTAAGATTTGATAAAGTTATAGCTGTTTGAATATTTTCACAAGAGACAATGAGTGAGAGGTTTAGCAGACCTCATCTCATCAGGTCTGCTAAACCTCTCACTCATTGTCTCTTGTGAAAATATTCACATAGCTATAACTTTATCAAATCTTAAGTAAATCATACCAGATTTACACAACAAACAATGCTTTACCTGCACGACAGTTTGACATAGACCTTTTTTTATTTTGGCCGTTTTCTAAAAATTCAGCATTTTCCGGCTTCTTGGCCAAAAAATCAAATCTTTCAATTTTATAAGTATCAAAACAATTCTTTCATAATTAAAAAGAGTATCAAAAGTTTGACACAATATCTAAATATAAGCTTGATCAGATGGTTATTGACCGAATTACGGTGGTTTGAAATTTTAGGGAACTCGACTAAAATTCAGCCAGAAGTGTCAGGCATTCCTGGCGAAATGAACTATGTTTATTCTTAGCTTTTTCTCTCGCCGAATTCATGATAAATTGAAACATGGTTTAAAAGATTTCCAATAACCAACTATTCTTTTGTACCACGCTTGAGACGTCAAAATGATTGAATTCTGATGCAGCTGATCGGATATCAATATATACTGACCGAGATACAAGTTGAAAACGTTAGAAGAACGCAGACTTCAAGACATTTTGCCAGGAACGCCTGACACTCCTGGCTGAATTTTTGTCGAGTTCCCTAAAATTTCAAATCACTGTAATTCGGTCAATAACCATCTGATCATGCCTATATTTAGATATTGTATCAACTTTTTGATACTCTTTTTAATTATGTAAGATTTGTTTTGACACATAAAATTGACAGACTTGATTTTTTGGCCAAAAAGCCGGAAAATGCTGAATTTTAGAAAACGGGCAAAATTAATAAAGGTCTATGTCTAACTATCGTGCAAGTGCACGATACCAGATTTACACAACAAACAATGCTTTACCTGCACGACAGTTTGACATAGACCTTTTTTTATTTTGCCCGTTTTCTAAAAAATCAGCATTTTCCGGCTTTTTGGCCAAAAAATCAAATCTTTCAATTTTATTAGTATCAAAACAATTCTTTCATAATTAAAAAGAGTATCAAAAGTTTGACACAATATCTAAATATAAGCTTGATCAGATGGTTATTGACCGAATTACGGTGGTTTGAAATTTTAGGGAACTCGACTAAAATTCAGCCAGAAGTGTCAGGCATTCCTGGCGAAATGAACTATGTTTATTCTTAGCTTTTTCTCTCGCCGAATTCATGATAAATTGAAACATGGTTTAAAAGATTTCCAATAACCAAATATTCTTTTGTACCACGCTTGAGACGTCAAAATGATTGAATTCTGATGCAGTTGATCGGATATCAATATATACTGACCGAGATACAAGTTGAAAATGTTAGAAGAACGCCTTGACTTCAAGACATTTTGCCAGGAACGCCTGACACTCCTGGCTGAATTTTTGTCGAGTTCCCTAAAATTTCAAATCACTGTAATTCGGTCAATAACCATCTGATCATGCCTATATTTAGATATTGTATCAACTTTTTGATACTCTTTTTAATTATGTAAGATTTGTTTTGACACTTATAAAATTGACAGACTTGATTTTTTGGCCAAAAAGCCGGAAAATGCTGAATTTTAGAAAACGGGCAAAATTAATAAAGGTCTATGTCTAACTATCGTGCAAGTGAAGCATTATTTCTTGTGTAAATCTGATATGATTTAGTTAAGATTTGATAAAGTTATAGCTGTTTGAATATTTTCACAAGAGACAATGAGTGAGAGGTTTAGCAGACCTCATCTCATCACGTCTGCTAAACCTCTCACTCATTGTCTCTTGTGAAAATATTCACATAGCTATAACTTTATCAAATCTTAAGTAAATCATACCAGATTTACACAACAAACAATGCTTTACCTGCACGACAGTTTGACATAGACCTTTTTTTATTTTGCCCGTTTTCTAAAAAATCAGCATTTTCCGGCTTTTTGGCCAAAAAATCAAATCTTTCAATTTTATTAGTATCAAAACAATTCTTTCATAATTAAAAAGAGTATCAAAAGTTTGACACAATATCTAAATATAAGCTTGATCAGATGGTTATTGACCGAATTACGGTGGTTTGAAATTTTAGGGAACTCGACTAAAATTCAGCCAGAAGTGTCAGGCATTCCTGGCGAAATGAACTATGTTTATTCTTAGCTTTTTCTCTCGCCGAATTCATGATCAATTGAAACATGGTTTAAAGAATTTCCAATAACCAAATATTCTTTTGTACCACGCTTGAGACGTCAAAATGATTGAATTCTGATGCAGTTGATCGGATATCATTATTTACTGACCGAGATACAAGTTGAAAACGTTAGAAGAACGCAGACTTCAAGACATTTTGCCAGGAACGCCTGACACTCCTGGCTGAATTTTGGTCGAGTTCCCTAAAATTTCAAATCTATTTAATTATGATACTCTATTTAATTATGTAAGATTTGTTTTGACACTTATAAAATTGACAGACTTGATTTTTTGGCCAAAAAGCCGGAAAATGCTGAATTTTAGAAAACGGGCAAAATTAATAAAGATCTATGTCTAACTATCGTGCAAGTGAAGCATTATTTCTTGTGTAAATCTGATATGATTTAGTTAAGATTTGATAAAGTTATAGCTGTTTGAATATTTTCACAAGAGACAATGAGTGAGAGGTTTAGCAGACCTCATCTCATCAAGTCTGCTAAACCTTGTTGAGGCCACATTTGTAATAACCTGCCACATTTGTAATAACTGCCACATTTGTAATAACATTGTGCCACATTTGTAATAAGTGCCACATTTGTAATAACATTGTGCCACATTTGTAATAACTGCCACATTTGTAATAACATTGTGCCACATTTGTAATAAGTGCCACATTTGTAACACCATTGTGTCACATTTATAATAACTTCATAACTAGGTGGAAAGTAAGGGGGAGGTACATTACGTCATCGATGACGTCATCAAAAGTGGAAAAAATCATATCTCGAGAAGGGAAGATTCCAAGACAACCAAACTTGGACAAAATTGTAAAGGTGGGTAGAGAATCGCAACAAAATGGTCATGTGATCGATGACGTCATCAAAACTAGAAAAGTCAATATCTCAAGAAGGCAATATCGCTAGGTGACCAAACTTGAGCAAAGCTATATTTGAGGCAAGGAGGTTCACCACCAAGGTCACGTGGCATGACGCCATCTATGACGTCATCAAAACAAAAAACTCAATATTTATGGCAACATTACTAAGTGACCATACTTATGTTAAGTTTATTTTGGAGGCAAGGGGGTGCACTGCCAAGATCACGTGGCATTACGTCACCAATGACGTCATCAAATGTAGAAAAGTCGATACATCGATGACAATAATGTATTGATTCGAGCTCCACTTTTAGGTAGTGCCTCAAGCCCCAATCTATATATTATCTTTGTGTCAACGAAAAACACTCTATGATTACACATTACACTACACAGACTTTACAGTTCATTTAGTATTTTTGCTCGCCAAACAGCACAGAATGTATTTGGCTTGTTGTTGTTGCTGTTTTTCACTTGAAATTCGAATGTGTTCGATTGAAAACAAATTTAGCACTCGAACGTTTGATTGCAAACATTTTTGGAGAGTTATGGTGATTACTGATTACTGAACCAAATCAAACTCAATCGAACGAATGGGGCTTGCCTTGAGTTTTCCCGAACGTTCGGCTAGATACGTCAGGTTTGTGAAAATGTATCATTTTCAGTGGCGCCGGGGGGAGGGTGGGCACAGGGGCCGTCCGTCCCCCCCCCTTTCTCGGGATATTTTCCCATACATTCTACTGTATTTGCTGGAGGAAATTTTCGTCCTATGTTCTCAGTATCTGCCATCCCCCCCCCCCCCCAAACCACTAATTCCTTGCTACGACCCTTCACGAGATATGAATTTTCAAACTTTAATGACGCCATCGATGATGTCACGTCACATGAACACTTCACTGTGCTTCTCTTGTCAACTAGATAATTTAACCCAAGTTTGGTTGCCTGAAGTTCATCCCTGCACGCACGGACGCGCCCGCGATACCCATATGGGAATACCGCTGAACCATAAGAAAGTCGATCGTATACCTGAGTTCTAGTTTGAGTTATTGCATTCTTCCTGCGATAGCTATGGTGCTCCGCTCTACGAACCTTAGGCCGCTAAGGAGCTCCGCTATTACACTGTGGCACAGTGGTATTACAAATGTGGCAGTTATTACAAATGTGGCACAATGTTATTACAAATGTGGCAGTTATTACAAATGTGGCACAATGTTATTACAAATGTGGCAGTTATTACAAATGTGGCAGGTTATTACAAATGTGGCCTCAACAAACCCCTCACTCATTGTCTCTTGTGAAAATATTCACATAGCTATAACTTTATCAAATCTTAAGTAAATCATACCAGATTTACACAACAAATAATGCTTTACCTGCACTACAGTTTGACGTAGACCTT
Organism: Scolanthus callimorphus; assembly: GCA_033964015.1. Classification (NCBI taxonomy): domain Eukaryota; kingdom Metazoa; phylum Cnidaria; class Anthozoa; order Actiniaria; family Edwardsiidae; genus Scolanthus; species Scolanthus callimorphus. The sequence continues at coordinate 14,388,933 of CM066925.1, read as the reverse complement.
TTTTTATTTTGCCCGTTTTCTAAAAATTCAGCATTTTCCGGCTTTTTGGCCAAAAAATCAAATCTTTCAATTTTATAAGTATCAAAACAATTCTTTCATAATTAAAAAGAGTATCAAAAGTTTGACACAATATCTAAATATAAGCTTGATCAGATGGTTATTGACCGAATTACGGTGGTTTGAAATTTTAGGGAACTCGACTAAAATTCAGCCAGAAGTGTCAGGCATTCCTGGCGAAATGAACTATGTTTATTCTTAGCTTTTTCTCTCGCCGAATTCATGATAAATTGAAACATGGTTTAAAAGATTTCCAATAACCAAATATTCTTTTGTACCACGCTTGAGACGTCAAAATGATTGAATTCTGATGCAGTTGATCGGATATCAATATATATTGACCGAGATACAAGTTGAAAACGTTAGAAGAACGCCTTGACTTCAAGACATTTTGCCAGGAACGCCTGACACTCCTGGCTGAATTTTGGTCGAGTTCCCTAAAATTTCAAATCACTGTAATTCGGTCAATAACCATCTGATCATGCCTATATTTAGATATTGTATCAACTTTTTGATACTCTTTTTAATTATGTAAGATTTGTTTTGACACTTATAAAATTGACAGACTTGATTTTTTGGCCAAAAAGCCGGAAAATGCTGAATTTTAGAAAACGGGCAAAATTAATAAAGGTCTATGTCTAACTATCGTGCAATTGAAGCATTATTTCTTGTGTAAATCTGATATGATTTAGTTAAGGTTTGATAAAGTTATAGCTGTTTGAATATTTTCACAAGAGACAATGAGTGAGAGGTTTAGCAGACCTGATGAGATGAGGTCTGCTAAACTTCTCACTCATTGTCTCTTGTGAAAATATTCACATAGCTATAACTTTCTCAATTCTTAACTAAATCATATCAGATTTACACAAGAAATAATGCTTTGCCTGCACGACAGTTTGACATAGACCTTTTTTTATTTTGCCCGTTTTCTAAAAATTCAGCATTTTCCGGCTTTTTGGCCAAAAAATCAAATCTTTCAATTTTATAAGTATCAAAACAATTCTTTTATAATTAAAAAGAGTATCAAAAGTTTGACACAATATCTAAATATAAGCTTGATCAGATGGTTATTGACCGAATTACGGTGGTTTGAAATTTTAGGGAACTCGACTAAAATTCAGCCAGAAGTGTCAGGCATCTCCCGGTATCTCTCGTTTTGATATCTTCTCGTTTTCCTCTCGCCTATCTCCCTTTAGGTTTCGCTGTATCTTACTCCTGCAACCACAGAATCACCCAGCTGGGAGTTGCACCCAGTCCTCGCTGCACTGGCAGTGCTGCGCATGCTCTGGTACACCACTGGATGTTTATTTTACTGCGGTATTGTCTTTCTACACAATTTTAGACATCCTAAAACGTTTATGTTTCTGCGCATTTTATCTGCTATTTTACTTTTTACCAGCTATACAGACCGTGTAAAAATTATGGAAGGCCGAAGGTAACAAATGAGAAATATTTGCAGCCGAATACAATTTTCATAGGAAAAAAAACACGAAATGTTATTTCCGCTTCTGTCTCCTCCGGGTCCTACTACATGATTGGTTCAGATGGCTTGATTGACGCGAAATAATAAACAAAACCATTTTAATGTTTTTAAAAACGCAGCGCGATAACGACGAAAAGTCCAGTTTCGAATTCTCTCATGCTCAATCGCTGAATCGGCATCAAAATTGATGACGGCGCAAAAAAACAGTGGGAGCCGTGTAATTTGATTCCGAAAAAATTAACCGACGAGGACTTATAAAGCTTAAGTTGAAACAAATTCCGCAACTATTTCGGCTTCAAATTGAGGCTCCTACTGTATTTATGCCTCGTTAATACCTTTATTAATTAGTGGTAGAGTAGATCTCGAGAAAAACAAAACGTACTCTTGGTCGCAATTTTGTATTCTTTTTCTCGGCCAAAGGGCCTGAGAGGAAATTTAACCACAGGCAGCCCGTTACAGATACATGAACCTGCGCGAGAAAACTGCGCAATAGGCCATTTGCACTAACTGGGTCACGTGATCCCAACTACCTCTTAACGAGATGTTTTGTCAAAATCAAATTCCAGAAATACCAAGAACCAATTGTTATTTGTCGAAAACTCAAGTTTCAGCTTAAAATCTTTAAGTTTGAGCAAATGGCAGCGAGTTGAATTTTCAAGATTTTATTCAGGATGTATGGGATTGGGTCACGTGACCCAGTTAGTACAAATGGCCTATTATAATCAAGACGGGTCAGGCGTGATCCTCTAGAGTCGATAATTGAATTCATAATTCAATACATTATCCAATTCAGTATCACGACCAAGAGCATGAGAGGGTAAAGCCTAAACCGTTTTATACTATACCACACCTCTAAAATAAATCTAAAATAAAATGACACAATCGCATTTCTCAAATATGACGACAAACTTGCCAATCAAGAGTATCGCCAAAGGTGATGAGTCATAGACCAATCCGGATCAGCTGCGGAATTCCCAAAAGGGTGACTGCCGGATCAGCTAAGTTTGTCAAGGGGATGAGTCATCAATGTGGGCGTATCCCCCTTAAGAACGTGGGCTTATCCCCCTTAAGACCCTAACAATAGGATCTTAGTCCCACCCTTGGTTGCGCTTCTGTGATCCTTTTGTGACGTCATCATTCTGATCTGTCAAATCCGCCTGATCCGGAAGATATTTCATGTTTCTTCCGTATTGAACCGGCCGTCTCCCTCTACTCAGGTCAGTGTCCCAGGCCACTTACCATATCCCTCGAATTGCAAGCTCTACAACTTTATCACCCAACTACGTAATATATATCATTTGCCTGTCCACACCAATGCAAATTCAACATTTACTTGAGACTTGTGGAAAAGGTAAAAAAAAAAGACCATACTTCCAGACAAAGAGCTTCTTACGCCCACGCCAGAGATTTCGGCCCCGACAGTCGCAATCCTGGTGTTGAATTACTCAGTAGCTAGATACCTATGGGTGAGAGTACGCCCGGCCACTAGGGGGCGGGGGGGGGGGGGGGGATCAATCACGAAAACGTTTAACTGCTCTGAGGGGAGATACGCCCCTTGTACCCTTAGTGAACAATCAACTAATTAATTATGCATCACCATAACGTATTTATAGGCCTGAAGAGTGTGTTAGAGATCCATGTGGGACAGGTTGTTGGTTTTCTTTTTCACTAGTAGTAGCTTATCGCACGATAATGCAGAAATGTTGCCGTTGGTATGTTTTTTTTAACTCATATTCCAATAGTAGGGCATTATATTGACACGGAAATGAGTTTCTTTTTAACATCTTGTCTAATTTTATTTTCCCGTCGGAACAGACGACCATTAATCAATAATAATCCCCGGAATTCCGAAAGACCATCTAAGGATGCCAAAAGTATTGAAATTAATTAATCTCTCGTCTACTCCCAGGCGCTGAAAAGTCCACTGAACACTCGCTATTTCCGCAGAATTGAACTACTTTTTATCAAGCTGGCTGGAATAATTTGTAAAAATGTCGGTAGCCGGTAAAAAAAATTTCGTCGTTAAATTTTATGCTCATTTTTCGTTAGTCAGTTCATTCCACTACTGAAAGCCACACGGTGTGGTGGTCCATCAGATAATTAACCATTATCCTGCGAGATTGCGCAGAATATCGTCTGATACTTAGCCGACGAGGGACGAAGTCCCGAGTTGGCTAAAATCAGACGATATTCTGCAAAATCGAGCAGGATAATGGTTTTATTATTCAGCACATCGATAGCACAAAAACCCCCGAAAAAAAATGACTTTTGTGTATTATTTACGAGCTCAAAACATCATATTTTCCTCAGAGACGGATATCGCAGGATAGCTGTCATGTACAGAAGACAGCTATTGGCGTTCCAATGACCATATTTGGGCAGTGCATCGATGTGCTGAATAATAAAGAGGGTTGTACGTCGTCGCAGCGAAGTCCCTTTGTGGGATGCCTGTGGTATGTTATTCACCGCGCAAGGGCGATTGGGTAATCAAAATGGCGTCTTGCACCGAGCTGCTGAGCTCACAACATGGACGTGAAAGAAATCGTCTTTTTTACCATAATATTAGCCCGAAGACGTTATCTTGACCTTGATATCATAATTAAGAGTCCTAAAACATTAAGTCTCAGGGAATTGTGTTTGAGTTGAAGGTTTCCAGGGTTTTTCTTTGACTTTATTTGGTGGTCAAGCAAGCTTTTAACTGAACCTCGCACGTGGGTACAGAACTTGAACAGCAGTTGAAAACAATGTACCAAAATTGGAAACAGCACGTCAATTTGTTTAGCCCTGATACCATAAAGCACAAGGAAAAGAAGCCTGTCAAATCCTTAGGCTTTGAAGAACGGACAAATGGTGAAGTGAGCAAAGAAGGGAAACGTCGAAAGAAGCGTTCTAGCAACGGCGATGTTGATGGTAAAAACACAAAATTAGAGTCTAGGTCATCAAGCCAAGAAAGTCAAGAGGATGTGGCTTCTGAAGGAAAAGCTAAATCTAGAAAAAGAAAGCATAGCAAAGAAAAACACGAGAAGGGAGATGAAAATAATAATGAACATTCAGAAAAGCAAAGTAAGCGTAAGAAGAAACATTCAGAGAGCACATGCGAAGAGCAGGAGGAAGATTTACATGGTAGAAAGAAAAAGAAGAAAAAGAAAAAATCAGACAATAAGGAGGAAAGGCATGACAATGGATCTGTTGAAATCAAGCCCAAGAAGGGGAAATCTAAAGTGAAAGATGATGGAATGCAAGAAAACGAGAGTAGAGATAATTCTAAGAGAAAATTAAAGAAAAATGAAGACGTGGATGGGAGTTATACAACTGGGAATGAGAGTAGTTCTAAAAGGAAGAAATCAAAGAGAAATAAAGAAACACAAGAAGTTAATGATAGTAATAAAAAGAAGCTAAGGAAAAATGAGGAATTGTTAAATAGAAATGGAGTTGAAGTTAGTCCTGGAAGCAAGAAATCAAGGGATAGTGAAGAAGTGGATGAATGTGATAATATTAAGAGAAGACATAAAAAGAAGAAAAAGAAATCAAAACATCAAGAAGAAATAGAAGCACATGAAACTAGCGAAAGCATTTCTAAACAAAAGAAATCAAAGCGTAAAAAAGCTGCTGAAAATATATATAGCAATATTGAATTTCAGTGTAATGGAAAAGGAGAAATGCAAAAGCAAACTGGGAGTGATGCTGATAGCAAAAAGCATAAATCAAGAAAGAAAAGAGAAAAAGAAAAATTGGCTGAAGAGAGAGCTAATGAAGAATCAATGACAAAGAGCAAAGGTAAGCAAAAGAAAGGTTCAGAGAGAAGTCCACAAAAACACAACTCAAAGAAGAAGAAACAAACTAAAAAAACCTCAAATAACTCTTCTCCAACTAGAAAACCTTCAAAATTCCTGACATTGGCACAAGAGGATGTTATTCATACGAAGTCGAAGCTAAAAAAGGATGACATAGAAATGTTACAAACACAAGGGATTTTTATTAGAAAAGGGAAGTGGTCAGTTGAGGAGGAACAAATTCTGCAAAATAACATGAAAGAATACCAAAAAGTTCATAATATTGATGATCCTAGACCTCTGATATTTGCTTGGAGAAATGCAGACCCAGACGAAGGTGCGAGACTGCGTCAGTTTGCTGTGGAGACCGGTTTTTATAAACATCTTGCACGGGGAATTTGTAGGTCTGTTGATCTTGTTTACAGAAGAGTAATAAGATTTTATGACGAGCAGAATTACAAAGGGAAGTTTTCAGAAAAAGAGACTGCAGAACTTTTAAGGCTTCAGAGAATACATGGCAATAACTGGTCAATGATTGGAGGCATTATGGGTAGAAGCTCCTTGTCAGTTCAGCACAAGTTTTCTGTCATATCTGGAAAGAAAGAGGCAGGCCATTGGTCTGAGAAGGAGTTGGAAGCTCTACACAATGGAGTAAGAGCAGTTACTCAAACCAGTAAAGGGGATCTAGTGTATAAAGACATTTGTTGGAATGTTGTCTCCTCCTATTACGTGAAGACAAGAAGTGCACAACAGTGTAGAGTGAAATGGATGTCTAGAGCCTGTTGGAAAGAAAAAAATCCAAATGAAAGGAAATGGGGGAAGGCTGATGACATTCAGCTCATTGAACAAATCTACAACAGTTCTGTAGTTGATGAGATTGATTTGGACTGGGAGATGTTAACAGAGAGTTTAAAGAGAGCTCCTTCACCACACCATTTAAGGCAACGCTTTGGGAAGCTCAAGAATAGATATTGTACTTCAGAGATGATCAAAACAAAGGGATTTGAGGCCATAATTGAATTTTTATTTGATGCTCTATGTAAAGATGGGAGGGAGGTAATAGTTACTGATAAAGCCCTTGAAGGAGAGTACATACCAGTAGTGTCAAGAAATTCATTGGTTAAATAGGCATTTTTTGCTTAATGATTATTTGTATCTTAAGGTCTTGAAAGCAGGAATTACTGGATAAACTTCATAAAAAATTACAACTTTAATTTTAGATGCTTTGCATCTCACAGCACTGAGGATGGTGGCGGTTACGCCAAATGTGTTTGCTAAAATTAAAATTGTCATGATTTTCAAAAAGATTTATATCTTGCTTCACACACAATTTTCCAGAATTTCCAGCAACTAAAACAGAGTGATTTCATGGGAAAGAAGAGGTGTATTGATGGCCACCCGCTGGTCACTATACAAAAGTATATGTTATAGGTTCTTCCATAGGTACGAAGAATGCACAACCATTCTACATTTTGAAATGCACCTCTATTAGTAGGGTATTGTGATTGGCCAGATTTATACATGTAACATTTTGTCTTGCCACTGAATGGACGTTTCAGTCAAGGCCTTTTGAAGTGAGAAATTACATTTACAAATTAATGTTTTTATCAATTTTAATATTGAACAGAATTGTATGCTTCATTTGAACAACTTTGTATGGATTCTGTGAAAAGTACATGTATTTCTGTACTATTTTCAATTAAACTGAAACCTGCTGATACAAATTTACAAAGCTTACATAATTACCAGGAATCACCCTCAAAACTGGGGCTGCCCTAGCATTCCAGGAAATGGTCTGGAAGGATGCGGAGGTGGTGGCCTTAGTGGTGGAGGGCAAGGAAGTAATGGAGCAGCCCCTAACAAACCCACTGAAGGTTGCCCTTGCAAGGCCATGGGTGGTGGGGGTAGGTGCCTTGGAGGGGGGATCCCTGGTCGTGTCATATAATGGTCCCCTAGAGGAGGCTGACCTGGACCGGCTGAGAACGGCCCTTGGTAGAGTTGCTGGTCTGGCAACATTGGGTAGTGCCCTTGTGGGAAAGGCTGCCTTGGATCCATATGACAAGGGCCTGGGGGAGGTGGTGGCATATAGTGCCTTGGTGGAAATGGTCCCATTGGAGCCCTCCATCTTGGGTTTTGCTGTGGTGGTCCTCTTGGTCCACCAACATGCGCTCTCAAACCTCGCCCTCTCCCCTGCCATGTGCTATGCTGTGGTGCTATGAAATACAAATACCATATATTAGTTATGAAGACCAAACAATTACAGTGCAATTACTCCAACCAAAGCCACCCAAGCAAATTTTCTTACAAATTAGACAATCACAATCGATCATCTGAACAATAGATGCAACACATATGTTCTCATTTTTAGTGAAAAAACAACAACAACAACATGCTTTTTATTTTTTTACTTGAAAGCCATAAAAATGCATAAGAACAGGTTTAGAAACATTTTCTACACTACAATTCACCCAGAATAATGCCAAATCATGAACAAATCATGTTTGGGTGGCCTTGGTTGGTGTAGTCACACTTTTAATGTATGACAAGAATAACAATATAATAACTAAGCTTGTCTATCATACTTTATAATAAGCAGCAGCAGAAGAAAAAAAACGAGCCCCTGTTGAATTTGAGGGCGGGTTGGCAATCCTAGAACAGCCTGAATTTACAGTGTGAGTGGTTTTGTCCAAGAACAGCTAGGAATTCTAGTGTGGATGGTCCTAGAGCAATTAAGAGTTCCAGGCAATATATAACAGGTGTAGAGTCCCAGGGGGGTACTTGGATATAAAAATAACGAGGAGGTCCGACATATTTAGGTATTTTTTGGGGGGTTTAAAAATCTGTCGGTATTTTGGGGGGATTGAAACTTCTGACAGGCTAGTCTATCATCAAGATACTGCCTTTAAAGCTGAAGCTTTTTCTGACAAACCTAATGGGATGGCATCATGTATATGGTGGAAGGCTATTTAGGTATTTTTTGGGGTATCAAATTTTGGGAGCAGCTTTTTTTTGGGGTATAAAATTTATGGCTCAGGTATTTTTTGGGTATGAAATTTGGAGCTCCGTCAGACGCCCCCGTCATTTTTATATCCGAGTACCCCCCTGGGTGTAGAGTTCAAGGGAGGATATTTAAGAATGACAGGGTGGTCAAAACTAGAGTTCCCAACTGAGGGGAGTAATGCATACCCCTTCTTTCATCCATTTGCTGCTGAGTGATATTTGCCACAGATCCATCCTCATTTCCTGGGCTTGGTTTGGCCTTTTGCTGAGCTTTTCTGTTGTAGCATGTAATAAATAAGAGAGATTTGTTGATGATAATGAGATTGCCAGTATGAAATTGAAAACATATTACAAAGGTTTCATTAACCTGTGAAATACACTTTAACCTATTACCAGAGTTAGACAGGAACTTCCTGTCTTCCAGCCCAAGCCCCCCTCTTCCAGCCAGCCCAGGTCCCCCTTTTCAAAACCCAAGTACAGTAAATATAAGGGACAAAATCTATAATACACGAGACAATGTCTTACGATGTCCTCCTTATAAAACTCCTGGCTATGCCTATGGGGGAGTACACATTTTTTTCAAGTGTTGGTGGAAACTGCTGAGCTTTTCTTTCTGTCAGAGATTTCTTTCTGTCAGAGTCTTATTAGCTGCCAAAGTTGTTTGCGTTCTGGCATTTTGCATGGTTTTATTGCTCTATCAAAGCAAAATATATTCTTTCAAAATATACTGTTATCTGAATTTTCAATTATCACCTTTCTTTTTTCTTCTTGGACTTTGCTTGTGCTTCTTGTTCATCATCAGAAAATTCTACCAACTGTGAGTGAAAAATGATAAAAATTACACTATAAAGTCATGGGATTGAAAAATTCCCAAGGGGCAGGGTGGGTCATGCTATCGACCCCTTCCATGGGAGGATGTAGATTTAAGCACACTAACAGGGTATGCGTCAAGGTGGTACTGTTTCTACCTCTTCAGGTGGTTCCTGATCATGTTTCCACGAGGCATCAGATCCTTTTATTCTGAAAATAAACAAGTCAAACAGGAAACAGATCCACGTCTTGTTCAAAATGAAATCTCAAGCATAGCAGCTCTAAATTGTTTCAATGTACAAATCTTACTTCCTGAGCTGAGCAGTAAAGACAAGTTTTGTGCAGCCCCCATCTTCTGGAACAAAAAACACTTTCACCCCTTGGGCCATGCCCTTGGCAGCAATTTCTTCCTCAGACTTGAACCTCAACGAGTAATATGGACTCTGAACAGGACCAAATGTCTCAAAGACCTGTGTCAAAGTACAAAAACATAAGAAACGAAGAAGAAAATAATTAATTTCATTCTATTTCACAATAGCACAGATTGATGTGTAATTAAAGGGGCTCTCGCATGCTTGCTGGCCACTTCTCTGACAAGAAAATAGCTCAAATCGCAATCCAATTCCATCCTCTTGATAACAGGTCAGAACAACCTCCCTTACGAAAAAAAAGCAGTTGCCGCAAGCAGTTGCAGCAAGCTTTCTGCTACTGGTTGCAGCAATTAGTTGCTGTAAGGTTCCTGCAAATGTATTGCAGCAAAGTGATTTTGGAACTCACAGCAACGTTGCTGCAAGCAAACAGAATAACTGGTTGCAGCAAGCTAGTGGTTGCTGCAATCTTGCTGCAACTTCACATTATATGGATTACAATGCTGTGCCAACAAAAGACGATCGAATTCCTTCGAATCTATACATAACATATTTTGACTTTTATTTATGGGCATGGTTTTACAAACGAATAATGCTATTTAATATCTACCCATATTTACCCGTTGTTGTAATGCACACTGAGCTAAAAAACGTATTTGAGAAACATTATCAATATTTGTTTACGTTTATTTTATAATATCTCATTTCAGATAATAATAATGCTGTTCATTGTTCATGTTAATACTTTTAGTAGGTATAAAGGGGAATCACCAACGTCATATCATAGGTTGTGTGTAAAATCATAGAACTATGAACATTTCGAGAAACAAGGAATTATAGCGAACAAAGAACCAAACTTTTACAGGTATTCTTACAATGTAACCGAACTATGTTTGCTAATTGTTAAGGCTGAAAAATTGCATTTGGTATATTTTGAAGGCTGTTTATACCTTCACTTGATATGGAATTTTGCTAATTGTTGACATTCTATCAAGGCGTAACATCTTTTGGTTTAAGGCGGTGTTGACCGCAAAAGTTAACCCGTGCCGATACAATAAACAAAGAAACAATTTAACCCAGAGCACGAAAATGTGCCAGGAACGCGATGTTTTCCCGCATATTGATGAGTCTGCCCTCACTTTGACGAACACATGCGCAGTCAATAGTCCATGATTCTATGATCGCATACACAGTTACCGACCTTATAATGCTCGCATTATTTTCCCTTTTCACATTCAGTGTAGAAGTTGCGTATCCAATAATCGAATAGTTCCCTATGAGAGACCGCCGTTAACAGGGAAATCGAATAGTGTCTTTACAGCAAAATTTTCCCCTTTTCCGCGGCACTAAATGCACATCCACAGAAACCCGTGAATTTTGCCATTATCTGAAATTGACAGAAAAAAGTATTGATTAGGGTCATGGTTTGTCAACCATTATTGCGTCCACAAATCAAAATAGTTTTTTGCTTTTGGTAAAAAAATCATTAAATCATTAAATCATCCTGCTAAATAATCAAGCCCTGCTAAAACGGAACGCAAGTTATCTAAAATTTTGACCTTATTTGACTGGAAGTAACGCGTAACAAGTTTTTTTTAACAGGGTACTAGAAGCGTTTCAAATGTCATCTCTCTTTAATAGAGGTAGTTTACTACAACATTCGCAGATCATACATCACTTGCAATAAAATGCGGCTAAACCTTCATACACGGAAATTGTAAAAGTTACACTACACCGAAAATGGACTGCCAGCAGACACTTTTTGGCGGAAACAAAATATTTTTAAAGTACTTAATAAATAAAATCACCCATATGTTCACTAAGGTTTGATTGACGGAAGCCAAACCGTGGTTGTTGATGTAAAATGATACATGGAAAAACTAAAAGCATTCAGTAGCAAGGGTCACGACTGGGGGCTGAAATCCAGTAGCCTCGCGCTCTCTATCCAACGTATTTTGGCGCCAAAACGCAAGATCCAGGTTTTCATTTAATAATGAGAGAAGAAAAATTCATCTAAGGGTAACAACTTAATATAATGGCAAAAGAAGTATTTCCTTTTTTCAAAGACCACCTAGTTCCATTCAATCCCAGCAAAAGGTTTGGGCGCCAAAATCCGTTATAAACCTCAGATGACCAATCCTTGGATATTAAATAAAGCAGTATATCTGAGTCAGAACTATGTATCGGTATTCGTGATTGTTGATGCAATGTTATATGCCTCTTTTTTACTTTTCACAAAGCTTTGGCAAAGCGAAGGGAAAGTAATTATGATGCCTTACCTCACATCGCCACTAATTTTCTTTCCCCTTGAGCCCGTCTATCTTCACAAAAACTTCCACGTCGCTTCCTTGAGTACTTTGGGTTGTTGTTGTATAACAGGTAATTAAAATTCACTTCAGAATAGCCTTTGTCTTCCCGCTCCATATTGCGAACCGTTATACTTCTTTTGGATTGTCTTTTTCAGTGTTTCCACAACTGTATTGCAGACCGACTAGAGTTTATAAGCTTTTACACTGCAATGATCTCTGAGTCACGCGTTCAATTTGTGAAACAGTAGAAATGGAATGCGTAAACGATATCCGGTTATATTTAAGAGGTCACGAAAGGCACAAATGGAATGCAACAATGAGCCCACTGGAATAACATATGAAAATGAAATAAAATGAAGAAACTTAATTTCAGTTACAGCTTACAGCTTCTGCTTGCCCTTTCTTTTTATTTTCCTAATAGAATGAATAATTCCATTTTAGATTTTGGATACAAATTCATTTTTTTAGTTTTGAAGATTTTAATTGCAGTCCCGGGTCCAGTGGTATCATGTTCGTTTCTTTGGAAATATTCATTACATTGACAACAATCAGGCAAGTTTCACGCAAGGCTTATTTGCTCTGCTCAGCCTTTGGAGTGTACTGCAGATGGAGAACAGAAAACGTGCTTAAACTGCAAATCGACCTGACTCCTTAAATAATCAATGAGTAGAACAAATGGTGTTTACATCCTCAGCTACGTCCAAGCGCTAGACCTTGTGATGTTGTGTTGGTTCGGTAAGCGATCTCATACCGTGTGGAACTAATTAATGTGACGATCGACTGCCGTGGATTTCATGTTTCACCGTTTTAAACTACTCGAAATGATGTGATTTTATTCCGAGGAACACCTTCATGCCATTGGGTTCATGAATGTCGAGCTTTTCACAGACACGGACTTGGCTATTACACTGATTGCGATAATGCAACTCCGATGTAGTGTTTGTACGGGAATTCCCAAACACTTCACTCGAATGTGACTAAGAAAATTAACAGGGGAAAATCCCAGTAATTTTGTATCTTGTATCACTAGTTTTGGGTTTGATTAAAGTTATTATCTTATTTTATATGGGTGCACTGTTAACTTATTGTAACGTTGCTGCAGCCAGTTGCTGTAAAGTAATCGTGCTGAAAGGTTGCAGTAAGGTCGCCAATTTCGACATTTTTTTGCCGCATGGTTGCACTATCTTCCGGATACTAATTACCGCAACGTATTACCAATTGCCGCTCAGTTGCAGCAACTTTGCGGCAATGACATTTATTTCATACGGGCTAAAACTGCATTTGTCTAACAATTGAAAGGTTTTTCTATTAATCTGTAGGATTATTTTCATTGTACATATGTTTTCACAGTTACAATTTTGCTTATTTTATGTCCACGGTGGACGAATATTTGAGCGTGCGAGAGCCCCTTTAATGCTTGCAGGCAGTTTGTTGATGGTTTTATTTGCATTAGACAGTAGCTCATTGATCATGCCCATCATCATGGAATTCTTAGAACCCACAGTCTGGGGGTTGGGTGTAATTTTCCCCAATAAACCACAAGTGGTTGGAAATGTGTGATTCCAGAAAATATCCATAACCCCTGGTTAATATATGAAGGTGTCCAACGAAGACCTCTACCACAAAACAGGCTCCAACAACATCCTGCACGAGATTAGTGCCGTCGCCTAAAGTGGCTTGGCCACGTTCTCAGGATGGAGCAGGGTAGGATCCCCCGAACATTGATCCAATGGACCCCTGTTGGGAGGCGTAAGCCTGGACGGCCTAGAACAACATGCATGGTGAAAGACATTCCAGTCTGAGCTTCAGGAGATGGGGCTGACCTGGGGCGAGGCGCAGAAGCTAGCAAAGGATGGCCAAAAATGGCGTCGCCGTGTCGCAGCCTTATTTCCCACCTGGGAAGAAGAGACTAAGTACGTATTAAGTAATATATGCACCCAACCACTTTACTTACCCTTCCAATGCAAGTTCTGTCCTCCATAAAAAGCAAAGTTTCAATATCCAGAGCTGGAGTGTGTGGCAAAGCTTGAACCACAACTAAACAAATATAAATCACATAACCACAAATTAATTACTGTAATTTAACTTGAAATCAAATTATCAAAAACCTTGTGCAGGTGTGCTTTCTGGGGAGGTCATCCACTAACAAAGGGAAACAATTGTCGCATCTTTTGAAAAAGGGGCCCGGCATCTGGAAATGCAAGTTTGACATGCCAAGACCTTAAAGGGGCACTCGCACGCTTGCCTGACAAGCAAATAATTCAAATCGCCATCCAATTCCATCCTCTTGATAATAGATAAAAACATTTTAAATTTGTATTGATTTAACAGTTAAAAGGTCATTTAACAAACCTGGACTGTTATTTTGGTTATTCCCGGTAAACTTAAATGTATTTTTGGTGATTAGAATTAAACCTATTTTTTGACAGGTTGTACAAAAATTAAGCATGCGAGTGCCCCTTTAATACTGTTAAGCAGCTGGGTTTGTATCCTTATAATTTAGAAAAACAAGGATTTTTATGGAGCACTCTCAGACTATTTCAAGGAGGTTTCTGTCTTCCCAGTTCATTTTGGATATGATTTCACCATTGAAAATTCATGTTTTGGTTTTGCAAAAAACGAAATTCATTTCTTTTTCCAGGAGTTTGTAAAAATATGAAGGACTTTTATGGACTTTCCAGGAGTAAAATAAAACCCAGAAGTCAAACAAATCCTGCATAAGGTGGTATTGGATCCCCTTGAAAATTTCCTCCAGGAAAACATGATCACCACTTACCCATTGTCTCAACTGTGTGAGCAACATTACCAATATAAACCATGTTTGCATTTTCATCAAGACAAACATCAATTTCAGGCTCTGGTGGGAGGTCCTTATAAAACAGCAAAAAAAAAAAACAGCATTAAAAAGCAATTTTGAGTGGAATTTGAAACTTGGAGCAGAATAAATTATCTCGAAACATGTCAAACTAACCCTGATTAATATTTCATCTTTAGTGCATGGGGGTCCTGTATGAATTCTTTCTTCTTCATTTTCAACATCTGCAATAATCTTCCTAAGATCCCTGGTAAAAGGAAATGTGAATAAAGAGAAAATTACTATCAGTGTTGTGTTAGAATCACTATAACAGACTGATCAGCGCAGCATAATCATTAATTTATAAGAAGTTTATCCTTCCAAGGACCTTTGCTACCAAGGGCAATGCCACCCATCCATTGTTTTGAACAGGTCCTATGAACAGGTTTCATTCCCTGTCCATCCCCTGTACATTTCTGTGAGTCACTAGTCCCTGTGTCTGCAACATCACTGCTTGAAAAATATGAAGAGTACATAATAACCATATGCATCATGGAGTGATTTTCATAAACTTGTGAAATATGCTATAGACAGTGAATTACACTCAATTTCCCTTGTTCTCTTTTGTATATTGCAGTTCAATAGTACAGCTTATTCAAAAGGTGTGCAAAAGAATGCAAACTAGGGAGCCACACTGGAGAAATTTGGCATTGTGGCTGTCTACATATGATGTACATTTAAAGCATGTAAAGCACTGAAATGTAAAGCATTGAAACTATGGTGTAATGCTATATCTATTATTATTATTATTAAAGTATAAATTGTATTTTTCAAAATATTAAGTGACAGCATATGCACCTTTGACTTGCAGTAGATTCTTCATCACTCTCGGACGATGATTCTGATGAACTTTCTGATGATGATTCTGACTCAGATTCTGAACTATCATCATCACCATTACCTGACACTCCAAACTGATCATTTTTATCATCTGAATTTGTATTTTTAGCTGATTCTACGAGAGTTTTCTGCACTGCTTCAAGTTCTTCCTCTACAACACTCATAATATACGCACTGTCTGATACTTCTGTGGGACAACCATCTTCCTCTAATTGACGCTGTAAGATGGTTCTTTTGATTGATGGTTTACAAGACTCTGTATGACGCTCCCATTAGACAATGGTGGCACATCTTCTCTAGAAACGTATAAATCATCTGTTCTAACATCATTGTCTTTTGATAAACTCTCAACAACTTCATCAGTATCAGTTTTAATCTCTTTGTTCTCTATCGAGAAGCCAGTTTGAACAATTGTATTTGTATTTGTCACACCTTTGCTATTAGAAATAACACTACCCAGTGCATTTTCAATATCCAAGCCGTTTTGTTCCTCAGTAACTTCGTTCTCACTTTCTGAATCGCTATAACCGACGAGACTCAAATTGATTCCTTCAAAGTTGCTTTCCATAGTTGAGAATGCTATCCTCAGAGTTTCACAATTTATTGCCTTGCATTGATCGACAATCTTCCTTTCACATAATTCATCTATTTACTCACAAAAGCTAGTATTTTCCCGTCAATAGTTATTACTAGAACCACTCCGTGCTACAACTCAACATTGATACATTTTTTCTTCCAATGACAGGAGAACTTGACAAGACCTCAAATGTTTACAAGTTCAAAAATCCACTTAAAATACGGAAATTTGCTCCAGAACTGAATCCACTGTGTCTTCGTAACTTCCTTTTTTACCAAGTAACCTAGAAAGTTGACATAAATATTTCCAAGAGTGATTTTCCAGCAATTTTCGAACAGTCCCGCGAAACAGTTGAAATTTTCCAAAACTCACGTGGAATGTGCACTGAGATCGCGGGCTCATTGTCTCCCAAGATCCCTCGCGGCCCCTCTCTCGTTCTCTTCCCGTCGTTTCTGTACAAGAAAGGTAAATTTTCAAAACTGTGGTTGACAATCCTTGAAAATCCTCAGTAATCGTGAATGTCACAACCCTGGAAATGAACCTCTGGGGAACTTTAATCCTTTATCTTTGCAAAATTACTTTTATTTCCGCAGATGGCGCAACGTCTCACGTTCAGGAGGCGACTTTCGTACAACACAAAGTCGAACAGGAGAAGAGTGTATGTATGCATGTTGATGTTTTGTGTGTTATTTTCAACTTTGTAAGAATCGTTTGTACTATTTTACTTACATGGATCTTCTTTTTATCACAAACATGTGCTCTTTGGATTATACAGCTCCAAGACTCCAGGTAATTTGGATTTTACTTGACTTGTTGTCATTTACGTCCATGTTCGTCAGTTTAACCTAAACTAGTAGAATTTTCCCGGGTTTGCTCCATGTGGGTACCAAGAGAAACATTTAGATAACCATTGATGTTTTAAAGACAATCCAAATCGAGATCATGGACAATTTTGACGAATTTTGGGCTAGATTTCTCATAGACTACTCTACGACTGCAGGTGATAAATCATACCCCTTTCGGTTCCCCTCTATTGCAATAGTTATTGACCATCTCAATTGTAGCTTGAGCTCAGGTAGACCTATGGGATGCCCGCATGGATTATACTTAGGTCACAGGAGCTCAAGGATGTTGTTTATTAAAATAGTATCTGTGGAAGGGCTAGGATTCAGGGCTAGAAAACAGAAGGATTTCATATTGAAATAAATGGCCGGGTATTCTGAAGTCTAGAAATTATCACAGCCAGGGGTTTCAATAGAAGGTGGCTACCGACAGTGAAGCGCCATCTACTTCACTGCTGACCGCCGGCAACTTGATTATTACTTCAATATTAAAGCAATAGAATACATGAATATGCCAATTTTCTTGCCCCAAAAACGCAGGAAAATGCCTTTTCGGCTACCAAAATTTCACGGGAGTATGCCCAGTGTTCAGGCATTGAGGCCTTCGTATGGGATCCCCAAACCAGCCGCCTACTTCCAAAACGTAGCCTGCTACTTCAAACTTATTGAAACCCCTGCACAAATTTGGTTCTTTTACAATCTAAATATTTTTTAGTGCATAATTTGCTAGCAACCAAACTTACAGTGTACCCTGATATTATGCTGAGCCAAACCAGGGGAGCAAACCCTTTGTCTATCCTTGCATCAGCTACATATATTTTTTTGTCTGTGTCTAGGTGGTCGTCTTGTCTTTTTGTACACCAAGAAACCTGGCAAAGTCCCGAAATGTGGTGACTGCAAGAAAAAGCTCCAGGGGGTAGGTTAATGTTTTCTCTAGGTCCCTTTGGGTGCTTCTGTTAGCACATTGCCCAACAGTTCCCTAAATTCAGTCTTTGACATTATCATTTATCATTTTTGTTGGGCATCAAGCCCCAAGAGATTCTCAAACTATTGCAGGACAAATACTAGAAAAAATTTGCTTGTTTTCCATTCTAAGCAATTTATAACAATATTGCATGTCTCTGTAAAATCTGTTGACTAAGCAAGATGGTGCTTTATCATCATAATTTTGATTTTGATCATCACGATTTGATATTGTTGTGACAGCTTTTATTCAGATTTCTTTTGAGATTCTATGGTCCCAATTCATTCCTGAATGCTGTAGTAATGCTAATTATCTATTCTCAGCTGCCTGCCTTGAGACCTACAAAGCTGAAGCACATTTCCAAGCCCCATAAAACTGTGTCTAGAGCTTATGGTGGCTCACGATGTGCAAACTGTGTCAAGGAAAGGTGAGCAATTTCACTCATACATTGGGAAAGATCAGGAATGGTTTGTTTGCCAACCACCACCCATCAGTTCTCAACATAAGAAATACAGCATTATAGGTAAAAGGTGACATCAGCAATGTGATTGGCAAATACAAACTGTTTCTGTTTAACAATTCCCATCCTAGTCAATTGCCTTCAATTCCCAATTGTCATTTTCAGGCTATGGAACATGGACGAATAATACCTGTAATTACCTGTGTATTTGGAAGTTTTTCAAAACCAAATACAAAAGAGCACCAGAATTAATCAGGGAAAGCAAGCCACCACTGATATTAGCCTCAGAACTTTGTTTACAAACATGTAAACTTCACCCTGGGACCAGTGTACTGGTGTCTGTGCACTATTACAGCAGATTTCAGACAAGTATCATGAGTAATTGCATTTACTTTGCATTTACTCCTAGACAATTTGTGCAGAATTGGTGTATTTACATCTTGTTTGGTTTACCACGTGAAATTGGCTGTGATAGTAGTGTGACAACCAAAGATTGAATTGTGCACTTTGTTCTGTAAACCAATCAGTCTTTGGTTGTCATATTTTATAACAATGGTGTAACATGAAGTATTGTTATTGTCCAAATCAGATTATCCACCCACTAATAATTCATTATTATTGTCCCTTTAAGGATTATTTGTGCCTTAGAGGATTTATCTGCCAATTAATAATCTGTTATTATCGTTCCTTGTAGGATTATCCGTGCTTTCCTGATCGAAGAGCAGAAGATTGTCGTCAGGGTACTCAAAGCACAGCAAGGAAAGAAGACCGCATCCTCCTAATCTGATGTCTTGTTTACTCAATAAAATCTTGGTGTAAATAGATCAGTATGTCTTTCATTTCCCCCCTGGACATGTCCCCGGGCTACTGCTTGCTCTCAACTTATCTGCATTGTGCTTTCAATATGTCACTCTGACAAAGCCAGTGATGTCATAGCCAGACTTGACAGGCCTGTCAAGTAGCTTGGGGACGGACAACCCTTTCTTGAGGCTCACTTCGCTGCACCTTTGTCATTAGGCTGTTCCACAAACTAATCATGCCCCCTATAAAGGAACTACAAATTTTCGAAAACTCTTAGACTGCTAGCAGCCCCTACTTTGGCGCATTTCCAGAACCCTTGTGCTCGCTTTCTTTCTGGGAAACGTGCCGAAATAGGGGCTGCTAGCAGTCTAAAAAACTCTACGCCATTCGGTTAATAAGACAACGAGTCAGGATTTCATCCACCACAGTTTAATTCAACATAAATCTAACCTAGTCACACTATGGCACAAACCCTGTGGAAATTCCAGACTCCTGTGCAACCCCTGTGGAAATTCTGAGATAATATGAATGTCCCTGCTGTGGAAATTCCAGGGTCAAAATCGAGAAACCCTGTGGAAATTCCAGGGTCAAACACGGCGATCCCTGTGGAAGTTCCAGGTTCCTCGATAGGGGCTAACGGATATAATATGGAACAGCCCATTGTTTATATTCAATATAAGAATACAAATTACAAACAGAAATTTCAAAAAGTTAATAGAAAATTTGTATCCCGTGCCTAATCAGCTGATGGAAATCAGTGAAATGGATGCTTTCTCTGACATGGTGCTGCGATGAGGGTGGAGATGGTTCGTAAAAAGGATGAAAAATTCAGAACATTTAAATTTCTTTGTCAGGAGCCCATATCTACAACACTAGGTCTAGCAATATTATGCACAGGAGTAGAAAAGTCTATTTTTAGACTGAATTTGAATATAAACGGAAAATTGGTATTCGGAGTGACTGCTGGGTTCAATGCGATGGCAGCACCGATTTTGGCCATCTTAATATTCAGAGAGAGAGGACATAATTTGTAGCCATGACAACCAGTTCTCGCGGAATTTTAAAAATAGACCAATAGCTGAAGAGAGGACATAATTTGTAGCCATGACAACCAGTTCTCGCGGAATTTTAAAAATAGACCAATAGCTGAAGAGAGGACATAATTTGTAGCCATGACAACCAGTTCTCGCGGAATTCAAAATCTTCAATCATAAAATAGACCAATAGGTGATGGAGGTTCCTGCTTTGTCCTTTCTCTTTTTGAGATAACAGGTCGTCTCGTTGTTCAGATTCAAGTCCTCACCGGTTGAAAGTGTCCACTCATCATCGCATGCTTGCTGGCCACTTCTCTGACAAGAAAATAGCTCAAATCGCAATCCAATTCCATCCTCTTGATAACAGGTCAGAACAACCTAAAACTGCATTTGTCTAACAATTGAAAGGTTTTTCTATTAATCTGTAGGATTATTTTCATTGTACATATGTTTTCACAGTTACAATTTTGCTTATTTTATGTCCACGGTGGACGAATATTTGAGCGTGCGAGAGCCCCTTTAATGCTTGCAGGCAGTTTGTTGATGGTTTTATTTGCATTAGACAGTAGCTCATTGATCATGCCCATCATCATGGAATTCTTAGAACCCACAGTCTGGGGGTTGGGTGTAATTTCCCCAATAAACCACAAGTGGTTGGAAATGTGTGATTCCAGAAAATATCCATAACCCCTGGTTAATATATGAAGGTGTCCAACGAAGACCTCTACCACAAAACAGGCTCCAACAACATCCTGCACGAGATTAGTGCCGTCGCCTAAAGTGGCTTGGCCACGTTCTCAGGATGGAGCAGGGTAGGATCCCCCGAACATTGATCCAATGGACCCCTGTTGGGAGGCGTAAGCCTGGACGGCCTAGAACAACATGCATGGTGAAAGACATTCCAGTCTGAGCTTCAGGAGATGGGGCTGACCTGGGGCGAGGCGCAGAAGCTAGCAAAGGATGGCCAAAAATGGCGTCGCCGTGTCGCAGCCTTATTTCCCACCTGGGAAGAAGAGACTAAGTACGTATTAAGTAATATATGCACCCAACCACTTTACTTACCCTTCCAATGCAAGTTCTGTCCTCCATAAAAAGCAAAGTTTCAATATCCAGAGCTGGAGTGTGTGGCAAAGCTTGAACCACAACTAAACAAATATAAATCACATAACCACAAATTAATTACTGTAATTTAACTTGAAATCAAATTATCAAAAACCTTGTGCAGGTGTGCTTTCTGGGGAGGTCATCCACTAACAAAGGGAAACAATTGTCGCATCTTTTGAAAAAGGGGCCCGGCATCTGGAAATGCAAGTTTGACATGCCAAGACCTTAAAGGGGCACTCGCACGCTTGCCTGACAAGCAAATAATTCAAATCGCCATCCAATTCCATCCTCTTGATAATAGATAAAAACATTTTAAATTTGTATTGATTTAACAGTTAAAAGGTCATTTAACAAACCTGGACTGTTATTTTGGTTATTCCCGGTAAACTTAAATGTATTTTTGGTGATTAGAATTAAACCTATTTTTTGACAGGTTGTACAAAAATTAAGCATGCGAGTGCCCCTTTAATACTGTTAAGCAGCTGGGTTTGTATCCTTATAATTTAGAAAAACAAGGATTTTTATGGAGCACTCTCAGACTATTTCAAGGAGGTTTCTGTCTTCCCAGTTCATTTTGGATATGATTTCACCATTGAAAATTCATGTTTTGGTTTTGCAAAAAACGAAATTCATTTCTTTTTCCAGGAGTTTGTAAAAATATGAAGGACTTTTATGGACTTTCCAGGAGTAAAATAAAACCCAGAAGTCAAACAAATCCTGCATAAGGTGGTATTGGATCCCCTTGAAAATTTCCTCCAGGAAAACATGATCACCACTTACCCATTGTCTCAACTGTGTGAGCAACATTACCAATATAAACCATGTTTGCATTTTCATCAAGACAAACATCAATTTCAGGCTCTGGTGGGAGGTCCTTATAAAACAGCAAAAAAAAAAAACAGCATTAAAAAGCAATTTTGAGTGGAATTTGAAACTTGGAGCAGAATAAATTATCTCGAAACATGTCAAACTAACCCTGATTAATATTTCATCTTTAGTGCATGGGGGTCCTGTATGAATTCTTTCTTCTTCATTTTCAACATCTGCAATAATCTTCCTAAGATCCCTGGTAAAAGGAAATGTGAATAAAGAGAAAATTACTATCAGTGTTGTGTTAGAATCACTATAACAGACTGATCAGCGCAGCATAATCATTAATTTATAAGAAGTTTATCCTTCCAAGGACCTTTGCTACCAAGGGCAATGCCACCCATCCATTGTTTTTGAACAGGTCCTATGAACAGGTTTCATTCCCTGTCCATCCCCTGTACATTTCTGTGAGTCACTAGTCCCTGTGTCTGCAACATCACTGCTTGAAAAATATGAAGAGTACATAATAACCATATGCATCATGGAGTGATTTTCATAAACTTGTGAAATATGCTATAGACAGTGAATTACACTCAATTTCCCTTGTTCTCTTTTGTATATTGCAGTTCAATAGTACAGCTTATTCAAAAGGTGTGCAAAAGAATGCAAACTAGGGAGCCACACTGGAGAAATTTGGCATTGTGGCTGTCTACATATGATGTACATTTAAAGCATGTAAAGCACTGAAATGTAAAGCATTGAAACTATGGTGTAATGCTATATCTATTATTATTATTATTAAAGTATAAATTGTATTTTTCAAAATATTAAGTGACAGCATATGCACCTTTGACTTGCAGTAGATTCTTCATCACTCTCGGACGATGATTCTGATGAACTTTCTGATGATGATTCTGACTCAGATTCTGAACTATCATCATCACCATTACCTGACACTCCAAACTGATCATTTTTATCATCTGAATTTGTATTTTTAGCTGATTCTACGAGAGTTTTCTGCACTGCTTCAAGTTCTTCCTCTACAACACTCATAATATACGCACTGTCTGATACTTCTGTGGGACAACCATCTTCCTCTAATTGACGCTGTAAGATGGTTCTTTTGATTGATGGTTTACAAGACTCTGTACTGACGCTCCCATTAGACAATGGTGGCACATCTTCTCTAGAAACGTATAAATCATCTGTTCTAACATCATTGTCTTTTGATAAACTCTCAACAACTTCATCAGTATCAGTTTTAATCTCTTTGTTCTCTATCGAGAAGCCAGTTTGAACAATTGTATTTGTATTTGTCACACCTTTGCTATTAGAAATAACACTACCCAGTGCATTTTCAATATCCAAGCCGTTTTGTTCCTCAGTAACTTCGTTCTCACTTTCTGAATCGCTATAACCGACGAGACTCAAATTGATTCCTTCAAAGTTGCTTTCCATAGTTGAGAATGCTATCCTCAGAGTTTCACAATTTATTGCCTTGCATTGATCGACAATCTTCCTTTCACATAATTCATCTATTTACTCACAAAAGCTAGTATTTTCCCGTCAATAGTTATTACTAGAACCACTCCGTGCTACAACTCAACATTGATACATTTTTTCTTCCAATGACAGGAGAACTTGACAAGACCTCAAATGTTTACAAGTTCAAAAATCCACTTAAAATACAGAAATTTGCTCCAGAACTGAATCCACTGTGTCTTCGTAACTTCCTTTTTTACCAAGTAACCTAGAAAGTTGACATAAATATTTCCAAGAGTGATTTTCCAGCAATTTTCGAACAGTCCCGCGAAACAGTTGAAATTTTCCAAAACTCACGTGGAATGTGCACTGAGATCGCGGGCTCATTGTCTCCCAAGATCCCTCGCGGCCCCTCTCTCGTTCTCTTCCCGTCGTTTCTGTACAAGAAAGGTAAATTTTCAAAACTGTGGTTGACAATCCTTGAAAATCCTCAGTAATCGTGAATGTCACAACCCTGGAAATGAACCTCTGGGGAACTTTAATCCTTTATCTTTGCAAAATTACTTTTATTTCCGCAGATGGCGCAACGTCTCACGTTCAGGAGGCGACTTTCGTACAACACAAAGTCGAACAGGAGAAGAGTGTATGTATGCATGTTGATGTTTTGTGTGTTATTTTCAACTTTGTAAGAATCGTTTGTACTATTTTACTTACATGGATCTTCTTTTTATCACAAACATGTGCTCTTTGGATTATACAGCTCCAAGACTCCAGGTAATTTGGATTTTACTTGACTTGTTGTCATTTACGTCCATGTTCGTCAGTTTAACCTAAACTAGTAGAATTTTCCGGGTTTGCTCCATGTGGGTACCAAGAGAAACATTTAGATAACCATTGATGTTTTAAAGACAATCCAAATCGAGATCATGGACAATTTTGACGAATTTTGGGCTAGATTTCTCATAGACTACTCTACGACTGCAGGTGATAAATCATACCCCTTTCGGTTCCCCTCTATTGCAATAGTTATTGACCATCTCAATTGTAGCTTGAGCTCAGGTAGACCTATGGGATGCCCGCATGGATATACTTAGGTCACAGGAGCTCAAGGATGTTGTTTATTAAAATAGTATCTGTGGAAGGGCTAGGATTCAGGGCTAGAAAACAGAAGGATTTCATATTGAAATAAATGGCCGGGTATTCTGAAGTCTAGAAATTATCACAGCCAGGGGTTTCAATAGAAGGTGGCTACCGACAGTGAAGCGCCATCTACTTCACTGCTGACCGCCGGCAACTTGATTATTACTTCAATATTAAAGCAATAGAATACATGAATATGCCAATTTTCTTGCCCCAAAAACGCAGGAAAATGCCTTTTCGGCTACCAAAATTTCACGGGAGTATGCCCCAGTGTTCAGGCATTGAGGCCTCGTATGGGATCCCCAAACCAGCCGCCTACTTCCAAAACGTAGCCTGCTACTTCAAACTTATTGAAACCCCTGCACAAATTGGTTCTTTTACAATCTAAATATTTTTTAGTGCATAATTTGCTAGCAACCAAACTTACAGTGTACCCTGATATTATGCTGAGCCAAACCAGGGGAGCAAACCCTTTGTCTATCCTTGCATCAGCTACATATATTTTTTTGTCTGTGTCTAGGTGGTCGTCTTGTCTTTTTGTACACCAAGAAACCTGGCAAAGTCCCGAAATGTGGTGACTGCAAGAAAAAGCTCCAGGGGGTAGGTTAATGTTTTCTCTAGGTCCCTTTGGGTGCTTCTGTTAGCACATTGCCCAACAGTTCCCTAAATTCAGTCTTTGACATTATCATTTATCATTTTTGTTGGGCATCAAGCCCCAAGAGATTCTCAAACTATTGCAGGACAAATACTAGAAAAAATTTGCTTGTTTTCCATTCTAAGCAATTTATAACAATATTGCATGTCTCTGTAAAATCTGTTGACTAAGCAAGATGGTGCTTTATCATCATAATTTTGATTTTGATCATCACGATTTTGATATTGTTGTGACAGCTTTTATTCAGATTTCTTTTGAGATTCTATGGTCCCAATTCATTCCTGAATGCTGTAGTAATGCTAATTATCTATTCTCAGCTGCCTGCCTTGAGACCTACAAAGCTGAAGCACATTTCCAAGCCCCATAAAACTGTGTCTAGAGCTTATGGTGGCTCACGATGTGCAAACTGTGTCAAGGAAAGGTGAGCAATTTCACTCATACATGGGAAAGATCAGGAATGGTTTGTTTGCCAACCACCACCCATCAGTTCTCAACATAAGAAATACAGCATTATAGGTAAAAGGTGACATCAGCAATGTGATTGGCAAATACAAACTGTTTCTGTTTAACAATTCCCATCCTAGTCAATTGCCTTCAATCCCAATTGTCATTTCAGGCTATGGAACATGGACGAATAATACCTGTAATTACCTGTGTATTTGGAAGTTTTTCAAAACCAAATACAAAAGAGCACCAGAATTAATCAGGGAAAGCAAGCCACCACTGATATTAGCCTCAGAACTTTGTTTACAAACATGTAAACTTCACCCTGGGACCAGTGTACTGGTGTCTGTGCACTATTACAGCAGATTTCAGACAAGTATCATGAGTAATTGCATTTACTTTGCATTTACTCCTAGACAATTTGTGCAGAATTGGTGTATTTACATCTTGTTTGGTTTACCACGTGAAATTGGCTGTGATAGTAGTGTGACAACCAAAGATTGAATTGTGCACTTTGTTCTGTAAACCAATCAGTCTTTGGTTGTCATATTTTATAACAATGGTGTAACATGAAGTATTGTTATTGTCCAAATCAGATTATCCACCACTAATAATTCATTATTATTGTCCCTTTAAGGATTATTTGTGCCTTAGAGGATTTATCTGCCAATTAATAATCTGTTATTATCGTTCCTTGTAGGATTATCCGTGCTTTCCTGATCGAAGAGCAGAAGATTGTCGTCAGGGTACTCAAAGCACAGCAAGGAAAGAAGACCGCATCCTCCTAATCTGATGTCTTGTTTACTCAATAAAATCTTGGTGTAAATAGATCAGTATGTCTTTCATTTCCCCCCTGGACATGTCCCCGGGCTACTGCTTGCTCTCAACTTATCTGCATTGTGCTTTCAATATGTCACTCTGACAAAGCCAGTGATGTCATAGCCAGACTTGACAGGCCTGTCAAGTAGCTTGGGGACGGACAACCCTTTCTTGAGGCTCACTTCGCTGCACCTTTGTCATTAGGCTGTTCCACAAACTAATCATGCCCCCTATAAAGGAACTACAAATTTTCGAAAACTCTTAGACTGCTAGCAGCCCCTACTTTGGCGCATTTCCCAGAACCCTTGTGCTCGCTTTCTTTCTGGGAAACGTGCCGAAATAGGGGCTGCTAGCAGTCTAAAAAACTCTACGCCATTCGGTTAATAAGACAACGAGTCAGGATTTCATCCACCACAGTTTAATTCAACATAAATCTAACCTAGTCACACTATGGCACAAACCCTGTGGAAATTCCAGACTCCTGTGCAACCCCTGTGGAAATTCTGAGATAATATGAATGTCCCTGCTGTGGAAATTCCAGGGTCAAAATCGACAAACCCTGTGGAAATTCCAGGGTCAAACACGGCGATCCCTGTGGAAGTTCCAGGTTCCTCGATAGGGGCTAACGGATATAATATGGAACAGCCCATTGTTTATATTCAATATAAGAATACAAATTACAAACAGAAATTTCAAAAAGTTAATAGAAAAATTTGTATCCCGTGCCTAATCAGCTGATGGAAATCAGTGAAATGGATGCTTTCTCTGACATGGTGCTGCGATGAGGGTGGAGATGGTTCGTAAAAAGGATGAAAAATTCAGAACATTTAAATTTCTTTGTCAGGAGCCCATATCTACAACACTAGGTCTAGCAATATTATGCACAGGAGTAGAAAAGTCTATTTTTAGACTGAATTTTGAATATAAACGGAAAATTGGTATTCGGAGTGACTGCTGGGTTCAATGCGATGGCAGCACCGATTTTGGCCATCTTAATATTCAGAGAGAGAGGACATAATTTGTAGCCATGACAACCAGTTCTCGCGGAATTTTAAAAATAGACCAATAGCTGAAGAGAGGACATAATTTGTAGCCATGACAACCAGTTCTCGCGGAATTTTAAAAATAGACCAATAGCTGAAGAGAGGACATAATTTGTAGCCATGACAACCAGTTCTCGCGGAATTCAAAATCTTCAATCATAAAATAGACCAATAGGTGATGGAGGTTCCTGCTTTGTCCTTTCTCTTTTTGAGATAACAGGTCGTCTCGTTGTTCAGATTCAAGTCCTCACCGGTTGAAAGTGTCCACTCATCTGGCTCTCCTAGCTAATTAAAACCTGCGTTACCTTTGTGATAGGTTCTGCGCGAAAGGTGGCAAGCACAGCACGTTTCTTTATAAAACCAAAATCTACCCTACTTTGCAACACATTTGATTGGCTTTTCCGACCGCGGCACCAGCAACGCACATATTACTAATTCATGTCGCGCGGTTTTAATAACACAATCACACGAAATTCTTTCAAAGAAATCCACCATTCGAGAAAAAAACAAAATGGTCAAACTAAATCCTTCTGAAATTCAGCTTCTCACCGAAGCCTTATTTGAAGCCGAGTCCCCTGCCAAGCTCGAAGATGTCAAAAGCGCATTGGACGAGGAAAAGGTCGAAGTGGAAGAAGAACTGAATGAGTTGGAAGAGACGCCTGAGTCACAGGTCCAGTTTCCGATCCGAAGACGACGAGCTGTTGTTTATCGGAGATTATTTTGTATCGGTCTAGGCCTCGTGTTTTTATGTGCAGCGTTAATATTGGCCACGTATCTCCTGAAATCGAAGAACTATTCCATTGAAATATCCCTCCCTAAAGGCCACACCTTGAATTATCATTTGGCACAAGAAATGGTCCTCAAAGGATCAAAGGCTAAACCGCAGAGCACGAAATTTTCCGAAGTCATCACCGTGGAAGTTCTTAACAAAACAAAAAATGGACATTGGTTAAAGTTCCATATCCCATCTCTACCGACATTTGAAAGGAGGAATTTCACGTTCCTAATTCGTGTGGACTTGGGCGGGGAAAAGACGAGCCTTGAGGTGGACAGCTCGCAAGAAAGATTCGAGATTTACGGAAATTCGGAGAGAAATCCGGAGCTCGATTTCTATCTGCACAATTTATTCAATCAACTTCTTCCAGCAGTTAAAATTAATCTGTTGGATGTGATATTAAGTCAGATATCCACTCGGACGCACCATTTAGCAGTGGATAACTCCTGGTATTTACCGGGTCGAGTGAATATTCAACAGCGTATCAAAACAGACAAAGAACAAGTTCAGGTCATCTCGACAAGTGACCCGCAAGATTTTCTTGACTTTGGGAGGGATGACACAGCGCTGCCAAATATTAAGCTGGAGTTTCACGAAACAGCAAGCATTAGTAAGGAAACCGGAATGCTGTTGAAGAGTGAATTGCGCATTTCTGCGTCTCTGCCCTTAGAGGGTACATTTGATGATGGTGCCGTTGTGGGCGTGGAGTTTACAAGTTCAATTAATCTTGCTGGTGAAACAAATGAGTACTCTGAAATAACGTCTGGAAATGGTGGCCAGGAGTTCGTGAAAATCCCAAAGCCATCAGATCCGAGCTATAAACCTGAAATGGTTTTCATTCGTCCGGAATACAAACACGTCCATGTGAACAAGAACACTGATTTGGTAACGGAGGTTAAAGAGCTTTTGAATTTGACAACAAATGCCGAGCCGAAAGAGCAAACTCAGCGCCTTTTGTCGCCGTTGTTTACGGCTAGTAGGCCTTCAGACGGAATCGGGTTTGCAGTGAAAGAGCTGAGTGCTCCGGTTTTGGGAAAACCAAGGAAGGGAAGAGACAAGGTCAGGAAGAAAAGAGCAGCGAACAAGATCGAGAGCAGAAAATGGAGGAGAGGGAAGGCAGGAGTGAGAAGGAAGACGAGACGAGTTATGAAAATGGCGACTGGAAGGTTCACCAGGATGGACCAACTTATGATGACGAGGGGAATGATGATACAATGGATGGCAGATTAGATGATTATGGTTACAATGATGACAGCAAAGAGGAGGAGGCTGAAAATGTGAAGGAGAAAGATCAGCAAAGCAAACAGTCTCATACCGACAATAACACCAGTGCTGGGTCTTCAACGGCTGGAGCAACAAAACCATCTTCTTCAACGAGCAAACCTACAGTGGTCAGTGTCATGACAACCGCGGCACGGATGATGATTGGAACCCTTTCAGCTTCATTGAAAATTTCTGGAAGAACTTCATGCCGAGGTTTGGCGAGGAAGAACAAGAAAACAAGGCGCCAAGCACCACCCAGCCACCGACCACAACAACAACGGAAACACCCACAACCAAAAAAGCAACCACAATACCCAGTACTTCAAAAACAACTATAAAAACTACTGCAAAGGCAAATGATGAAGAGAACAATTGGAATCCATTCAAAATGTTTGATAACATCTTCCGTAGTTTTGGCGACGATGATGGAGACGAGAAAGAAGATGATGATGAATCCCTCTTTCCTTTCAAGTTTCCGTCCATTCCGTTATTTCATTTCCCAGATTTCACTCAACGTAAAAGGAGATCTCTTGATCCTGAGGAGATCCCCGCGGCTAAGCCGCGGTCTAGTGTTAAGGTATCTCAAGTGCGTCCAGAAAATCGCAGCCTTCGTCGCGACCGGCGACGACTTACTGATGACGGTCTGGAGAGAGACGAGACAACAGCTACAGAGCTTGATCCGCAAGATGTGAACAAAATATGGGACGTGGTCTCCGACAAGTCATTTTCTATTAAAAAAGACCTCGTAAAACAACAAGAGTCTTCAAAGAAACAGTTCATGGAATCGAGGTTCAGAGCCATCTTGAACATGAAATCGAGGCTTTGAGGGAAGTGGTGGGCACGCGCGAGAAGAACACGTGGGCAATCCGGCTGAGACTTATGCTGGAGGCTGGAGGGCATTACATAGAGGTGTTTGAGAGGGTGATTGATATCAATGAGATCGAGAGAGTGTTCCTGACGCAAGAGAAACCCAAGAAAGAGTATGGAGTGGAGCAAGGGGGGACACTGGTAAGCACCCAAGGGGGTGTACGTTAAAGTGGCTGTGTCACGGTTATTGACTCATTCGAAAATACAGCTCTAAATTTGTATGTAATCATCCCCACATCACTTGATATTAGCCTAATATGCAATGTAGGTAACTTTTATCCCAAAGACTGCTGATTTTGGTATACATTTTGACTTGATTCATCCCGACAACATTTCAAAACCTCATTGTTATAATCCATTTCCATCTACTCTGTAATAGGTCCATGAAGGCCACAATCATGATTGTTTTGTACTCACAAGGAATTTCAGCAGAAACCCATCCATGGGAAAAGATGAATTTCCCAAGGCACTCGCATGGGAAGTGTTCAGAATTCACATGGATAGCCATGGAAAATCCGAACACTTCCCATTCTTCTACAATGAGAAATTCAGCTTTTCCCATGGATGGGTTTCTGCAGAAATTTCCTGTGACTTAAAGGGCTATGTAACAAACCTATCCTAGTTTGGCTCTTGACCAATCAGAAGTCAGATAGCGAGTGCAACGTATACCAATAAGCTTAAGCTGCGATCCAATATTTTTCAGGTAATGTGCAGGCCGTTGGTCTATGTGCAGAAGTTCTGTGTGGCAATGAAGTTTTCATACAACTACATCTAGTGCATGCGGTCACACGCCTCAACAAGGAATACCCAGTTCGCTTAACGATCCATTTCAAACAACTGGCCGCGATCAACACAGTAGTCTCCTCACACGCCTCGTCTCTGCTCAACAGGTAATTACCACTGTATGCATTGCTACGCGACCTCAAAATCCAATGTTGTGATGGGCAATTTTCAGCTGTCAATCAAACCAAAACGCTCGATTCGGCTACTTCAGTTGGTCGGTACCAAAATGGCTTTAAGCTTTCCTTTGGCTTCCTTCCTTCCTTGAAATTTTCTTGCGTAAAATCGCCAATCGCAACAGTGAATTCTGAGGTCGCGTAGTAATGCATACGGTGCAACTCACTTATATGTTAAGATACGGTGGTAATAACCTACATTATTTTGTTTTCATAAAACAATATTGGGAAAGTGTTCACACGGGGTTTTTGTGTTCGACCCTGGAATTTCCAAGCGCCTTAATTTTTACCACAGATTGTTTGCAAGTTTGTAATTTTCCACAGGAGGCCACATGAAGTTGTGAAATTTCCTCAGGGCTTGTATTACATTTTCACAGGGGTTGAGCAGGAGCCTGGAATTAGGGGGTAGATTTCACATTTTCACAGGGGTAGAGCAATTTTTGAAAAATTAGAGTACCTCGTTAGAGGCGGGGGGAAAGCCCATTGTTATCCAAACAGTTTAAATGTATCAAATTTGTAAGGTACACATCATTCAGCAAGAGCTGAAACGCATGCCCAGAATGGTTTCTCAAAAGTTTTACCACCCTGCCACACCCCTGACACGGGGTTAAATAGCAACATCAATTACTTACGCACGGAGGGTCGGATAAAATGGACTTATGTTCGACGTTCTTTTAAGAATTCTCCTTTTAACTTCTTCACTACTGTAAATTATACGTTGGCAGCGAAGAGAGGTCGGGGCAAGTCACTGATTTTGTCATACTACGAATGAAGCGCGAGCTACTCGAACAAGTGAGATCAATCGATCGAGATAGCGAAAAACTTAACTCAGTATTTTGATTATGTCCGTAGTGGCGGGGTGTACGGCCAGGGAGCGCTGTTTCAGGCTAAAGTTCCGCTTGATCTCGAGTTCTCCGAGGCCAACAAACCCGAGTGGTGTACAAGCGCCAAGCTAAGATCTCGGATTGGCTCTTTCTACCGGAAGTGGTCAGCTGTAAATCAATGGCAATGCCCATTGGATGAGGCCGTTTCCATGGGAACGACGTGCATTGAATTGGACGAGCATGCGCAGCTCGGTAAAGAGGAGGAACCGCTGACAGAAGACAGTGCTTACGCGAACACTGTGCATTTTCTTGATACTTGTTGATAGTCAGATCAAATAAAATGAAGCGAGAGCGTAACACAGATCAAAATAAAATGAAGCGAGAGCGTAACACGTAACACTTAGCTAATTGTCTTTTCCCAGGAACTAGTGCACTTTTGCTAATAGGACAACATAAAGACAAAAGATTAGGGCAGATTATCCTAGAAATTAGAAAATATCAATGGACAGCGACAATATTTGCACCGACGCGCGATGGTCGATATCTGGAAATACTCATTCTCGTACCCAGAGCTCCCCGGCTCGTCTGCTCGCAGGAAAGGCTCTGGTGACATCCATTTGAGGGCCTTCTCTGATTGGCTGATTTGAACGTCCATGCGCACAAAGGTGTTTCTCTGTATCAATCTCGCGCATGCGTCAACATCCATTTGGTAACTGGTAACATCCATTTACGGGCCTTCGCTGATTGGCTGATTTTTAGCGTTGGAGCATGCGCTGAAAGGTCTTTTCTCAGTGGCTCCGTATTAAATCTCGCGCATGCGTCAATGGCTGTCACCAGAGCCTCCCCCGCGAGGTGACGAGCCGGAGAGCTCTGGGTTCGAGAATGGGGCATACTATGAAGGGAGTTGCGCAATGAGCTACGCACCAAAGGCGCCCGGGGTTACGGCGCCGCGATCTCCTCTTTCTTAACATGACCAAAAAGTAGCACTAAAACAAATAGATTTGTTGCTTTCACGTGTGACTAAATTTTCCTATATGAAGTTTTCCGAGCGGATAGAATGTCATATAGTCAACCAGTCTTTGACATTCTGTGCGGGCTTCCTGTGCTCGGATGAACCGTGAGGAAGCGCGAGGACTGGACTGAGCTAAGTATCTACACAGGAAGCCCACCAAGAAAGCCCGCCATGGACTAGGATGTAATATATTCTTGCAACTAGAATCGTGTTTCATGTTTTAATAAATTAATAGTTTTTAGCCCTTACAATACATAAATAAATAAGAAAAGAGTGCACTTTCCCCACATTTTCATTCTATCCTCCTCCTTGTGTGCGTTTTTCTATATTCTAAGCCGAAATTTGAGAATTTCAAATGTTAAAACAATCATTTACATTAAATACATACTTATTGTGCAGAATTTAGAATAAAGTAAAAAAATACCCTAAAATTACCCTAGTATTTAAAAATTGTATTTTGTCAGAAGTGCATAATACTTGTATACGTATAATTTAAAACTATGTCATACTTATGTCCTAGCTAAAATAAACACCTGGATTTTGCAAATGCCAGGGACGGCGGACCCGTGGGGGGGGGGGGGGGGGGGGGGGAGTGGAATTGCTTTAGCCCCCTTACATTTCGTCAAGTTTCCATACATTGTTCCCTTGTTCCCCCTTCTTTTCTTTTCCATAATTATAAGTTATATACACATATATTTACATACACATTTTAAAACACTTTATGTAATTGAAATAGCGGCACATGCACCCTATGGTAGCACTGTCACAAAGATTATCTATGTCTATGACTGTCTCTACATTTCCACTAAACTCAGCCACCCCCTCCCCCCCCCCCCCCCCCACCTTGCCATACAATTTTACTAATGAGCCCCGCATAACCCCTCCTCCCCCACCCACACCACCTTGCCATACAATCTTACTAATGAGCCCCCCCCCCCCCCACCCACCTTGCCATACAATCTTACTCATGAGTTCCCCCCCCACCCACCTTGCCATACAATCTTACTAATGAGTCCCCCCCCCCACCCACCTTGCCATACAATCTTACTAATGAGCCCCCCCCCACCCACCTTGCAATACAATCTTACTAATGAGCCCCCCCCCCCCCACCCACCTTGCATACAATCTTACTAACGAGCCCCCCCCCCCCACCCACCTTGCAATACAATCTTACTAATGAGCCCCCCCCACCCACCTTGCAATACAATCTTACTAATGAGCCCCGCACAAAACTGTTCCGCCGTCCCCTGCATGCGAGCCGCTTGGTTTTACCATGAAGTTATTTAACAATTATTCCTCGAGCCCGAATGGGCTCTGAGTCAATAGCTATTGACTTAGAGGCCATGAGGGCGAGAGGAATAATTGTTTTAGTCAAATCACACTAGTAGGTCAATTTGTATAGGCAAAAACGTTTTCTGGTCTGGTCATTGTCGTTTTCTGGCTTTCAAATTCAACTCTTTTCGCTACTCGTAGGCTTTAACTTATAGCCTACTTGTAGCTCAACCAATCAGAATGCAGCATTGACAATAGACCACTAGTGTGATTTGACTAAATGTGGATATTTGTTGATACTAAGGAAATATGTCTTTACTAACCTCTCTAGCACATTTAAAAATCTCGTCGTTGCTCAGACGTATTTTCTCGCAAAGGAAACCCAAGGACCAACACGTTAAACGACGGCTGGGGCCACCTGGCTACATATAGATTTATGGTCTACGCACCTGACCATTATGCAATAACCTTCCTGCTATGCAAAAAATCATCGTTGTCACTAACCGCTACTGACGGTCGCCAAAGCTCTTTTGGCGTAACTTCACTACGACCTATGACGTCATCTTCCTCTGTGACGTCACTAGTGACGTCACGTGGCGTGTTCCAGGGTTGTTCTTTGCCGCTTCCAAAAAGCATAAAAATCAACGTGCCGCCGACGTACACGCCACAAGTGATGTAGAAGACTTTTTGCCACTGGTGTCGTCGTGTGGGCTGCAAACAGAAATGTTTTCCAGAGTTGTACGTGCTCGAAAAAAAAAACTGATTCACGGTATCGACAAGTTTTATCTCTTTCGCCGACTTAAATTCATATCACTGCATTGCGACTTAATTTGGGGGGGGGGGGGGGGGGATGATAGTCGGGGATTTTCAGTTTCATCCCTAAAAGATACCAAAAAGGGCGTGGCTCAAATAATTTTTTACCCTAAAAGATACCCATCAAGAAATTTCCGTCTTTGATTAAAATGCTGCCTTTAATGTTGTCTAATTTATCTTCTTCTCATCGAGTAATCTCTCTTTCTTGAAAGGTGTTTAGAAGCTCCATCATGAGACAGACAATTTGGACACACATTTCGGCCCTAAAAGATACCAATCTCCCTCAAATCTTATTGCAGGTCAAGATCACCCCTAAAAGAGACCAACCCCCGTGATTTTACTCCCTAAAAGATAGGACGATCATCCCTGATCCAAAAATATGGGAGTCTAAAAAAGTCTCCCCCCCCTCCCCCCCCTCCCCCCTGGGCGTAATTGTCTGTTTATTATCCCTTCCCCTTCCCCTCCCACCTACAACATACACACACCATCATACATACCTCGCGGTTTGTTAGTGCGCCAATAATGGAAGGTACAAGTATTCCCGGCAAATTCGTTACACAATTGAAAATCCCATAGTTATGCCGGAAAACCGGGGGGACAAGTCCAGGGGATTAGCACTTCCGGTGGGGGCGTAGATCCCCAGTGATCCACACGACAATGTGAGTAGGAGAACTGAGATGGTTTGTTGAGAACAGCCTAGAAATCCGACAGGGATAAGCATACCAGTTGCCAAGACAAACGCTGAGAAGAAAACAAATATGATTGGAAGCGTAAACAAACATGCCCGCTGAGAAGAAAACAAATAGAGCAGATTTCGTATGACTGTGATGTGCCGCGGTACGGCGCGGTACTGTCGCGGTGGCGGTACGGAACCTGGCCTGCTGTAAATGGAATGAAATCGCCAATGAAATCGCGTTGTCGCGGTACGGTGACGGTCGCGGCGCGGAACAACTTCGCCACGGTACTTTTCACAGTCATACGAAATCTGCTCTATGATGGGAAGCGTAAAATGAATTTCCGATCTTTGATCTGTAGTAGCCTGCGTGTAGCAAGTGTTCCCGTGTGTTAAAGAAACTCAGAGAAACAGAGGAGAAAGCGGCGAGAAGTTCGACGAGCGAGGTTTTGGCCGCGTGAAAATGGGGCCCCCCTTCCCTCTTCGTTTTTTTGCGCGGCACAAATCTCTCGAGTTTTCTCATCCTGGCGCGGGTTGTTCAAAGGTGGATTAAATTTAAACCAGGTTTAGATCTGAACAAAACCATCGGGTCACCATGGTAATTAATCCTGGATTACTGCTTAACCACCTTCGAGCAACCGGACCCTGAAATCATGTAAGTGCTACGTCTACACTCATATTCAAATGTTAGCAAGCTAGAATAGAATAGAAGTTGCAAAACTAGATGACAGATTTAAAAGTATTCAGAACCGCGGGTTCTGATTCGCTGCACGAACTCTGTCATATGTAGAATACGACCTCGCATTTAAGGCTTTGTTACACGATGCAATTTTTCTTGCAACTCGTAATGCAATATTTATTGCGAGGCGAGATCACCAGTTGCTGAAAATAACGCGTGACATGCCTCGGTAACTCAACAAATCAGCGATGCATTGCAAGTTGCAGAAAAAGTACATCGATGTGCATGCTTCTGCAACTTACAACGCAATAGTTATTCCGAAAACTGCCAATCAGGGCATTGCTTGTTCATGGTGTTCGACATCCTCGCGCGCCAGGGTCCTCACCACACCAAGGACCCTGGCGCGCGAATTCATAATTTTTCAGGGACGCGTTGCAAATGCGAGACAAGACATCCTCGCTGCAACCGAGAAATTCTTATTACCTGTCAATGCAGCAATTTTTCTTATCAAAGTCTTGCTACATGTTATATTGGGATGCCGTAGAATCCAATCGGAGAAAATTGCACTCGTATTTTTTATTATAAAGGTTGCTATGAACGGGAGAGCAGTTAGAGCGCCATTCTGTAAAAGAAAGATACATATCGGTATTAGAAACACTGGCGAAGTTCTACGCCAACGCCTACGGGCTATAGACCATTTTGCTTGGACGGGGGTCCTGTGGATTGTTTCCGTTAGCCCTGACTAAACTAGGGCACAATGTGGCGCTAAACTAGGACCAATGTGGCGCTAAACTAGGACACAATGTGGCGCTAAACTAGGACACAATGTGGCGCTAAACTAGGACATAATGTGGCGCTAAACTAGGACACAATGTGGCGCTAAACTAGGACACAATGTGGCGCTAAACTAGGACACAATGTGGTGCTAAACTAGGACACACTGTGGTGCTAAACTAGGACACAATGTGGCGCTAAACTAGGACACAATGTGGTGCTAAACTAGGACACACTGTGGTGCTAAACTAGGACACAATGTGGCGCTAAACTAGGACACAATGTGGTGCTAAACAGGACATTCATGTAGCGCGCCACATTGTAGCCGGACACGTTTCCTTCATGTTTACGTTCATGTTCAGTTTCATGTTTATGACGCATTTTGCAAACCCTCAATGCGTAAAACATCAATTGTAAAAACTTTCAGTGCATAAAATGTTGAGTATTTGATGGATATGTAGAAAATCGTGGCGCATGCGCAATACAAGGTTACCCTGCTTTATCTGCGAGTCTTTCACTTACCTTTTTAATATCAAAGTCTAAAACTTCTTTGAAGAAAGATGGGAGGCCTGTTAAGAACATGTACCAACCCCAGCTATAAGCGATGCCCTGCATTACGACAGCCCACAAAGGTATGGATATAAAAATTTGTAACCATGGAACTGAGACTTTCTGATGAGGGAAAGCAACAAAGAATAATGTATAATAATGTATAATAAGAGTCAAACAAAAATCACTAGTTAAGCTTATATTACCAGGATTGGAAATTTAGTTTAAAGTACGAGCATGGAGGCCAAGTTATGTTTTAGTGAAACATCAACCATCTTTCAAAATATTATGGATTCTTGAGAATTGGCTCTTAAAACCTCCTTTCTGAGCTCACTTCTGACTGTCAGTTTTTTTTTGGGTTATTTGCGCGTTGATAAAACATGTGGAAATTTTTTTTTATCCAAAAACCTTATTGGATGTGTAGACATCAACAAAACCACAGGCTTCCCAGGCCACTGATTTGTGTGAAAAATTACAGTAAAATACTGTGAAAGTATGGGTAGGAAAATCATGAGAAAAGTACAATAACAATTTTAAATCACAAATGAAGAATTGTTCTACACTAATATCTAGTGATTTTTCTTTCTGATATCTGTGAGAATTTTGAGGATTTTCACTGTTCTCTTGCTCCCCATTTAATATAACAATGGGCAATTCCAGAACATATATGTACCTGGGGGCAGGCGGCACTAGTGTTTGACCCCCCCCCCCCCCCCATTTCCAAAATGGCTAATAACCCCCCCCACCCACCATGCATGACAAACTGAAGTACCTTAGCCACTTTATCCTGGGAATGCCCTATAGCAGACTCAATATGTGCTTTTCCCATGATGCAATTCTAGGATGCTCAGAAGGACTTTCATGCACCAGTGCCATCCACACAACAAACCACAGGACACCCAAGCCACCTTGAAACAAAAAGGGAAGATGTTGGTTCATAACGGACATCAAATTCTCATACAGAGCCAACCAACTGTCCACTGTTACAGGTGAACATGTAGTGCTTACATCCAGATGGACCAATGGATTGCTGTGGAGAAAACCCAGCAGAGAAAAGAAGAGAGACTAGGGAGAGTGGGAATTGTTTCCCATCACTGGAAACAAAACTGTCAACTTTGACCCTCTTCATTTTCCTGAGGGAGGCAGTATTAAGGAAGGACTGTTATTGTCTGACTTCAGACATCAGACATCAGACATCAGACAATAATAAATTAAAAATTACTGAATGCCTGACCAGTTTTTCAACAAGAATAAGATCTTAAGTGGAACCTAAGGAAATATATTTCCAGCTGTTCAAATGCTGCTGGGATTTGGTGGTTGAAGCACAGAATACAATATGATTGTCTGCTCTGGAGACAAAATAATGTGGCCGATCCAGGGCGTGCTTTGGATGCAGATGCACCTACCTTAATAGCAGTACAAAAAATGGTATAAAATGAGGAAGTGCAGAATGACTAGGTCCTAGCAACTCTATTGACAAATCTGGCCCCTCAGACCTGAAACACCCCCCCCCCCCCCTTTCTGAAAACTGGATCCACTCCTTGACTCAATGACCAAGGACAAATGGCAATTGTTTATTATTACTTACCAAAACATAAAAAGCTAATGGCCAACCATCATCGATGTGTCTTAATGAGCTGAGGTAGCCACTAACAGGCAGAGATGTGATAGCACCAAAATCACCACCTGCAATAAAACAATTCAAAAGTTTGAAAACATACACTCAAAGTGATGACTTGGGACTAAAACATCAAAGGAGAAGGGGATAGATATCTTTGGAATTGCACCATGTAGACATTTGATATGACATACCAGTGAATGAAAATACAAGATATCCAGCTCTTTCAAGAGGAGAACTCCATCGACTCCACAGAACACTTGCTGCTGGATATGTAACACCCTGAAAACATATATTGGGCAATTCCAGAAAATAAAGGTACCCCCCACGGGCGGCATTTGGAAATTCCAATGGGATGGGGGGGTTGAAGAGCTTGGAATTCTGATTGCAAGGGGGGGTTTTCGAAGCTGGATTTCTTTAACCTGCCCGGAATTCTATTATATGCATGGGGGGAGGGGGGGTCAAAAACTAGTGCCGTCTGTGGGGAGGGTACCTTTATTTTCTGGAATTGCCCATTTTTCAGGGGTCAGAGGCTGTAAATGTATAGTGACTGAGTCTCCGGACTAGCAGCCTGTAAGTCAATTATCCTTTATACCACAACGCGCGCGTTCTCGAATTCTGATTGGCTCTCAGCCGTGGGTACATAAGAGGACATACCACAGAACGCGCCATCATAAGAGCGCGCGCTAAAAAGAACCAATGAAAACACCGTTTGGCTGCGCCTAGTGAGTCCACAACATTTTGACCACTTTATTACGTCATTCCGTGGTATATAAGAGGACATACCATGGAAAAATCAGAGGACATTTGTTAAGGATCTCATAGCACCAATGACGGCACCTGCCAAGCAGTTGTAAGCAGCTAGCAGACACTAAGGATGGCCACTCCTGTGTCCTTGTGGTTCTTAAATGTCCCTCTGATTCAGGTTAATGCAGGGCTGTATCTAGGGTTGTACACCCTTATCTGAGAAGATGTGGTCTAACCAGTTGCAGATCTCTGAGCAAAGGCAGAGCACCTTCTCGATTATTTAGAAAAAGACCCTGAGTGTTGGTCTGTACTATCACAGGAAAAAATTGCGTAAAAACATTAATGGTTTTGGTAGCGTTTTTCCATTAATGCACTACAACTTGGTTGGCATGTGGCATTAATAAATGATTGATTGAAATCATCTGAATACTATAACATTAATGGGAAAGTGTGGTCTTCCCATTAACATCATTAATGGAAAGTGTGGTCTTACCATTAACATTTTTCACACATTAATGGAAACACGCTACCAAAACCATTAATGTGTTAAGTAATTTTTCCCTGTGCTAGCCTGTGTACATCCGCTACTAACCTCCAAGAGGAAGTAGCATAGGTGAAATGCTGTTACTAGTCGTGTTCATGTCACGCAATCCTTCTCCAGGACTCGGGAACTTGTTCCTGATTGACTCGCTATCACCTTTATCAATTTTTCTAATTTGTGAGTTTTATTTTGGTTTGATAAGATTTTGTGTGCATTTTTTCAATAAACATAATTTTTAATACAATGTTTTTGTTTTTAAAGAAAATCAGGTTAAAACCTGATAAGTACCAGATCTGATTAAAATGGGCAACTACTGTACCTACAATTCAGTGTACAATAAAATAATATTTACCTCTCCAAATCCTGCAAAAATTCTAACAGCGACTAGTAAGGACACATGTATTCTTGCTGCAATCGGTGTCAGAACTGAGAATACTGCTGTTAAGAATACTCCATAACCAAAGACTTTCTTGCCGCCGTATCGACCAGCAATCCAACCACCTGGTAGCTGTGTTACCAAATAACCATAGAAGAATGCACCAAGAACAATGCCTGGAAAAATGAAAGGCACTGTATCTTTACACTAGCTCAGAGGTCCATAGGGGAAACAGTGACCAAGGGCTGGGCTTGGGAGGCTTATTCATGGTTTTTTCAATTCTAAGAATTGGATTTTGTGTTGGTTATTTAAGGAATGAAGCATGGCTCGAGGCTATCGATGATGATGATTTCAATAAAAAAGGAGTGTGCAAATTGATTACCATGACCCAGGTCGGTCAGGGATAGGAAAATATTATCCTAATGAACGTGCTCTAAGAACCAATCAGAATACAGAATTTGTTATCATGCCATCTAGGAAAAAAAACAATATAAGTTATTTGCCATATAGAATAATAGATAATTATATAATAAATAGGAAGTATATGATTACAGGCATCCCACCTTGTGTATTTTGATCCCAGTCAAATTTTCCATCCTAAAACCAAATGATCATAGTAGTGATTTCAGTTGTAAGTTAATTTTACCAATACAATTACTAACGAAATAAGCTTGGATACTTTTCTGTTTTAGGGAAGAGATCAAAACAACAGTACTTTATAAGTATCCAATTTAGGGGGGTGGGTATCCAATTACAAGAGTGTCTGTTAGAGAGTTAACTGCAGTATCAGAAAAAACTGGGGGGACAGACCCCCTGGCCCCTTAAGAGCGATACTAAGCAATTATTGGATGAGGTTGAGCATGACATCATGAGTTAGCAAAACCAAGGCCAACCAAGCAAAACACAGGCACAAGGTTTTGCTAACTCACAATTGTCATGTGAAAACAAATACAATAATTGTTTCTGATTCGATGCCAAATGACTTTTTTCAAAATGGCTTTGTTCAAATTGAAAATGCAGACATGGACGAGGGCTTGGGAATGAGCCGACTTTGAACTTGACATGCTAAATGCAATATCTGCTGCAGATATTGCAATTAGCAAGTCAAGTTCATGTGACATAGAGAATTGATTGCTTGCTCTCGGCCACTCAGATTTGCGATAGTGAGCTCAATGTATAATAAAAAGCCTGCTTGTGGGCAAGCTGGCTGCTTCTGCAAACTCCACACCGACCAGCCACGGTTTGGCTTCTGTCAATCAAACGAGTGAACAACTCTGGGTGATTTCGCGGAGGCTTTGATAAATCTTGTGAAATGATAGGTGCTAGATAGGCTTCAAAACACAAATTTTCATGCAAACTATACTCAGAAATCATGCGTCGACTTCAGCGGATGCCATTAAGCCATTTGGCGTTTTAATTATGAAAATCACGGTAAAGCAGGAAAGTGGCAGCAAGATTTAAGACTTAAATGAATAGTAAAACAATTCAAACAATTCAATGTTTGTATGAATAGAGCGGATTTCACATGACTGTCGTGAAAACAATTGCAATTGAGCAATCACTAGCCAATCAGAATCGAGAGAAATCACCACTTGCTCCTAAATGGCTTTTCTCTCAGCCAATCACAAGCCGAACCAATTACTAAGTAATTACACAATTGTATTTACTAAAGAATTTGATTGGCTGAGAAAAAACGAGTAGCCAATGAGAACGCAAAGCAATCGCAATTACATAACAAGTGTTGACAGTCATGTGAAATCCGCTCTAATAAAACAATCATTAATTGCTAATTATTTACATGAGCATTGTGTGACGCTATTTGAGGACAAGCACAAAACTTTATTCAGAAATGCCACTAAAATCGTATCGAACTCACTTATGTAATCATTTCAAAAATCCTCTTCTTCACGTACCTCTGATTCATTATCAGTAGCATTCCCATGACTACATTCAGGCTTGAGAATTCTAGAACCAGAACTCTGTTCAGCAAAGGTTTGGTTCACCATCGCCACTAGAGCAACACTGAGATTCGCACGCATCCCATAGACGGTAACAAAACCGGCAA
This sequence comes from Scolanthus callimorphus, assembly GCA_033964015.1. NCBI lineage: Eukaryota > Metazoa > Cnidaria > Anthozoa > Actiniaria > Edwardsiidae > Scolanthus > Scolanthus callimorphus. Next base: position 14,345,460 of record CM066925.1, on the reverse strand, counting down.
ACTGCAGTAATGCCAAGACATTTCGACAGCACAAAACACGGCTACATAAACTCTTCTTCTCCTTGAATAGCTCTCTTGAGCTACTAAGCAGCGGAGTGCTTTCTGTGCTGTGCTGTATTTGATTCATTTGGTGTTGTTTCAACGCTATGATTCCGTATCACGCGCCATTTTGAGAAACAGATAGGCACGTGACAAGCGTGACTTCACGTGACAAAAACGCTGCGCTTGCGGTCACCACCACTATGCACAAATACAAAAAACAAAAGGAAACTATGGGAGAAAACTTTAGCCTAACAGGTTTAACTGTACTTTGGGACCCACCACTTCTTGACTTACCTGCAAGTTTTGAAAATACAAATTTCACAGTGTGGAGAAATTTAATCATGGAGAGCGTTTTTGTTGGGCTCCAAAATCTCCTCGTACACGGGCTTTGAGGAATACAAAAACGCCCATTCCAGCGGCGTCGTGGGAAGCGCGCGCCTTATACGATTTCTTCAATGTTATAGAGCGGATTTCACATGACTGTCAACACTTGCTATGTAATTGCGATTGCTTTGCGTTCTCATTGGCTACTCGTTTTCTCATCCAATCAAATTCTGTAGTTAATACAATTGTGCAATTGCTTAGTAATTGGTTCGGCTTGCAATTGGCTGGGACAAAAGCCATTTAGGAGCAAGTCGTGATTTCTCTCGATTCTGATTGGCTAGTGATTGCTCAATTGCAATTGTTTTCACGACAGTCATGTGAAAACCGCTCTATGTGCGAGCGCGAGGGGCCGTTATGTGTGCGCTTACTTGCTTTTCTCCCATAACCCGAAGCTATATTCCTTCGTTAATCTCTGCTGCCCGTCATATTGATCACAATGTCAATGCAATTTGACTAAAAGGAGATTCGGAATCTACAATTTCCTCATCCTTGTTATCCGTGCAAAGTGTTTCTTACTTCTGTGTGCTTCACGCAAAAAAAACAGTTCATAAAGCTCTCTAAAAGAGTAAATAGTACACTGATATTGAAGAGATAACCCAAAAAGAGAAATGATAAAATGAAATAGGGATAATGAAAATCAAATAAGTGATGTTATAATTACACTGGTTTTATAAACTTAGAATCAAGCATGGTTTTCATCATATCTGAAACGAAACGTAGAAAACTTTGTAATATAACTCGCCCTTTTTTGATTGACACAAACATATAATAATGACACTAAATAGAAATAACCCTCATTGCCTCATTGCTAATAGCAAACATCTTTGCCCAAAAATGTACAACCGTCAAGGCCAAGCAAAGTAATTAGCAAATATTGACTAGACCACGGAAACAGCGCCTCGCATTCTTTTCTGTCTTTTGAGTGGAGAGGAAGCGTTTCAGAATAGATTACACGTGCTTGTCCTTAAAATGAGACTTCTATTGTTTCGGTGTCTTAATTATCTTTCGACTCGCATGTTAGTTTCGGAAACTGAGTCGCTCGCTAGATGTAAGAGCAGATTTTGGTGAAACTGGAACGCTTGCTAATTGGAACAGATTTCTGCTTTCTCCGGGAGAGATGCAAGTAAGTAAGTGCGAAACTTAAATGGCCGGACTGCTTGGTCTTTAGTGTTGGTTAGAGAAATCTGAACCACGTTAGGGACGAAGGTGGAGTAAGCTAACACGAGCTAAAGGGCTTGTAACTGGGTAATTAAAAGAATACCGAACAGCAAAACAAACAATTTTGAAAAAACGCAGGAGGGCTAGAAAAGCAAGAGCTGGGTCTGCTGAAACAAAACGCGAGTTCGTTGATATCATATTTTATTTTATTGAATCTTAAAAAAGGGTGCAAGAACTTATTTTCCCTTTTATTTTATTGAATAAATTACTGAGTCAGTTTGAATTTACCAGTGAGCACAGTGAGGTACTCAGTTTGTGCATAAATATAGACCGATATTAGTTTAAGTGGAAAATATATCGTTGTTCAGCTGCGCTCGTTAGGAAACTCTTTCCCGAGAGATATACTCTATTGAAATAATTTATAGACATGCAAAAAAAGACATTCTTGAAATATAACAAGGTAAATTCTATTTCTCAGTAAATGCTATCAATTTTATCTCTGGAGAAAGAAGACTGAGGGAGAAAAAGCTTTTTAGTCCATCGTCAAGACAGACTCCTATACTCCTAACACACTCTTTAAGCATGGAAAATATAAAGGGAAAAAAAACTAGTGTGCAAATACACTTTTCCTTCAATATTGTGTATACTCTTTCTTGTGCTTGAATCCTCACGTTAAAAAATGCTCTGACACAGATTAAAAATCATTGTATCCTCTTTTACTTTTTCAGTGCTCTTGACGTTTTTAATATTAAATTCTTCTAATTTCACAGAGCAATTTTGTCAAAATCTCTGGGAGAATTTTGCCTACTGCTTTTGTAATTCTCATTGTGGCTACCCTGGAGTTCTTTTCTGCTTTTAATAGTAAATTCTAATTTAACTTGATAATTCAGTGTCAAAATCTTTGACAAATCTGCCTACTCCGCCTTTCTAATTATAAATGTCTCAAACAATTTGCTGAAAAAATATCAACTAGAAAAAGAGGCACTTAATTCTGAGGGCCTTCTGTAAGGACATATTTGACTATACTTGGTGGACGTTTGACTTTTATACCTTCCATGATTTCGTTTCTTGTAATACTATACATTATCAGATTAGTATGCAGTCAGTGCAATGAATTACAAATAATTAATACCCCATAGACAATTTTTTTTTGCCAAATCAACATCGAAAGGCTTTTTTCAGGAAAATAAATGACTTCTACGTCATCAGAACGGAATGTTTCTGCTTGTTGCTAAAATCGTTCATCGCATCCCGTCTTTTCAAAACATCGAATTATTTTGGGCTTTACTGTTCCGTCCCTGGTTCCGTCATTCGTTTTGCCTGCTGTGAAAGGAGATGAAGAGCAAGTTTTCAGATTAGGAACGTTAGGTCCGTTGGGTGCGCAAAATTGTGCCAAAAGGAGCTGTGAGGCAGCTGCGAGATAGGTCCCAGAGGCCAATTTCTTCCCTTTCATTTCAGACGTCGGCCGGTTCTCATACATGCTCGTCATCGCCCTGTTTGTCATATTTCGCTGGCCAAGGGAACTCCTTTGTCAGCGCTGCCAAGAATCAATCACAGAATTCACCTACAAAACCACACTTACAGCACTATGTATTCTGTACGGAATATATTTGATTGCAACTATGGTTGCCTCAGTGACAAAGCTTGCCAGAGTTTCAACTATTTTGGAACGAGCGGAATTTGTGAACTGAAAACAGGACAAGGCAGTCACGTGAAAATCACGTTGTCTATAACGCGACGTCTGTTTATTACGAGAATCCATATCGCGGTAAGTCACTTTTAACATTTTCTCCCTTTTTAACTCGTGGATGTCCGAAGGATAGGAACGAGTTATACTTAGGGGCGAAATGGCGTTGTCGTTAGCACGGCCAAAATGGTCTGGGAACTAGATTACGGCTGCGCCCGCGATCTCTCACCACAGGAAACCCATCAAGACCCGGAATGATGACAGGCCATAGACTAGGCTACCCCGGCAAAGAGCCAGCGAGTCTTCTTAGTATTAATTCAAATAAGTGTACAACAGATTGTCAGTTTAGTTCCAACTTTGTGCATTGACTGCAAAATGAGTACAATATAGTATTATAGTTGATGGCTCACCAGCTACGAGTTCGCCATACGGCACTTTGATTGCCGCTTCTCTGAAATTGTGTCCCGAAGCTGTATCAGAGAGTATGTTTGCACCAGTTTTTAGTGCGGCTGAACCAACTGTTTTTCCAACAGCTTTTGCTCCTTCCTTTATAATAGGCACCGCTTTTCGAAAAAGACTTTTCTCTGTATTTATTTGACGACTTTGGATATTGCGCGTTCAGTTTCTGTAGGTTCCATAGCCGAGGTGCCAGCGTTATCTTGTAAAGAACTCCGGGACAGCAACAGTAACGCAGAGAGTGGTCGTTACTGGGTTTTACAGAGTGGATTGTTACGTCATGCTTTCTGCAATATGACGACTGCAGGTGGGATATACTGAAATCAGTATTCGTGTGGCCTTGCGGGTACTCCAATATTTTTTTGTCGGGGATGATCGTCGGAAATTTTCAGTTCACCCCTAAAAGATACCAAACATGGCGTTGCTCAAAAAAAATATTACCCTAAGATACCCTAAAACATGAGTTCTTATGTACCAGGCGCGAAGGACACAGGTAACAAGGGAAATATACCCATCAAGAAATTTCGGTGTTTGTTTCTAATTTATCATCTTCTCGAATCGAATAATCTCTTTCTCGCGGTTTTTAGAAGCACCATCATAAGAAAAAAACAATTTCGACAAAGTTTCGGCCCTAAAAGAGACCAATCTCCCTAAAATTTATTGACGGATCACGATCACCCCTAAAAGATACCAAACCATCGTGATTTTAACCCCTAAAAGATACGACGATCATCCCCGACAAAAAAATATGAGAGTCCCCCGGGATCCGGATCCGGAGCCGTCTCAGCATTTTTGATCACCACAAAAATACAGTACTCGTTAAAGGGAGAATTTGAGAGAATGTATGGGCGGTGATATTTTGGTCTGCGGAAACTGCAAGAAATGCTGGTTAATAAACCATGAAACTTAGGGTCCTTACGTCCCCGTTCCCTGCTTACTGCACTACTCAAACCAATTAGCATTGCTTCAAATCTCCAAAATTCATGCTGGGTGCTCTGTTGTTTTAGAAATAATTGAATGCCCCGGCGAGACCCCGTGTTACAATAACGGCACATGTGAATACCAGGGTGGTGGACAATTCGTATGTAACTGTCAAGCGAACTTCACTGGAAATGAATGTGAAATAGGTATGTAAATTGAGCCCAAATGTTTATAAGTTTATACTAGATGGACGAGTATTTTGTATATTCGATAATTTAAAAATGAGCTCCATCCAGCAGCTGCATTGATCTCACGGCGATGTCATGGTGCCGTGTGAACAACGGGCGATCTTGTGGCGCTGCTATTTGTCCGCGCGGACGCGATTTCTTGAGATTGGCAGTAAACTGATTCTCCCGCTCCCATTCAATATATAATTCAACCAGCGCCACTGGGTTACCTGTGTTTGGACTAGACCCAAGCCGTCTCGCTCTCTCAGGTCGGCCATTTGTAGTCGGATCACAGGTGACCCAGGACAATTGTTTGTGTACTACAACATCGAAGTATTGACTGTAATATAGGGTTTATATGGGGATTGTGTTAAGAGATGTTGGACCTGGAATTTTTTAGGAAATTATCAATAAAAGTTACTGAAACTTACCATGTTGTTAGTTGTGGTTGTCCTTGATGCTCATGTGAAGTTTCACGGATTTATCTTCAATTCGCCCCCCATACAGAGAGAAAGACAAGGTGGGAGGCTGAAGCCAAAAATCGGCTCGATCGACCGATCGGCAGAACGCACTTCGAGACAAATTTTTTCACAAAATTCGAATTCCACAACCAAACAAACACACCACGATCGTAGATATACATGTTACCGACGCAGCAAAATCAATAAATATCCTGCAGTTACGTACGCGAAGGTAGCAGACCCCGTTAAACTCGCACGACCCCCTTTCAACGGTCGTTAAATATCCGCGGGACGCACAGCTTGGCTAACAAAATGGCGGCCGTCAAACAACCAAAATGGCGGCCGTTACCAAAAACTCCTCAAGGGGGAGGGGGGACCTAGCGCAAACTCGCAGAGCGGGCTGCTCCCTAGGCCAAATTGCTACAAATACATTCTTCTCCGTAAAAAACAATTAAATCCCTTTGTTCGGGAGGTAATGGATTTATTTTGAAGTCGCACAATCTGATTTGCATGAGTTTGCGCTGCTGTGTGGCGCTGCTATTTGTCCGCGCGGACGCGATTTCTTGAGATTGGCAGTAAACTGATTCTCCCGCTCCCATTCAATATATAATTCAACCAGCGCCACTGGGTTACCTGTGTTTGGACTAGACCCAAGCCGTCTCGCTCTCTCAGGTCGGCCATTTGTAATCGGATCACAGGTGACCCAGGACAATTGTTTGTGTACTACAACATCGAAGTATTGACTGTAATATAGGGTTTATATGGGGATTGTGTTAAGAGATGTTTGGACCTGGAATTTTTTAGGAAATTATCAATAAAAGTTACTGAAACTTACCATGTTGTTAGTTGTGGTTGTCCTTGATGCTCATGTGAAGTTTCACGGATTTATCTTCATTCGCCCCCCATACAGAGAGAAAGACAAGGTGGGAGGCTGAAGCCAAAAATCGGCTCGATCGACCGATCGGCAGAACGCACTTCGAGACAAATTTTTTCACAAAATTCGAATTCCACAACCAAACAAACACACCACGATCGTAGATATACATGTTACCGACGCAGCAAAATCAATAAATATCCTGCAGTTACGTACGCGAAGGTAGCAGACCCCGTTAAACTCGCACGACCCCCTTTTCAACGGTCGTTAAAATCCGCGGGACGCACAGCTTGGCTAACCAAAATGGCGGCCGTCAAACAACCAAAATGGCGGCCGTTACCAAAAACTCCTCAAGGGGGAGGGGGACCTAGCGCAAACTCGCAGAGCGGGCTGCTCCCTAGGCCAAATTTGCTACAAATACATTCTTCTCCGTAAAAAAACAATTAAATCCCTTTGTTCGGGAGGTAATGGATTTATTTTGAAGTCGCACAATCTGATTTGCATGAGTTTGCGCTAGGTCCCCTCCCCTTGAGGAGTTTTTGGTAACGGCCGCCATTTTGGTTGTTTGACGGCCGCCATTTTGGTTAGCCAAGCTGTGCGTCCCGCGGATTTTTAACGACCGTTGAAAAGGGGGTCGTGCGAGTTTAACGGGGTCTGCTACCTTCGCGTACGTAACTGCAGGATATTTATTGATTTTGCTGCGTCGGTAACATGTATATCTACGATCGTGGTGTGTTTGTTTGGTTGTGGAATTCGAATTTTGTGAAAAAATTTGTCTCGAAGTGCGTTCTGCCGATCGGTCGATCGAGCCGATTTTTGGCTTCAGCCTCCCACCTTGTCTTTCTCTCTGTATGGGGGGCGAATTGAAGATAAATCCGTGAAACTTCACATGAGCATCAAGGACAACCACAACTAACAACATGGTAAGTTTCAGTAACTTTTATTGATAATTTCCTAAAAAATTCCAGGTCCAAACATCTCTTAACACAATCCCCATATAAACCCTATATTACAGTCAATACTTCGATGTTGTAGTACACAAACAATTGTCCTGGGTCACCTGTGGTCGGATCATACTCTGCTGGTTTCTCTTAAATAACGTCGTCGTGTTAGGATTTCTCTCTTATATTAATTGGCGCAGGAGCATGTGGTTTGCCAGCTTATCGGTTATACGTTCAACTGATTTGTCTTTTTTCTTTCTTTAGTTGTAGCACACGAATGCCAAAACTACTCGACCTTAAATGAATCGAATCGAAATATCAAGAAAGCCACAATAGATGGGAAGGCTGAATGTGATACAGAACTCCCCAAAGACTGGTACCGAATAACAGGAAAGGCAGGAACCCGGATGCGAGAAGGAGAGATCCCGGAGTTGAAATGTGGAACAAATCAGCCTGGATGGCTCAACACGTCACACCCTACCATCGAGCAAGGTCGTGTCTTGGCCACCGTGTGTTTTAGCTGGAGAGGAACGGGTTGCTATGGCAATATAAACATAAGTGTTAGGGACTGTGGGGCGTTTTACGTGTACGACCTGCCACCACGAACTCTAGTGATTGTAGAAGATACTGTGGAGAGAATAGCAACTGAGTCTCAGGGATGTCAAACCCTGTGTACTTTCTAAAAAGGCTAGTGCGAATGGCTATGCGACTGTTCAGATAAAGTTTTACACGGGAGTGACGTCGATGCTAAATCCGACAAAACGGGGGAGGGAGGGAGGCTAGTGGTGGATTTACACAGGCTAGTCATTTCGGGTTTAACTTTATTATGCAGATTTATTTTTCATTGCGTGACTGAACACGATTAGTAACGGGATTTCACAGACGCTACTGATCCTCTTGAAGGTAGTAGCGGATGTACACAGGCTACTGTGTAAAGGATTCCAAGAGCTATTCTAATTATGGTTCCACTTTATGGATTCCGGGGGGAATTGAGGTCCAATTTCAAATCGTATTTATTTTATGCCTTACCAGAAGCCCATTAGTAGGAGATTTAATCTCTCATACTAGGCTACCTTGCATATTGCGCTGTTTCAAAGAAATAGTCGTATACTACCCCCATATATATCGAGGAACTCCAATTTTCAAGAATGCTCTACCCCTGTGGAAATTCCAGGCTCTTGTACACTCCCTGTGGAAATTTAAAGCAAAACTGTGGATAAATTCGTCATTCTCTTGTAAGCCTGTAGAAATTCCACAGTTGCAATTGAATACCCTGTGGAAATTCGGGAGTAAAATGAATGGCTCTATGGAAGTTCCAGAGTCAAAATCAACGCCCCTTGTGGAAATTCCAGGATCCTCGATAGGGGTAACGGATATAATATGGAACAGCCCATTTGACCATCTTTCCACAAAGTCAGTCAAATTGTGCGCAATGAAGGGATCTCGTTCCTTGAAGATATCTTAGGCTGGCATGATCCAAATGTCTTGAAACTTCAGCATAGCATCTTGCAGTTATTGCTAGATGAGCACTCATTGAAAGCTTGAGGAAAAAAACAACAATCTGCTGTTGCAGATTGTTGCAGATTGTAACATGCAAGATTACAACCTTTTTCCCAGGTAGGTCTCTATAGTGAGACTGGAAATCCTCCACAAATTTTCTTCCTTTTCCGTGTGTGGTTTCTAACTTGAGTGCAAATCCATTCTCTCGTAGATAGAAACAAGAGATTCGCTATCCAAGCATAGCGGCTCCACATTATTTAACTTACAGGATATATCCTATCGCGTATGGAATAATTCAAGCAGTCCAATAAATCAGAATCGTAATCAAAAGGAATTTTGTGAATAAAAAGACGATCATTAGACTCCAAAACCCACGAAAGGTCTCTGATATCTATCCAACAAATCTTTCTGACCCAGTTTACCATGGCAAGGTTGGCGGGGCTTGGGTTTCATCCAATTAATTCTTTTTAAAATATACGAGGACTGGTTGCCATGAACACCGCCTGGTGTTCCTGGGTGATACTGCAAGGACGAAAAATACGTCTCGTCGCAAATCCAGGTGTTCCCACACCACTCTAAAAAGTCTTTAGCAATTTGACTCTTCAGCAAAAATATAACAAAGTTTCTTGTGAAAATACCGTGCACGGCTCCCTTACGTATCTCTATATTATGAGGAGGCGGGGGGTTTCTCTTCCTGTCCTAAATCTACCGTTATATATATAGTCCACGCGAACTCGGTATCTTTCTTCCATTTGACGACTTGCGATGTTGTTCACATTTTTCAAACTCTTCACCGCACGCACTATTTCATGGCTACTGTAGAGTGGAAAGTCCTGTCCAACAAGATGTAGATAGTATTTCCACTTCACGTCATGCCTGAATAATCATTAAGGCAAGATAATTCCGCATCTACCACGCTTCTCTCGCCCCACCTTACGTCGATCCTTTTGCTCACTATAAACACATTTGGTAAACATGAAATCACAGCTCTTACAACTCGGTAGAAACTTCCATTGGATTTCTTGTCGATATGAATACAGTAGACGTTCTGTGGCATATAAATCGCCCTTAGAAGTCTTTCCAACAATGGAATTCCTTTGTGGGTCATAATACCGTAGGCGAGTGGAAAGTCTTTTTCCATCTCTGAAGGCTTTGGATGCTTAAACTCATTGTTGATAATCTTCTTGCAGTCATTCTTTCTTACGTATTTTCTATAAACTTGATCATTAGTTTGTGAAGATTCTTTCTTGCTGTCGTTGCCCACTTTCTCGGTACCGTTGATAAGCCTCTGACATCGTTTCCAATCGCGTTCCTGTGACAAAGCACATGATCATAAGCGCGCGAGGAGGTTTGGATATGTGATAAATTTACATGAATTTGCAGAGTTCAATCCTTGTTTTTCGATATTAAATGATTGTTTCAAAGCTGTAACCAGCAACAACGTGACCGAGGGAGTGTTAACCATTGAATGAGAAATTACTTAAAAATGGACACTTTCCTTTCCCTTGTTTTTTCAAACCCCTTCTCGGGTGTTTTGGAAATACTGATGAAACCCGCTCTCTCCTAGTGTTTGATATATTACCAGAAACATGTAACTTAGTTGAAACATGTAACGGCGAACCAAGCTGTGGATTATTCGCGGTTTGTTTATGACCATATTTGGTCAATAATGAACTCTCGACTGCTAACCCAAGCAGGTTTTCTCTTCATAATATTTCATTTTTCGCTCAAATAAAGTAAAACAACAGTTGTAAGTGATAATATGTTAACATTTAACATCTTGAAGTCTTGCAACATTATTTTCAAAATCTGTTCAATTGTTTATTCTGCGAATATTCCGCAGCTTGGCACTAAAGCAATGTATGTTTGTTACACGTTTCAACTCACTTATATGTTTCTGATATTACATACACACCTGTTGCGAGTTGGAGACATTTTCCGATGTATGATTTTCTCTATCGATATAGTGTCCTCTACGTAGTGTCTTCACATTGGGCTGAGAGAGTATCTTTCCAACAACTTCATTTCCATGTTTTTTGCGCAAAAAAACTGCTTGCTGTTCCTTTCGGAATATTAGTTCCCCCACACCACAGATAATAACATACGAATACAATGGTGATTAGCATTAGCAGTATCATCAGCAACGCGCGTCTTCCTGCCATTTTCTCATGTGCTTTATCATTGTCATTGCATCGTATATTTCGGTGGTCAAATCTACGAAAAACAAGATTCCAGAGAGAACAACCAGGATTCTAGATAGTACAACCATATAACAGTAAAGCCTGGTGCACACTTGCGACATAACGACATAAGAAAAACATCACGCGAACAAAAAATTAGTGGTTTCAAGTAGTTGAAGTCGACAAAAAAATAACATAAGGATTGCTGGTGAAGTAATCTAATGATCATCCATGGATACTATTGATTATTTCAATTATTTCCCCATGCTTTTATCGTTGCAACATAACGTCCTTATGTCGTTATGTCGCTAGTGTGCACCGGCTTAATAGATGTAATTTCCTGTTGCCCGTGGTTGAGTTAACGGAACGTGAGTGAGCGAGTGACAGCGTGGGCCCTTCCAATATCCTCATTGTGACTTACGTGCCATTAATGAGGATAAAATGGAATAATATTTTGGCAGAAGTCGGCCTGTCACCAGGAGCTTCTGTAGATTTTGAATCCCGCAAAAATGGGTTGTCATGGTTATTAGCTCAAATGGTTACAATGGACGAAAAAAACGGATTTGCTCAAGTTTGCTCGTGAAATCTAAACAATCGAAAACAAGCATACCTTTTCACCGAATTTAAATATGGCGCCCAGTTGGAAAAGCCATTGTTCTGGACTGACTACCTCGAATGCGTGCTTTGTGTTTTCACGTGATTTCGAAGCTGTCAGTCCAGAACAATGGCTTTTCGAACAGGGCGCCATAATTGAATTCGGTGTATAGTAAATTAAACTAGAAACATGGTGGCGAATACCATATTTACTATAAACACTTGAGAAATGATATAAGCTTATATCATTTTCTCTTCCTACCATTGTAGATATATGCATGGTCATGCAACATTTTCACCACATTTGCTTCAAGTTTACTATAGGTTTACACCATATTTGGTATGCTCACGAGCAAACTTGCATGAACAATCCGTTGTCCAGTGTTCTGTAAAAAAACGCATTCTCTTTGCCGTAGGCGTTAGTTTCTTTCGTCGTTATTCTGGTCTGCTTCTGGAGTAAACTGGACGAGCCACGATGGCACAGCAAGCTTCACCTTTCTACCCTTTTAGAGAATTCTTCTTTTCTGATAATTCTTTGTTTTGGGGATTGCTTTGGGAGTCAATAGAATCGACCAGACAGAAATTCTTAATTCGAGGAGCGTTGAATGAATTGCAATCCAACATGAACATAAACCTGTTCTCTTACCAGGAATTAGTTTTGTGTCTTGATCATTCAGTGCTATTGGGTCAGCTCTAAAGCCGAACAACTCCTCAACTGTTCACCGCATTGCAGTTTTTGTTTATTGGGATTGCGGTTTTTAAAATTTAAAACACCGAAATAAAACAAAGCACATGCATCATTAATGCACAATAGCAAGTCACGCCAAACTTTAGGAAAACTATCTCTTTAGATGTAGCTTTTAGGGAAATGTTTTCTTAATTCTTTACTTGATTATAAACCTTATAGTATAGCCAATACATACTGCGAAATTTTTTGTTTTAAAAAGAATAACAATAATGGCTCAGGATGCAAAGAATGTAGTCCCGCTGCGAAGTTGTCCATTGGATGAAAGCATCACCTGCAATCGACATGAATCACGGTGCAGTCATGCGTAGATAGAACCCCAGGGGGAAATACGCAGATTTTAGTCTAGTCTAGCCCAACCTCGTTCCCAGAGTCTTCTGGGTAATTTTCAGGATTGAGTCTAGCCTCGTTACCATGCGTCTTGTGTCAGCTCTCCGTATCACGCAAGTTCAATGTGTTTTGAGCTGCCCCTTGACGCCCGGCAAATCACTATAGGAATTATATCTTCACTAAAGGCGAAAATCGCGACTTTTACTCATCGAACATTCGCCTGTCCATCAGACAGGCGAACAAAGGCTTTAAAATAAGGTATCACTTGTCAAGATACGTTTTTTCGTGAATTATGCACATTGTGAAGATTAGGTGTTCCGTAAGCCTAAAATTTCAAAAATAGCACGTACTAAGCAATACATTTCTAACGAGAAGAGTCCCAATGGGAGCGGTCTCGGTCAGGGTAAATAATTAAAATCCATAATATGACTTTTATCCTGGAATTCATTTAATAATGTCTTAAAGTGTATTTCTAAAACCCCAAATGACGCGTCAACTGTTTTCCTTGGTTTCAATAGCCCATTTGTTTTGTATTGCCCGCCACTCATTTCTGTAATTTAATTAAGTTTACACGCTTTTTCTAGCATTTTATTAAATTTAAGTCAATGTTCACCTTCGCGAAGCTCCTGACCTCGCACGATTTAAGATATCAGCGTCAAATTTTCTGTGCCGTTAGAAGATGATAACACTTAAAACACAGTGCGAGAGGAAGTTTTTATTTTTTACTTGAAAAAGTAGTTTTTATGATATATTTTGCGGTAGCAAATTAAAATAAATGCAACTTTCAACTTAATATTTTCGTAAATATGCAAAATATCAAGAATCGCTCACACGGTTTTGCAGTTCATTTCTCCAAGATTAAAATCCGACAAAATTTGAAATTGTGCAACAAATCGCTAATGGTCTGGAGCCTCTCAAATAAACAAGGTAGTTTTTAGTTCGGGGTCGTTAAAATATAAGAAATCTGGACTCCGCTAAAATGAACAACTTCATTATATAGATAGAACAATCTTTTAGCTTTAAAAACGATATATAACTGATTATCACACGGTGTGTCCATAAATTGTTACGCGACGAGAATTTTTTTTCCGTAAGCGCATCGTTTTCCCTTACCGAGACCTTAAAAGATTTTGTCACTAAGGATGAAATGCAGTTAAAACGCTTTCCCAGAAAGTTTCTTTTGCAGAAAGTTTCCAGGATATATTACAGGCCTGCAGCATCGGTAATATGAGCTAAGAAGCAGATTTTCCAAGGAACAAAACCGCCCATGTCCCTGACCACAAAGCATGTATTTTTGGAATAACATTTTATTTGTATTTCCTCCAATGGCTGACTCCATAGGAGTCATAACTGACTGCGTGCCCGCTAGATAACAAACTAACACGAACCACTGCCTTTAACTTGCTTCTGTGCTACTCGATAAATCATGCTAAATTTCTACAATACATTAGAATTCTATTACATATAATATGTGCAAAATGTCGAATATGGTATCATATATCTTTTCTTTTAATTTAGGCACTAACATAAGCTTTATTTTGGCTACTTATTTATATCATATTGCATGCTAACAAAAACAATTGAGCGCCGAACGAGCTACCTGTTGTAGAAAAGCTGCGCATTTCTATCCGAACGAGCTACCTGTGATGAAAAGCTGCGCATCCGAACGAGCTACCTGTGGTAACTATTTTCTTTCGGAGCGCCTATTTTCAACACAGGGAGTCCGTGCGATATAATTTTCCAAAGCGCCCTTTAGTCAACACAGGGAGTCCGTACTATATAATGTTTTCTTCCAGTGTGCGCATTTTCAATACAGGGAGCCCGTACTATATATTTTTCCATGAAACAGCCCTACCACCTAGCTAGAGCACACAGGGTTGCTCAGTTTCACAAGAGGGATCCACAGAATACATGCTATCCAAGTGACAAGGATGAGGAAGCACTCGTCCAACAAACGGATAATCGGAATCCTCGAGAAGATGCCGAAGATTCATCGCTACCTTTCGGCTGTGCACCGTCCCTCCGATCAGGAGACATCGTAATCCGAAGGCGTTCCAGGAAAAGTACCCCATGTCTTTAGAGCAGAAGGGTGCTATGTGGCGCATATAGGACGGTACACTGTTAGTAGTGCCTCCCCATGGTTTGAGGAGTATTATCGCGTCAGCTTCTCTTAGTTTTGTCTGGAGGTAAGTAATAGGGGCCACGCTCAGAACATCCGGGAACTCAGTCAACTGGTCTTGAATTAGCGGGTACATTTCCTCGCCTGCGGAGAAAAACAACAACAGCGAACTAAATATCAGACTTTAACAATCTTTTTTTCCGACCCCTGTATAAATTGTGCTGTGCTTCTAGAAGTGCGCACCCGTAATGCAGCGCGCGCTTCATTCATCAGCATATCTCGTGACGCCTGCCTAACGCGAGATACCTGTGTTGCAGTCCCAGGCTCTCGGGGCCAGCACAAAGATGGCGACCTAAACGAGCAACGTTTCTCTCAAAGTTTTGACAAATATTTCGGAAATTTAGCGTGTAAGAAAGCTAGAAAACCTCATGGAATTCCAAATACGATAAGTAGAAACCGCACATTAGAAAATAACAAAGCAGCTAATAAGGTAATCATTCTCGTACCCAGAGCTCCCCGGCTCGTCTGCTCGCAGGGGAGGCTCTGGGGACATCCATTTGAAGACCGTCGCTGATTGGCTAATTTTGAGCGTTGGAGCATGCGCTTAAAGGTCTTTCTCTCAGCGGCTCTGTATTAAATCTCGCGCATACGTCAGTGGCTGTCACCAGAGCCTCCCCCGCGAGGTTACGAGCCGGGGAGCTCTGGGTCCGAGAATGATAAGGTAATCTACTTACCAAATATGGTAATGCGGTGGCCTTCGTCACAAACATGTGACACTAGAGCCTCGAGCTCGGATAGAGAGAGTCACTCCCGACAAACGCGACGATATTGAGCGGGTGATTACCAAGCGAGAATGACGTCATTGTTCAGCCCTGGGTAAACCAAATAAACGATATCAGTATGGGGGGTGATTATAGTTTTCTTAGGAAACATAGAGGATATTACATGGCCGCGCGGAGATACGAATTTTATCTTCGAGTGTTGGGGGGTGATTATAGTTTTCTTAGGATACAATTAAAATATACCTTTTTCCGTTTGAGCGGGGGTCCTGTGGTTTGTATCCCCAGCTGCCGCACTTAACGCACGAGCAAGCGCTTTAATATTCATGTGACCAAACAAAGGAATTGTTTCACATGAGTGACAGTTAGGGAAACAAACCACAGGGCCCCCACTCAAGCGGAAAAGGTCCATTGAGCCATTCTATATGGATCTGGTCAACAGCCTCCATTTGACGGGGCCTTCACTGATTGGCGCATGCATCAATTTCGTACAGAGCCTCCCTCTCACGGCATTCCGCAGAATGGGGCTCTGGGTTCAGAAATGGTCCTAGTGGAAAGCTAGAATAAGAAACTTCGTCGACCGCCGTCTCCACGCAGACGTAAACATGTGCTTTATCATGTGCCACGCCCTTCCAGGATACAACGCGTTTTTCAGCTTATTACAGTCAAGAGAAACGAATTATAGGCCCTTTGGAAATGCGATTCTTCCCATTCAAAATTTATGTATCAACCGGTGCATGAAAATATACGCCGGGACGCTTGCGGGCTTTCCGTGAATGAAAGGAGAAACCTGCATTATGTTACACAACGTTAGCTAACCGTTTGTCGATCTACCTGCAATTTGGTGTGAGGAATTCAGCCAAGTTTGAGTTGGATTTTAATTTGCCTGAAGCTAGACTGTTGCGCAAGCCATGTAAATGATTACAAAACCTGTGAAAAAGTTATTAAACGATGCGCGGTATTCACTGCGAAACACTGCCCTCATTGGACCCCAGCCGCTTTCTAGTTCTTGCGCAAGGGAGAGTTTGGGCATTATATACAATGTCGATCACAGTCATTAGCGCAATTTCCGCTTAAGTTCTGGAAAACGCCCCTGGCTATGTAAGTACAGTGGAACCCCGATTTTACGATACCCCACGGGGGCAGCGGAAATGCATCGTAAAATCGGGGTATCGTTGTAAACGAACTCTCAATATAATGATTTTAAAGGCGAGGTATTGTTGCCGGGACCCAGAAAAGTCATCGTAAAATCGGGTATCGTAAATCGAGGATTGTTAAGTCGGGCTTCCACTGCACCACACTTAGATACGAGAATATGAAAATACTAGAAATGGAACGATGATCTCTTCAGCGTTTGGTTACCCTGTGCAATAAAATTGCCGATCTTTCTATGGTCCTTGTTCTTCATTCAAAGGGAACGTGTAGTTAGCCCAAAACCACTAAACTGCAAACAATACACTTTGTGTTCTACTCGGAGCTGCCGATTTAGCTACGTATCCCAACTCCTTTGTTAGTGCGAAAATAATTGGATTCCTTAATAATCTAACGCTGAATTACCTTAATGATAATTTCTAGAGATTTTGTAGGATTAGCGATTTCTTTGACTTTAACTGGTGGCGCGCTAAATTATATTATGCTATCGTTTATTTTGAAGCTCAAAAGGAAAGTGAAACCGCCCCTTTCGCAACGATCAGAGTGATAAAAAGCATACGCTCGTCTGAACCGAGAAACTCTAACGGCTCCCAAAAACAGCTCAGTGTGGTATATAGTGTTTGCATAGCCGCCGATACTAGTATTGTGAAAGATTTGATAAAGATTTCAAGCGAAACCACCGCGCGTTATACGAGCAACATTTTTGAAAAAAACATTTTGGGAGGAACCAGTGATGAGCAGTCTTTGCTTGCTAAGAAATGAGTTTCTCAATCGAAGCTGCAAGGATCATTTTAATTTAACACAAAATAGAACCTCTAAGTAATATACTAAGCATATCCTAGATTTCCTCCAGGGAAAAAAGTAGTCTGGCGCGAAACGCTCAAAGACACCAAACATTTAGCAGAAATACCATCGAGAACTTTTTGTTGAATCTCGCAAGAACCCTCTCGTCGTATAGTTATTCAAGTAACATATGCAATGCACAGATGAACTAAAGAACCAGTTACTACTAGACTTTGGCCACAAAAAGCAGTAAAGACGTAGATACCGAGTCGATAAACATTCGGTTGACAGATACGTGTACGACACATCTCTCCTTCCGCAAAGGCCGAAAGATGGCGGAAAAGATTTCTTGTGAATCTTATATTTAACAACTAGGGTATAATTTGCCGGAAATTTCTGAAAAATTTCTAACGAGTACTCAGAAAAGCAAACACACCTAAAGGACTTTGGATGTTTCTTTTCACTGACTGATAGTTCCGGAAATTTTATCTGAAATCATGTGAAATTTCCTGGACAGAAGAAAACATATTATGGTAATAAAGCACGTAGTACAGTTTTTGTGCTGAGAAATCCGACGTCCATTCGTTTAACAAAGGTGAAAGCGTTCAAAATCAAACCTAGAATAATAGTTTGCTTATAAGAAAGAGACATTGCAACATTTCGGAGTTTGAGATGTATCTGAGTTTCGTTCGCGAACACTCGAGCGCCCTTCAAGTGTTTATTTCTGCTCAAGTCTGACTGGGGGTGAATTCATTGCGACGAGAAAAAAGTCTTACAGTTAAACACAGAATGTTTTTAGGGCTGTGCCAAGACGATTAATACGCTCTATATTTTAGGGGTCGAGACTTCCAGCCTTTCCCAACCACAGTTAGTACATTTTCATCGAGAAAGATGAACCCGCATCTATTCAGCAAAACCGTAATGGAGTCTGCGAAATTCATTGCTGCTTGAAAAGCTTAGCGCTAAAGTTTGGATGAAAAAAATTCCTCCCCGTTTGGTTCAAGTACTGCAGGGAAGTTCACACATCCACGGCGCAGGACAATTTAATAAAACACTTTTATCAGCTTTGCATTTCGCCTCTACGAAAACCACTCGCTCTTCCAAGGCGGTCGCAAGGCTTCGAAAACACAGAAAACACTTCGCCGCCTGGAAATTGTCCGAGGCGCGAAAGTCACAATATTAGCACTTAGATCTAACAATCTTTTACACTTGCACTAACACCTTTTTGTAAATGTAACAAAAACAGTATTTATAATTTCGCACTCCTACCTTTTTTTGTCCGCTCACTTCCAATCGCTAGCTCTGTCCACCTTTGGAAAATATCTGTGAAGGAGTTGTCTGGTTCCTGGCGTATAATGGTGCAGCCCTCGCTTTGTACGAAAGAGTATCACACCCGTGGGCCTATTGGTCCAGGTTTTATATGTTCCACTATTGGTGAAAATTATTCTTAATTCCAGCCTCGCGTCATCTTAGAATAATAAACAACAAATGGTTTTCCTGTCAATCTGGTATAATGCCCCTAGGCGGAAACAACAAAGAAATCGAACCTTTCATCAGAAGTTCTAGAATAAAATTATTTTATTCGATGCTTTCGTACAACATCCAAGAACTAGCTAAGGTTAATCACTGTTGATTCGATTCCTTTGAAATAACACAGCTCTATTTGGTACTTTTTTAAAAAAATAGGGGCTTAAAAATACTTGACAGATTGACAGAAATGTTATGTATGAGAGAGTAATTTAATAAGGGTACCGACACGTGGTTGTTCGATTTTTTGCATATCGAATGACCGCCTCACGTCCTCGATGGATGCGGTTTTGTCGCAGATGCTAAAAATTTAATATCACAATCTGGAAATTACTGGACCAGCCAAACAGGATAGAATCTTTTGAAAAAAGGCGGTGGTCCAAAAATAAAGCTATTGTTTAGAGATTTACAAAAGAAAGAATAAGCTCTGTGCTTAAGGGGGTGATAACGTTAAAAGTACTGTTTGGCTGAGAAATAAACTTGCCCTTGACTTCTTAAAAATCAGTTTTACATTTGGATTTCGCTGACTTTCAAAACGACCGTCACCGCTTAGAATAGAGTGGCCTTGGATGTACTACAAGAGCTTTTCTAAGGGGTGTTTCGCTTTATTAATTATGTAGAGAATCATCATTGGATTTAGGTACTTTTGTATTCTTTTGTTAAAGAAAGATTATATATTTACCAAAACCCGCGACTGAAAATTCTGTCTGCAAAATGTTAGCTCCACAATATTACAGTTCAAATGGAAGGTAGTCAAATCTGGTCTTAAACGCTAGTGGGAAATTTATACGCTCAAGAAGTTTCATTTGCTTTTATTTCAAGCAAAGGAAAAACTCTGCAAAATGCGCCATTTTCACCCACACTACAAAACCAACCAGATGTCATGTCGCATCTTACATGTTGTCATAGGGGCTCCCCTGGGAGTTAAAATAAACACACCAAATTGAAAATTTGTTGTCTTGCACGGAAACGAAGTCTGTTTTAACAAAATGCAGTGGAAAGCGAGGAATATTCCTGAGTATAGCAATTGTCAAGGCAGTTTCACAAGGTACCATAATTTGCGGAAGAAATTTTTATTATTGTGTATCGGTTTATCTAAGCTGTCAAAGATACGTCCAGTAATTTCCAGAGCTGTGACGTAATGAATAATTAAAGGTAGAAACCCTTAAAAATGGGTTACAGATAAAGCTACTTAATTTTATCTGGACTATTTTGCTTATGAAGTCATTATTTGGGTTTGTCGGTAAACATTAGTGGTTTTGGAGATTGCTTTTTGGGAATGACGAAATTGATTCAGACTTTTTGTCTGGTAAAGGCTTTTATTGTTGGAAATGTTCGGAAGCAAAAAACTGTTTGACTGATAACAAAATAGTTTTTTTGTTTTTATTCACATTTTCTTTTTTGTGTTCAAGTGAGGACACCAAGTCACTTAGAAAATATAATTGAAATAATAATATAATGAAAACAAAAACTTGGCTTAGCATCATTTGGCATCACACCGCTGAGTCATCGAAAAGTAAGTTACACAACTCCAGTTTAAATAAACTAAAACCCGCGTTTGAGAACTTGTATTTTAAGAACCTGTTAGATTAAGATTGTTCATACAAACCCCAATGTTCCTTGTATTTTTAACCAAATAATAACCTGTTGTAGGCTAAAATTCAAGATTCTTATACGGGGTTTTAACCGGTGAATGAAGCTACGAGCACCAGATAAAGTTACATTTCCTTTTCCAATTTATCGCACATTACTGATAAATGTGCGAAAGTCATCAGTTCAAGCGACAATTGTGACAGCTTTTTCGCGCCGAAAACCGCAGTATCATAGCTTATTGTAAAGCCGCTTAGGAAAGTACCAGATAACAAGTTAATTGATAGCTTCTATATGGGACCGGTTTGTTTGAAAGACAGTTCACCACCTGTTTCCAGGCAAAGGTTGAAAAGCTTTTTTGTGTGGCTTTGAAGACCTGTCACTAAACGCCAAGATAAATTTCTAGGATTATCTTGGTCTTGAAGGTAACGGAAACCATTTTAAGTTCAGATTTCATGGCGACTGACCTAAGCAAGACGGAAATAAAACACTAAATACTGTGTACATGGACGAATGGTTTATAAAATTATCTAGGGAAGTTCATTTAATGAGAAAGTAAAGCGAAACAACCGGAAATTAGATTTCGTTCTTTCAAAAGGTAACATTTCAATTCTTTCAAAAGCGTCGCTACGAGTCAAAGGAAAAGAAGCCGAAAGGAAAAATTATCAAATTCTATAATAGAACTTCCAATGTTTGAAAAGTTTGAGGAACTCTCCGAGCGGGTTGTGTGTGCCACCAGATTAGCTCTTATAGTTATTGTAGGGTAACCGTTCCTAAACATAGAACAGAAATATACAAAAAATGTACATATTTTGAGTATAAAACTACCATTTGCGACGATTTTTTCGCGGTTTACTTTTCAAACGTGGACGTTTTGTCGAAAAGCAGTCGCATTTCTCGCTCTCTGATTGGCTGAAAAATAACGGTCAAAACTGCAGCCAATCAGCGAGCGAGAACTTCTCGACAAAACGTACAGGTTTGAAACATAAACTAACGCGAAAAAATCGTCACACTTCACGGACGGACACAAATGGCAGTAAAATTTGACTTGATTATCTTTCTCAAGCTTAGGGTAGGAAAAGAGGGCACAATTTAAAAGAAGTTATTTTATTATTATTATTTATGGAATGGAACAGCAAAATGATAAAAATTCGAAAACTACTAGGTAGCTTGTGTTGTGTACAGATCCTCACTTCTAGCGCTTCGCTCTGAAAATAATAAAAACAAAAAACATCGATTTTCTTTCGAAAGTTTTGTGCACTTTCGCAGATGTCAACTCTCCCGCTTTTTTGACCTCATCTCCCGCTAAATTTCGGGTTTTCTCATCCATTTATGTTTTTCTCTCGGTAAATTTCCCTTAAATTTGCAGTTTGATCCAAATGTCCCGCCTTGACTTGAGTTGGCATCATTGTTTTAAATAAAACTTCATCGCGCTACACTAGTGTACTTTCGGGAAAACTTCCACTTACAGAATAAAAGAAGAGCCCCGCGTTATTATCTTTTTTTAAGTCAACAGTTCTGTTTCCAGTGATCGACAAGTCTTTAAGCTTAAAATCATAAACGTGTCTTGAAATAAATAACTTCCTGGTTCAGCTACTAACTATCAAGAAATGGGAAAATTCAATTCAAAATGGGCAACAAGAACACATCATTTTGTTTTAGAGACTAAAATTGCGCGCCTTTCTTTACATACACAAATTCTAGGCGTCTCAAATTGTGGGAATTAAATTCATTTCCAACCGAGCAAAAGCTTGCCCTTTTTCTCCAATTTTTAGCACTTTAGGGAAAAGGTAGCAACGTTGCCTGAGCTTGGAAAATGGGAAACATTGTTGCGGGAGTTAGATTTATTTTTTTGTCCGAAAAATGTTGTGTCGTGTCTCAAAAGACGTTTAAAATAATATTTACAATAATATTTACCTC
Organism: Scolanthus callimorphus; assembly: GCA_033964015.1. Classification (NCBI taxonomy): domain Eukaryota; kingdom Metazoa; phylum Cnidaria; class Anthozoa; order Actiniaria; family Edwardsiidae; genus Scolanthus; species Scolanthus callimorphus. The sequence goes on along the minus strand of CM066925.1, from coordinate 14,323,090 downwards.
CTTGCTGCAATGCTGCTAAGAAGACTATTTCCACCCAAGAATGTTAAACCACCAATAACAGTTAGCATTTGTAGAGTGGTAAACATATTCTGTAAGAAAAGAGGAATCAAATTGATAATGAACTTCATAATTTGTCCACCCGCCAGAACTTTTAACAACAGGTTAAACTGAATTGTAGCAAGAAGTTGTTCTCCGACAAAGCCATTTTCATTGATCGAGTCACATGCCTAAGGCCTATTTCAAACGTCGATCTTTTGCCGCGTCGAATCCAATTCAGTCGACTGGTTTTCTCCATTTTATTACCAAAGGAAGAATAAACAAGAAAAACAAACTTGATATCTATTTGTTCTACTATAGATTTACCTTTTGTACGAGACAAAATGTCCTCTGAGCTGCAAATGAAACTTCTAATAATTGGATTCGACGCGGTAAAAGTTCGACGTCTGAAACTGGCCTAACTGAATTAATTCGATTTATGCCAAAATATCAAAGTAGGTTGGTATGTACAGCATTTTATTTAGCTTTAGCTTGTGTACTAGTGCAGTTTTCAGTTAGATTTCCTAGCAAAAAAAGTAAAAGTGTGATGTCGTAAGTTCGCATTCAGTTGTGTGTCAGTATAGGGCCAATTTCGTTTTTGTCTCGAAGCTTATAATTTTTTTCCAGGACTTCACCGAGGATTATACTTGTTTTGTTGCTACAGCTACTCTTTGTTTTGTTTTTCTTACTATTAAGCTAAGAACCCAGTACTACTCTTACCAGTTTTATCCAGAAGAGATAGTAGAGAACGAAGATGGCTGCAAATGTAACAAAACAGCGGAAAAGTGAATCCAGTGGTTACTGCTATTTTCATAATTCTGCACGTTCAAAGTAACGTTCAATTTGACACTCCCGTTCAGCTTGACGCAAAGTTGAATGATGTTGAATTGGCTTGGCTTTTTATATCGAATAATAAAGTGCGGGAAGCAAACAGAAATGAAGAATCGAGGTAGATAATGTGTTTTCTTTTGTTACCTCCGAGACCGACGTGAAAGAGAACTGCTCCGAGCGAGAGCTGGAAGTTGGACACGTTGGCACCGAGTTTGATCCACTGAAATGTAAGAGCAGAATTTCATTGAATGGAAGAAAACACAAACAAGTAGGGGGTTCGAACAAAAAGGATGCAATGACCTAAAACAAATCGGAGACGAAGAAAGGGAAAATAACAAGACACAGCAATATTTATGCCGACGTTTCAGTCTTTGTAACTTTCTTTCGGGTTGTCAAATTTTTATCACTCGACCGAGTGCACGAGTGTATGTGCAGAACTAACAAAAGTATCCACCCAAAGGAATCATCACATGATCTGAATTGGGTGCAACATGATGTAAACACTGTTAGCCCATTTCCCAATACTGGGAGCCGTGGTGGAGTTGCCGTATCCTTAGGCTTGACGTTGTTCTTTTGCCACGCCGTCTATGCATCTTTACAAACGAGCGAGGCACCGCCCACTAAATTTTATCATAATAAAATGCCTAACAACAATATGGGAAGAAGAAATCCGAGCTCACTGGGCTTAGTTTATTTTGCAGAGTTTGTCATCTTCATCTAGTCAAGCGGTTCTCATGGTTATCAGAGAAGACTTGGTGGAGAGAGATGTTGCTCTAGCACCTTCTTTACAAGCCAGGGAAATACAGGCTGTTACACCCCACGCTGGCTTATAAAACACAAGAGGGTGCCTCCTATTGTCGTAATTAGTGCCAGCCGCGACCTGCTATCACCAAGAGATTCCAAACAGCTCGCACGTTACGTTTGAAAGTTGCGTTGTGAGACAGAAAGCGAGACATTTCCAAGGGCAACCGCAATGTTTATTTTTCACTGACCAATCAAAGAGGGCAGAACTCTTTGGTTCTCCATAGAAACGTCTCGTTCCATCCTAGAAACGCAACGTTCCAACGTTTAAACATAACGTACGAACTGTTAGGGTTAAACAGTCAAACGCAACCGGCTGTACTTACCGCTAAACATGATAAGAAGCGGCAAGAAGATAAGTAAGGTGAATGTGTTGGACACGATTTGTGGAGGGCGCTTCTCTGGCTTGTTGAACATGTGCTACAAAATACAACGGAAATACATTACCAATGTTGTTCTATCACAATGCGTGCTTTCATTCTATGTTTGTGGCCTTTCCTGTTACTTGGTTTTCTCATTAACGCCACAGAACAATACTGAACAATACAAAAAAAAAATCGAACAGCTCCCTAAGTCGTGACAAGTCGTGTGCGTTATGATTTACGGGGGCTATTCGTCGTTCAATTCTTCCATCACACAATAAAACAATGCCATCAACACCACAGAACAAGACACTAAGAATATAACAGTCCCCTAAATCGTAGAGATGCTTACGTCAATCTGCGGCTTGGCGTGATACATGGCTTGCTTTTCTTTTTGGGTTTGGGAGCCTCGTCGGCGAACGTCAGAGCAACAACACCCTAAAACCAAATAACATGTTATACTTTGAAGTTATGAACTTGCATCGCAACAACACCAACATCTACAACAACGGCAGCAACGACAACTGCAACAACAATGAATAACAACAACATCAACGACAACAACAACAGCAGCAACGACAACAGCAATGAGTACAGCGACAACACCTACAACAACAGCAGCATCAACAACAACGACAACAGCAATGAATAACAACAGCCGCAACAGCGACAACGTCTACAACAGCAACGACAACAACACCTACTACAACAGCAACAACAACAGCAGCAGCAACAACAAGCCAGAGCAATTGTTTTTCGTACATACCACATTCACTCAAATGGGTTCTGAATAACGGCGTCTCCAATAATGAGGTCCTGAAAAAAAGCAAAAAAAAAAAAAATTGTAGAAATCCGTCATCCAACAATTTTCTTCTATTCCAAAAACATTGTTGCAGGGCCGGGGGTATTGGGTATTTCAACCATATATGAAACATTGTTACGCACGACGATTGTTACGCAAGAAAAGGAGAAAAAAGGTTTCTGCAAAACGGTAGAAACATTTTCTATTTCAACATCGCATGCCATCTTGCCCTGAGAGTGCAAACATCTTGAACTCAGCAACAGTCTTGTGCCCCATTTTCTTACACGGGACCTGCTTCCAAAACCTCATACAGACTTACCATGCTATATTTGCCAGACAGGGAACCAAAAGAGTCTTTTGCAGTCGCACCGACATCCTGTAAATCAGACCATTACCAGGAAGTGAGGAGGAGTTTCACGCTAAAATTTTAAACCTTTCAAAATGTCTTTTACTTACCAATCAAACTTGTAAACCTTGCTTGACTCGGGCTCGGGTACAAAGAAGATCTCTTGTTTTGTTTTCATGTTTGTCAGTCTCACAAAAGCCTGTAAGGAAATTAAATGTTGCACAATAAAAAATATATATAGCGGCAAACGAAGACTTGAAGGCTTTGGAGGACGTTATTATGGCGAAAATCAGGAGTTGGCAAATTACCAGCGCCATCTTGGACGCGCCAAAGTGTCGGTCTGGGGCGAGTGAAACCCGAGTCTTGCCATAAAGGCAGCAAAAACATGTCATCTTCATCTAGTCAAGCGGTTCTCATGGTTATCAGAGAAGACTTGGTGGAGAGAGATGTTGCTCTAGCACCTTCTTTTCAAGCCAGGGAAATACAGGTTGTTACACCCCACACTGGCTTATAAAACACAAGAGGGTGCCTCCTATTGTCGTTAGAGAGATGGTGCATTTGTTCAGCTACAAAATTTTAACAACTTGAAGCAGTCAAAAGACCCATTTACAATTGGGCGAGCCCTTCCTATTCTCGTCGAAATTCTCGCTGCTTTCTCCTCTGGTTTCTTGCCACGGATCGGAGATTGGTAGGCAATTCACGTCATTTCTTGATATCAACTTTCTTTACCTGATGTGGCGTGAGAAGTTCTCCACTAGACTCGCTCTTGACAGCAAACCTCATGATGACTCTCTGATGGAAGTCGGCATCAATAGCTTTATCGATGGGAGTGGGGTATTGAGCACTGAAAATAAAATCAAAGCAAAGCTATGGTTATTTAGTGGATATCGACAAGGTTATGTCTGTAATATGTTGTACTGACGCAAGACCATCTTGTTGTCAGTGTTACTTCCTTCCACGCCAATTTCTAATGAAAATATCACGAGGGCCAAATTTGTACAACCAACATATGTCTGAACGAGTACGAAAAAAAAAAACTATTTTCAGCTCTGGAATCAGTGCTTCAATTAAAAGCTACAACATTGACTGCTCCAAAGAGACACTTCGGAAAAGTAGGGCATTATGTTATCCAACTGTAATCAGGGGTGCTACTTTTCAAACTAACAACACGAAGACTGTACCATAGACAAATGACCCAACCAAGCGTGACACAATTTTTTAAAGGACTCTGAGAAATTTTAACTGTACCAAAAAGGACAAACAGCAAGCTTTCCTTGCTTCTCCGAAGAGCATGCAAATGTGGTTGTCACGACAAAGCACAGTCTTGAAGAAATACAAAATCATACAATTTCCAGTACCTGACAGATTTAACAGTGTGTGAATGTTCCTTGTCCATTACAGATAGATCCACCTTGCCAATACTAACTCTTGTGACTACTTTGACTTTAAGCTGGAGATTAAGACAATTGATGTACAGTATTACTGAATTACCACAAACTATTGCAGTGTATTCACTAAAATTGTTTCTGAACATACAATGATTCCAGAAAGTCTATCCGAGGGTAAATATGCCTTATTCTCAGTGCCCAACATGAACTTTTTTCGAGATGTACCATTGGCATCTAAATAAGAAATCATAGTCACCAAATAATGTTTGGTCAGCCATCTTTTCTCCCAAATTAACAGTTGACAGCTAATTTTGTGAAGGGAATTTTTTATAAACCTACATGCTGCAAAGGTAAGTTGCTGACTAAGTTGAATTTTTTGCTCACCAAATCTTAATTAATCTAGTCGCAATTTCAGTCCCTGATTTATCCCTGGACACCCAATAGAAATAGATGGGGAACTCGTCCTATCCCTTAGCATATAAAATTCCCCCAACTGCTATCTCTTATGGGTGTCCAAAGAATCTGTTATTCCACATCCAATTTGCTATCTCTTAGGGGTAAAATTCACTGTTGATCACCCCCAATTTGCTATCCCTTAGGGTTAAAATCAATTTTCCTGACGAGCACCCCCGTTTTTTTTTATGGGGATTCATGGGAAGTCCCTCCTCCAGGACCTGGACATTTTAAAAGCTTTCTTGGATTTAGGCAGAAAAAACATGTCATCTTCATCTAGTCAAGCGGTTCTCATGGTTATCAGAGAAGACTTGGTGGAGAGAGATGTTGCTCTAGCACCTTCTTAACAAGCCAGGAAATACAGGCTGTTACACCCCACGCTGGCTGACAAGTATAAGAGATGGTGCATTCATTCAGCTACTAGCCAAGATACATTCTGGCTGATCATATCTACTAACCTCCGCTCCTGAGGTACCAATGAGTCGGGTGTCCTCCTTGTGTGGCTTGACATTGACTGTAACAGTGTAGACACCGGGACTTGGTTTGGATGACATGAAGTCAAGCTCATAACTAATGCAAGAAAATAAGAAATAAATGTTGGTTAGAGTACTGGAAGATAGGTAGTTATGCTAGCGGGTTTCTACTAAACAATATACTACTCGTTCTTGGTTTCTATCAGTCAAATCGGCATTCCCACCTCATTGACATCTATGTATCTTGTTGCCAAGGTGTTTCTTACCTATTAGCAGCAAAAAAGCTTTTACCCAGCTCAGCTTCTAACACAATATAGTCGCTGCAGTGAACACATATTTAGAAAATTAAGTCAATTTATGTATGGTAGTTTTTAGATTTGTTTAAAGATTTATATTCATAAATTACTTGTAAATTACCATTAGCCAAGTCAATGTTTATCCATTATTTCTGTTATTGTTTATTTTTAAGATGCTTTGATATTAACTATGAAGATTGTGTTAATTTCAATTGAAAATTTCAACTATGGGTACTCCCATATATTGATCGTTTTTTTCAAATTTGGGGTTTTATGTCATGGGAAGGGCATTCATTTTCCGATATTTCGGAAATTGGGTCATAAACAGGGTACAACAATAATTAGCATTTTTTCTGCGAAGTCATGAACAGGGTTACATTTCGCAAGCTCAAGCGGAACACCCTACCCAACTTTTGTGTCAAGTACCACCCCCCAAGGCCTCTCATCTGCTTGCTCGATTTTCTCTTGGTTATGTTGTTATGTTGCTAGTGTGAACCCAGTTACAACTACACCATATTGCACTTACTCGTTGGGGCCAACTTTGAAGATCTTGTTACTCATAATGGTGGTTCCTTCAGAGTCAACTGCTGATACAGCTGTCACTGTCATCTTGCCGAGAGGTTTGTCCAACACATTAGTAACACGAACCTGAGGAGGATATCACACCAATACTATGAGAATAAAGAACTGCTAAATTCCACACATCCATGTTGATGATGTGTTCCACATATCAGTGGCTTTGCCCTTATATAAATAACAAGAGAATGGTCCTCAATGCTCCCTTTGTTTCTTAATCACTTGACATAAGGAGACAAAATTAAGGTAGCAGATGGCTAATTTACTGAAAATCACAATGAACCTCAAAGTAAATCACCTTATTTGCCTAGAAAAATTACTATTGGGCAAAATTTCTAATTTCCATTTTTAACCTCTACACTGTCACAAGGGCCCTTTATACAACTGTTACAATACTTCTTGCCATGGTACAGCAAAAATATTAAATGATTAATCCTGTTACTGACAATCCTTTAGCCTTAATCAAAGTTTGACCATCTTATGAGTGCCCCCAACAAAATTTTGCTTAGGTTGTCCCTGTTCCCACAAGATAATTGCTCAAATATTAGATCTAGAAGCATACCTTAAAGACCTTGTTATCATTGGAAACCAGAGGGGAACCATGAACTTGAACAACAACTGGAACATGGAACTGAAAGAAGCAATCATGGTTATGTAGCAGAACTGAGCAGATGTACACATAATTTGTACTAAATATAGGACAACCCTAGCTTTTCACTTAGAATAAAATTACACCAAATACTGAAATGTTTTAAATTTCGTGCTTATGCATGCATAGTATATCAGTTCCCACATGAACTTTTTTTCCAAGGAAGAACCTATTGGTGACTGTAGCTGTAAAATTCCAGTTGCCAATGGCAAATTTTGATCGCTTGTCATAAAATTCGATCACAGGTTGGTAATTCACCCCAGACAGCTAAAATTCTCAATATCATCAATGCTTAAGAGGCATTACTTGAGCTGTCATCTTCATCTAGTCAAGCGGTTCTCATGGCTATCAGAGAAGACTTGGTGAGAGAGATGTTTCCTCTAGCACCTTCTTAACAAGCCAGGGAAATACAGGCTGTTACACCCCACACTGGCTTTTAAAATAATAAGAGAGTGCCTTGTAAAACAAATGAGTGGAAATTAAAGGTAATAACCTTTAGTTGCTTTATTTCTTCATGACCTTTAGCTTACCAGAATTTTAGCCTATTTCAATGATTATTGCTGAAACAGAAATACTGCTTTTTTTTCTGATTTTTCCTGACAAAACATTGAAGTTTCATTGTCTTTTTTGTGTGCCTGTAGATGGATAGCTGCAACTAACAGAGTATAGAGTACTTACATCATTATTAGAGAGGACATTGAGGGCTCGTAGTAAAAAGAAACAGTCCTTAACAGACTGGACATGTTTCCTGGACAGAATGTAGCTGGAAAACTTGACAAGTTGTTCCTGGAAAATAAAGAAATTGTTTCTAAGAATCAGGGTACATTACAGAGTACACAAGTACACATTATCAACCCGACGTTTGTAAAATATCTTGAGATTCTCCTTCAATGGGCACTAGGTGAAGTGTACGAGAAAATTCCAATTAGTATGACTGGGTACCTGCTGGAAAAACCTGGTCCCAAATGACAACTGCATTAGTTGCAATTTCAGGTCCTGCAATTAAGCCAGGGTTCAAATTGTGCTCAATACATTGCCTGAATTCTGGGCTTTTATAGCAAACTTTTTACTGAACGCATGGAAGTGTGCCTACAACAATCAACAGAAGTAATTTCTAGGCTTGCTACAAATACAAATACACCAAGAATTTGTGATTTGTTATGCTAGGTGTAACATTATAGCCGTGATTAATTTATTTATTCTGATTTTAGCTCCTGTAGGCATACCTCAGTGATTGTTGGTTTACGCTTCACATACTCTCCAAGCTTGTATGCCCCTGTAACAACCTCAGCAGTGGGAATAAGGCCTCCTTCAAACTGAAAACAATCATCAACATGTAGTTAAGATTATTACGTAATAGGGGGGTAATAAAGGTAACACTCTTACTAGAAACTAGAATCATAAAGCTCTGGGCAATTGTTTCTGCAGAGTTACACACAGCTTAATTCTTTTTTATTTACCTGTAAATAGGTGTTGTCAATTTCATCGGCTTGTGCAACGGTGTCCTGGATAACAGAGATTTTGAATAAGAATTGATAATTTGTGCTGCACACAACACAATATGAGGTCACAAAAAATAAAACATGCAATGAGCAAAAGTGACCAATCATGTTAGACTTTATACAGACAAGACCATTGTGAAACTGCTGGTGCATGAATTTTCTTGGGTGGGTCTAAAGTCATTTACATACACATGAATTTTTACTAGAAATGTGTGGTTCCAAAAATTATCCATACCCCCCCCCCCCCTACAGAAGGGCAATGGAAATTCCGGAGGGGTGGGGGTGAGGGGGTCAATTTACCTGATCATTTCCATACAAATACTGTATTTTTCCTTGGAAATTCCAGAGGGGGTGGGGGGGGGTCACTTTTCAACACCCTTCCGTGGAGGGGGTATGGATATTTTCTGGAACCACACAATAACTGGAAATGTATAATCCTCAAACACCAGAGCTCCACTACTTCATAAAAAAAATATCACCTCTGGCTTTTCATAAGATCACAGCAACATTTACTGCCACATGGTGTATAGCATGCCCTGCTAAGTTTTTCGGCAAAACATTTTACAGCACTAATTGTGTCGGTTGTGTTTCATATGGCCTGCTTTATGTGTCAACTGTATGCTATAGGATCTCATAGTATCCTAAACAGCATCCTAGCTGTAGGAATCTACAGAGAGAGCCCTTGCCCTAGATCCTACATAGGATCCTGCTTACAACAGGTTTTTTGCCAAGGAAGTTGCTAAAATGTTTTGTTTTTTGTAGCATACCTCAACCATATCCACAATGAAGTTAACATCAGCATCTTTTGGCAAGAGAATGGCCACATTCATAGCATATACAGCACTGTGGATTAAATTAATCCAGTAAGAAAGTGGGCAGATGTACAGTATATTATGTACTATTAAATTGCAGAAATGTCAAGCTCTGATCTTCAAAATATGTGACATGGGATGTTTTAGATCCATAAAATGTCTTGTTCACACTTTGTACTATAATTCTATTAAAGTGTAGATTTGGACTGGATATAAGAGAGCAGGAGAAACATGGCTGAAATATGGCAGTCATGTGGTAAAAGGTGGCATCTCTGTAAAATTAATATTCTTCTTAGGGTGGCTTCAGCTGAGCTGCACACCTAGAGGCCAACTCACTTCTGTCCAGCATGCAGGCGCCTAGCTTGGAAGTGTTGGCCACCCTAGTGTCTCTATTCAAAGTATCCACAAACATGGTGGCAGGCCACCTTCTTAAATGAATTAAGAAAGTAAACAAGAAAGAGTAAGGGAGACTACAATCTTTACCTCATAATACTGTCCTCTTCACTACTAGATGCAGCACGGATGGCTTTGAGTGCAGCAGCGCTATCAACTAAAACAATAACAAAATAATAATAAGCTCTGGAATGCAATCTATTGGATGGGTGGTAACAGCTAGGGTTTCAATGAGTCTTCAATATTCAATACCCAGTTTCAGAGTCATACTGCAATATGACAAGGGGTGGGGCTGGCCACATGACTCCATCTGAAAAGCATTTCATGAAGCGTGATATTTGGACTGTGACATGCAATAAGAGTACTACCAAGCTGTTTTCTGTGAATGACAAAATGTCTTCTTTTGAAATCAGTTCATTGGACCAGAAAAACAGAAATACAGAAAACAGGCATTGCAGTGGGACTTATCAAAAGGGGCACTCATGTTGAGTCATTGCGAAGTAACTGCAAAATATTACCCGTCTGAAATCCACTATCTTGCTTTCTGATTGCATTACTACAGTTACCTTTAAGGTCAAGGTTCTCATTGCAGAGACAGCATAGAATACAGTGCTGGTCTGTGCTCCCTCAGCAATAGAGTCTGAGAGCATCTTCGTGGCATCATTCAGATCAAGCTTTGAAAAAATTGAAAAAATGATTGAAAAAAATGCCAAAGGTCTTTGATTGAATGGAAATTGATAAACACGTTTTGTAGGTACTAAGGAATTAAGTTAGGTTGATATTGTGTGGTTCTAGCAAATATCCAATACCCCCCGACGGAAGGGTGTTGAAAAGTGACCTGGCCCCACCCCTCTGGAATTTCCGAAGAAAATACAGTATTTGTATAGAAAAGATCAGGTAAATTGACCCCCTAGGTAAATTGGGGGGGGGGGGGGGGGGGGGGGGGGGGGGGGGGGGGGGGGGGGGGGTATGGATAATTTCTGGAAACACACATTATGAACTTATGCATTGCCAAGATAGCCGAAGGGCATTTTGATTGTTTATTGCATGCTTGCAATAAGAGGCTAGAAATTTTGTAAGGTCAGGGCCCGTGGTTTGATGCGGGATTTTTTTCTGAAATTATGCGGGATTTTTTCTGAAATTATGCGGGATTTTTTCTGAAATTATGCGCTAAAAAATTCGAATTATGCGCTAAAAATACGAAATTATGCGGGATTGCGCAATATTTTTTCCAAGTGCCGTAACATATTTTGCTCTTTTCGCCTGTTTTGTTACATGGATATAGCTGCTATTTAACTTTAACAACTTTTGTTTGTCTAGAAAATGCTCTGTGATGAGTTCCAATCGCTTCGCTTTACTAACGTCATGACGCTACGTTTTCTTCTATAGGGAGACGTGTGTTTTCACTTTTAACAAAGCTTATTACTTTCTTACAAAAAAGCGTTACCAACTAACTTCAGTTACACGGTAGCAAAGATTAGTACTTTGTCTTCTTTCGTTTACTTGTCTCTTTTTTCATACTGCAAGGATCGTAGCAACGCACTCCTATCCACCATGAACTAAACGGTCACGAGAGCTACGCAGACTAACAGAGCTATCCTTACGGACCGTTACGATCTCTCATTTAATCACAAAAAACATCGTTGCGTTTGTTTGCCGTCGCTCTGCGTGTAATTATCAAAATTAATCCTGATCGCGAGAGCGACCTGCACTGTCGTCGGTGGTAGTGTAAGAGCTTTTTATAAAACTGGAAACGTGCCACGTTATTCTGTCAGTGTTTTTGTTTTTGTTATCGTGGGAGCTGTTCGTGTGCCTGGTATTTTTCGCGTTTGTGAAATGAAATTGCTGAATGCTGCCTGTAACAATAATAAACATCCACGAAAAAGCATAATGTCATATGATCAATGTGAAGTGCATTGAAAGCTGACCGTTTTTATCGCGGTTAGCGTCCTGTTTTGCCGTGATTTTTTCTTTGTAAAATATCCAAAGCACAAACATGTGTTTGAATCTATCTTGCTCAGCTGGAAATATTAGTTATTTGGCCAATTAGGCACGTTTTATTGCTTTTCGATATCAGTTCCAGCGCGACGCTATTAGCATAGAACGCCCTGTTATTCTCATTTCTATCAAGTTGTTTGACGTTGGACAGACGATTTCAGAAGAAATGTATGACTTTTGTGAGAAAAAAATAGGTAAGAAAGTTTAAAATTCACCAAGTATGATGTATTTTTGATGTTTTTCACAAAATTTTGGGAATTATGCGCGATTATGCAGGATTTGACGGATTATGCGCATTATGCGGAGAAAGCCAAATTATGCGTTTCTGCACCAGCGCATCAAACCACGGGCCCTGTAAGGTGTAGTGTAGGGACAAATAAAATGAATGAACAATTTATACATCTTTCTTTTTATCCCCCCCCCCCCCCCCCCCCCCCCCCCCGAAGCAAAATAATACCAGTATACAAACCTGTGTACCATATGGTTTTTACTTGGTAGTTTCTTTATCCAATTGTGATTAATGTCCTTACTGCACAGAGCAATGTGAAATATAAATGTTTACAACAATATTTACACTTGTTACCTTGCAGTTTCCAAGTATTTTGCTGATGGAGGAGGAATGGTAGATGGAAGAAATGCTGTTCCTATCCAAATTATCCTTCACAAAGCTACAGACATCCTGATGAGCAAAAGTATATGATCTAAATGTCACAATTGTGTTCTACCCCCATAACATGGAGGGATGTATTTTTGGAATTACTACCTAGCACCCACTCCTTTGATTTTTTTTAAAGGTAATGGCATTAAAACAGGGCATCTGGGGAAGTGCGGTTAAAAAAACGGCAAAAAAGTGCGGAAAAGTGTGGGATTTTTTAGAAAAAAGTGCGGAAAAAAGTGCGGTAAAACGGTGAAAGTGCGGTAAAGTGTGGTAAATTATTTTCTTTAATTTGAAGGTTTGCGCTTTTGGGGGATCATAACAAGTCGTTTCTGTTGATTTTCTATTTGTTTTGTCATTTAAAAACGTAATTTCGTTGAAACTGATGTAACAGCTAACTTATTAAACTTCGCATGATCAATATTTAGGTCAAGAACAATGGACAAATGCAAAAAAAGAAGGGCTCACCATGCTTGCTTGCGCGGCATCAGTCATTTAAAACGCGAACCCCTAAAATCACTAAGAGCGCCTATTTTTTCTCCATACAATCAACTATAACAATAGAGTAGATTTTGTATGACTGTGAATGTGAAAAGTACCGCCACAAAGCTGTTCCGCGCCGCGACCGTACCACGACTACACGATTTCATTCCATTTACAGCAGGCCATGTTCCGTACTGCCACCGCGACAGTACCGCGCCGCACCGCGGCACTTTTCACAGTCATACGAAATTTGCTCTATCTTGCAATAAAGTTATCCAAAATGTAAACTTCGTGCTTTGTCATCACCATCTTAATCTAGGGTAAATGGCTCCGGCAGTTTCATAGGATATTTACGGCGTTTAAGTACAAATAAACGAACTTCTAACATCCAACATTTTTCGTTCTTCTATTTTGTTTCGCCTAAATACTTGACCTATTTAGCAAATAAAAATCGGGGTCACCGAAAAACGTGCGCCATTTGTATTTTACCATTTCTTACAAGATCAGCTATTGGCTTATTTCCATCTACACTTCCATCCAATTACAGATCTCCTAATTGATGGTTTCTCGTACTTATGCTCAACGGTCTGCTGTGGAACGCCTGGTATTTTTTCTTCTTTTGCATTCGGTGGCGATCGTATCGGAAGAAAATGGTGGAGTTTTCAAGGTTTTTGCGCTTAATACTTCAGCATCAACATAATAAACTAGGTATTGACCTGCAAATCTTTGATATTACCGTGTTTAGAAGGATTTTTCCACACAATTTTTAGTAATTTTCTTAAAAAGTGCGGAAAAGTGCAAAGAAAGTGTGAAAGTGCGGAAAAGTGTGATTTTAGGGCAAAAGTGCGGAATCGCACTGCCGCACTTCCCCAGATGCCCTGTTAAAAGTAATAGCTTAGTCACTTCCCCAGTAAATCTGAAAAATTGATCAATCCCCCCATTCATCTGGAATTTCCAATGTCCATTTGTTCCAGAAAATATCCATCTCCCACGCGGAAGGGTGTTGAACCCCTCTGGAATTTCCAAAGGAAAATACAGTATTTGTATGGAAGAAATCAGGTAAAGTGACCCCACCCCTCTGGAACTTCTAATCCCTTCTGTGGTATAGAGGGAATTAATCTTAGGTTCTCCCCTGGAATTTCCAGTGAGAAATACAGGGTAGGGTGTGGTAAATGAGTGACCACTTGTCTTCAAAGTATCAACTTGGCTGACAACACAGAAAATATCCTAATTCCTAAAGAAAGTGAAACAGCTGATCCTCTGGAGCATTATACAATTTCTTCATAAATTGCTGGTTTGCTTATTGAATATGGACTTTTGCTTGACTTGTTTTAATGACTCAGGATCTGTCTTTAGGTATAATAAATTACCTGGTTAGTTGGCATCTCAGCTTTAAAAAACTTCAAGCCTTTGACAGCATAATGTGCTGTCTCCAGATCAGTGTATGGTGCGGCATCCTGGAATGTTTGTCGTAATCTGGTCTGCTCTGCAAGACTGAGGACTGAAGCTTGTTTAGCAGCCAGACTGAGACCAACCAGGGAGAGCAACACCAGCAGACTTGCACCTGAGACAATTTAAAAGACTCGGTCAGCCTCCATTTTGTCAGCCTAGTAACATATACTGAGCAATTTTTCAGTAACATATACTGAGCCAAAGAAAGCATCCATTTCTATTGGTTGATCCAGGGAGTGCAGTGCAATTTTTGGTTCACTGAGTTTAATAGTTCAAGAGAGTATGAAACTTTGCTTGTAATGTAGATGGGCATTTGTCAGACTAAAAAGAATTTGGAACTCAAACAACATCTCGAGAGTAACCAAACTTAGACTTTTTAAGACCCTGGTGCTACCTGTCTTGCTGTATGGATGTGAGCCATGGAAAATGAACAAAGGAGATGATAAATCAGTGGATGTTTTCCAGAGTAAGAGTCAAATAGCTCTTTATTTTAGGCCCTGATATAATATTCCAATGGTGTACAACAGATTTCATTATTGCATAGGAAGCTTTCATCATGTAGCTTGTTTGACAATGGGCGATTCCAGCTATAACGCATGCACACACTGCATGTTGGTAATGAGGGACATTTGTTGAAAATGTTAAAAAAGCATTAAAGAATCGTCCATTGGAGAAAAGATTTGCAAACTTTGCCAGTCTATAACTTCATTGCTGTTGAAGTAGCACTCCTAAGAATGATAGTGTGAACGGCTATGGGGAATTTGAGTTATGCTTTGTGTAAATTTTTACATTGTTAAATTTCTAAAAAAACGTAATTGGCTTAGTCAATAAATCCTGCCCTTCTGATTGGTTGAAATCTCTTCTTGACTGATTTTGTTACAAAATACTTCCCTTGCAGTGCTGAATTCTTTCTGAATAGGTCTTCCAGATATTTCCTAGCATTTCATTGGTTCCGAAAGGAAATTGAGTTTGAGCATGACTAGTCGACCACTGTTTCCGCAGCCCTATCGTTTTCGCTATAGTTCTTAGGCGGAGTGCTACTTAAAAGATTCTGCTCTCAAACCTTGTTATCTATTTTAGGATGCTTTTTTCATGGCCTTGAAAATACTTTTTTTATAAGGCTTACTTAACTTATAACTTTAAACTCTACAGCTTATTGTCACTCAATTCCTTTATTTCTTTGGATTGCTGAACAAACAACTAATCTGTGAAGGCCATTAGTATGGTATATTCTGAAGAATATTAAACTCAGAAAACTAAAAACATAGCCAAACAGATAGCTTGAATCCTCAATAAAATGTCAGTGAATGGTGATGTCTGGTGTAGATGGATAGTTGTTTTCAAAGCAGTTGATGATAAATATTCATATAAGAAGTAATTATAATTGAAACAGAAAAGAGACGAAACAAAAAGTATCATTCAATCAGATATTATCATTTTAAAATGCATTTTCTTGGCTTGGAAACTGAGCAACTTTCTCAAGAAATGAATACGTCTTTCGATCGGAGTGTGTGATTTTCCTTCACATCACAGCTAAAAACTTTTTGAAACACTTTTTACAACCCAAAGAAAGATGGACCCCTAGACAAAACAAGAGCACATAATTTTAGGATATTCGAAAACAGATCTTGGAAACCAAAACAGCTGACATAAACAAGGCTTGCAACCCACTCTACAGAAAGGACTTTGATCTAAACATCTCTATAGCATTCGTGCGGCTGATAGAATTTTTACAACAAAGCCGGTTTTGTGATCAACTTTGGAACGAAATCTACAATTCCACGTGTCCAGCTATTTTCAGCTTCGTATAAGCGAGAAATCGCTTGCGAAATCATTACTCAGTGCAATAGCTATTAGATTTACGTTTGAATGGGTTAAATAAGGGAATTTAGTGTGGATAAAATGCAAGATATCTTTTCCACCAACCTCGTGCAGCCATGTTGAAGGGAGACGTGTCGAGAGGAAAGCACAAAGCGCCGATCACGTGACTAGAGGACGGTACACTGGGCTCTCATTGACGAAAAAGCACAGGAAACCCGAACAGTCAATCAATCAATAACTTTATTAACTACCACAGCAGTACTCAGGTCGAACTCAGAAGTAAGTCAAGAAGTACGTTTAGCAAAGTAAGTTTAGAAGCAAAGTAAACTTCATGTAATTTATTCAACCTTTCCTAAAATTTTTGAGGGTCGTATTTCACCCTTGGGGACAGTGTTTTGTCAGCCGACTCAGCCATCCATCGCTATTTACTCATCAAAGAAGGATCTGCTCCGTGATGTAGAACGAATGAGGTATTTATTTACCATAAGAAGTATAAGTTAGCCATACCTTTTTAGCCCCTAGTATTAAACCCTCGGAGAAAGCCTCGAAGTTCCCCGACTGTTCTGCTCCGCAGGTCGTCAGGGGGTGCTCGAGCACCCCCACTTTTCCTCTAATTTTCATACATTTACTGTATTTTGTGTTTTCACTCTTCCCATTCTTGCTTACTAATGAGCACCCCCACTTTTTATGGTCCAGCGCCGCGCCTATGAAAGTTAAGTTTAACATTATATATTTTCTTTCTTCAGACAGATGTTTGCTCACTCCTGACCATCCTCCCTGTTCACATCCTGCAAACCCTTAAATTGCATTTCAGATGGATCTGAACTTCATATATGATCACCTCATCAGCTGGTAGTTTTGGACTTAATATAATGGCTTGCTTTGTTCCTGAATGGATTATGACTCTGGTGTGCCTTGCACTCATGACTGTTCTGCTTATGGCCATGAATCACTATTTTCTGGGAAGAAAAGACCACTCCAACCAACTAACAACTACCGACTTACCCACAGGGTAGGTTTTCCCCCTAAGAAAATACTGTGTTATTACAGGAAAATGGCACCCATCGCAGGGCCATTTCATATCGTGAGTGAGTCTTTTAATATTATAATTATCAGCAGGGCCACATTTTGCGGTTTATTGGTTCAATACTGATTGAGCTACCTCCATTTTCAAATTTCCTCCAGCAAATACAGTAAATGTATAGGAAAATCTCTCGAGAAAGAGGGGGAACATGGGGCCCCCTTCCCCCCTAAATCCACCCGAGAAGAAGATTGGTATGGTTTGGGTACCAAATTCCCTGGTATACCAGAGCATCCTACCCCGCCCCCTAACTATGTAGGTATTGTTTGGGCACTAGGTAGTAAAATGCCTTCCTCCCACCTCTAACGACTAGATGTGAGGTGTTATGTGCTGGGTCAAACCCCTTACCCCTTCTACAAGAATAAAGGGGTTCCAGGCCATACCCCACCCTCTAGATCAGGTTATCTGAAGCGTCTTGTCCACTCGGGCCTTCATCAGAAACTGAGTTGACCAGTGACAATGCTGTGATTTAAAAAAAGCAGACATTGCAATCGCTTCTGTGTTGTCTTGAAAATGTTCAGAGAGAGGTTTATGTTTCAAATTTCTGTCAGATAACATCTCCAAAGTTCAAGCAAGTGTTGGGAATCAAAGCCTAAACAAAAACAGAGAGAGCAATAACTAATGGATATAGGATCAAAAACAAAAATACATCGTAGTAGACTACTTTTGAGTAAAACAAGAAGTTTGGAGCATTTAAACTTTCCTGGCGTATAAAGCGGTATGTTAAATTTGTAGAAAGGCCCAAGAGGTTGGGATACCTATGGTAAAGCATGCTCAAAGAAAGAAACGATAAATGATTATATTTTGTATTCTAATAATAATGCAAATTCCATTTAGGCTCTATTTAGATCCAATTGCATCTCACAAAACGCCCTACATACTTATTGAAATTTTTAATTTTCTAAGGCTACACGGGTCGCCATCGTTATTTCTCTCTCGACGTACACGTGTCAAAATGTCACGCAATTTACGCATGATCAGTTTGTGTTTTGATTGTCGAGCGTGCTCGCGTCGGTTGTTGGTTGTTGGAGCTCGGCGAGGTTTAGAATGCTGTTCTTTCTTTGTTTTCAAGATTAAAGGTACGTTTCCTCCTTCAATACATTGAAAAATGTATTAGGTTGGAAGTTTATCGAGTTGAAAGTAAATGTTTGGCATAAAAGTAAAATGATGACGAGTAAAACGACTGTACGTTGGCGCCAGAATTCAATGGAATTTTGTCAGAATTCCCAAACATTGTTTCTTTTCAACCTTATTTTATCCAAGTGTTAAATCAATTTGTTAGTTATTGAAATACATGAACGAGGAGTTACAAAAGGAAAGTTTCTGCTTGTTTATAATTTTGGAATCCGTTCAACGCGCGATCTTTTTTCCCACGGGGCAAACAAAGTTATTCATTCTTGCAGTGACTCATTGCTTGTGCCTTGACACTTTTGAGCTAAAGAACGTTGTCACAGATTATAAGTGGATGAAGAAGGAATTAAAAGTGCTCAGCAGAACAACTGTTAACTAGAGCTTTTGACCTGGCGAAGATTTAGGGGAAAATGCAAAATAACCCACTACATGTCCATGTTCAAGAACAACTAAAGAAAGATTATTTCTTCCTTGTCCTGAGGTTCAAACTTCTCAAACTTTTGGTCAACCTTTCACGGAATGTTAATACTTCAACATTTTCCTACTGTACTAATTTTTTCCCCGCTTGATTGAGAGGCTGCGGCTGCTGATTGAGTGATGGGAAACTTTTTAATTTTCTACTAAGTTTGCCCTGTTTTTGTATTCTTGTGTAAAAAAGAAATTGTTACTGTTATAACAGCTGAAATTTTATGGTGTGCCATTTGACTTTTGAGGAGGGGGGTGGAAGATTTTGTCTGTGCAATATTTTTTTACATTTTACACGATTTACCAAGTGTATTAAATATGTATTTTGTAAAATTACAGAGAGTTATATAATACATTTGCTCTGTCAAATAGGAAATGTATGAAAATTTGTCAAAAAGTGTGTGTGGGGGGGGGGGGGGGGGGGGGGGAGGGCTTTCGATTGAAATTGAAATTAGGGCTCCTTATTCAGCTTTCAAAACATCAGGAATCACCTTGAAAATGAGACCTTAACAGCTAAAAACTACTCAAAGGACACTTTCAACTGTTTATGTAGTCCCAAATACAGTTTTTTTTTGCTTACCTGTTTATACAAGATGTTTGTCCCCTTTTAAATGAAGAGCAGATCAGTTGTGTACGCTCTCTATTCAAGAGATGAACCGCTAAGTTAGTTATTCGGCCTACCAGACACGCAATATTTATAACTTAATCGACAATCAATGTCTTGGTTATCGAGCCACCACTCTTTCTTTTACTAACTTCTTGTTTGACATTCGTTACTTAATCTCCCACTTTTTGACAGAATTTTAGGTGCAAACATAATCATAGCTTTCTGTTTGTTTCTTAAAATGTCTGATGCATTTGTACATTGAGTAAATGGAAATGCACCAGAAAGCTTGTAATTCAAGAGGTGTCGCTATTATAAGGCTCCCAGGCCTATATTCAGAGGATGGTGCCTATTTTATGGGAGCGATATTTTGCCCAGGGTCAGGGGAGAGGGGTTCTTGAGTTATGAATTCTACTTGCATAGGTCCAGGTTTGCAAGGTCCAATGCCTGACAACACCGGGATATCACAGAATGATGCAATTTGCTATTTTGCTTTTTGATACAGGATGGGGAAGAAGAAGAGAATAAAGTTCTATAAATTTGAGGAGGTGCTGAGAAAAGGTACATTACTGCTAAAACAGCCATTGTATTGCAACCTACCGGTATATTTTTGGACCATTAATCTATTTTTGGACTAGTTTTGAGACTTGTCAGAGCTGCTGGCCAAACCTTTTGAGCCAACCAGATTATTTATCCTTGTTTCATCTAGTGCTATTGGGCAGGCTGGCTTCCACGTCAACATTTGTCTGGTTTTCATTCAGAGGGAGCCCAGGCAGTTTGAGTGACAGAAAAACAAATCAAAAGCTCAGAAAACAAATCAATGTTTTGCAAATGCTGTCCAGCATGACTATCAGATGGGATTTTATTTTTCCAATAGAAACTGTGGGGGAACAAATACTCAATTTCCTGATATTTACTTCTCAAGGGAAACAAGGGAGTGCCTTATCAGGTTACTTTTAGCTGTGAAAATGGGCCACGTTCGATTTATTAACATACCAACTTGAATATCAGGGTCAGGGGAATTATAAACAAAAGAAATAAATTATTCATTTTTCAATGCTGGCAATGCGGTTTCTGTTGATTTATTCCTCCTGAGCCTCTGACTCAACTAAGACTATATTAATTTTGGAAATTAGTCATTATTGCTTTGACATTTGTTTTCATTGTTTGTTTGTTTCATTGAATTGTTCTATTTCATATCTATAGTGCAGGGAACTAGTTTCCAATTCATCCACTTTTTGATATAAATGCATCTCTTTGCCAAGATCGGATTCCATCCTTCATATTCCAGATCCTCAATTTTCTTTGTGCCCCAGCAAATGACAAAAGAAGAGTCTGGACTCAGATTGATTGAAGGAAATGTATATTTTCTGAGTTTACCAGGTTTTTCTTCTTTCCATTTTCAGAGGTGAAACCTAATGAGGAATGCACTGAAGACGTGACACATTACCCCGGTGATGACGTGAATAGAGCATGCTCCGCTAGTGTGCTATGTAATGAAGATAAGTCATCTGTTGAAGATGTTGAAATGAAAGGCATAGCACATCGTCTTTTTCCAGCAAGACAGAGGACAGGATGACCAAAAAGGAGCATAAATGGAAGTCCTTATTGGACAGGACAGAAAGCAATTTGGTGGAAATTGATGAGGAGAATGTATCGAAGGCTTCACTGGCCAAGACAGAAAGCAATTTGTTCCAAAATAAGGAACAAGGAACATCGGAGACTATACTGGACAGAACTAAACGCAGGTTGAACAAATTTGATAGTTCAGGACCAACAGAGCATTTATCTGACCAGGTAAACATATCAGTCACAAATGGGGAGCAGGTTGCACCAACAGGAAGGAAATTCGCAAGGAAAAAGCAAGAAGTATGGACGAAGGCTTTGTCTGCAAAAAGTACTTTGAAAGAAAGTGAGGTTTGTGCATCGGAACCCTTATTAGACAAGATAGAAAACCAATCAATAAAAAGCAGAGAGAGAAGAACATCTAAGGGGTTATCAGGCAAGACAGATGTCAAGCTTATAGAGAAAGGTGAAGAGCATGCATCAGAACCACTATCGGGTAAGACGGAAAACAAGGCGAAGGGAACCGGGAAACCCCATGCATCAAAGGCTTTGTCGGGTGTTTCGCAAAGCATTTTGATAGATAAAGTGGCAGAAATTCGAAAGCGGGATAAGAGCCAGGAAGATACGTGTGTCGAGAAAGGTCATTGTAGTTCACAAAACGGCAGAGAAAACCATGCAGAAGGCACTGAGAGTTACGTACAACACAGAACTCAAGGTCGACGAGCATACGAGCAGGAATTACCACCAAGGTTTAGACGGAGACAAGCTACTGATTCCTTAAGTGCCGATTGTGCGCGCTCTCAAAGTCTTTCCTTGAAAAGTAGATCTTCGGAAGATATCAGGAACCCAACTTGCAAACCAACCAGGAGAGCTTCTTTGCCTGATACCAGAAACGTTTTAACAGATCGTCATACCTTTAGTGATAGGATTGTAAAAGGCATTCCAAAACAGAAGGACTTCCCTGTTAGAGAGAAACAAAAGGGAGACTCTGAAAGACCCGAAAGGGACGGTTGTTCTTGTAAGAACTCGGTGGGAATGAAAGACAAAGAGAGAGGAACTAATGAGAGTGAATATGGGTGTCCTCAAAGTTTAGTCTCATCGCGCTCAAAGAGTGCGCATGAGGATAAAGATAAAGCTGAAGAAAGATCTTGTAATGGAGAAAAGAACAACAAGGAAATAGAGGAACAGAAGGATAGAAAGGATAATAAACGAAGACGACGATCTCGAAAATGCCCAGCTATTGGGAAAAAAGAAGCGAGTGATGAGAGTTTAGGTGTTAATCAAGAAAACAGCCAAGACCTCCATGACAGGGGAAGAAAGTGCGATGGTAAAACTAGAAATAACTTAGAAAGAGTGGAAAATACGAGAGAGAAGAGTGTAGATAAGAGAAATTACCCTAGAAGAGACAGGAGAAGGCGTAGGGAAGAAAAGGGAAAATCCGAAAACGTGAAAATCAAGTGTGGAATGACGTCGGAAGAAGAAATTGCGGAGGTAGCAGCGTTGAACACAAGACATTGACAAACGTGAAACGAGTTCCTGGTGTTATTCGAATATTGAAGAGTACAGAAAAGTTGGAAGATGTAGCTGCTATAGCGAAGGAGAGCAAAATAAGAAACGAGGAAGTTGATAAGGGGGATGAGACAAAGAATGACTTGGGTAAGGCGAAAGAAAGAGTAGGTCCAAAAAAGCGGACAGATGGAAAGCACAAGGAATCACCAAGAAATTGTGATCGAAATCAACCTCCGAAATTAGCCGGTGCACCCCCTCGGTCTCAGTCGCGCAGGCAAGTACAGTATGTAACAAAATATTGAAGTCTTGTGGTTTCATGGAAGGACAGAAGAACAAGAAAGAATCACACATTGAAAAACAGAAGCATGTGGTGCTGCAGGAGAAATGCCCTATAAGTTCGGAGTTCGAGGAAAAAGGTGCAAAACTGGTGGAGAACCCGGGTAACCATAGTGATGATGGAGTAGGTGATGGCCCCAGTAACCATAGTGATATAGACCCGAGTAACCATAGTGATGAGGGAGTGGCATTTGATATAGACAGCAATTCCAATGACGACGGAGGTGATTCTATCAATAGAGGTATGACTGCTTTTAAACCTTTATCAACTGATAATTTAAATTTGGGCCTTCCCATTTATCATTTCCACCTCCAACCCCCATCCCCGGAAGAGATCATATTGACCTCTAACCCCTTAGAAATTTCACCTGGTACCCCTCAGAAACACCTACGGAAGAGAACATTTCAGCCTTTCAGAAAAACTCTTGTGCGGGGGGGGGGGGGGGGGGGGAAATAAAAAATGGAATAGCCCTTTGTTGGTATGAAATCAATCATGGAACATGCGATTGTGAAGATTATCTTGCTTATCAGATTTTTTTTTCAGACCACATCTCTGAATCCACAAGTGAAGATAATGATCGAAGAGTTCCAGACAGCGATGTCTTTGTCTCTGAATCTCCAGTTCAGCAGGACTGCAACCACCGAACAGACTACAAAGAAGTCCGTTTCATTAGGACAAGTTCGGTTGATAGTGGTTACAGGGGGTCGATCTCAGAGCTCGAATCTCCGGGAGAAACGACACTAAATCTTCGGCCTCCTCCGGGATTCGAAAATATTCCCAATCACAATAGAATCAGTGATAAGACGAATGCGAATGAACCTGTATTGATGTCATCATCTGAAATGCAGCAAGTCTCTGGTGACGTGCATCGTTTCATAGGTGCAGCTAATTTGAAAGAGACGCATCATCTAAACTCACACGCCTCTCGCTACCAGCAACGCCACTGACGCGGTGTGATTCGGGAAACCATGGGCACTTTGCTTCTGCGTATCATGTTAGAAATATCGAGTTGGAGAGAACACGATGTATAAACTATCCCCCGCCGGTTAATCCGTTAAATTGTTCAACTCGAGTGCCCTACAGTTACACTTTGAACACCTCACACGATCAAAATGTTCCCTTATCGTCCCTTTATGCCCAGCAAGCGCCGCAGAACTATAAAGGGTCTCAGTACAGACGTCCCTATCACACAGGTCCACCTCCGCCAGATCTTGAACAGCTCCTTATTCAAAGACATCGATTAAACTTAATGGCAGCACAGTCAATGCGAAATGTTAGTCAGTCCCAGGGCAGGCCTTCATTGCACGGCCAGAGTACCTATAACATGCCTAATAATAATGTTATGCAAATGCAGCCTGGGTTCGTGGGTGCGCACGGTAGCCAGTATACATCCAGCATCGCCCAGCCTTCAGAATACGTCAGACAGTCACCATATCCGTATGACACTCAATCACCGCAGCTTGTCACGCAGCAACATCTGGTCAACCACTCTCTGCAACACCCACCACATCCACTACTACGCAACTACCCTGTCCGACCACCGCATAACGTTATGGGCAATATTCAGGATGTGGTGCAGCCTCCTCTTCAGCTTCCCAGCTACCGTACCCAAGTTCGCGATTATTGTCCAAGTGTTCCTTGCAGCACATCTACAAATACCTATGCGCTACCTCAGCCTGCTCTCGCGAGGGACCTGGCAAGTGGTAAAGAACTTGTGAGCCACGCTGATATTCCCCTCGCGAATTCTCGCTCTGTCGAAGGTGCTAAACGTTCCGCTTGTAGTCCCGCCCCGAAGAAAAATACGTCTATATTGTCGTCAAGGTGCGTCGATACCAAAGATAATCAGTCGCGTTTAGATGATGGAGGCTGCAGAGGAGTTTCGGCAGACGAAAACAAGGGTGGGAGTAATCCACAGAAATGGAAGACGCGACAGGAAGAGGAGCGCAGACCGATGACCTACAAAGATCTCAGGAAATTCAAGAAGGAGATCACCATTACAATCCCCGAAGGCCCACCGCAGGATAACATTCTCTTCATCGACCAGAGCAAGTCACTGAAATCCCCAGGGAAAACTTGCATACCCGAGATTTTCCGCCAACCAGAGGAGCGTCTAGTGTTTCGAGGTGTTTGGGCTTTGGATGATGATGATGATGTTACAAATGATGATGATAAGAGAGAAGTGAACAAGGTGGACCCTCGTTTGATAGATAACACGTGTCCGGAGTTCATGACCATGGGTGTTTGCCCGAGAGGGGACTACTGCCATTTGCGTCATCCCTCGTGTCGGTACTTAACGCGCCCAGAACGACCAAGTAAGCAAGACTCAGGACGTGTCAGTGAAAGTAATGACACATCGTTTGTGGAAAATTCCTACGCTAAGGCTGTTGCAAAGCCTGTAGAAAAGGATGAAGCCGCTATCTCGAGCCCAAGGGATACCTTTGAGGATGAGTTCCCTGCTTTGGGTGTTCAGGCGACAAAAGAGAAGGGGAAGGCCACTCAAAGCCAAGGTGGCCAAGCCCAGTTCCGGTGGGACGGGAGGAATTTGTTTCGGGAGAGGGAAAATGTATTCGAAGAAGACTCATTTAAGTTGAGACCAGGAGAAACAGACGCCGAGGAATCAGATGATGCGGCTATTGCGGCTAAACTGCAGGTAGATGCCGATTATGATTGCGCTAAGGAACTGCAAGCAATTGAGTTCGGAGACCTCCCCCCTGTGGAGCAAGATGAGCTCGAGTACGAACCTTACGAATATGATGTCTATGAAGATAGTGGCATCATTGAGGAGGTTGGGAGTAAGGATGAAATAGTCAAAGATGTGGAGCAGTTTATCGAGAACAGTACATTTGACAGCAAACCTGTACCTAATGTGCGTGGCCAATACATCTACGATTACAATGATGACCCAAAGAAAGTGAAAGACACGGGAAATAATGCTGAGAATGATCAAATAAGACATAAAGACGGTGCAAAGGTTGATGGAGTCGGTAGAAATGAAGATGATGAGCAGAAAGATGATGGAGATTACGATAAGTTGTTATGTGACATTTGTATGGACAGACCCAAGAATGCGTCTCTTCTGTGTGGTCACCGGTATTGTTATTTGTGCGCCTGCCAGATGCGGGTAGACGACGGACAATGTGCGTTTTGTAAGAGGCCAATTATTACGGTAATAAAAACATTCAACTAGAACTACAAAGCTATCCTATGAGCTTCGATTAAAAGGATAGCATGGGCCATACTCCACTTGCTGCGGAGTACGACTATGTGGTTGTTATTGACGATGAGGGATTAATGTTTCATGTTGCGGTAGACTTTTTTCTCAGGTATGCGTACACAACGAACTCGGTGTTAGGACCGGTGAACGGGGAATCCGCAAGTGTCATTCAAAATGCCGGTATGAAGTGATTGCACAGCACAAAAGCTACCACAAAGACTGCTTCTCTTGTTGACAGGCCCAGTCCAGCCCGTTGTGCACGCATATCCGAGAAAAAGGTGAGTTGCCTTGCTGTCAGACTGTGTTTCAGTGCGATTTTTATAACTCTGTGGAAATTCGGTCGAGCAAACGGCGCTTTGGCTTCCACCAGTCATATCAAACTTACGAAAATGAGCGCTGAGCTTCTTGCAGTTCTGACTTTAAGCAAAAGTTACATGGACTCTTCTAGAATCGTATTCAGTAAAACGCTTGTGGGACGCCATTTAGCGGCTGGCGCTAAACTTCCATAGCATCGTGAAAATGGCAGTAGTGATAATGGAGATAATGATTAGTCTTGGGTTGATGGCATTCGATAATAAGTTGTAAGCTTGCAGTGAAATGTACCGGTGATATTGGGCAGTCGAAAAAATAACTCTGCACCTCCCTGTTGAGAACCTCTGGAATTCCAGGGTGGGTGGTCCTAGAGTGGCCTGGAATTCCGGGTTGGGTAACCTAGTACTCCCAAAATATGGATTATGGAATATGATTTTTTTTGCGACTGCCCAGTGCTTCTGATACTGACCCCTGCAGTAGTTAGAAGGGGAGTTAGTTAATGAAGGATGTTAGTAGAATAGTGGTTTTCATCACTCTAGCTCCTGCAATTTTGTATCAGTCAAGTTCAACTAGTGGTCTATTATCAATGCTGCCTTGTGATTGGTTGAGCTACTAGTAGGCTATAAGTTATATCCTACTAAAGTCTATGCAAGTTACAGCCTACTATAGGCTGCAAGTTATAGACTGCTATATGGGCGAAAAGTGTCCGGCTAAATATATGTGATCTAACTAGTTGGATTTGACAAAAAACATTAATTCATGAAATATTATCGATGACGATTATATGAACTCGGATTGTAAATGTTAATGTTCAGAGAAATGCAAAGGCTGATAAGTTGGCAGTGTAGGATAGAAGTTAGACAGCTTGATGCAACAATAAACAGTGTTACAGTTATGAGGTTAGTTAAAGGAGCCAACTACCCCTACCCATGATGTATTGCTTTGTTTTTGCTTGCATTGAGATTCGTTCAATCAGAAACTAAACTCCAATGCAAGAGAATTTGTTATTAGTACTTTTACGACTTCACGAATTTGGAATTTATTTGCACGTGTAAATAAATTCCAAATTGAACGAGAAAAGTCGTAGGAGTTCCTTTTAATAATACACATGTAAAATTTCCAAGGAGTCCTTCACAAATTTGCTTACAAACTTAACAAGCCGCACGCATTTTTTATTGATTGAAATCTGAATTTGAGCATGAACGAAAACCAAAGTATAGCTCTATGTTATAAAAATATTTTGTAATCCTATTAGCAATTTGTTAACCATTTTTCCACTTTGTTACCTTTTTTTGGCACTTTGTTGCCTAAAAACTGCACTGCTATCAGCCAATCAGAATCCAGAAATTATTTCATGTGTATTATTTAGTAACGTAAAGTTTCACAAACTATGTGACAAGAATTTTTTTGTTGACTCTCAGTGAATTGTTGGCTCTGTGAATTTGCGATATCAATAATGGCGGCGAAGCAGTGCATCTGGGCAGGGTGACCCGCCTGATTTAACTGACAAAAGCAAACAAATCGTGGATTTGACATTTGGTGAAGGGTCTTGGAATACTGACAAAGCAAACATATGAATTTGTAGCTGCTGCTGTCAAATCGATTGTACAATTGTTCCTGTTTTGTTATGAAAAAGAAAAATTGGGGTTTAAACAAACGTTAAAGTTTAATAAAAAAACTTCTTTTGAAAAGCATGCGTGACTTGTGGTGTTGCAATCACTTCAAACCATACTAATTAGCGCGCGCATTGCCAAAAGCGCCAGGAATTCTTTGAAACTGGCCAAACCGGTTAATTGGTATGCATTGCGTGCCTTAGCACATAGTTAGTCTACTATAACTATGCCTAGCATAAACAAAAAAAAGCTGGGCCTCGGTCTTGCCATGTGGCAGTTTCGCGCTCATTTCGACAAGACGATTAAATTAATTTTCATTTCGCTACACACCTCCCATAACTTGCGGTAATGCAGTGAAATAAGGAAACTATTTTGAATAACAATTATGCTAATTCCCTTGTTGACTGGCCATAAAACCGAGCTGTTGGGCGGGCATACCTGAGAAAATTTGTTGGCTGTCGACTGGCTAATGTTTTTTAGTCAAATCACACTAGTGGTCTATTGTCAATGCTGCGTTCTGATTGGTTTCGCTACTAGTAGGCTATAAGTTATAGCCTACTAGTAACGAAAAGTATCAGATTTGAAAGCAAGAAAATGGCAAATGACCAGACCGGAAAACATTTTTGGCTACACATATTGACCTACTAGTGTGATTTGACTAAAATAATTATTCCTCTCGCCCTCATGGCCTCTGAGTCAGCCTTCGGCCTCATTGGCTATTGACGCAGAGCCCATTTGGGCTAGAGGAATACTTTGTAATTTGTGATCTAGCATTGGGGGGGGGGGGGGGTAAACTACTTAAAATGTATGACCACTTAAAATGTACTTTTCACAGTCATACGAAATCTGCTCTATTATCATTAATATTGAAAGGACTGGGTCTGGAAATTGCATTATGTTTTCTATACTCTAGTGAACAAAGCCTCCGCCAGTCCAGGTCTTAGTAATCAACACAATTTTGACAATCACATGAAATTTCTGCAGAAACCCATACAGGGGAAAAGCTGAATTTCCCAAGGCACAAATATGAGATTTGATGGAATTCACATGGATAGCCATGGGAAATCGGAACACTTCTACCATGGAAAATTCAGCTTTTCCCTTGGATGGGTTTCTGCAGAAGTTCACTGTGAATTGTAAACACCCAAAGGAATCATCACATGATCTGAATTGGGTGGCAACAAGGTGTAAAAACCGCTAGCCGATTTGGTCTATTCACAGAGGGGAATGATTGCTTTAGATATTGGAAGTGAAATATTGAACACAGGACATATCTACTTTCTTGTTTGTTACTTTTATAACATTTCAATTCTCCTAACATCCCATACTACACTCACAATGACTACTTTTTCTATCTACAGGTAATGAGGAATGTAATGTGTGGAATATAGAGGATATTACATGGCCACGTGGAGATAAAATTTTTATCTTTGAGTGTTGGAAATTTATCTCGAGAGTGAGCGCAGCGAATGAGTGCGAAATTTTAACACAAGAAGATAAACTTTGTATCTCCAAGTGGCCATGTAATGTTCTGTTTATTATATAAACATCAGTGAAATACCAAATCGGCATTTGTTTTACGAAAATCTGAAAATTAGAAATCTATGTGTGTTATCTTCACTGCGAAGAGTGAAGATAAAAACCATATCTTCACAGTGTGTGAAGATATCATTTTTTCATGTGAGAGATACCTTGGTATTTCACTGATGTTTATATAAAACAAAATATTGATTGTAGAGCATGTTCATGCTGTCTAAATTATCTCAGTTGCTGTAGGTGGCACCAGCAGTAGCAGAAAAATATTGTAAATACCATTTTCCCCTTCCAATGTTGGAGCATGCCAATTTGAAATTAATGCATGCTACAAACAACATCGAGCAGGGGAACAGCCTGGAAAGCCAAGTTACTTATTTTTGGCCTTGATTTAGGATTCAACAGGAGACAGCTATCCAGAGGGCAACTTCTACATGGGACTTAAAAAGCCCCAAAAAGCCCCTGCCTGTTCACAAGCACAAGAATAATCATTCATTTCTCGTTAGACTTGCATTGAAAAGGGGGTTATTCCCACCTGTTGACCCCCCACTAGTGATGTCTATGCAGGACCCCACATTACGACCATATGGTCCCTAACGAGGACTAGATTAAGCCGGGGAAATATGAGGCACAAAATCCCTCAACTTGTCGCGCAACATTGTTGCGTTGCAAGTTGATTATCGATGTTGCGCGTTTTTCATCTCGCATCACAACTTGTCGCCACAACTTTGAAATTATGTATTTTAGGGAGGGCCACATGTTTATTAGCATTGCTATTATGTGTTACCCTCATTTTAAATAAAGTCTTTTTTATTATTATTATTATTACAAAAACTTTTGTTGCAGGTTGTGAAAACTTGTTGCACAAAGTAGAACGTGGGTCTACTTTGAGACAAATTCTGGTTTTGTTGCTCGTTTTTCATCAAACAAAACTTGTCGCGCAACATTTTGCCTACGAGTCAAGTTGGTTGGTCAATAGAAATGAAGTGCTAAGGGGCCAAATTCGCCTTGGTCTCGCATGTGTGATCATCAAAACAAAATGTTGCACAAGAAGTTGAGAATTTGATGAAAAACGAGCAACAAACATTAGACTTGCAATGCAACAATGTTGCGCAACAAGTTGAGGGATACTGTGCCTCGTATTTCCCCGGCTTTAAGGGCTTGGGGAGGAAAATTTTTAACCTAGTCCCCTTTGCTGTAGGTTTTTAAAAAATACCCTTTCTAAAAAAAAGCTGTGGACAGCATAAATAAGGGACAAAAAGATGGCAACCAGATTTATATTTTGGCAACCAAACTTCCAGATTCAGTGACTAGAATTGGCACCTCTCAAATAAAGTTAATGTTGGGACCTGCTATGTTTGTGCAACTATAAACTGGTAATAGTCCATCATAGTGAACAAGGCTAGCTTAACTGCAAGTCATAGTACAGTATAAACGTTAGCATAATGAAATACAAACATCTTTTTATAACTTTTCTAAACAAACATCTTCCTTTAGCACAGCAGTTGAATATTTTAACTGTGCACATAATAATTATTAATGTATGAGTTTTTTCTTGCTTCTCATGTGGTGGTTTCCATTACTCTTAGCATTTTGTCGCAATCTTGTCCAGTTCAGGTCCATACTGTAACATTGATTGATCCTTATCAACAATTTGCTATCATCTTACCAGGGAAAAACTTGAGTTTATATGATAAGACACTACATTTACAATATCTTCCTTCACAAAGTTCTGTTGATATCCATTGTCAAATAGGTTGTCATAGTAACCCTCCTCATACTGAAACAAAATGAAATAATATTTTAGTAATGTTCTGTACACAGTTTTACTGGGAAGATTATTGCATGTACATTGTACAGTGATATGGGCACTCATCAGGAAATCACAGGACTGTAGGACCAGTACAGGCCCTTTTGGAGTTCTAAAATGGACCATTGGATATTTCTGGGGGATGTTTTTCTTGTGCAGGATATTTTTTCCTGGCTCAGAAAAGTGAGTCAAACCTGTTATTTTCTTCTGGCTTACCAGCTTACAGAAATTTATTTTTCTAGCTCAGTAGCTTGCATGTTATTTTGGAGGGATTTCTGCAACCCTCCCCAAGGTATCTCTAATGGTATGTCCCTTTATTGGATCAGAGTCAGGCACCAATATAGTGTAAATTTGGTCAAGAAGTGCCTGAAGTTTCTAGAATGGTGTCATAAAAGCAGAGTATGTGTTGTTTGGAATTCAGGGAGAATCTAGGCCAAGAGCGAGCCAATGTCAGATATTCTTGTGCATTCTATTGAGTGGAGATGATTGTAGTTCAGCTATGAGAGATAACATCACTGGATTTCACTCTCCAAAAGGGCTCTTAAGCCTCAGGAAAGAAGACAAGACAGTCGTCACATAAGCAAGGAACAAGCTCTTTTTAATTTGAATTCACATGCTCACATGTTTTTTCAAATGACCATTTTATATGCTATCTCTACTGTGCTCCTGTGAGCCATGTGCTTGATTTTGCCGCTGGAAACGCATGAAAGCCAGCTGAAAATGTTCACGCACTGTTGGAAGCCCATAGTTTACACACTTGAACAAATCTGAAAACCATTTGCAGTCTTCTCTTAAAACGTATTATAAGGGTTTCAACTAAAATGATGTGAAATTACAAAAGTGATTGATATACAGTGACAGTTGGAACACACAGAGTGAGACAATCATGTCTGATTAAAATACTTAAGTTGGGTGCGTATGCCTAACTTGTGAATAACAAAGTATTAAGCCATGCTTATCAATGGTCAAAATAATAAACATAGTTCCTCCAAGAAAATCAATAGTTACAGGTTTGCTTACAATACAAACTACAGTATATCACTATGTGTGGATTCTTTTCAACCAATCAAACAAGGGAGAGAAAAAACATTTGCTAATTGGCTATGGGATTGTCATGGACTGAAAATAAAGCTTAAATTATAATTTGTTTCAATTTGTGTTGTAGCTTACGACCGGAAACCAAAACAATAGATTTTAAGTTATAAGTTTCTACTCTTGCAGAAAAAAGTCTATAATTTATAAGTTTGAAGTTTCGTATCATGTTCTTTAGATAAAGGCTGACCACTTTTATCTTAGCTGAACTAAAGAACTGAAGCTATTTGTAGAAGAGTATCGAGGTATTTGCTCAAACTTATAGTGTGTTTTTCTACAATCATTGCAAAACATGCACTAAAACATGCAATTTTAATTCATTTTTTTTTACTTTCCCTCGAACCAGAACTAAACAAAATGTTCGCTAAGAAAACATGACAACAGGCAGAAAATTGAGTTTTAAACATCGTTTAGCATTAGGTAATGTTAACGCATCGAGAAAGCTCAAATCCTACACGTACCTGCATCCTCCAAAAAGTTAGAGAAGAATGGAGAAATAGCAAACCAAGCGCAAAACTTGACACAAACATCACGAAAAAATGAAGTAACACAAGGCGATCAATGTGCCTAAAAAGAAAGACAATACCATTAGAACCAAGAAAAATCAGTTGCAATTCATTTGGAGTTGTGTTTTCTTACTTGTAAGTCTCCCCGCTTGAACTAGAGCAACTATTAGACGGGGAGTCCGGCTTTTCGCCTTCTTCTTCCGCCATTTTGGGACAAAGTATTGCACGACCCTTTTCCATGCCCCTGACTAAATAGCTGCTGATTGGTTGGAAGACAATAGCATTGTGTTTTGACCAATCAAGGTAAAGAGTATTTCACATAACACGAAAATTAGAAAAAATAACATCACCACTGTTAAAAACTCTGTTTTTCGTTTTATTTTTTACTGTAAAGTGCAGACTGTATATTCTAAAATGCTAGTAATTTTATCCTTATTACAAGGTTCGAAAATAAACTTACATTACACGCTCTTTGAAAATTATTTTTGCATAAAGTCCTTTTGGGTAGCCTGTGGTATACCCAGTCTCTTTGGCCGTGGCTGAAGTTTCAAGATGGCGGACAAGAGGCAGCGAAAAGAGCTGATCGTACAAAACCTCAATTTAACACCTCTGTCTGAGGAAGGGGGGTATTTTAGTGAGACATATCGCTCAGAGGATAACATAGAAACTGAAAGAGAAGGAAAATCCCGTAGTATTATGACGATTATATACTACATGATCTCAGCTGATATGGGAGGGCGAAACTATTTGCACAAAAACAAGAGCGATATTGTTCACTTTTTTCACGAAGGGTGGCCGACTGAATACACCACAGTTTCGCCTGATGGACAATTGGACAAGTTCATTCTTGGAAAAGACGTAGAAAAGGGACAGGTACCACAGCGTACTGTAAAGGTATTAAATCTGTAAAGGTATTTCTATTCATCGTGGAATTTCCAGGTTCCTCGATAGGGGGCAACAATGGAACAGCCCAATGAAGCTGCTGAAACACAACTTGATTGTTTGCAGAATTATCAAAACTACAGTTAATGTTGTTTGTTATTTCCAGGCTGGTTATTTTAAGGCTGGCCGTGTGATGACGGAACTGACACAGTATGGGAGATTTCCAGGGGAGGTGCCGTTTTCTCTCATATCAGAAGCTGTAGCACCTGGTTTTGACTACCGTGACAGGCATGTTCCAGATAAACAAGAAATCATGAAATCATTCCCTAACTTGTGGAAGGAGCTAGTAGAGCATCTTGCACCCAAATCAGAGCAACATTGCAAATGAAAATGCACTGCTATGAAACATAACAGACAGAGTGAAACAGAATCTTTATTTTATTTGCTACATTTTTCGCACCTGCTTCGGAGCAACTGCAGAATACCCCATCGTGTAGAGCTATACCTAAAAAAAAAAGAGTCAACTGGTCAACCTGCTCACAGGTCAGGGATGACAGAGCTTGGGGGGGGGGGGGGGGCTAGGGGGCTTTAGCCCTCCACATTTCACCAAGTTTTCATACACTTTCACTAAACTCAGCATCCCCACATTGTCATACAATCTAACTAAAATGAGCCCCCCTACTTTGAAAACTGTTCCACTGTCCCTGCAGGTAAACATGTCAACCCCTATGTCCAATGGTCAACTTTTCAATTGGTCAACCCTTCAAGGCATCAACTTGTTTAATCCGTAAACTTGTCACAACTTGTTCAATCCATCAGGGCGAATCCAGGAGTTTCAGAAAGGGGGGGAGGGAGGGGGGGGGGGGGGGGGGGCAGCTAGTGAAAACATGGGATGAAAATTTTCAAATTCCCATCCAGCAAATACAGTAAATGTATGGGAAAATCTCCCGAGAAAGGGGGGGACCATTGGTCCCCTTTAACCCCTAAATCTGCCCCTGTCCCTAAACTCCAGCATGTTGATGCTAGGGGGTATTCTGCAGTCTAGCCTATGCTTCAGTATATTTTGCACTAGTCTGTGTTACCATCCCAACATGCTTTAGGTTGCCTGGCAACGCAGGCTAGTTCTATTCTAGTCCCATTGCTTCATCAGCTTGCGCCTCTGCCAGGGGTTCAGCATCATCTAGTTTCAAGTCCTCCAGCATCTCTTGTAAACTGATTTTTGGGATATCCTCATCATCAGTGTCTGACTGAGGCATGTGATCACGATCTGAAGGAAAAAACATCACAGATGAGATAGATACTCGCAACGTATAAGAACGGTCAGTATAATCATAATTTTTACATGTGAAACTTTCATTGCGTCACTAGTCATGCGCAGAAGTGAAAAGGTCAAGATTGTGTCCATGAAGCCTGTGCAGCACTTGGAAGTTGGCGGCGCATATAGTCTGGTGCAAAAATCCTTTGTAATCGACTTCTCCGAGAGAGGAGACATGTGTCTTCTCACGGAGCAGTTCCTACAGTCTGTCTTGCATGGTGCAAAACTGACTAGTAGAAGGGCCTGTCATGTGCCAGGGCTATTGGTGTGCTTTATAAAAAGCATACTTATGACCATGACATTTTATTCAGCTTCGCCCGAGGGCCGGGAAATCCTCACAGAGCGAGGCTCCAATTACGAGGTTCCCTTGTCAGTGTAGTGGTTAGTAAGTTGTAAGCCCTGCACTGAGGATGGGCAACTTCCGACGTCCTCGTGGTTCTTTAACGTCCCTCTGGTTCCGGTTAGTGTAGTGCGTGTGAGAGACGGGACCTACGGTTTAACGTCCTTATCCGAGAAGACGCGAAGGTCTAACCATTTGCAGATGTTAGAGCAAAGGCAGCACCTTCTCCTCAATTATTAGAAAAAGACCCTGAGTGTTGGCCCGGCCGGGGTTTGAACTCCCAACCTCCCGCACATAAGCCCGGCGCTCTACCACTGCGCTAACCGGTCGTCGGTCATTACGAGGTCATGTTATATACCGTTTCCGGGAAACGTTGTCACCCAAAAAGCCTATAAGCTTGAAGCGCAAAGGATGATGGGGGCATTTAAACTGCTACTGTTTGATCTGAATTCAGACAGTTATCGCAACCACAGGTGAAATGATTAAATTTCAGCACATTTCCAAGCATGTTTGTTTCTACAGGGTCCTGAGGGGGGGTCCCAATCCCGTTTCCCGGCCGCTTTTTTCGCAAAATCCCGTTCCCAGTAGGTAAAATCCCGTTCCCGGTAGGACCAGTCGGTAAAATCCCGGCGCACGAAAACTGTGATGTTAAAATTGAGATTCTTGCTTTTATCGGTACTCTTGATCCTGTAGGTTTTATTGTTCATGCACGCCGCAAATGACGACATTGTTATTATTGCAACCAAATGACGAATTGCTATGCTTGTAATGTCGGTTTCTTTCCAACATAGTGATTGTCCGCCTGGCCTATCACTATAAAGGCTTTTCGTGATCCCCCTATTTGAACATGGGATATATTTTACAGGAATTGCTCTTCTGTTGCGCGTGAAGCGCGCCCTGTTTTAATTGATAAACGAATTTCATCAAGCCTCAGAAAAAAAAAGTAGATGAACATTGCATGTTTTGTGTATAGCAAATAAAGCCTGTAGTTTGTATTCTTCGTGCACGACGCAAATGACGAAATCGTCATATTTGCGGCCCAACTGATTAATTTCTGTTTGTAACGTCGATCTCACGCTTACGGGCTTCTTTCGAACATAGTAATTGCCTGCCAGGCCTATCACTGGAGGGCTTTTCGCGGGGAGTTTGTTTTTCCTCGCTCAGATACAAATGTTCTTGTAACGAGCATTCCATTTAAACGGCACGAGCATATTGTCTTTGTTTGCGGGAGATCTCAAACTGCAATATTACAGTTTCTTCCTTATGCGAAATGTTTAACGTATTGAAAGAAGAGAACTATTTACAAAAATGCAAATGATATAGAAATTGCTGGAATAATTCCGCAGAAAATTTCTTGTGATCCCCCCTTCCAGGGCTTCAGGTTTCGAGAGTTTCCCCCTTTCGCCCACCCCAAAATGAAATGATCCTCTGCCCGTATGATATCTCATATGATAATTTTGATACAAAAGATATATCATACGATTCTATTCAGAAAGTGGTTCCGCCGTTTTGAAAATGCCTATGCCAAGTTATCAAACCGTTCACCAAAACCTCGCAGATTCCGAGGGACCAAAAAAAGCAAAACGAGGGCTTTAATTTAGAAGGGGCGAGAAGTGAAATTCTATTTTCAAGTAGCCTGCGGTTAGGATAACAGTCTTACAATGCGAAAAATGGTATAAATTGACGACTTTTTATTAGGATACACAGGATATACAAGGAGAGATTTGAAAAATGTCGTTCCCGTTGAAGCATCTTGATTCCCATTCCCGGTAGACAAATCCCGTTCCCGGTAACCCAAATCCCGTTTTCCCGGCCTAAAAAAAGGCGAATCCCGGCTCCCGTTTTACCCCTTCAGGACCCTGTTTCTAATATTTTACAGAAATTTAAATAAATCTTTACCCATACTCCCTAGCGCACCAAGCTTATAGGCTTTTTGGGTGACAACGTATCCCGGAAAGGGTATATATATAACGCCGCTAGGACGCACAAGACCTATTTGTATGTATCAGTAGGACACTACCTCGTACCCAGGTGCGTTCTAGTGATTTTCGAGGCGAGAGCGAATTGGAGCGAGTTGGTGCGAAAGGCTTCATGGGAAGGGCGAAGGGGGGAGCGAGGCGTCTCTTTTTTCGGGTTGACCCTTCCCTTGGTCCTTTGCGCCAATGATGATCCTTCCCAGAGTCGGCTATGCGTAGCGCTTCTCAGTTTTCTCACGTTGTCTATTTTTTGCGATATTTTCCCGACACGCTTGAAACGCCGGGTGACGAGGCAGTATAGGACTAGTCTCCTCGCAGCCGCACGGACCGGTGTCACGCTACGCTCACCCGTATAGGACGTGCAAATTGCGCAAAAACGAGTCGAATGGACAGCGCCTATGCCTGATTGACAGTGTAAAAGTGACATCCCATCAGTGTAAATAGCTTACCAACATATATATTAATATTCTGTCTGTAAGTTTTGTCCTCTTCCAGATCTGCCAAGAACTCGTCATAATCCCTAAAATTAATGAAAAAAAATATTTTCTATCCACTGATTTTGTGAATGAAGTACAAAGTGTTTAACATACAATGTCCACGATCCATCAATCCCCCACCCCCACCCAAATGGGTGTTTCTACTAGCACCTACTAGTCGTTCGTATTACATTTTCCCATTTTAAACCATTTTTGGTATCGCAATCGCAAAGGGAGGTGCGCTGGCATCCAAAACATCTCCCCTGGATCCCTCCACTGGTGACCCCGCTACCCCATCGTACCTTTGAAAGTGTTCTTGGTTAACATCTCCGGACTCCTTATCCAGAACTTTAAGTTTCCAGTTCCTCACTTTTCGCCTTTTCTTTTTATCACCGTACGATTTCTTTACAAGAATCTGCAGTTCAAGAAAAATAGTGTCAACAGAAAGAACATGCAATATGAAATGCAAAGCTCGTCTCCTGGAAGATAAGGGAAATAGTTGCTACTCGCGATGGCATCTTCAGTGCCTGCGGCAGAGGCAGGGCCCGTGGTTTGATGCGCTGGTGCGGAAACGCATAATTTGGCTTTCTCCGCATAATGCGCATAATCCGTCAAATCCCGCATAATCGCGCATAATTTCCCAAAATTTTGTGAAAAACATCAAAAATACATCATTACTTGGTGAATTTTAAACTTTCTTACCTATTTTTTCTCACAAAAGTCATACATTTCTTCTGAAATCGTCTGTCCAACGTCAAAACAACTCGATAGAAATGAGAATAACAAGGCGTTCTATGCTAATAGCGTCGCGCTGGGAACTGATATCGAAAAGCAATAAAACGTGCCTAATTGGCCAAATAACTAATATTTCCAGCTGAGCAAGATAGATTCAAACACATGTTTGCGCTTTGGATATTTTACAAAGAAAAATCACGGCAAAACAGGATGCTAAAACCGCGATAAAACGGTCAGCTTTCAATGCACTTCACATTGATCATATGACATTACGCTTGATGCGCTTGGGTCGCTGGTCACCGAACAAATCGCTGGCTCGTAAAACGAGAAACCGCTGAAATGTTTTTCGTTTGCGGGCGACGAAATGACGCGAACGCTGTCCGCTTTCGCGGGATTTTTCTCCCCGTACTTTATATCCAGCAGTAGGGAAACAGTGCACCTAATTCGGAGTGTGCGCCGCGTTGTCAGGTTTATGAAGATTTCAATCACCAGAAGAGATAAACACACTATCTTGTTATTCATAAGTTTTTAATTACAAACTCTTAAAACGAAGGTTAAATACAACGAGCCCAATTATTATGAGATTAGATAAGTTTGAAATTTCGTTATCGCGCAAATTATTATATGCAATTTAGCTTCCTGGAAAGAAAAAGCTAAAATTCAAGTCGACCATCCAAAGAGCCATCTACGGCAAGCAACTTCATTAGAGAAGGAGACTGGAGGACAGAAGACAGCTGTAAAGTAGAAAAAATATATTTATAAAAACTGTTTCATTATTTTGTCTGCAGCATAAAGATACACACAAACAAACATAAGAATCTAAATTATTTTTGTGATAAAATGTGGTCAGCTAAATTAGAGGAGGAAAGAACTAGGATATTGAATACAAATTGTAAACAAAATGTGCAGCCAGATTTGCGGGTTTACCCCCGTGTAAGAACCATTCCCAGAGGACATCATTGTTGTGTTCAGTTATTTCATCGTGATTCGTTCTAGTAAACAAAAGAGGCTTTGTGACGCAACTCATGAACAATACACAGTCCGTGTAGCCAGATTGGCAGAGATCATGGTCAAAAAATATGCAAATTAACTTTGACAGAAGCATAAGAAATTAGTACAATCATCACTTTTATTCGCAAAAGGCAAATTTTGACACAATTAATAGCGCTTAGAACCAATTCTAGAATATATGTGTTTTGTAATCATGGACAATTTAGACCGGTTCAAATACTGGTTTCTGAACAGCAACTGAAATAGTTGTTATAGAGTTGCTATAATTGTACGTGCTTATACGAAGTAAATCTACAATTTCACCGAATGACTGATTGTCCCGATCGTAGTTTGTCAAAAGACTGCCAACATAGTTAAACTAAAAAAAATATTTACAGGCCATCACAGAAACATATGACACTGAAACCACTAATTTCCCAACTACAACCTGTTCGTCGCTAACTGACCCAAAGCTATTCCATACAAAAGTTGGGGGCAAAGGCGATTTTTTCTGAATTTGGTTTGGAGGTAACGTGAGAAATAGAGACTTGAACTATACATTTCTGTTTTTAAATCACCGGTTCAGCCCTTGGTACCATGATCTGCGAGCTATGCATTCATGGTTTAATTTGTTAGGTGAACGATTTGAGCAAATTTAAAACTAAATGCCTCGGCAATGACCGACTCCGAATGGACAACAATGCAGTTTAAAAAGATAAATAAAGCAAATTAACTCACCTTTTCGCTTTTATATATTTGTAGTTTACGTCGATGTCAACAAACAATCTCTCAATGGTGCTGTTATAACATAACAATGGCCGCCATGTTTGCTACGAAGGACTTCTTCTCTGGCCATACTAGAAGGACGAGAAGCGTATTTTTCGACCATGTAGCCGCTATTTGAAGCATCCTAAGCATCGACCGGCCTTTTGAATGATAATAGGATAATGCCGAGGAATATTTTAAGCATCTTCAGCAACATTTACGCAGAAATAATCCAGAGAAATCGATGGGACAAACCGAAACGTAACGCTCCACTCTGACCAGATTCCATTCCCTTTGGCTTTCTAGCGCATGCGTAGAACTTATTCTCCACCTCTTCGCTTTTTCGTGGATCTTTATTATTGTTACAGGCAGCATTCAGCAATTTCATTTCACAAGCAACGCGAAAAATACCAGGCACACGAACAGCTCCCACGATAACAAAAACAAAAACACTGACAGAATAACGTGGCACGTTTCCGGTTTTATAAAAGCTCTTACACTACCACCGACGACAGTGCAGATCGCTCTTGCGATCAGGATTAATTTTGATAATTACACGCAGAACGACGGCAAACAAACGCAACGATGTTTTGTGATTAAATGAGAGATCGTAACGGTCCGTAACGATAGCTCTGTTAGTCTGCGTAGCTCTCGTGACCGTTCTGTTCATGGTTGGATAGGAGTGCGTTGCTACGATCCTTGCAGTATGAAAAAGTGTGCCTGGGTCTGAGACAAGTAAACGAAAGAAGACGAAGTACTAATCTTTGCTACCGTGTAACTGAAGTTAGTTGGTAACGCTTTTTTGTAAGAAAGTAATAAGGTTTGTTAAAAGCGAAAACACACGTCTCCCTATAGAAGAAAACGTAGCGTCATGACGTTAGTAAAGCGAAGCGATTGGAACTCATCACAGAGCATTTTCTAGACAAACAAAAGTTGTTAAAGTTAAATAGCAGCTATATCCAAGTAACAAAACAGGCGAAAAGAGCAAAATATGTTACGGCACTTGGAAACAAATATTGCGCAATCCCGCATAATTTCGTATTTTTAGCGCATAATTTCGAATTTTTAGCGCATAATTTCAGAAAAAATCCCGCATAATTTCAGAAAAAATCCCGCATCAAACCACGGGCCCTGCAGAGGTTCCCTTAATTTATGCCATTGAGTGAGCCCTGAAGACGAGGGCATCAAACGCCTTGCGAGAAACGAGGGGTCGATGCTGAGGTTTGATGTGTCGTTTGAGACTTGGCGATCAAGCTACACTAGCCTTTGTTGTTAACTAGGGCTCCCTCCACGACAATGCGCACACGTGCAAATGTATAAATTCAAATGCATTTCAACCGTTTTCTTCAGAACTAGGACGTGAAACTGCTTCGTTTTACGTTCTGACTAGAACGTGCGCGCGGCTACAGATTTTGTCAGATTTTTGTCAAATTGGATTTCAATTTGCTGTCATCAAAGCCCGGCGTAATCAATCGAACAAATCCGAACAAAAAATCAATCGAACTCAATCGAACACCAATCGTTCGATTTGTTCGGCAATCGAACAAAATCGAACGCGAGCTTTGCTGTGAGTTCGATATGCGAACAATCGAACACAAACCAATCGAACAGATTGGATTGTTCGATTTTGTTCGGTAATTATGAATGTGTGACAGGAGTTCTACCTCTTCTAGTAGCTCAGGTCTGTTAAAAATTCTGTACTATTATTCGGACTTGTTGGTACCTTTATGGAGTCAAAATCAGCTAAAACCACTCCCAAATTGGTACCTTTGGGGAGAAATATCTAAGTTATGTTTAAAGTTCGATTTCCGAACGTTCGATTTTGTTCGATTGTGAAGATTTTGCTGTGAGTTCGATTGTGTTCGATTGCCGAACAAGTCGAAAATCAATCGAACGATTGGTATTCGATTGAGTTCGATTACCGAACGTTCGATTGATTACGCCGGGTCAAAGTTAAAATGCAATGGTGCATGCGGAATTCCAAACTGTTCAGTGACGAAGTTCAGTGATACGTCGTCGGCCTCGTTGCTGCTGTCGTGAGTGGGATTATAATCGTAGTGTTAGTATTAAAGAGTCTGTGTCAGCCGCCATTTTGACCGCATAGCAACATACCAAGTCGAAGAAAGCATCCATTTCCATCGGCTGATTTAGAGAATATAGAGCAATCTTCTCGATTGAATTAGGTAAATCAAATCTGAAACTTTTTTTTAGATGTTCATTTTGATATTTCTTCACGTAATTCGTCTTCTGATATCGAACGAAAACAATTACAAAGGAGTGGCCGACACAGGCTCTTTAACATCCCCATATACAGGTTAGGTGTAGTGAAATGAGACACGGGACCTCGGTTCATTGGCCGTTTTCACACTAGAGACGAACAAATCGTCTGGACGGACAAATCGTCTGTAGACGAACAAATCGTCTGATGTGAAAACGGGACAAACAAATTTTCAGACGAACAAATCGTCTGAATTTGTTCGACTGTTTGGCCGTCTAGGAAGACGATTTTTCATAGACAACTTGTTCGTATAGACGAACAAATCGACTAAAGTCCGACCTGAATTCACACTAGACGTACAAAGACGAACAAATCGTCAGACGATTTGTTCGTCTTCTAGTGTGAAAACGGCCATTGTCTCATCCGAAAGACGTGCAACACAGGAGAACGATGAACACCCAGGTCTGAAGCACAACTCAAGCACAAGAGAAATAATGCCCAAGCCAGGTCTCGAACCCGGGTAACAGCGGTGAGAGGAAAGCGCCGTAACGCTGCGCCACCCGTGTTCGGCCCAAGATCCCAAAGATTTATGGCAACACTTATAATCCCTTACCACATCTGGAACTTTGTCAGGATTTATTTTGTTGAGGTTTTCGTCGTTAACATTGCTGCTTGTAAAGTCATATCTGGAAAAAAAATATAGAGATAATATGGCAAAGCTTGCTGTCGTTTTTATTCACGAGTTTTCGTGTCATATCGCGAACGAGCGCGTCTGTTGTTGATTGTGTTTAGCAACGAAAATGGGCGCAACAGCTAACTTAGGGGTGGACCATTAGAAATTGGGGGAAGGGGGATGGCAACTCCCCCAAAAAATTTGAGCAAGGCCGCCAATCCTTCCAAAATTCTAACAGATGCAAGCTAGTAAAGAACATCATACAAATTCCGGAAAAAATTATTGCGCAACCTGATCCCCGGAAAAAAATCATGCGCTGCCACTCCCTCTCCTCTAATTTCTAATGTTCCCGCTCCTTACCCAAATACAGTATCACCAGATTTGAGCAAGATTCCCAAGTGAGTTCGACAGTGATATTGCTTGTCATTTGTACCGAGATCTTGCATCCGCGCCAGCCACACGTCGGCTAAAACATGCTGAAACAAAAAAAAAAAAGAGAGAGAGTCAAATTTGAAACAAAAAGCAGATTTCAGATGACTATCGAAAACTAAATGCAAATACCAAAGTACTAGCCAATCAGGAGTGGAAGCCATTCAACAACAAACCAATCAGGAGGCGAAGTAAGTCAGACTTGCGTATTGATTTAACTCGCAATTTGACAAAAGACTTTGCTTTTCGACCAATAGAATTGTGGTCATCTGAAAAATCCATTCGATAACTTATCGTGTTTTCAATATGAAAATTATGTATATGTGCGAATATTTTTCAGTCATTCTATTTCATCGCTTATTCTTTTCGTTCAACCAAACTACAAACCAAACGCGATTGTGTATCTATGATCAAGTGCTCGTCGCGTTATGGCAATGTTTTTTTTGGCTTGGCTTACAAAGTTATAGTGGTTTTAGTGGCTCAAGTCGACCTCTCATAGGATACTGGAAGCGAGAGAAACCAAAAGCGCGCGCCGACGAAGGCCTTTGTGAAAGTCTATGGTTTTACTTGGCTCGTGCAAAGTATACAGTTCGCACGAAAAATAGCACAAAAGAAAAAATACGGCCAAAGAAACTTTTTGTCCCTGTTATTCTCTAAAAAAACGTTTAAATTATTTTCCTCTATACGTAAAATTTGATTAGGCTTTGTAATGAAACTGGTGCTAATTTTCCAAGGTATCATATCATGAGAGCTTTAATA
This sequence comes from Scolanthus callimorphus, assembly GCA_033964015.1. Classification (NCBI taxonomy): domain Eukaryota; kingdom Metazoa; phylum Cnidaria; class Anthozoa; order Actiniaria; family Edwardsiidae; genus Scolanthus; species Scolanthus callimorphus. The sequence continues at coordinate 14,278,630 of CM066925.1, read as the reverse complement.
AAATCATAATTTTAAATACAAATAAAAATAGAATAAACTGAAATTCTATTTTCTAGGCAAGTGATGTGATTTACTTTTTGGTATTTGCAGTTAGACATGGGCCACCCAGAGCTATCAGAATGCTTTGAAGTAGGCGGCTACTAAAAAAAAGGAGCGGGCTGCAAAAGAAAAACTGACGGCCGACATGCAAACTTCGTAGCTTCAAATCAACAAGTTGGTTTCCTCGCCAAGCCAATTCTGACACAGGCGCGGAGCTGGGAGATTTTTAAGGGGAACAGTTTTTATTTTATTTTCGCAAACAATGAGGTGAGCTTCAGGCTGCATTTAACAAAGTTTTGCGGTTCAAACTTTTTGTGGCTCACATTCATCAAAAAGTAGCCCGCGATTAAACGTGAAGTAGCCGCCGGAGCTCCGGCGGTCGCCGGCTTGTTCTGACAGTTAAGTCATTATCCTAACCTTTGCACTAAGACTGGTAGTAGATCCCAGAGGTTGTGATTTCTGGTCCACAGGTTCCACTTGAAGCACCATGTACTCTGTCAAGCGTTTGTAGGTGCCAAGGCTGTGGAATGGCTGTCGCCAGTAGTTATTTGCGGCTAAATCAGCAACTGTAGAGTAAACAATCAACAACGAGATTAACAAACAGAGGGGCGTGCCAGAAATATGTAGTGGCACATATGTCTGGAGCAAAGAAACTTTCTGAATGGCTAAATCTTTGCCGCCGTATTTGACACGCATCTGTGCAACACAGAAGCCCACAACATTTTTTTCGGTGAAAACTTCGAGGTATTGAAAAGGTCCAGCAGCTATTGTAATAATTGTTGATTGCTGAGGGCAGATTTCGGGATCTTTTTGGTAAATGTAAAATAAACAATGGCTTCATACATGGTACTAGTCAATTTTGCATTGGTTTCTGGAAAAAACAAAGTTTGTATAAGCCAGCCACTGTGCTATATGCTATTTTAGAGAGACTTGGGACACTTAGGCCTGCAAACATCGTGTCTGAGTCACCTCATTCCAACCCAAAACAATAGAACATTTTTTAATAGGCTATAAGCCTTGGTTTTCCTGCATAATTGTTATTCCATGGCGTGATGATTACTTTCAATATTATATTATTTACTGTGCTCTGTGTGTGCGCAAACCATTGCCGCTACTAATCAATTAGTCATATAAATGTTCCACAATGTTTCAACACTTTCTGTCCTTACCTTTCAGTGTTGTGGGATCAATAAATTGTAGTGATGTAGTTACATGGTTACATATGACAAGCTGTCTGGAATATGAATGGTACCAAGCAAACATTAATTCAAAGTTCTTCATGAAGGCTCTAATGAACTTCCATGAAATAATCTTCTGAACTGGGGGGGGGGGGGGGCAGATAGTGAAGACATGGGACGAAAGTTTTAAAATTTCCTCCAGCAAATACAGTAAATGTATGGGAAAATCTCCCGGGAAAGAGGGGGGGGGGGGGGGGGGGGGGGGGGGGGGGGGGGGGCTGGAATGTTTTTAATATCCATAAGTTTTTGGCATATTTTGTTGAATTTCCAGGGCATAAATTTCAAAAAACCTTGAAATTATTTTTATGAATTCAATGCTTGACAGGCCATCTTTGATGTTTGTAGCATCTGTTCCAGGGGAGAGCAAACATAATGTTAAATTTAATGACATGAAGGACCATCAGAATCCTGTATACAGGGCTGGAAATTGTGCCTGTATGAGACAATTTTGTGACTAAAACGTTTCTAATTTGCGACTATAAGCAATTCCGTCACCCACAGTCTGTAAAATGCAACTAAAAATTGAAACTATTGTCCAAAATGCGACCTTGTTTTTTTCTTAATTTCCAGGCCTGTGTATAAGAGCCATAAAGTCATAAATGTGTGTTAGGTCTTGAAAGCTTACCCAATATTTCCCATGATCTTGCAAGTTTCAGAGGCAAACACACAACTTCCTCCTGGTGTGAAAAAAAAGCAAAAAAAATGTCCATGAAATAAGCAATATAATAGATTACTCATTTTATAATGATGTTCACATATAGCATGCAAGTAAAATATTATACTGACCCTACAAATTGGTACAATTTCTACTGAAAATGTGTATTTGTAGTTGAAAGTGTTGTTATGGATGTCATGGGAAATCAGTTTCTCTGATGTCTTGAACCTACAAATTTAAAAAACAAAAAGCAGGAAAAGTGTGAAAATTAAGACAAACCATGCATCTTTCTTGTTATTCTCCAATTAACTAATTCTACTTTCCTGGACAATCTAAAAAAACTCAGGTGACGGAGAGCAGACAATCAAGTACTTTTACCAATACACAGATTTCTTATTTCAGCTATATTTAGTAGAGTACAGTAATATAGTAAGTTTCAGCCTCACAATGTTTGCAGCAAACAAGGGAACAAATCGTATCCCTCACCTACAAGGAACCACAGATTGCAAGAAGTCCACAAACTTTCTTGCATCTTGCTTGGTCGCAAAGAAGAAATCAACACCATCTGAAATGAATTATCATTAAATAATTAGAACATGGTGACATGATGTGCGATCAGGGAAAACATTGTGCTCAGAATTGAATACAAACTTAGGGCCAGCTTGCCGCTCTTAAAGTGCCACTATTATCAAAATTAGAGTCTCCAATCTTTGCCAATTCTCCATATGTTAGGCAGCTTTGCAAAACTAGAACAATGCCGTTTTCCATTTTTTGATAGCTCTTTTCATTCAAAAGTTATTAAGGTAAGAAAGATATGCAAATTAGCATGGGTGCAATGACGTCACACTCTCAACTTGATCAATGCCTAAATACTAAAAAGAGGTATATCTCTATACCTCTTGAAGTTAGAGTGCTCAAACTTGGCAGAATGAATACTTGACTTGAACAGAGTGATGTGACTCATCAATCAGGGTTGCCATGGCAACCCCCTGGTTCCCAGGCTCCCCAGACAATTTTAGAATTTCCCGATTTTTCCCGCCCAGATTTCTGAATTGACCAATTTGCTTGTTACTAAAAGCGAGCTACTACTAAATAAGATAAGTGGACATGACAATGTAGGTTACAGTTGATTTCTTCAAAAGATATAGCCTCATCTAGAATTTTGGATAGGGGTGGTCTGGAACAAAGGCTGTTGCCATGGCAATCAATTAAGGTAAACAAAATTATCAGGAAGAGTGAGTTCAATAACCGTGGCAAGTTTGATAGGATTTGATGCAAATCCAACAAAAATATAGACCATCAAATAATTCACCACTTTGTTTGTTGAGAGTGTGACGTCATCAAGTCACACTTTGGAGCAATGGCGGCCAAATTTTAAACTCTAATATCTTCGGAACCAAAAAAGATTTTTGAAAACAGAAAGAAGCATATTTCTTCTGAGCCTCAGCTCTTTCAAATAAGGCATAAAGTAAATACTTTTCAAACTTGATAATAGTGGCACTTTAATTGTTTGGCTGACTAATGAAACATTTGCACATGACTTTGTATGGTCTGGTCTGTTTGTGAGAAAATCCTTAGCCTTACAGATTCCTGCTTGACTTTGACTGTATTCTGGTGAACATTGTGTTTGATGATCAGCTGCTCCAAGTAGAAGAATGTCTTCTTATGAGAAGTCTGTTAACACAACAAAAAAACACATTAATTTTTACATTTATTTTTCATCTGACATGGAGGTCTGTTGGGACTCAAGATGCATGGTGGAAAGGCAAGCAGGAAGCCTATTAACATCTTGAATAATTTCTTTTTAAGACTTCACCTTAAATACAATGTAAAAAGACGCAAGACTTCACACCTTCTGTCTAACTTGCACTACAGCTTTCCAGTAATCTTGAGCTGCTTGTCGATGGCAGGCATCACACATCTGTCCCTGGACAACATACTCTACTACAAATACTTGTTGCAGGATGGTGGAATTCATTACCTAACACACAAGAATTTATAGTAAGAAATTTATAAACCATTATTTTGCTACAGATCAGTCTAGACATTTAAGACAGATTTTTGTTACTTTACATATGGGAAGTTGTTGGCTTCTCCCACATTGGCATCTCTGCTTAGTACTGCTACTAAACCTTGTATCTTGTTTAGATTCCTGGCCAACAACAATGGGGGATGGCACTGATGCCAACACCAATATGATGTCAAAATGGTTAACAAGAATAACCAGGGAGTATTTATTCAACCAAAAGCAGATACCTTTCAATTTAATTTACTTACCTCCTTCTGAATTGTAAGTTTCACTTTGATTCTTTTGGAGTGTGGTTCTGTCCATACAAAACCAGCATCTATTAATCGAACCTAAGACATAAAAAATATTCATTGGAGGTCCAAAATAACACAATTCATGGCAGTACGCAACTCAACTCCTGCCTTCAGAGACAGTTTAGTTCCAGGGCCGATCCAGGAATTTCAGAAAGGGGTGGCCAAACAGTGAAAAATGGGATGAAAATTTTCAAATTTCCTGTGAAAATCTCCCGAGAAAGGGTGGAGCCCCACTATAAATCCACCCCTGCATTCTATCTGGTTCAAATGTGATTCAAAGTCTTCTGTAGATTAATTAAGAAGTCTAGAATGGCAGTCCTGTCTCTAGCAATACTACATTTAAAAAGAACAAGAGAGGTAAGGTGTAACATAGTAAATACATACTTTAAGTACATACCTTATTTAATCCCTTCAGCTTTTTCAGACAGATTGCAAGTAGTTCTCTTGATTCTAAAGCACAGGATACCCAGTGAGATGGAGGTTGTAGATATCTGTTTTTTGAGTAAATATAACAAGTTTGAGATTCTGATTCCAATGGCAAGTGTTGTTAGGATTTCTTTAGACATCAGTGTGACATTATACCATCAAACAGTTTGAACTTTTAGGAGCAAGCGTGTGCAGATACATAATAAGCATCCCACATGGATAAAAGTTAATCCAAGGGTGCTGGTTCACGTCAAGTGACATGTGACCCCCCTACCCTTTTTAAAAGATAAACACAGTAAACATTAAGACAGAAATTAGAAGGATGGGTAGAGGCACCACACATTTGTACAGATGTGACCCCCAGTTCTTGAATCCAGGCACAAAACCTGACACAAAACTGGATTCACCACAAAGTGGAGATAAGGAATTAACCTTGTGTGAAAGCTAACGTGCTAATGAAATGGTCCCATGTGTGCTTATGAGCGTTAGCCCTAGTAAGCGGAGAAAGAGAAAAAATATCTGACCCCGAGAGGGATTCGAACCCACAACCTCCGGAATTGTACATCCGATGCTCTACCAGCTGAGCTATCCAGGTCAGACTGGGAGCACTTTGTGGGAGCACTTTGTGGTGACGTGGAGTCACCACAAAGTCTATATGACACAGACAATCTATCAGGTTTTAGAGACACTACGTGTGATCTAAAACACTTTTCCAACAAAGTTGAACACAATTACACACGTGCGAAAAAAAACTGCATCGTCACGTGCAAGCGTGCAAATCGAACATAACCTTGTACAAAAACAACGTATAAAAATCCTCAACCAATAAAAATCATTATAAGCAATTCATAACGGAATAAATGTTCTAGAACGCATTCTGTACCTTTCGCAGTTCTTACAGAAGTATAGAGTACTTTGTTTGGGAATTCCCTCTGTGATATCGACTTCCGATCGAATACAACCTACACACATGTTCGATGTGTTTGGCGGTGTTGGGAGGCCGCATTGACAACAAAGACTGCAAGAAAATTAGTGCAAACGACCTCGTTACATGGCTGAATTCATATTGATATCCGGATGAAAAATCTGAGGAAAATAAATAAAAGGAATATTGTAAAACTAACATTGTATGTTGCGGTACATCGCTGGATGGTGTTTCCATGTACTCCATCTTGGATTTTGGGGCACTACAAGGATCATGGGTAATATGATGATCGGGTGGACTGGTACTGAGAGCTGGATAACACGGGCGATGGGATAACAGGAATGCACGTAGTTTCTACCAGAAAGAGGGGAAAGAGGGGGGGGGGGGGGGGGGGGGGGGGGGGAGGAGGAAAGAGAGAAAAGTCACTAACATCCGCAGTAAAGGAAGCGAGACCAAGAGCTCTATAATACATATTCACGTCATACTACACCAAAATTCTGCGTACAGTTCAGTTCAGTCAAGAGTGGATGACCCACTCTTGGTTCAGTTTATTGTGCATACGTCCCTAAAAGCACGCCTCCCTAATTAAAGTGTAATTTTAATGAAAGTATGGAAAGATATTAACGTGTGGGCTGCATCCCAGAGCGGTTCAGTGTTTCGGGAATTTAATAATTTAGACTGAATCGCCGGGATGTCAGTTTTTCTTTGGGCACCCTGTGGAGTTCTTCATCAATGTTCGCGGGCTCAAGTGAAGCCCCACTTCGAAATAATCTTCTCCACATCTCTCACATTCTTCAGCATTTCTTATTTATTTCGGTCTAACTTTTCCACTGTCGCTACAATGACTTAGCCTATCATGGAGTTCGCAGAGTATATAAAGTCTCCACGCATAGATAATGCTCTATTGAAGCGCAGAAGAAACACTCCATATGTCGAAGGAACTTTATGCGTCACCGGCCATCATCTGATTTTTCATCACGAACACAGCACAAGGAGGAATTGTTTGTAAGTGTTGATTATTATATTTGTACCTAAGCTCTTGCTTTGTGGAAAATGTGTATCTTTGAGTTCTCGCTTGAGCGTTATTTACTGGATCTGTGGATAAGGTCACATTGAGTCTGGCAACAACCACTTGCTTTAGGCTAGAATTACCCAAATGGGCTTTTGATTTTCCATTTAACGTTTCCCCAGGCTGAGGACCTGGTATTCCCTAGAATGCCATACTGCCATGTCTATCCCTCAGTAATTTACAATTAATCCCCTGGAATTTCTAGTTTTTGTGTCATACCCCCCTGGAATTCCAGATTTAATTGACATCAGCCCCCTCCCCCAGCCTACCCCCCCCCCCCCCCACCTCTGGAAATCTGTGTTGTTCTGAAGCTTTTACCCCATGTCTTGTAATGGAGATATAGGTATTTGATTTGTGAAATTTAAGAAAATTACATTGATTGATTTACCAAATTCAATTGAGAACATTTGTGATATATTCTCTATAAATCAGCCAATGGAAATGGATGCTTTCTTTGACTGGTATGTTGCTATGCTGTCAAAATGGCAGCTGACACAGGCTCTTTAAACTGTAGTAAGTTTTGTATGGCTTGTGTAGAATACTAGACCTCAATATACCGTTTCACTATTTTGTAATAATTCCACCTATTTGTTTTGTTTGATAGCTGTTGATAACTGCAGTTGAGCATGCTGAGAAGAAGTTTGTTGGTCAAACAGCTATCTTGACCATTTGCTGCAAGAACTTTGATCTTATTAAATTCAAAATCAACAAAACTGATGAAGCATTGAATTTAGTGGCATCAATAGATTTGCTTTCAACTATAGGTAAGAAGAAGCTGATGTACAATGTTCTAATGGGGTCCAGAATACTCTGGGCTTCCATATTCCTAAATTCCATTTTGCCCCATTTCCATATGAATTTCAATGAGACAGGGCTTCATTCAGATTGTTAATACAGAGTCAGTGAGTGAAAACATGGGACGAAAATTTTCAAATTTCCTCCTGCAAATACAGTAAATGTATGGGAAAATCTCCAGAGAAAGGGGGGGGGGCTGTGCCCCCCCTGGCTATGCCCCTGACACTACATGGGCTGCATGATGGTGCAATCGGCCATGTGCTTGCTAGCTTGTTGCTTTAGGGAAAGAGTTGCTCGCTGTGGGGGCTGTCATATCAGTAAACATTCTATGCCATCAACAATTTTTGTATCATCTAATTTCCATTCTCATCTTATTCTACAGATAACCAAACTCTTAAGTATCCATTTTCTATCGACATCTGCAGTCACTAAGTGACGAAGAAGGATGGGACATGTTTAGCACTGATATTGAATTCTCTAAAGTCTGTCATCAACTCAAGAGTGGAGGATTACCCATGTAAATAGTGACTTCAGGTAATTAACAAAAATATTAATAATAATATTTGTTTGCCTTGTAACCACTCTAATCTGGCTGGCTGTTATGAAAATGTCCCAGCTAAAGCCAGAGAAATGAGCCTATTAACCCTGTGGCATTCTGAGTGGGTTCCCAGTGGCTGGTGGGAAATAGGATATGTGACGACACTGGAAATCCTTCCCTGAACAGGCGAGCTTGACCCAGCCCTCGGGCTTTCTCATGGGTTATCTCCAAGCACAGGTAGCGCACTAAGAAGCAGGGAAATCAAAGAGCCACAAAAGTGCAATTTTAAAAAAAAATTAAGCGTATTTATAGTGAAAACATGGGAGGAAAATTTTCAAATTCCTCCAGCAAATACAGTAAATGTATGGGAAAATCTCCCGAGATGCAGCCCCCTGTTCCTCCCTGGCTACGCCCCTGTTACATATGTTAAATATCACCCTATAAAGTGGACATGGATTTAACAAATATGTAGACAAAAATTAAAAGTACAGAAGAAGGCCAAGAGATACCAGCAGGTGGTTTCAATTATATATGTGTATTTGAACCAACAAAAAACAGTTTTCTTTCCCAATAGTTTGTTCAACCTATCCCACAGCTGTTGTAGTTCCCATGCAAACCTCTGATGATGAGCTGAGAGAGCATCAGCTCAGTTTAGACATGGTGGAAGATTCCTGTTCTTAGCTATTTTTATAAAACACTAAGGTGAGTCATTAATGTGTACAATTGTGTACAAGCAGGGGTTTCAATAGGGGGTGGCTACCAGCAGTGAACCACCATGGGCACTCACAAAAAAAATTTGCACCCCCTTGTTGAGGACCCTAGTCACAGCTACCCACCCTGGATTTTTTAATTTGAACTACCCACCCTGGAATTCCAGTGATTTTCTCATGACCACCCTTGAAATTACGCTAAACCCACTCTGGAATTTCATATTTTAAGGGTGCCCACCCTGGAATTCCAAGCTCTACTTTGACCACCCCCATCTTGGAATTCCAAGCTCCATTTTGACCACCCACCCTGTAAATCCAGAGGTCTTTAACAGGGGGGAGTGCAAAATGTTTTTGCGACTGCCCCATCTACTTCACTGCTGTCTGCCAGCAACTTCATTATTACTTCAATGTTGAAGCAAAAAAAATTACATGAATATGCCAACACAGGAAACACCCATTCTGCTGTCGAAACTACCCCTGTACCCCTAGCCTTCGTATGGGATCCCAAACATAGTCGCCTACATCCAGAACTTAGCCTGCTAATCAAAACTTATTGAAACCCCTGGACTACAAGCAGTGAGGATGGTGATGTAACAGTTTCTTCGAAATAGTTAGTAGAAAGGATCCCAAGATGATAGAAATTGAAGAAGATCATTTGAACCTTTTTACTTTCCAGTCATCCTTAATGAGGTCCAGCCAGCCTTTATGTGGGTCCATGTCTAACAAGAGATGTAAGAAGACGAGAAGATAGTAAATGCTGCACTTGGAAATCTCAAGAAGGGCATGATTGTTGATACTCGATCTGCACCTGCTGTTATGAACAGTAGAAGCAAAGGTCAGCAAAATAATCAGGCCTGGGAGGGGAGGGGGAGGGGGAGGGGCGAGCCCATGTCAACATAAAAGGAGAAAAATTGGGACTCGGATATTTTTAGGGGTTTCAGAAAGGAGTCAAGAATCAGGGAAAATAATTTTTAGGGATAGAACACCCTGAAAAGGTGATGAGCTTGGTAACCAAAGTCAAAGAAAGCATCATGCAATGTTCTCCATCCACAGATTGGTACTTTTTTGAGGCCCAGTCGTTAATATTGTGTTTCTTTCTATTTTGGTTTTGTGCCAATGATGGGCTGGTACCGATATTGCGCTACTTGAAAGGCATACAAAGGATTATGGGAAGGTGGCAGAAAAATTAACAACACCAAATTCTTTGAGCTGTCCTGACCGTGATGTCTTGCATGGAAGGCTCTATTGTGGGATACAATGTAGTTTGCCCAAGGAAATTTGATGTTCACAATGAATGAAATTTGAAATTTGCAAGGTGAAACTACCCCACATAATGCCCCAAACAGAAAGCCATATAATTGTTGTCATTGCACAACAATAAATGTAAAGCGGAAGGTGCCGCTGGTACCCCAGGGTAGAATTGACAACATTATTGTGTCTCATACATTTTAGGTGGAGGTATAGAACCAGAGTCCAATTATCCCCAGTGGAAGCGCTCCAATCACAAACATTGAAAAATACTCTACTCTGAATGAGAGTATCTCTAGACTGATGGAAGGTACAGATTGAAACCTCTGTGCAGATTGAAACTGCAAAAGATGAACAACAGAAACTTAAAAACCGGGCCACTTTTAATTTACTCACCATTGAGTTTTCGTTATTGCGAGCGCAGTCTTCAGCTAGTCTCCTACACAGTCCGTGTTTTGTGTCAGTCACTTCCCTCCAGAGGGAAGCGTGACCGACACAAAACATGAGCTGCGTAGGAGACTATCTTCAGCTAGCATATTTTTAACCAACCCGCAGACTCTCTTTGTTTCTGGTGAAGTTTTCGTTTTCTAAATGCTTTCTTTATTATGCGCGCGCAGGCGGACGAGTGCCCTCTACGCGGCGGGCTACCTGTGGCAAGCGCATACACACAAAAAAGCGCACGCACTTTGTTTTGAGGCTTGTTTTTTGGTTTACACACAGAGTCCACAGGAACCCCACAAAAACGAGAGTGTGCAGGAATCCCATACAAATGCGCGCGTGCGAGCCACAAGGCAAGCCAATAATATTCCCTTGTGCTCTACACAAGAAACAGAGAGCCTGCAGGGAGGCTAGCATATTTAAAAAGTTTAGATTCACCAGTTTTTTTTTTGCTGTTAAAAGAATCCAACGTTTGATGTTGACATCACAATGTTTCATGCCTTAAACAATTTGCAACTAAAATTTTAGAGCTGTTGGCAAATTTCGACTTCGTTTTTCACAATTCCAGCATTTCACCTTCTTTCTAACGGTATTAGTGTCACTTTCTTGCCCTAGCTGACTCCTTATAACGTATCAAATATTGTATCTAATGTTTTTGGAATTTCTCATAGCATGCTTTGACCCCCAACTAAGCATGAATTCCTGGTTGTCGCGAATGGAGTCCAGTGGTTGGATGGATCACGTCCAGACGTCGCTAGGATGCGCCTGCTTTGTTGCTCAGTGCCTTCACACCGAGGGGATCCCTGTGTTAGTTCATGGTGGCACGGGATGGACGCTACTCTAGTGGTGACGTCACTCACTCAGATTATGTTGGATCCTGAGTACAGGACGTTTAGAGGGTAAGTTTGACTGATCGCATAAGGGATGGTTTCCTGTACGTATTTCCTCGTACTGTAATGGACGATTCCAGCTAGAAGCGCGTGCGCTCCTTATTTATTCCCAAGCCGTGTCCCACAGCTACCAGAATGCAGCGCGCGGGTTTTTAACAGTTTGTTCGACAAATGTCCCACATCTACCGACATGCAGCGCGCGCGTGCGTTATAACTGGAATCGTCCATTGGAAGAGTAACACCAAATTAGCTTCGAGCACTGGTAACGCGGACAGCTTCGGGTCCGCCCCGCTTTGTTTGGAGGAAAAGCAGAAGAAAGATGCCATTAAAAATAGTTTATCACTTTGAATGTTTCATGTGAACAGGTTTCAGTCATTAGTGGATCGAGAATGGATCCGTGCGGGACACCCCTTCGCTAGTAGATGCGCGAAGGTCGGGGTCTCACCGTCCCGATACAAAGGCCAAGGAGCAGTGTTTCTACTCTTTCTAGACTGTGCCTGGCAAGTAAGTAATGTTTGGTTTTCTCATCATCTTCTTGTTACTGGTGATAGGTTAAACTATGTCTGAGATCATATACATGGAACCATGCCATTTCATAATTGAACTAAAAATTATGTTAAACATTTTATGTTTTAACTTCTCTTTTCAGGTTTATCAACAATTCCCCTGCTCGTTTGAGTTCAACGACAGATTACTGATCCATCTGTTTGAGCATGCGTACTACTCACAATTCGGTATGCCGTGATTTTGTTTCATGATACAAATTAGGAGTCTAGCCAATCAGGATCGAAACCCATTCAAAACCAATCAGGAATCGAAGTAAAGACAACTTGCGCTTCAGTCGTGCCCTAAGTAAACACAAATCGTAATGTTCATTCTCGAGCCTAGAACTCATCATCTCACCTGGCGGGTGAGGCTCCATTCTCGAACCCAGAGCTCCCCAGGCTCTGGTGATAGCCACTGACGCATGCGCGAGATTTAATACAAAGCGGCTGAGAGAAAGACCTTTCAGCGCATGCTCAAACGCTCAAAATCAGCCAATTAGCGGCCCTTAAATGGATGTCCCCAGAGCCTCCCTGCTAGCAGACGAGCCGGGGAGCTCTGGATACGAGAATGGGGAGGCTCTAGTAACAGTCCCTGACGCATGCGCGACATTTGATACAGAGTTGCATTCTCGTACCCAGAGCTCCCGGCTCGTCTGCTCGCAGGGGAGGCTCTGGTGACATCCATTTGAGGACCTTTGCTGATTGGCTGGTTTTGAACGTTGGTGCATGCGCAGAAAGATGTTTCTCTCAACGGCTCTGTATCAAATCTCGCGCATGCGTCAGTGGCTGTCACCAGAGCCTCCCCCGCGAGGAGACGAGCCGGGGAGCTCTGGGTAAGAGAATGACAGAGTTGTTGAAGTAAATATATTTCTGCACATGCCCCAACGTTGGCGATATTTGCCAATCAGCGAAGGCCCTCAAATGACTATTCCAGAGCCTATCCCTTCCCTGTGACGTGCCTTGGAGCTATGGGTACGAGAATGACCTGATTTGCTATCGATACAGACTCGTACCCAGTCACCCTTAAGAAAAAGTCGAAGAGCACACGCAGGGGTCGTGGAAAGGATCCGTGAGGCGCGCAATGGATTGTGGGGATGATTACGAATCCATTGCCCGCATCACGGATCCTTCCCATAAACACCTGCATGTGGCAAGTCGGCTTTTGATAGTTGCGACCTAAAGTACTCGAGGACATAACACATTTCCCTGCATTAACGTGGATCAGGACTACCATTCATGCCCGTAATTTCCTCTATTTCACAGGTACGTTCCTCTGCAACAACGAGAGAGAAAGAGCTGCTATACAACTAAAGAAAAAGACTATATCCTTGTGGTGAGCTAGAAAACCTCTTGTGATAAAAAACTTAGACCTATTAATAGCCTAGATTCCTGCCCATTTTGGCGCGCGCTTGTCACACAGAAAGCATACAAACTATTTTGCTGATCAACGAATGTGAAGATTGCGAAGTCTTCTTCACATTTATTTCTAGAGAAAAACACTTTGAGGAATCAAAAATTTCAACATCTTAGTTACAAAGTGACGGGTTATTTTCTGCTGTTTTTCAGGTCGTACCTTAACCAGCAGAGCGTCCTAAAGCCCATGGTGAATCCCATGTATGAGCGTAATGAGTCTGTGTTATGGCCTTCGGTTGCTCCGCAGAGTCTGGTAGGTATGGGGAGGGGGTTGGGTGGGGAGAGTGTCCTACAAAACAAGAGTGTCCTAAAACCCATGGTGGTCCTGATAGCCAAGAGAGTATCCTAAACCTTATCCCATGTATGAGTGAAAGGGGGGCTAGGGGGATAAAATAAATTAACGCCGTGTATCCATGGCTGATGGCTGACTCTTTGTCCTACTAGATTTGTGTCCTCTTTTTTGGAACAATAAACTACAATTATGACAATAATGGTAGAATTAGTGTCTCGCCCTGCCCTTGGGAAAATTATGTCTACCTCACTGGTATGCAACCAGAATGTCTTAATGCCCGTTTCCACTTGCAATTTTGTCGCGCGAGTCACGGCGATTTTTTCTCTCACGTCCTCGTCAACTCAGTCAAAATCATTAATGTAAACTGGTGCAACTCGGCGCGATTTTTGTCGCGTGATGTCGCGGAGTTTTAAAAAATGTTCGAAACTCTTTGCAACTTGATGCGATTTGAAGAAAAGAGAGCACAGTAATTGCACCGGATTTGCTTCGCGCGAGAATAATCGCCGCGACAATTGCAATAAAACTCGCAAGTGTAAACCGGCCTTTGCTAAAACCAATACATGTTAGGTTCTCTGGCCCGGATTGTTCCTGAAATGGCAACGACAACAACAGAATGAGGAGCTGTTCTGGCAGGAAGTGGAACGAAACCAGACAGTCAATCGGGGCCTCAAGACACAAGCAATCACTTTGCGAAAGTAAGATGTTTATTAAACTAGGACACATGTAGCGCGCTTCCCTGCGTAGTTGAAAAACACAAGAAAACTTTAAAAGTAAAAGAAAATGCAGGGAGATAAAAAGTACATATTTATGTGGCCAATTTAACAAAATAGCCGCCGGTTTCTCTTTCCAGAACAGCCAGAAGTTATCGAAGTAGGTTATCAAAGTAGGTTGGAACAGTTAAAAAATATTTTAATTGGCATGTTCTCTCCCTTTGTAGGGAATACGAAGAGTTACAAGCCACAGTCTTGGAGGGACTTAGAAAACTACAACTAAAGGCAACTGCACAGTTGGCATCATAACTCTTATTGTGTCAGAGGTTGTTAGTTTAGAAAAGGTTTCCATCAAGGCTTTATGGTGAATGGTGGTCAAACTTTGTTCTCTGTTATGGACCACACCAAGCCAAAAGGGACCTTTTACAGCATTAGCTTTAGGCAGCTAACATGCATGCATCTAGGTATTGGGCACATGTGCACATTAATTTGGAAATGTTTTTATGGAAATTCTAGACTTCATTTGCATATTTCTTGAAAGTATGAAATTCCATAAAAGGTATAGCCTACGTCATATGGAAGCGCATATGACGTAGGCTATAAAAGATATGTTTTGCTTGGCAACCGATTGTCTTGAAGCATCTTTAACCACATATTATTTGCCACAAGACTTATTACAGCCGCTCAGCTAAAACAAGCTAAACAAGGAGGCTAGTAATCACATTATATGAATTGAAATCTGCACAAAACATACATAATATTATAGAGTACCAGAATTAAAACATATTTAAGCATTCAATTCCTTAAATAAAAGCTTGCCTTTGGTGAGTTACTCGTATGATGGAGGTTCTGCTTATAGACTGAAATATTATTGGAATGTAATACATGAATCACCTACTTAAATGAATCTACCTACCCACCTATAAAACATATATGTAACTTCTACTTTGTAGATTTTTTTGTGACTAGAATATTGGAGAGGAGGTCAAAACAACAGTACTTCTTAGGGCTCAAGGCAATAAGATGTGGGTACCAGACCCCAGGGTCTGAGCACAACAGGGTACAGGATGGTACCATCTAGGGACGTAAAACCCAGGACTTGAAAAATCTAGAGACCCCCCAGGGGTTTAAATAGAAGGGCAGTGAACCACCGTCTTCTTCACTGCTGACCACTGGCAAGGTCATTATTACTTCAATACTATAAGCAATAGAATACATGAATTTGGCAATTATCTTCCCTCAAAACACAGGAAAATGCCTTTTCTGGGGCGGGAGCGGGGCCCCTAGAAGGCTCAGGCCTTAACGCCTTAGCATGGGTCCACCAAACCCAGCTACCTACATCAAAAACTTAACCTGCTACTTCAAAACTTATTGAAACCCCTGACTGCCTTGAAATGGTGAAATTTCTCCTGGGAATGTATGGCAGTCCTCTTGAATTTTTCCTTGGGAGATGAAGCCAAAAATCTTGAGACTCCTGGCAAAACCAGGAGAGTTGACATCCCTCTAACAGATTGTTCTACAGTAGCTTATTATGTACTAGGCTAATAATGAGTACTGATTGTCTATAATAGTTTTAGTTTCCCAGTCACTTTATTGATCTCTTCTGTGGGTCCAAATATTGATAACACAGTTATAGATCCAGGAGCAATCTGCAACAAAAAAGAAAAAAGGTTTTTTAACAGAGTTTTATTCCAGAAAATCTGCTACTTGGTACCCAAGTAAACTATGTCATGTCTATGGATAATTTTGTAATATCACAGCTTTTAATAGACACAGGCTATCTAACAAACACCCATAATTAGGGTGTTATTTTCTGTCAAAAATAGGTGGTATAAAGGCCATGAGCATTCAGTCTGTGAAACCATTCATGAAGCTTAATTTCTCTTCTTATGAAATCAAAAGAGAATCATGTTGCCTGAAACGTGTAAATCTGCCTAAAACTGTTTGCTTTATGCCTAAATTTTTTTACTTTATGCCCTATGTTTAATGGCAACTGACATTTGATGAAACTTTGCATGTTTTGTGACTATTATAGGAGTTGACTTTGATTTTCAGAGTAACAATTTTGTGGCCACCATTTTTAGATACCTGTGTTCTTCCTGCATCATGTACCATAAAGACAGGGAGATTTATTCTCTTAGCCTGTCCCTCTAAATCCAATAGATGTGCTGTGCTTTCCCCTTTCACAACTATCTTCATACACCTATCAAAACAAAGAAGTGCAGCTGAAATTGTTAAATGTATAATTTATTGTCGTGTAATTCCAAACAGGGGGAGGGTCACACCTCAACCCTTTTCAGACAGTATTACTGTTACAGGTGGCATAGTGGGCAGAATTCTTACCCATAGTCTTCCCAGCTCATCAGTTGATGTCCAAGCTCATCTCTCTCCTGTATTAATCTACTGTATAGTCCTACTGCAGCATGGCCCACTTGTGCCGCCACCTTGCCGACACCCATGTTCAGCTCGGTGTTAACCACCAATACCATTTTGTAGGGGTCACCTGAGATTTCCTCCTCTTCCGTGTCACTTGAGCTATTTACCTGGAGGCAAAAATAATTTGTGTTTGAGTCCAGTGAAACCAAGAGCACAGTGTTCCTTAATAAAGACCCTGTGTCTGATGGGTGTGACAATGTTATGATTGGTTTGTTGTGTTTATCTAATACGGAAAGAAACTTTCAAAATAACACCATTAGTTTGTTGTTCTATGACTTCCTATCACATAAAGCAGTATTAGATCAAAGGATGGATCAAAATTCCACAAGATTTTAACAGCTGAGTTCACTACTTTTACCGATACCCATTAGCATTAGAGTTTTATGGTCTTCCAACTATTGGTCACGTTCTTCAGACACATGATCTTTAATATTTTTAGCTGAACAATAGCATTAGCTCAGTTGGAGTGCCAATCTGATGAGCAGAAGGTGGTGCCATTCATATGTCCTGTCTCTCATGCACTACACTAGCTCAGGGAGATCAACCCCCCCAGGGCTTCAAAAATCTTGAGACCACCTTGAAATGATGAAATGTCCTGAAATTCTCCTGGGAGAAATACAGTAAATGTATGGCAGTCGTCTTGAATTTTTCCCAGGAGACAAAGTGAAAAATCTTGAGGCTCACAGCAAAACTGGGAGAGTTGATGTCCCTGCTAACTGGAAATGGAGGGATGTTGTAACAGTGTGAACAATCACAAAAAGGTCTATTGACTGGACGGACCATAACAATTTTGATCAGACATTTGATTATTTTGATTGACCCAGAGAATATCTGATGACCAACAATACTTTTCTAACTCAAGCTGAGGCACTGGATCATCGAGCATGTTTTCTGCTCTATTTTGCCATAAAAACTTTACCTCTAAAGGATCATTGATGTCTGGTAGATGCATATTATCAAACACCCAGGAAGCTGCTTCATTTACTGATGTGCCATCTGTGTAATATAATCCCTGCAGGTACAAGAAGAATATAGAGTACTATGTGATGTTTTAAAACACAAATTTTCAAATATTTGTCCATTCATGATATAGAAAGGGGATGATGAAAGAATGATACACACCAAAAATGAGAAATCGGACTGAGATTTAGATTGCTGGCTACATAATTTTCTTTAAGAAATGATTGTATTTTTGCTTCGGAAGAAGAAACGTTGAAAAAATATTGAATCAAGTGCTGAACTGGCAGCCTAACACTTCAGAAAACAGACTACCTTCAGTACCTTCAAAGCGGCATTTTCAGATATCCCCATTTCCAGCAACTGGCTTAGAAACAGCTGGGCTGTAGGAGACAAATTTCTTGGCTTCTGTCCTGCCGATTTAGCTTCCGTCTTGTCCTGCTTGCTCTGTGATCCACTCTCTGCGTTTTTGTTTTCTTCTAGAGACATTGCTATCGCCTGTGCTAAGATATCTTCGTCTAGTCCTGGAATTCCTTCAGGATCTCGGCGTTCGCCGTCCGCCATGTTGGATAGCCCGTCATGCACAGGGCGAGGGTCCTGGACACAGGAGGACCGGTTATTGCTGGCGATGAGACGCGCACACTAAAATACTTTGGGCGCACACGAGTCGTTGACCCTTTGAGAAGGAAACTCGAAGAAATTTACTTGTACAAGAATATTCATACCTTTTGTGCTTGATATATTTTTGGAAAGGCACCACACTATGTGTTTCATAGGCAGTGTGAGGCAAAAAAGGAGTTTACCCTGTGGTGTGGGTAGGTATGACCTCCCCTCCCCAGGAGTTTAATGAATCTGTGAGTGTATTTGGAGGTCAAATTTAGACTGGTCAACCTAGCATAAAAAGAGCCAAAGTGTGAATTAATTAAAATATGGGACAACATGGGAAGTTCTTCACTGATGGATTTATTATTAGGAACTCCAAATCAAAAATTGCCCTACCCTGTGGAAATTCCAGGCTCCTGCCATGGAAAATCCACATTTTCTTTTTGTGGCCCCTGTAGAAATTCCTTTTGTAGAAGGGGTCTGGATAATTTCTGGAATCAAACATTTCATCATTGAAAATGTACGAAAGGCTTGCAAATGAACACATCGATTGCAAAATCTAAAGATCTCTGGTTGGCCCATTAATAACAATGTATGACATCAGCATGAACAGTGCTATAGACTGTACATCATGACTGTTTATAGTTCAGAGTCTTGTCTTATGTGTTCCCCTCGTCGCTGCGCGACTCGTGCGATATCGCTTTTTTCGTGCTATTTTCTTAGCGGAATCTAGCCTCCTGAAGCTTTGAATAATCCTATAGAATACATGAATTTGGCAATTATCTTCCCTCAAAACACAGGAAAATGCCTTTTCTGGGGCGGGAGTGGGGCCCCTAGAAGGCTCAGGCCTTAACACCTTAGCATGGGTCCACCAAACCCAGCTGCCTACATCAAAAACTTAACCTGCTACTTCAAAACTTATTGAAACCCCTGACTGCCTTGAAATGGTGAAATTTCTCCTGGGAATGTATGGCAGTCCTCTTGAATTTTTCCTTGGGAGATGAAGCCAAAAATCTTGAGACTACTGTAAAACATCCCTGTAACAGATTGTTTTACAGTAGCTCATTATGTACTAGGCTAATAATGAGCTACTGACTGTCTATAATAGCTTTAGTTTCCCAGTCACTTTATTGATCTCTTCTGTGGGTCCAAATATTGATAACACAGTTATAGATCCAGGAGCAATCTGCAACAAAAAAGAAAAAGGTTTTTTAACAGAGTTTTATTCCAGAAAATCTGCTACTTGGTACCCAAGTAAACTATGTCATGTCTATGGATAATTTTGTAATATCACAGCTTTTAATAGACACAGGCTATCTAACAAACACCCATAATTAGGGTGTTATTTTCTGTCAAAAATAGGTGGTATAAAGGCCATGAGCATTCAGTCTGTGAAACCATTCATGAAGCTTAATTTCTCTTTCTTATGAAATCAAAAGAGAATCATGTTGCCTGAAACGTGTAAATCTGCCTAAAACTGTTTGCTTTATGCCTAACTTTTTTTGCTTTATGCCCTATGTTTAATGGCAACTGACATTTGATGAAACTTTGTATGTTTTGTGACTATTATAGGAGTTGACTTTGATTTTCAGAGTAACAATTTTGTGGCCACCATTTTTAGATACCTGTGTTCTTCCTGCATCATGTACCATAAAGACAGGGAGATTTATTCTCTTAGCCTGCCCCTCTAAATCCAATAGATGTGCTGTGCTTTCCCCTTTCACAACGATCTTCATACACCTATCAAAACAAAGAAGTGCAGCTGAAATTGTTAAATGTATAATTTATTGTCGGGTAATTCCAAACAGGGGGAGGGTCACACCTCAACCCTTTTCAGACAGTATTACTGTTACAGGTGGCATAGTGGGCAGAATTCTTACCCATAGTCTTCCCAGCTCATCAGTTGATGTCCAAGCTCATCTCTCTCCTGTATTAATCTACTGTATAGTCCTACTGCAGCATGGCCCACTTGTGCCGCCACCTTGCCAACACCCATGTTCAGCTCGGTGTTAACCACCAATACCATTTTGTAGGGGTCACCTGAGATTTCCTCCTCTTCCGTGTCACTTGAGCTATTTACCTGGAGGCAAAAATAATTTGTGTTTGAGTCCAGTGAAACCAAGAGCACAGTGTTCCTTAATAAAGACCCTGTGTCCGATGGGTGTGACAATGTTATGATTGGTTTGTTGTGTTTATCTAATACGGAAAGAAACTTTCAAAATAACACCATTAGTTTGTTGTTCTATGACTTCCTATCACATAAAGCAGTATTAGATCAAAGGATGGATCAAATTCCACAAGATTTTAACAGCTTGAGTTCACTACTTTTACCGATACCCATTAGCATTAGAGTTTTATGGGCTTCCAACTATTGGTCACGTTCTTCAGACACATGATCTTTAATATTTTTAGCTGAACAATAGCATTAGCTCAGTTGGAGTGCCAATCTGATGAGCAGAAGGTGGTGCCATTCATATGTCCTGTCTCTCATGCACTACACTAGCTCAGGGAGATCAACCCCCCAGGGCTTCAAAAATCTTGAGACCACCTTGAAATGATGAAATGTCCTGAAATTCTCCTGGGAGAAATACAGTAAATGTATGGCAGTCGTCTTGAATTTTTCCCAGGAGACGAAGTGAAAAATCTTGAGGCTCACAGCAAAACTGGGAGAGTTGACGTCCCTGCTAACTGGAAATGGAGGGATGTTGTAACAGTGTGAACAATCACAAAAAGGTCTATTGACTGGACGGACCATAACAATTTTGATCAGACATTTGATTATTTTGATTGACCCAGAGAATATCTGATGACCAACAATACTTTTCTAACTCAAGCTGAGGCACTGGATCATCGAGCATGTTTTCTGCTCTATTTTGCCATAAAAACTTTACCTCTAAAGGATCATTGATGTCTGGTAGATGCATATTATCAAACACCCAGGAAGCTGCTTCATTTACTGATGTGCCATCTGTGTAATATAATCCCTGCAGGTACAAGAAGAATATAGAGTACTATGTGATGTTTTAAAACACAAATTTTCAAATATTTGTCCATTCATGATATAGAAAGGGGATGATGAAAGAATGATACACACCAAAAATGAGAAATCGGACTGAGATTTAGATTGCTGGCTACATAACTTTCTTTAAGAAATGATTGTATTTTTGCTTCGGAAGAAGAAACGTTGAAAAAATATTGAATCAAGTGCTGAACTGGCAGCCTAACACTTCAGAAAACAGACTACCTTCAGTACCTTCAAAGCGGCATTTTCAGATATCCCCATTTCCAGCAACTGGCTTAGAAACAGCTGGGCTGTAGGAGACAAATTTCTTGGCTTCTGTCCTGCCGATTTAGCTTCCGTCTTGTCCTGCTTGCTCTGTGATCCACTCTCTGCGTTTTTGTTTTCTTCTAGAGACATTGCTATCGCCTGTGCTAAGATATCTTCGTCTAGTCCTGGAATTCCTTCAGGATCTCGGCGTTCGCCGTCCGCCATGTTGGATAGCCCGTCATGCACAGGGCGAGGGTCCTGGACACAGGAGGACCGGTTATTGCTGGCGATGAGACGCGCACACTAAAATACTTTGGGCGCACACGAGTCGTTGACCCTTTGAGAAGGAAACTCGAAGAAATTTACTTGTACAAGAATATTCATACCTTTTGTGCTTGATATATTTTTGGAAAGGCACCACACTATGTGTTTCATAGGCAGTGTGAGGCAAAAAAGGAGTTTACCCTGTGGTGTGGGTAGGTATGACCTCCCCTCCCCAGGAGTTTAATGAATCTGTGAGTGTATTTGGAGGTCAAATTTAGACTGGTCAACCTAGCATAAAAAGAGCCAAAGTGTGAATTAATTAAAATATGGGACAACATGGGAAGTTCTTCACTGATGGATTTATTATTAGGAACTCCAAATCAAAAATTGCCCTACCCTGTGGAAATTCCAGGCTCCTGCCATGGAAAATCCACATTTTCTTTTTGTGGCCCCTGTAGAAATTCCTTTTGTAGAAGGGGTCTGGATAATTTCTGGAATCAAACATTTCATCATTGAAAATGTACGAAAGGCTTGCAAATGAACACATCGATTGCAAAATCTAAAGATCTCTGGTTGGCCCATTAATAACAATGTATGACATCAGCATGAACAGTGCTATAGACTGTACATCATGACTGTTTATAGTTCAGAGTCTTGTCTTATGTGTTCCCAACCATTTTGCACTCTGAGAAAATTTTATAATTTGTTCTTTTCATCTCAGAAAGGAACCTGAGACCAGTGATGTTAGACATCCACCAGAGAGAGATATTTTGAGGACCATCTCAGAAACCCATCTACATCGAGGCAGCTTAAAAAAATATTATTCACTGATAGATCTTCATTGTTCTTTTAATTCTTTGACTTGTTGTTGCTTTTCAAGCACTTCCTTTCCAGTCAACCATCCTCTTCTGTTGTCCTTTTTTCTTCAGGTTTGATAGGAACAAACTTTGCTTCAGCTTCACACAGTGTTATTCGTTTGCTTTGTCCAAGAAAGTGCCCTGTAGCTTCTAAGTTCTTCAACACAACTTCGACTTCATCACCAACTTTGAAATTACTGTAAGGATATAAACAACAAACCATCAGATTAGCTCACTTGGCAGAGCACTGGTCTGAAGAGCGGTAGGTCATGGATTAATACCTAGGCTGGAAAATTTGCCTGAATGGCCATATTTTATTGTATTTCTACCAGTCTTCTTCCTTGGAACTTTCTCATTTTTCACCTTTTCCTTCAGAGCAGGGCTACCCTGCGAGCAGTGATTTCCTCCTCTCTTAGGCCGGCGGCTAGCGAGGGAGAGAAACCACTGCGAGCGATCGTTTAGCGCCGTCCTCAAACTTGGATGAATAAATTAACTCAAAAGCAGTAAAACCGGTTTTAATCCCGTTTGACACTGGTACGTGTTGACATATTTAATCAACAGTTGAAACCGCCATCAATCCAAAGAAGCCACGAAAAAGCAAACTCGCACAGAAATAAAGCTCCAAACACGGCATAATAAATTTCTACAAGCAATAGTAAGCTTAACTGTATGTTTTGGAGGAAATTCTAACACTTCGGAGATGGAAAACTACGGAAAACTGGCTGAAAATCTAGCTGGAAGTTGTCACGCGAAAGGTCAAGTCCCATGTGTTAAGTCCATTAGCGCCAGATGTGACGCCAGATGTGACTTGCGTTACTCGATGGAAAACCAAACGGTCACTCGCAGTGGTTTCTCTCCCTCGCTAGCCGCCGGCCTAAGAGAGGAGGAAATCACTGCTCGCAGGGTAGAGCAGGGCTTGAAATTAAGTAATAATCATAGTCATAATTTTATGCCCTGTACCAACATTTTAGGAGTAATTCATCAAAAATCTAGGCGTAAATCCACTAGAACACTGTAGAAACTGAAAACACAGTCGTTATTTCACACCTAAGTCTAAAAAGTTAGCTTTAAAGGATTTTTTAGGCATATTTACACCTGTATCGGGTGTAATTTCAAACCCTGCAGAGGCCAGAGGCTCCTCACTTCCCTCGTCGTGTCAGTAAAATGCAGGGATGTCAACCTCAGGGGGGGGCGGGGCACAGGGGGCTGCGGCACCCCCTTTCTCAGGAGATTCATACATTTACTGTATTTGCAGGAGGAAATTTGAAAATTGTTGTCCCATGTTTTCACTATCTGTTCCCCCCCCCCAACCAAAATTCCTGGCTAAGCCCCTGACAATAAATGTATGGCAGTCATCTTGATTTTTTCCAGGGAGACAAAGCAAAAAATTGTGAAACTCCTGAAAACTGGGAGAGTTGACATCCCTGAAACTATGCGTCTAGTAAACAAGTGAAGCTTGGAGACTCTGTTACAGCCGATTGCGTTTGACCGTTTTACCCTAACAGTTCACGCGTTATGTTTGAACGTTTGAAAGTTGCGTTTCTAGGATGAAACGAGACGTTTCTATGGCGAACCAAAGAGTTCTGTTCTCTCTCATTGGTCAGTGAAAACTGCACATGGCGGTTGCCCTTGGAAACGTCCGACTTTTTGTCTCACAACGCAACTTTCAAACGTAACGTGCGAACTGTTAAGGTAAAACAGTCAAACGCAATTGGCTGTAATACCCAAGGGTACCTCATCAAGGGTTGACTGACATGTTCAGTTTTGGCATCCCTGGAATCGCAAAATGTCCTTTTTATTTAACATATATTGTTATCACGTGTCTTCAAACCTGTGGCGTGGGAGTGTCTCTACAGCATGAAATTTCCAACCAAAGTCTACATAAACGTCTTCATTCTTCTCCCGAGTTACAACATGTGTCACTCGACCAAGCACTCTCTTGCCCGCTGGACGACCAAGTTTTACTAGCTGAGAATTTCGAAATAATTCATCAAATTCGTCAGTGTCTTTATATTCTACAGAGCAATACAGTCTCCCGAGGATAGGAGCAGTTTGGGATTGAATAATACCCTTGAAAAGAGGCCGAAGACCTCTAAAAGTTCTTCTAGCCATGTGGGACGCCATGTTTGAAACCACGATATTGTTTTCCAGCGGTATGCCTATTATGAATACTTTAATTAATAGCGGGTTTCCTGTGTTGTATTGGCTGATTCAATTTTTAAACCGCACCGGGGGGGTTGAGGACCTCTTTTAAAAAGACCCCCTCCCCTGGAATTTCCAATCTCATAAAGGACCCTATCCCCTGGAATTTCCATTTTTTCTGGCAAAATACCCCTGGAAAATCTATTTTTGGATAAAATGTCCCTGGAAAGTCACCTTTTTTACCCCTCCCCCCTGGAATTTCCAGTCTCCAGACACACCCCCTCCCGTGGAATTTCCAGAGTCCAAAACAACCCCCCTGGAAAATTTCCATAGGTCCTCAACCCCCCCTGTGCGGAATAAAAATGCAATCAGCCATTGCGGTGGTGGTGCCCCCGCCTTCTTGTCACTCACCAGGGGCGTAGCCAGGGGGGTCCGGGCCCCCCTTTCTCGGAAATTTTCCCATACATTTACTGTATTTGCTGGAGAAAATTTGCGCATTTTCGTCCCATGTTTTCACTATCCGGCCCCCCCCTTCAGAAATTCCTGGCTACGCCGCTGCTCACGATTAACAAAAAAATCGGATTTGATCTATGATATAGACTAAAAGGAGTTCTTCGGGTTCTTTCACGTGGTTTTCAAAGCTTGCAGAAGTCTGTGTTCAGACAGAAGTCTGTGTTCAGACGCCCACTTTTTCTCCCACCCGCCACACGCAACATCGTCAGTCAACCTGGTCAAAAATTTCTGCATGTCACGGGCATGCATCGGGGTGGTCACATGACATGACGCCACAAAATGATCTCACGGCTTTTTTATTTATATAACGCTATTTTTATTTTTATCCGCGAATAATGACTGATTTTGAGTAGTTAATTTAACTGAAAAGCCACCTAATTTTCGTTTCGCTTTCAAATTCTCTAAACATGTGGGTCGCGCGGGGACCAAACTAAGAAATTTATGTGAAACCGAGAACTTCTCTCGCATTTCCCTATATCATTATTACTCGGGCTTCCGTAGGAACCCGAGTTATAATTCCGGCTCTGTTTTTATTATTTTCTGCCGTCTTCGAGCAAAACGCAGTCACGTGGGCAACATGAAAGTGAGACTTGCGGAGATGATGTAAGGCAGTCACGTGGGCTTGGACCACTACATGAAAGTGAGGCTCGCGATGTAAGATTCAAGATGGTGGACAAATTCCTCGTGGTTCTGTTCATGTTCTGAGTCGCAAAAAAGCATAGAAAGGTGAGATTTTTCAACAAAGATATTCCCCAAAAAAGCTTTCCCAAATCTCCTAACATGTTCACGAAGAAAGGCAGATAGTAGTAACTGTGTATTTGGGCTTCTAGAAGTCAAAATCGTCCGATTGTTTCTTGCGAACCAAATCGCATGTTCTCCGGTTAAATGTGTGTGCTCTTCGCTTGCACTTTTTGAGAAAAATATCCCATAACTAAAATAATATTTTAAGGAAATTGCTCCTTGTTTATCTGGTGATTGTCTTGTCTTGTTTAAGAGACCTTTTCGAGTGTGAAATACACTAGACAAGGGATTGAAACCGGGGATGGAAGAAAATCTGACATGTTCGTTATCGGCCCCGATTCTCGCTGAATTTCAAACATCACAAACTATGCTTTTAGGACATGCTTCTAGAACCACTCAGGCCCAAGATTTCTCGTACATGCAATACTGGGTCCATGGACTAGGGGTCAATGGACCGGGGGTCAGCGTTCTGTACCTACCCCTATATTATTAATAATTTCCTTAGCATTTTGCAAACTTGATGCAATTACCTAGACTTGGCAGTATTTCCAGATAAGACTTTTAGATTCTGAATTTTCAAATATTTGGCAAGTGACAACATCAGCTGAAACAATTTAGAATTTTATTATTAAATGCCATTTTACTTTTTGCTACCTATTTCTGTATTTGTTCCTTTCTTTGTTTTTGCACTCCGGTCATGTTCAATCGTTAAAATATTAATCAATACCACTCGATAAAATTAGCAAATTATATTGGAAACGAATAGAAATCGATAAGGAAAATCTCTGAGTAATAATAATAATACGTTCATTTTTATAGCTCTTCTCTTATGGCTTTGCAATATATCTATACATACAAAGATCATGTAATGATAGTATCTAAATAGTTAAAATATAAAATAATAAAAAATATACAATAATTGTACCTAAATAGTTAATAGTTTTAAAGAGTAATCGATTTTTCGATCAAGCGATTTTATTGATTATATCGATTTCATCAAAATGTCAATTGGTTTGGTATTGATAAGGCTCGACGTTTAGAACAGGCCTTAGTGAGAGCCCTATCCGACAAAAAAATTCAGGCACCAATAAACTTTTAGTGAATGCCATGACAAGGACATGAGTGGTGTATTTGAATTCACCTCAATAATTCTTGATATAGCTATTTCATACCATAAGCTATCAGCAAATACAGTTTAGATAACAATTGTTAAATTCCAATACAATCGACAATAATCGATAAGAAATTTGTGAGTATCGATTATTATCAATTAGCTGAACACTCGATAACAATCAAGTAATTATTGTCGATTGTTATCGATTTATTAATTGGGTTTCCAATATCAATTTTTATCGATAGAAAATGCTGTGATGCATTTTGTATAGGAAATCATCCGACTTTTCTCGTTCAATTTGGAATTTATTTGCACCAGTGTGAATAAATTCCAAATTGAACGAGAAAAGTCGTATGATTTCCTTTTAATAATACACATGAAAAAATGTCTAAGGAGTCATTCTAAAGAGTCATTCACAATTTGTAAGCAGTTACAAACTGAAAAAGCCGCACACATTTTTCCTTGATTGCCGAAATCTGGACCAAACCTGACAAAATTTGAGCATGAACAAAAAACAAAGTTTCCATAACATAGCTCTATATATCAAAACAAATTAGCATTTCAAAAGAAAATTTGCATTTTGTTAACCAATTTGCACTTTGTTACCTTTTTTTGGCACTTTGTTACCTAAAAACTGCACTGCTCTCAGCCAATCAGAATCCAGAGATGTTTTCATGTGTATTATTAGTTACTTGAAAACTGCACTACCCCCAGCCAATCAGAATTGAGAATTTTTTCATCTGTATTATTTGGAGAAAAACCTGGTGGCCAGAATG
Organism: Scolanthus callimorphus; assembly: GCA_033964015.1. Classification (NCBI taxonomy): domain Eukaryota; kingdom Metazoa; phylum Cnidaria; class Anthozoa; order Actiniaria; family Edwardsiidae; genus Scolanthus; species Scolanthus callimorphus. Next base: position 14,250,706 of record CM066925.1, on the reverse strand, counting down.
TTGAAAAGTTTCCCTGTACACACAGAGGACTTTTTGAAGGTGGTAAAGTAATGATTTCTCAATAAGAAACTATTAAAAAAGCATTTGTTCCAATAAGTTAAACAGGTTGTCCCCGATTTTTTGTATAGGAAATCATATGATTATGAATATTTGTCTTTCCAGGAATACGACAATAAATTTTGAATTAAGCTTTGTACTGGAAAAGGCTTAGCAAAGACGCAAGCTTTCGGCTAGAACTCTAGCCTTGTTCACACGACTGACGTAGCCTTGCTATGGTGTAAGATTGAAACACCCCCTGTCCCGGTTGCGTCTTAGCTTGATAGCACGTATGTGCACTGCCTCTTTTACCACACGCTCAAACCATCTCTGCTCCACTTCCAATATTTGAAGCCGAAATCATATGACTTGAATTTGGAATTTATTTGCACAAGGGGGTTTAAAAAAAAACAAAATTGCACAAACCGCAGACGAGGAGGGAGCCTCAATTTGAAGCCGAAAACCGCTGTGAATACCAAAGAGACCAAATATTTTCCTCAAGTTTCTCTATTGTCTCAATTCAACCTTCATCAGTTTCTTGTCAGCGTTCACAACCTTTATCGACTTCAAATTGAGGCTCCTGCTGTATTTATGCGTCGTTGATGCCTATTGAGTGGTAGAATAGAGAACTCGAAACTGGACTATTCAGCTTAGGACTTGCAAGTTTAGGAGTGTGCCTCCGATATTTAAAATGGTCTGTCATTTGTTAGCTACACGTGAAAAATATCACTAATTAGTCAAATCACACTAGTGCTCTATTGGGCAGTCGCAAAAAAAATTCGCACCCCCCCTGTTGAGGACCTCTGGATTTCCAGGGTGCGTGGTCAAAATGGAGCTCGGAATTCCAGGGTGAGTGGTCAAAGTAGAGCTTGGAATTCCAGGGTGGGCACCCTAAAAATACGAAATTCCAGGGTGGGTAAGCGCAATTTCCAGGGTGGTCATGAGAAAATCACTGGAATTCCAGGGTGGGTGGTTCAAATTAAAAAAATCCAGGGTGGGTAGCTGTGACTTGGGTCCTCAACAGGGGGGGGGGGGGGGGGGGGGTGCGGAGTTTTTTTGCGACTGCCCATTGTCAATGCTGGGTTCTGATTGGTTGACAAACTAGTGCAAGTAGCGAAAAGTGTAAGTTTTGAAAGCCAGAAAATGGCAAATGAGCAGACAAGAAAGCCTTCTTGGCTATACAAATTAATCTAGTATAAAGCCGATTTGGCCTTCAGTGGTTATATGGGTTATTGACTTAGAGCCCATTCAGGCTTAAGGAATAATTGTTAAAAAGTCATAAATTACCATTAATATAAAGTTCAAATGCTCATGGGTAACCATGTTGAACCTCAGACCGGTACAAGTTTGTGTACATGAACAACAGGCATTCAAAGTTTTGTGGTTGAGGGCAGAAACAAATGTAGGCAGCCTCCTTAAGGTCTTGGTCAAACCAGAAATGTTTTTTGTATTTTAAAGACGCCAAACCGAAAACTACCTTGTTTATTTGAGAATCTCCAGACCATTAGCATTTTGTTGCACAATTTTAAACTTTGTCAGATTTTATTTACAGAAAAATCAGCTGCAAAAACGTGTGAGGGATTTTTTGATATTGTGTGGTTCCAAAAATTATCCATACTGTATTATAAAAATAAGTTGTGAAGTATCAGAGGCTCTTTAGTATTTTCTGTGCAATGCTGCCAAGTCACAAAAAATACCGGCTATGCTACATGTTTAAACTCAGTTAGTAAGAACTTGAAATGACACATACCGGTAGAAGTGAGGCGTGACAGTTGGGAAATGAGCAACATGCAGTTTAGAGCAAGAGCATCCATTGATAGCACTCCGTTGTGACAACCTACTGCTAATTGGCTTGAAATCCTGGAAATTCCAGGGGGGTGGGGTCTGTTTAAGCTGTGGAAAAGGGCATATTTAGGCAACCTAGAAATTCCAAGGGAGGAGGTGTTCAAATTCCAGGGGAGGGGGGGTGTTTAGGCCCCTTGGAAATTCCAGGGGAGGGGGGTCTTGAAATGGTAGGGTCCCCGACCCCCGGGTTTGAAAAAAAATTGCGATCAGCCATTGAGGTGTGTTGTTGACTACCAGTAATCCCTAGAGAAGTTGGGGTTTGGGTATTAAAATGTCCTCAAAATTTGGGTCAAAGGCTTTTACTTGTTGATCTTTAGTGTAAGGCTATGTGCATGACTCTTATATTTCAATTCTTATTCTTGATTTCATGTTATGCTTAACACTAACGTGATGTCTCATTGTATTTTCAGGTTCCTCCTCATCAATTGCCAGCGTCCCAAACCGTTGGCCAGTTATCAAACAATCGGCCAGCGTGCCAAACAATCAATCAATCAATCTATCAACCAATCTATCAATCTATCAACCAATCTATCAATCTATCAACCAATCTATCTATCAAATAACAAGCTCACTTGGAAAGACAAACAATAGAAATATCAGAATCGGCAAGCGTGCCAAAACTATCACAAGTTGTTGAAAGTATTTGTACTAAATCAATCGTCTACCTGACAATGATGTGTATGTTGCTTTTGCTGTTATTGTTACACAATTCTTCAAAATATAGCAACTATTATCAAAGTGATTTAGTCTGTTTACCTGTGATTAGAAATGCAAGTGTTAACCTGTTCAAATACCGGGGCAGATATTTGTCAAGGCGAATAACTTACCCTTCAAATGGTAGTTTCAATCCATTTGCTATTTCAAACAAAGAAGCACATATATTGAACGGTAATATAAACAGCTCTGAAAATTCCGAGCAATTTAGAGAATCCACACGTGTTTCAATCCGAAACAGCAGTTTCGATGGATTAGTGTGTAGAAATCATTTTCAGAATTACTGTGTAAAACATTTTGGAAAATTCTCTTGTGCAGTCGATTGCTTTCTAGAGCTGTGTAATGCCTTATTTTGGACTCAACTTCGCAATATTACACGAAATGCTTTTTTTGATATAATCTACGAGTCTTGTATTGCAAGGCAAAATCTTGGTGCTATAGATATTGCGCGTGAACCAGTGTGGTCTTACATCAGAAACTGCTGCCCTTCATTCTCTGCCATGACTGCTGATGCTGTCTTTAGCGATATTTTTACCACGCGGACCCTTGGCAATCTAAGTGAACAATTGAAATCATTGTTTCTTATTCAGCAAAATAGCCAATCGTGTTGTTCAGTGTGTGGCGACAGGATAATAAGGACTGGGAACATAATTGTCCTTTACATTACCAGCTCAAACCAGAGTTCCACATTTGAAAGCAATGTTTCAGAAGCTGCTCTGCCTAGCACTAACGCTCTTTATTGTGATTTGTGCCAAAGACAATCAGGTGATATTCGTGAAATGCAGCATTTTGTTACGTTACCAACCTTTTTAATCACTGAACTATCACCGCAATGTATTGATCGCACCCAATTTCCACTCCACATAGATGTACTAGGTAATTCCTATATCTTGAAAGCCGTGGTACGTTGTGCAAGTCACCATTTCACTGTAGCCATCAGTAGAGGAACACATTGGGTGTATTACGATGATATGTGTGCAACAGTTCAAGAGTTCTTAACTTTTCAAGATCTGTTGAGTACATTTCACAATGGTTGTTTTTTTGGTGTCTATGAGAAATGTAGCTTAATAAATAATTCGGAGCTTCATTGTCAAAGTGTATGCAATAATGATGCATTTGAGATTAATAAAGTCCAAAGAAGTGTAGATACAGACCACGGTATACACAAATATTCGGAAAGTTGTGCAGTAGCTATTTATTCGATTTGCTACTCTATAATAAGACCATGTCGTTACTGGAACATGAATGCACTCACCAATATCATAGATGGTGGTAAACAGTTATCTAAGAAACTTACTTTAGATAATTATGCAACATCGGGTTACTGGCCAAATACCATTGATGTGTCTGGAACAGAAGTAAGTTACCTTTGTACTAGTACTATGAGAGGAGAATTGTCTGACACGCCTGAAAGGAAATCCATGCTTGATGATTTGATAAGAAAGAATAGTGACAACAGTGGTTTTGTTATACATTTTTCGTCCTTCTGCATAAGCTGTATTTTTAAACCTACGAAAAGATCTTATATGTATTCTATGTTTGTTTTTGATCAATCTGAAACGCCTTCACGTCATAACAAAAGAAATGTAAATGGAACATGTTCGCTTGTTGATAGCATTATCAATGTTCAAAAGAAATTGGAAGAACATTACGTAATACAATTTTATTTATGTTCATGTAAAGATGTAGACAGTAATGAAAGAAAAAGGTCGATGAAGAATAAACGTAATAATGACAAAATGGAACCATCAAGAAAAAAAATATCACTTAATAAAATTCAAGCTAGTGCAACGATATGCAGGGATGAAAGAAAAATTGCAAAAGCAAGGAAGGAAAGAGAGAGATACAGAACAATAGGACATATAAAAAAACGAGAACAGTACAAAAAGATGGACTGTTTTAAGAAACAAGAGCTGTTAAAAAAAAATGCAGAAAAGTACAAAAAAATGGATAATGATAAGAAAAAAGAGCTGTTGAACAACAATGCACAAAAGTACAGAACAATGGACAGTGATAAGAAACAAGAGTTGTTAAACAATTACGCCGAACAGTACAGAACAATGGACAGTGACAAGAAACAATATTTATTAGACAAACGGATGCAAAAGTACTATAGTAATAACAGTAAAGATATATCCGCTTGTATTGAACAGTTCAAGAAGAAAATAAGGCAAGGTCCCTATTATATATGTTGCGTATGTAATAGAAGTCTTTACAAGAAATCTGTCTTGACGCTCACAACTAATAAATATCCTTCAGAACGCATGTTAACATTAAAATTGTCATTTGACGGAAAACAATATATCTGTAAAACATGCCACTCAAAATGTTTGCGAGATTCAATTCCATGTCAAGCAATCGTAAACAATTTGTATGTCGATGATGTCCCATATCACCTTGGCGTTCTTAACAAATTAGAGCAAATACTGATAGCACAACGAATAGTATTTGAAAAAATTGTAATTCTACCAAAGGGACAACAAAGAAAAATCAAGGGTGCAATATGCAATGTACCAGTTCGTTGTGACCAGACATGTAGTATTCTGCCACGCCCTCCTGACAGATCTGGTATCATTATGTTAAAGTTAAAAAGGAAGCTACAGTTTAAAGGTCATGTATATTTCGAAGCTGTCAGACCAGCATTTATACAAGCAGCTCTGACATGGCTGAAAGGAAACAATAAGTTATATAAGGACGTTATTATTGATTGTGCAAATATAAGCAACCAGCTTACAGATGTTGCACATATTGCAAATGATGAAAGTTCACCTTATAATGGTAAGGATACAAGGTCAACTACTGGAGAATCCTATAAAGCGGAAATTATAACCCACGATGATCAATCTAGAAATTCTGACAATGCCGATAAAGAAACCCAACATGATGAAGAAGAAGACCCTTTAAATGAATACAGATCACCAGCCAATGAAACATGCTTACAGGCAATATTCCCAGATTACCCAGTTATCTTAGAAGAGAATAATAGCAATGTATCTACTGGAAGGGAGATTTACAATGTTGCACCGGGTGAAAATAAGCATCCAGTATCCTTGATGTCGGATAAGCTCTGTGAAGAACTTGCGTTTCCAGTGTTATTTCCAGAAGGTAGATTTGGATTTACTGCTGAAAGAAAGGTCAAATTATCACCTGTTAAGTATTTTAATTCACGATTATTACATTACAGTGGGAGGTTTGCGACAAATCCTGAGTATCTGTTTTTTGCACAGTTTATCATTGAACAGAAGAAGGTATCTGATAGTATTAACATAGCTCTGAAGAAAGTTCATGGTCAGCATATCACTGCATCGCAAGTTAGATCTAATACCGAAATTCTACAGCATCTTGTTTCTCAAGATCAAGCCTATTTATTCTTAAGACAAATACCTGGCTCGCCACCATACTGGCAAAAGTTTATGTATGAAGTAGTAGCAATGGTAAAACAGCTTGGTATACCTACTTGGTTCATGACATTATCCTGTGCTGACTTAAGATGGCCCGAACTATTTCAAATTATTTCAAAAGTTCATGGTAGAAACATGACTGACAAAGAAGTAGATGCTTTGTCATATGATGAAAAGTGTAGATTTCTTAATCTTAACCCTGTAATTACAGCCAAACACTTTCAATACAGAGTAGAAACATTCTTTACTGAGATTCTACTCAAGGAAGCAAATCCAATAGGTAAATTGTATACTATGCCCTTCGTATAGAATTCCAGATGAGAGGCTCACCTCATTTACATGCCCTGATATGGACATCAGACTGCCCTAAGTTAACACATGATACTAAAGACGCCTATGTGGACTATATAGACCAACATGTACAAGCCTACTTACCTGACAAAGATATTGACCCCGAATTCCATGAATTAGTGAAAAAATATCAAACTCATAGTCACAGTAAAACATGTAGAAAGTATAAAAATATAGCTTGCAGATTCAGCTTTGGACAGTTCTTTACAGATAGGACTATTGTAGCAGAGCCATTGCCTGAAGATATGGATGAGACAACAAAAATGAACACATTGGACAGATGTAAGGAAATACTTTCGGCCGTAAAACAAAAATCGATCACGTTCTTAACCCCAGCAAACCTGATTATAATCCATTAATTACACAGGAAGATATATTCAAAGGTATTGGCATAACGAAAGAGGAATATGTAGCAGCATTATCCATATCACCGGATTCTGATTTCGCCCTGCATCTAAAAAGACCACTAGATAGCTGTTTCACCAACAATTATTTCATTGCTGGTTTAAAAGGATTCGCTGCCAATGTTGATCTTCAACCAGTTTTTAATCATTACAAGTGCATTACATATGTTTGTAGCTACTTTACAAAAGATGAAACTGAATGTTCACAAGCTATTGTAAATGCTGCAAGAGAAGCCAAAGAAGCAAACCTTAATATTAGAGATGGCCTTAAGAAAATTGGTGCAGCGTTTCTTTCCTCTAGAGAGGTCAGCTCCCAAGAAAGTATTTATCGTTGCATGCCTGAGCTTTGGTTAAGAAAGATATTTCCTAGAACTGTTTTTGTGAGCACAGATATGCCAGAAAAGAGGTTAAGAGTAGCAAAGAGTCAACTAGAACTGGAAGAAATGGATGATGAAAGTACCGATATTTATAAGTCAAATATCATCGAACGTTACAGCATAAGACCAAACTATATCCCATCTGTAAACAATATGTGTCTTGCTGAATTTGCTGCCTATTATTACAAAGATTATAAAACTGACATACCCGAAACAGCAGATGCTCAACCCGAAGTACTAAATGAAAGCATTATCGAGCAGTCACATATTTATACGAATAAGGATCTTGCGTCCTTTTTCCCAGGCAAAATAAAATTATTGAATGGTTCCGAAGTCATGAAATGCAGGAAGGTAAAAGCTGTAATCAGATATCATACTCCCAATAAGACAAAAGAGCCTGAACGATACTTCCATCATCTTCCGCATGTTGTACTACCCATGGAGAGTAGAAACTGAGCTTCTTGGTAACGAACAGACTTACATTTCTAAGTTTTATGAGCCTAATGTGCAAGCAGTAGTAGAACACAATAAAAGCGTTTTTGAACCGGATTCTGATGCTGTTCTTGAAGCACTAGAGGCACTTAGAAACAATGACGTGACTGCACTTCAATCATACGATGCTATCAATGATCAAGAGAATGAAGATTTACAGTCACAATTATTAGCTGATCAAACTCATTCAAACAATGAAGAATCATTTAACAATCTTCCGACAGACCACCTGGGTAATGTACAAAATTCAAATGAACCATCGCATGCTGCAATAGCCACATACATACAACCATCAGAAATATCTGAGGACGATCTTCGACAATCTGTGAGAACACTAAACACCGAACAGCGTAAGGCGTACGACATGGTGCTTACATGGTGTCGAAACATGGTTAAAAACATGAACAGTGTAAAACCAGAAAAGGTGGAACCAATCTATATTTTTATAACTGGCGGTGCAGGATCAGGAAAATCTCATTTAATCAAAGCAATATACCACACTGCTACAAAAACGTTTAGACATGGACCAACTAATCCAGAAAAGCCGACTGTATTGCTCATGGCTCCAACGGGAGTAGCCGCTATCAATATTAATGGCACCACTATACATACTGCACTAGCAATACCAAAAGAATCGGGTGATAATCTACCACCTATGTCTGACCAAAAGAGGACACAACTAAGAATAGCCCTGTCTGAATTAAAGCTAATAATCATTGATGAAATCTCTATGGTATCAAATTCTACTTTGCTCCATATACACCAGAGACTAAAAGACATATTTTCAACACCAAGTGACCAAATATTTGCAGGACTAAGCATTTTAGTAGTGGGGAATCTATATCAACTGCCGCCAATCCGGAGGAAACCAGTATTTGAAGAATTTAAAAATAATATATTTAACCTATATCATCCGTGGTCAGTTTTTCGAATGGTTGAATTGACTGAGATCATGAGGCAGAAAGATGACCGGGCTTTTGCTGAACTATTGAACAGATTTCGAACAGCATCACAAAACGAAGATGATATAAGAATAATACAATCCAGAGCTATACCTTCACCTGATCATTCTGATTATCCACATCAGGCGTTACACATATTTGCTGAAAATGCACCTGTAAATGAACATAATAATACATATCTAGAACAACTAGATACGCCGTTATACAAACTGAAAGCCGTCGATCAATATCCACCAAATGTAACAAAACAAGATATTGATAGAGTGTTGACAAGGGGAAGATCAGAAACTGGTGGTCTTGATTCTGAAATATTGATAAAAGTAAACTCAAGAGTGATGATAACTACAAATATAGATATAAGTGATAGACTTATTAACGGCCAAATGGGTACAGTAACAAAAGTAGCAGTCAATCACAATACAAAAAGGCCTTCCGTTATTTATATAAAGTTTGATGATCCCCAAGCAGGTATCAATACTATACAAAAGCACGCTGATGAATATGCTAGACAACATAATTATGTACCCATCAGACCTGTACTTGCAAGAATAAAGGTCAGACCAGGAAAACCATCTTCACCAGAATTACAAAGGGTTCAGTTTCCACTTACATTAGCATGGGCATGTACAGTACATAAAGTACAAGGATTGACGCTTAATGAGATTGTTGTTAGCTTTGATCTGAATAGACAAAATCATTTCAATTATGGACAAATATATGTAGCATTGAGCAGAGCAAGGTCATTGAAAGGAATGCATGTGGCTGGACAAATAGAAAACAAACATGTAAGAGCTAATCCCAAAGTAAACTCAGAATATGATAGACTGCGTAAATTGAATACATGTACAGCTTCATCCATCAGGGTGCGTCAGGACACCCTTACTGTAACACTGTTAAATATACGTTCCTTACGAAAACATAGTATTGATATTATGCATGATGCAAGGCTAGCTAAATCTGATGCCCTATTTTTGACAGAAACTCAACTTTCGCCACATTATTCTGACAGTAATATTACCAACACGTTAAATCCTTTCAAACTACATAGACAAGATCATCCAATTGACAAATACTTAAGTCTAGCTGTATGTACTAAACCCAATATAAGATTCACAAGTAGACTGTATTTCCCAATACTCAATGGGTGGATTTTTGAAATGTTACAGCCAAACACAAACGAAAGCATGGCATTCCTATTGCTTTATAGGAAGAACAGTTCGAATACCCAACAGTATATTGAAAATCTTAGGAACGTTATACAAAGTAATACCGTCCATGTCATACTTGGTGACTTTAACATCAATTATTTAGTAGATTCATCGCTAGAGCATCTAATGAGTCCTTTAGGATATGTCCAAATTATAGACAAGCCTACATTTGTATCAAGTGGAAGTGTCATTGACCAAATATTTGTGAAACGGTCTGTAAGTAACACCATAATGAAAGAAATTATTAGTGTCTATTATTCTGATCATGATTCCGTTCAAATTGTATGTTTGCTATGAAAAATACCTTTTATTACTGATAAACAGCGCAAGTAAATACCTCAAACAATACCTACTATTAAAGGAATCTCTGAATACAAAGCTAATACACACAAAACGACAGTTATAACATACACCAAGACAATGTAGCAATATATATATATATATATATATAGAGAGAGAGAGAGAGAGAGAGACTAGAGTAAAAAAGTTCCAAAAGTCTTAGGCCAACCGAAAGCCCAGCCACGCGGATCAAAAATTGATTCACAGGAGTTTTGTCAGAAAAGTTGAATAGATTTGAATTAAAAAATTTGACAAAAACTTCCAACGCATAACTGTAAAAAACTTTATTGAACGTTTCGGCTATTCAGCCTTCTTCAGCTAAAATCAAAATTTGTAAAAATTTAAAAACTAATACATGGTTCGGCTAAACATATATATATATAAAACGAAAACTATATAGAACAGCAAGCAAATGAACATTATCAAGACATATATCCATATATTCATTTATTTATTAGTATTATTATTTAACTTAAATACAGGGGACCCTACTCGATAAACCTGATGGTTTCATGGGTCCCCTGTCATCTCCTATTTTTCTCTACCTGTCAAACAGGTGATCAATACAAGCTGTGTTTGTGGAAAATAAACTCAAATTCAACTGAAATAATCTTCCCGGTAAGATTTGTTTAAATTCTTTGGCCACTTTGGCGCTCTGTGTCCAACGGACACACAGCCTCATTGTTTAGTTTAGTTGGGTAGGATTGATAGGGGGTTAAGGGGTAAGGGGAGCTAGTAGGTTACAATATAACTTATTGCGGTATTTAGTAAATATTAACGAATGCGCCAGTGTGCGAATCAAATGTATTATGGAAAACAAATTGAACACTGCGGGTTAGTCGACGAAAAAAAGATCAGCCTGTGTCGATTGCCAAGTTCAACACCGCAGCAGACAATCTGGACAATCACGCCACGAAAATATGTTAAATTTAAGCCCATATTTGGGCAACGAAAAAGAACAGATCCACACATAGGCCTAACAAAGATTACTACAATCAAAGTCAATCAAATGCGATAAACAAGACATGGAAAATGTGCGAAAAGAGTTACAAACCGCTGGGAATGCTATTTATATACATAAAACTTCAATAACTTCCTGAAGTTGGTTGAAACTCTGTTACACTTTTAAGTAGAACATTACAGTCGCACCCACAATGCTGATAATTGACATTGCCGAGAAAGGAAACTTATGGCAAGAATGATCGCGGAGATGAGAATTACAGGCGGACAGCAAGAAAGCGTTATAGTTCCTGAGATTTTGATACTCCAATGCAAGATGCAAAAAACTGGCATCATGGCAATCGCCTATAACAACTGATGGAACAATGCGCAGGAATGGTGTACAAACTTCAATAACCTCCTGATCTGTTGGTGGAAACTCTGTTACTTTTAAGTGAAGAAAATTACAGTCGCACCCACATTCCTAATAATTGACATTACCACGACTATACGGCGCGTATGAGAATTGCAGGCTGCAAACAAGAAAGATGAAGAAAACTGATCTAATGGCAATCGCCCTAGTTCAATACCTTCTAACATAACTGCACGCTATCATTTATCGATCATAGCTGAATTGAACGTTTGTCAATAATCTAAGGAATGAAAAAGGAGGGGAATAGCATATGATTCAATGAATTGTGAAATAAAAATTAAAGAATCAGCATGCGCAGTTTCTGGCCCTGATATATATTTTAATATGTTAATAATCCTATGTTGACGTTTTAAAGTGAAATAAAAAAAAATTCTTGAAAAATATACTCGTAAAGTAGATTTGCGTTTAGATTTTACCTACTTTTTCAAATAGCATGGCCGTTTCTAGCGTGGGGTAGTCCCCCCAGTTAAGTTCGACTTTTAGGGTGGACGTGTGCGGTAAAAAACGTGTTTGTTCCCCTAGAAAATAGAGAGGATGACTAAAGCTTACCCCCTAGACAAAACGTGCCAGCTACGGCCATAAATAGATAAATTGAAACTAACCAGAAGCCCGAGTTCACGCAGTTATGCGTCTAGTTGTCATAAAAACGAAAGAACAATTTTAATTCTTAACGGCATATTCATTGGATTTTTCTTGGGGGAAGATTTTTGCACTCCATCCTCCAATAGAATTAAACAAACTTCATTCAAAATTATTGGCCCTTTAACCCCCGGATGACAAGGGGAGAGGGGAATGCCACAATCCCTCCGAGGTTTTCCCGGTGACTGCACTATACACTGGATACGCAAGGCTCTTCCTTGCCATAGTCAATTTAATTCACTTTTTTTCAGTAATTCATGCATTGAACATTACAGCCTACAATTAATTGGACGACTGTTAGTAGTTTCAACTATTGCATACATTTCGTACAATTCATATTATAAAACAGCTTTAGTATCATTCTTGCTCCCAGAGCCGAGCTCCTCCATTTGACAGTTTTGAAAACACAGACCAAGGAGATGCAGATCTGATTGGCTCGTTCGACAATGGTTGCCCTGGGAAACAGCTATACACGGTCTCACATCCGCGGACTCCTTTGAGGACTCCCGGTTTGTCTGCAACCAGAGCCACTGGCCGTCAAAACAACGAGTGGAGGGAGGCTCCCTATACTGAGCCCCGCCACGCGAAAAGGGACCTTTCCTTATACGGTATTTTGTCAAGTCCCTTGAAGAGTGGCCCTTTCGCATGGGGCTAACTATAGCCAAAATAATGGAGAAGACTCTGGGAACAAGAATGCTTTTAGTGATATTTCTATAAGTGCAACTACATAAAGTTTTGGATTCGACATGAGTGCTGAATAATGCTGACAAGGGATGTGGGTTGTTCTCTATTTTCACTTAAGTCTTTCCTTCCTTGTTGCGGTGTATTCAGAAGAAAAATAATGTCATCTTTTCCAAGAATTGCTGGTCTAAATTCTCCACCCATGTTATCTAGATGAACAAGACCTATAATCATGGATGTTGGAAAGGTTTTCTACTTTTTCTTGCTTGAGACAACTGAGTAGCAGTCATTGTTTGACATTGTTAATATGGACTAAAATCACATTTTCCGTTGCACAAGCCTGCTGGGTCATTCAAAAAGTACACCCCTTATTCTTTTGATACACCTTTCTGCAGTCATGCCTAAATCCAAAATGAATATCACAAGCGTCATTATATTAAGCACTGCATAATTTGTCGAGACTTTCAAATACTGTATCTACATTTTCAAAACATCTTCTATTAAAAATAGAAAGCATTATTTTAATTCATTCGGCTGGTACTAAGAGACATTGCTCCTGAGGCACCATATTTCATGGGTGCTAAGAGACACTTCTCCCGAGACACCTCCAAATTTGAGTCCATTGTCCGAGTTGCCTTTGAAAGGTCCTCCTCTTTTCTGATCTGAAAGGTTCTACTAACAAATACCTTTGTAAGCTATGTAAATCCTAATTGTTTTGTTTCTGACGACGCATAAATGGGGCACAAGAACGAGTAGTGCATCTTTATCCTTGCTACTATTTTCATCTTGGAGGTGGGGATGCCATAAAAAGAACGATGATGGATGAAAATGCAACTGCCCGATAGCGTAAATTTAAAAAAATGTAGAGGCTAAACATTTCTTAACATATATTCCAGGAAAAAAAAATATTTCCATGCCCAACCATGGAGGAATTTACCAAAGGGATACCCTACCATTCTTGCATTTCAAATGCAAAATACTTTTTGATAGAAAATATTTTCTTTACCTCCCTGGAAGTAAAGCAAGTTAAATTTGGGTGGTGGTGGTATGGATATGATATGGGAATAACACATTCAGTATAGCAGCATAGACACAGAAAGCAGGTTGCACTCTTGTTTGCTGGTGTAGATTTTGCACAAGCATGGTCCACTCTCTGTGTCTGCACTATAATATAAACCATTATGAGTCAAATACAAAATAACCTATTTTCACTACAATTCGTGTAAGTCACAGGGCCTTGGTATCTGATTTAAAAGGCCCTATAAGAATGCACAAGAACCTTTCAGATCACTCTAATGGAGGGCACTTATTTTCAAGCTTTGGTAGACTTCAACAGCCAACTATCGAGAGCTGATTCATCCTTGCTGCGGAAGACTCTGAAGAGATCCTTAGAGCAGGATGGTGGGCACTCCTTACAGCGCTCGACAGAGCTCCGGGCAAGCCACTGACAGATATCAGGTCTTGGCTTAGGGCGAATGAGCCATTGGTTTTTATCCATTGGTTGAGACTGCAAGTGCTGTGTCAGACCACTCTCGGCTTGCTGCATTGGGGATGTTGGAGATGGAGTAGACATAAGCCAGGTACTCTTAGGTACTGCCTGCAGCATTTCATTATAGGCCTTTATCCCACATTGATCTCCAATACCGGCGGCAGGGCTTGGGGTTTTCTCCTGAAGCCATGTTTGCTTGGAGGAGGGTGGGTTGTTTCTGCGAAGCTGAAAGAGGCTGTCAAGGTTCTCAATGGAAATGAAATCTTCCTTCTTGATGGAAAGCCAGTCTCCATCACTAAAGGAATCATCATCAGCACTCATTGTGGAGTCGTTGTCACTGATGGCAGAAATTGATGAGCCAGACCAGCACTCACAGTCAGAACAAGCTACAGTCTTGTTGCAATTTGGCTTGGGCCTCAGCCAGTTGTCATTACTTGAAGCAGCAATCTTATCATAGGTCTTGCTTGGCAGTGATACCATAGCTTCTGGTCTCTCCACAGTTTCTTTCCTCAGCCACATCTCCGGAGCGGTAGCAGCAATCTTGTCATAAGCCTCGCCTATGGCAGTTGGAGCTTCCGCTGGTGCTTGTTCTGTCCCTCTCTTCAGCCACATTCCAGGGTTGGCACTGTACAGTTCTTGAAGCTCTTTTAAGGCATCAGTGATGCTGCGCTGCACGCTTCTTCTCTGCTTGTAGGCAAGCCAGTGCTCTGACCCAAGGGCAGCAATCTTCACATAGGTCTCAGTAATCACTGATGGCTTCAGTGGCACACCTGGTGAAACTCTTTTCAACCACAAATCAAGAGCAGATGACTTCAACTCTTGAATGTACCCAAAGATGGCTTCAGGGGCAGTATTACCAGCTTTCAAAGAACTTGGAGCCAACAGCCATGTTTCAGTACCAAATTGTGGAGACTTGGCATCACTGATATGACATCTGGCAAGCCAATTCTCAATAGCTGAGTGATCCACATTGCTTGAATTCAGGGCACCAGGCATGGAGAAGGATCTATGGAAGGAGCCATCCCTCAGAAGCCACTCCCCTGTGGGCCCAGAGGGTGCAAACAACTTGCGCTTCATACCAGAATCTGGAACTTTATCATCAAGGCTCATGTTGTCAAAGGAAGACTCCAGCATGTCATCGGCAACTACAATGCCAAACTTACGAATCTGATCCAAGAACTCCAAGTTAAGAGCCTTGAATCTGATGTTGCTGCTTTCAACTGGCACAAGGTTTAGCTTCTCAACAGCTTGGATGGTATTAATGAGTTGTTCTTCCAGATGCTCCACCTCGGCAAGCTTGCTCCCCTTTTGCTGTAGAAGAGAGAGGGTGCTTCTGAGGCTACCAACAGCTTGGTTTAACTCGGCATGCTGAAGCCTAAGGAGATCCTCCTTCCCATGCTGCAGTACCTCGACTTGACTCAGGAGCCATGTCTCACGGTTCCGGAGAGCCTCAAGGTGTCGACTGATGCTGTCTCGGATCTGGACCTTCACGTCAGCAGCAGTGGTTTTCAGGGTCTTCTTAACCAAGCCTACCTCGTCCACAGCCTTCTCCAGGAGAGCAATCTTTGCCTGGACATCCTCAAGAAGGTAAAGATACTTCTCATCACTGTCCATTTTCACACCTGAAAGCCAATGATAAATACCAGAAACATATAAGTGAGTTGAAACGTGTAACAGCGCGACAACCTGCGAACAACTCGCGATCAATAAACACCATATTTGGAAAGCATCAGGGCCTTCGTTAAGCTAATCAGCAACGGGAGATTTGATTTGTCATATTTTCTAAAAATAACGCATGCGAACTTATCACAACAGAACAGAAGCACAAAATTGAATTGAATTGAAAATGAGTTTTGTACACTGTTTTACTTCCATGCTCAAAACCCCCAAAAAAGATTTCTTATCGTAACTTTTCCTGTTCTCGTAATATGATTGGCTGATTTGCCTGGTAAATATGAGTGCAGACAACGCTGTTTGCATCAACACGCGCGCATGCTTCTGAACCAATGGAAACCAGTTCAAATGCGTGTGCAATCCCGACGGAAAAGTCTTATGTGAACTTAAATTGGCTGCACGCAAGGGCATTGTTTTCCAAATATGGTGTTTAGTGATTGCTAGTTGTTCGTTCTTCTGTTACACGTTACACTGTAAATACTTACTGTGCTAACTATTGCAAAATAACAATTTACAAATATTTTGTTGCCAAAGCTTGTAGATCAAGTTCAGTTGGAAAATTGTTGGAACGAAAATGCTCAGCTCAAAATCCCATGTCTTTTTAGCCTGAAGAGTTTGGTTCCGACAATTTCACTTTGTCAGGGTTTACACAAGTTACCTGAACATAATATGATTTGATGCAAAAGTATGAGCAATTCGTGTGTGTTGATGTCTACTGTGTTTTAATCTAATGTGCTCTGTGTTTCATGCCAGAAAACAATTGAATTTTTGAGGCCTATTATTTATTTCCAGTATGCTTAGAATCTCTCCAGAGCCATAGAACATAGTAAATAAAACTACTAAGGGACGGACCATTAGATATTTGAGGGGGGGGGGGGGGGGGGGGGGGGGGGGCAAATAGCCCAAAAAAATTCGAGCACAGCTTTGAACCTGAAAAAAAATATTGTGCAAAGCAACGAGGCAAGAAAAAAAAAATCCTGCATGACTAGCTTCTATATCATGTGCATTTTTCTAGTTCACTTAACTGAATACAGTAAAAATTTTGGGAAGAAATGCTTTTTGAGAGCTCACACAACACGAGGACAATACGTTAGTGCCATTTTAATAGATTGCCAAGAATATGTGTAGATTCAGATTCAGCGTTTATTACTCAGCTTGTATCAGGGCATCTGGGGAAGTGCGGCAGTGCGATTCCGCACTTTTGCCCAAAAATCGCACTTTTCCGCACTTTCACACTTTCTTCGCACTTTTCCGCACTTTTTAAGAAAATTACTAAAAATTGTGTGGAAAAATCCTTCTAAACACGGTAATTTCAAAGATTTGCAGGTCAATACCTAGTTTATTATGTTGATGCTGAAGTATTAAGCGCAAAAACCTTGAAAAACTCCACCATTTTCTTCCGATACGATCGCCACCGAATGCAAAAGAAGAAAAAATACCAGGCGTTCCACGGCAGACCATTTGAGCATAAGTACGAGAAACCATCAATTAAGGAGATCTGTAATTGGATGAAAGTGTAGATGGCAATAAGCCAATAGCTGATCTTGTAAGAAATGGGTAAAATACAAATGGCGCACGTTTTTTCGGTGACCCCGATTTTTATTTGCTAAATAGGTCAAGTATTTAGGCGAAACAAAATAGAAGAACGAAAAATGTTTGATGTTAGAAGTTCGTTTATGAAACTGCCGGAGCCGTTTACCCTAGATTTAGATGGTGATGACAAAGCACGAAGCTTACATTTTGGATAACTTTATTGCAAGATAGAGCAGATTTCGTATGACTTAGAAAAGTGCCGCGGTGCGGCGCGATACTGTCGCGGTGGCGGTACAGAACATGGCCTGCTGTAAATGGAATGAAATCGTGTAGTCGTGGTACGGTCGCGGTCGCGGCGCGGAACAGCTATGTGGCGGTACTTTTCACAGTCATACAAAATCTACTCTATTGTTATGAACAACACATGCGGGAGTTGATTGTATGGAGAAATAGGCGCTCTTAGTGATTTTAGGGGTTCGCGTTTTAAATGACTGATGCCGCGCAAGCAAGCATGGCGAGCCCTTCTTTTTTTGCATTTGTCCATTGTTCTTGACCTAAATATTGATCATGCGAAGTTTAATAAGTTAGCTGTTACATCAGTTTCAACAAAATTACGTTTTAAAATGACAAAACAAATAGAAAATCAACAGAAACGACTTGTTATGATCCCCCAAAAGCGGAAACCTTCAAATTAAAGAAAATAATTTACCGCACTTTACCGCACTTTCACCGTTTTACCGCACTTTTTTCCGCACTTTTTTCTAAAAAATCCCGCACTTTTCCGCACTTTTTTGCCGTTTTTTACCGCACTTCCCCAGATGCCCTGTTGTATACTCGCTGAATACATGGAAGCGAAAGGATGGACCTGAGTGAGAAGCAGTCAAAGACAAATTTGGCAGCTGTTACTTTTTGGTGTTGCCATTAATGTTCAGGCATCAGGCCATTGTGTTTTTTTACTCAGGCCTTTGCTCTTGAGAAAGTCGTCATGAAGGTTATCATATTTTTCTCAGTGTAAAATGAAGTGAGAAGACTTCTTGTGTATCCTGTCTTCTTGTTTATCTTGGCAAAGTTAAGGGCCCGCTTCGCGCGCAACAAAGAAAAGTAAAATCCTCTCTTTCTGTAAACTGTCGTCATCTAGCTCAATTAAGTGGCAGAGGGAATCACAAAAACTTTAACAGCTCTGAGGGGGATGACGTTAATCATAGTACTATAGTGGGGGATCACTTCATTTTGACAAAAAAGTATTGGTCCCATTACGCCATATCTTGTAGCTGCATAACAGTTTTTTCCCCAATATATATCGAAGGCCAATGACGGCCATGTATTTTATTCAGTACAGTAAGACATGAATGAATGTGAAGTAGTGGTGAAAAAAAAATTCGTACAAGCAAACAGCGGCTGAAAAAAAATTTGTGCAGTGTCTTGAGTAGGAAAAAAAATTCTTGCCGAGAAAAATTGCCCAACCCCCCCCCCCCCCCCCCCCCCCCCCCCCCCCCCCCTCAAATATGTAATGGTCCGTCCCTAACAGTAAAAATATATCCTCTCTAGATTCTCTACACTCAGTATAAAAAAAACTGACAGACAATTAGAGTGAAGGAGGTCAATGATTGAGGAAATACAACGATCAACAATAGGGCATGGTGTATTGATTTCAAATTCCAAAACAGTGAAGGTCAGGGAATGACGCAGTAAGAAATTATTACTTTTTTAAGTACAAATTTCAATACTGTATTAGGTTTTGTCGTTATTTTGGGAAACAGAAAAGCAGCCGAAAAAGGTAACAGTATAAAAGTTACAGTACAGCAGTGACCTTTCTCTTCAAAGATCGAAATTATATTTTAAAAACATCAAACAAACCACTTTAGTTAGAAAACTTTTATAGTAAAAAGGATACAAGTATAGAAAATACCCCAAAAACACGAACTATTAACATCGTTTCCTTTGACATCGACATGAGACAAAACTAAAATGGCGATTCATGCTTATCATGGCTCGATGATGTCGATGAGACGTCCCCTTAAAACCTCTTGCAAAAACTTAATAATAAAAGGGAAGAAACAGAAATATAAGAAGTGCTACACAATAATAAAGAATTCTTTGTTTAGTGAGATGCTTTCCTTGACGAAATCAACCGTTATAAAATTATCTTTTGATCAAGTTGATACGATAGAACTAGAAGAGAAGACGACAAAACCGCCCCCAAAAGCGAATAATTGAGTGCAATTCTTCCGTTAGTTGAAGTAAAAACCTTACAGAATTGTACAAGATATTCGTCTTACCTTTTCAGCAGCGACAGGATATGAATTTAATGGCAAAAGTAACCAAAGTTGAGCGATAAAACGCAACCTTGGGACAGACTTCAACAATTTTTTTGTAATACAACACGCGACCCGCAGTTGTAATTATTCAGTCGCCCGGGGTCACTCATTCCCTGTGGACCAATAGAGGTGAGTATTTTGACGCAGTTCGATTTTGATTGGTTGAAAGGTGTGCACTTGAAGGGATTGCGAAACGTGAGTGCCTGCACGCGCGTTAGTCGACTGCTCCTCACCGGCGGCATCGGACTAGACGGACAACCAGAAATGCGTCAAAACAGTTAAACAAGGGAAGGGTATCCGCCACTCGATAACCGTTTCGATCCCCCTCCTCCCCGACTCCCCGAAAATCCGATTTTGACTGCCAATCTCGTACCCACAGCATTGAAGCAAAGCCCGTCTTCACGCGTCATCTATATGGGGAGGGAAAGCACATGAAACTCGAACAGGGTTATTTCTAATGTAAATGCAAGCGGAGACGGCTACCCCTCGCACTGTCTCCGCTTTCTCCGTCTGTACGGTTGGCCGCCGGTTTTCTTTCCCTTCTTTCCAATGACCGGTTACCCTGTGTCACTCGTACCAGTCTTCGCTCCGTTGCAACCGTGCGTCTCCATAGCAACATTCGTTCATCCCGCGTAAAAAGCAAGAAAGCGGTTCAAAGTTGGTCCTGAAATACTCGCATTTTACGATGATTCCGCCAAATGCATCCCTTGTAAAGTATGATAACCCGGTCCTTGTTAGCAGAAATACAGATAAGAAGTCCCCAAGGGTAAGTTTTTAAGCAAAACGTGGCAGAAAATGCAAGTTGAAGTGATAGTAGATTGTAGTGTTGTTTCCATCCATGTTCGGGGACTTCAATCATCTCTAGACTCTATCTTACTTAGCGTCAGATCTACTCTTCTCCCAAAACTCAGTAGTTTTACCTGTACTGATTAAAGTTCACCTAATAATTCGGTTAGCTGTATCGATTCAATCCATATACTACGTTTCACAAAATATTATTTTGCTTTGGACTACACGACACTGCTACAGAAACGTAAGCTTAATTATATTACAAAGTGATAAGGAGTGTCAATGCTAGCAGGGGCCTCTTTTCTCTGCATTTCGCTGGGTGCGGGTCACAAGGAAGAGAGGCCTCTGCCCACTGATATTTGAGCCCCCTAGCGGAAAACGTCTGCAGATATGCATGTACATATAGTGGGCTCAAGAAAAGGTCAGCAAACCGTCCATGATTGTGGAACGCAAAACAAAGCGAGTTTCGACTCATGGCAGAGGTCACTTTTCCTTGCGACCCTCAGCCAGCGAAATGCAGAGAAAAGAGGCCTCTGCTAGCAGGGAAGTTTTGCTGTTAACTGTGGAAACAATCTCAGTGGATCAATAGGGCGAACGGCATATCAAAAGTCCATTTATATGCCATTGTACTCTAAAGTAGATGTTTTAAACTCAGAGGAATTGACAGGCTGACATGAAAGTTGCAATGAGATGTATACCATTCTCATACCCAGAGCCTCTCAGCTCATCACCCAGTGAGGGAGGCTCTGGTGACAGCCATTGATGCATTGACAAGATCAGCCAATCAGCAAAGGCCCCCAAGGTGACAAGTCAGGGAGCTCTGGGTACAAGATTGGTTGTTTACAAGAAAAGGGCTTGAGATGTGCTCACAGGGTGAACTTGACCCAGAGTCCTCATACTTTCACCAAGCTTATGTCCTGCCTCAGCAAACTCACTGAACATGCCGGGGAGCAGGCTGGTCTTCTAATAATAGACCCTTCCACAGTTTCTTGATCTTTTGAAATCTGAGCACCTTAAAATTAGTGTCACAGTGAAAGTTTGTAAAACAGTGAAGAAACAGCCCTGGATGTCACTAAAATGTAATCTTTTCTTTCAAACAAGGAAAGAGTTTGCCCCACCCACCTCACATGAATGAAGCAACATCATTTTTCACAAATTCACAGGCCTGTGTTTCAACCAATTGAGTACATTATTTCCTGAAACTTGGCAAATTTACTCATTTACAGTGTCTTTTCACTGGTGTGGATGGATTTTCACAAACTTGCTGATTTCCAAAAATCAAGAATGGAGGGTCTATTCAAACTATAGTATGGCATGACTACTACACCACACTGTTAATGCCAGGCCAAGTGTTGTATTACATTACCACATTGTTTCTCTTTCAGGCTAGATCATTGAAGGTCAGCCAACAGCAAGGGGCTGGGGCAGGACCTGCCGGCCCTGTACCACAGCCACCTCGTACTAGCAAGTTGCCTCCTATGGATACCCAGAAAAACCAACAGACAGATGAGATATTGAATGCCATTCTACCTCCAAGGTACAATGAAGTGGGAATTATGGTAATAACGTATTTCGTTATTACTTGCATATACATATGCAATTTTCAAATCATCATAAATTGGATCAGTATATTTAAAAGAACAATAATAATATACTTCTTATCTTGAATTCGGCCATTAACTTATGATGGGATTCACGAAGGCTAAGTATTATATAGTTTACTCGTTTTACGTATTGTTGTTTTAACGTAATTGTGTAGCATTAGTAGATGTTGATAATAACGAAATTCGTCATTACCAAAACACCGGGCAATGAAGTTGCTGTGGTTTTCATAATTCTGCAAACTCTGAAGCAACAGTCAAACCATGTTTTAGCGGTTTTCTTCAATCACACAACTAACACCCTTTAGTATGACCCAACTAGTGGACTATTGCCAATGCTGCATTCTGATTGGCTACGCTACTAGGGACTATTAACAATAGACCTCTAGTAGGGAAAGCATCGATTTTGAACATGAAAACAATGGCGGCCGCTTCTCGTTTTGTCGAGGTATCTGGTGATTTTTTTAGACAAGTTTTCACTTTTTTGTTCAACTAGTTGGGTGATACTAAAATAATTAGACCTCTCGCCCTCAAGAGCTACGGGTCAATAGCCCATGGCCCTTAGCCCTTTTGGGCTTGAGGTCTAATTGTTAAGTAATCACAAACATAATCACTCAGGGGTTTTGCAAAAGCTACTTACTGGTTATGCCTGGTGCACACTTGCGACATAAGGACATTAGAAAATTATCATGCACACAAAATTTAATGGTTTCAAAACGTTGAAGTCCACAACAGTGAAGTAATCTAAATAATGATCCATGAAAAATATTGATTATTTCAATTATTTTCCCATGCTTTTATCAGTGCAACATAACGTCCTTATGTTGCTATTGTGTACCAAGCTCACTAATTATGTTCTGGCTTCAGTGTTTGTTTTGTTTAAATTGTCTCTTTCATTAAACTTGTTTCTCTCACTTTCATCCATCCATCCAGCTTTCTTTCTTTCTTTCTTTCTTTTTTCAGTCTGCACTTCTAATGAGTTTAACCCTTTTTTATCCCAGAGAATGGACTGAGAATGGCCAGCTTTGGGTTCAGCAAGTATCCAGTACCCCTGCGACGAGACTTGATGTTGTCAATCTACAGGAGCAGCTGGACATGCGTTTACAGCAGCGTCAGGCCAGGGAGACAGGGATATGTCCTGTCAGAAGGGAACTGTACTCTCAATGTTTTGGTAAGTGATCAGGGGCAGATTAAGGGGGAGGGGGGGAGGGGGAGGGGGCACCACCCCTTCCTCAGGAGATTTTCCCACACATTTACTGTATTTGATGATGGAAGTTTGCAAGTTTCGTCCCATGTTTTCACCTCTGGCGTCCCCTTTCTGAACTTCCTGGATCCACCCCTGGTGATGCAGAGAAATGATGTACTGGTAATGTTATTAAGTAGCATTGCTGTAATGAGGATATAGACAGTATTAATGATGACAGTAGTATCCAATAATCATTTACAACTTGTCTCACTAATAAAATCAAAATCTACCAACCGAAAGGGTGAAAACTATGACCAGAGCTTTTAGGAGAGATCCATCTCCCTTTATATCAATGGCAACTGTTTTTGAGATGGATGTCTCCCAAATGCTCTGGTCTTAGTTTTCACCCCTTAGGCTGGTAGATTATCATATTGGCGTCTAATTGTGAAAATGTTCCCAAAATTATAAATTGTTCCAAAACTTTTGTAAAAGATGCTGTGTTTTCCTGCAGATGAGCTGATCCGTCAAGTCACCATCAACTGTGCGGAACGTGGTCTTCTTCTGCTCAGGTAGATTTCTTATTAAATTAATTTTGCTGCACTTTGCTAGGCAGAATTCACCCTTTGTAAAATGGTCATTTGAATTTTTTAACAACAGAACATGCAATATGATGTTTGCAAATGTTTTAGCACACCAGTTGATGTCGCCAGTTGATTCGTAATCATGAAAGTTAGACACCAGAGTTTGTTCTATCAAGTAATTGAGTCACCAGATTTTAATTTTATTTTATTCTATTAAAATATTTGCTATTATTTGTTAAATATTTCTAGAGTACGGGATGAAATTCGCATGACGATTGCAGCTTACCAAACTCTTTATGAAAGCAGGTAGGTCTAAGCCCACATGACTATTAACTTTAATAGTCCCTGACTTAGAGAACAAAAAAACATACTCTTGTGCATGAGCAGATTTAAGGGGGAAGGGCTCAGGGGTTTTAATAGATTTCCCCATACATTTACTTTATTTGCTTGGGTGAGGTTACAACTTTGGCCTCCATTATTTTTACATTGCCCTCCCCTCCCCTCCCCTCCCTTTATGGAGATCCCGGATCCTCCCCTTCTGTTTCACCATGAAATTTCAGAAGTCCATACCACACTTCACTCATAGATATGCAGGTAGGAACGTTCTTATGTCCAAAGAAATTGCCCTGAAGAAAGCCACCATTAAGAAATTGCCCTAAGGAAAGCCACCATTCGGAACTGAATTGGACACTAGGCTTAACACAAAATTTGACTAATTTGATTGATTTTACAATTAATGGCCTTGTTGAGTTTGAACATGTGTCATATTTTCGCCATCATAATGAGATGTCACAGATGTTTTGTTATCTACTTTGAGAAACATTCTCATCAAGGGTGGTATAGGATGGTAAAATCTGAGGAGTCTTGCAAAGCCTCCATTAGCTCATTGTTTGAAAATCCGAGCTGGAACCTTCTGGTTTCTGTTTTTTTACCCCCTCAAACATCAAACCTCTGAGTTTCAGGCAAAATCTGAGGTCTCACCACAAGGGCTGGCTTTCAAGCCTCATATTTTTACATTAAGGACCATTACAGGATCATGGGCATCTCTAAAACGACAACTACATTTTATTATTGGGTCTTTATATGCTGCAGAATATCTAATTTACTTAGTTGTTGTTCTTATCAATAATTACCATCAGTGTGGCATTTGGCATGAGGAAGGCACTTCAAGCTGAGCAAGGAAAGGCTGACATGGAAAGAAAGGTAAGGACAAAAATCTGCAAATTAACAGACAGACAATTTTCCCATGCACAGGGAAAGAATTGTTGAAATTGACTTAGGGAAAAACCCTCTTTCTTAGGATGTTTTCCCCAAGAATGCTCTTGACCTATCTACCATGTCTCCTTGTTTTTAGTACTTTCCATTGTTAATGTAATGAGCACCCCCTCTAGAGTTTAAAATCTTGTTTTTGTTAATCCAGATCCAAGAACTTGAAAATGACAAGCGTGAGCTGGAGCGGCAAGTGAATGAGCTCAAGGCCAAGTGTGATGCCATAGAGAAGCGAGAGGCGGAGAGAAGAGCTGTAGAGGAAAAGAAACATGCAGAGGAGATCCAATTCCTCAAGAGGACTAATCAGCAACTCAAGGTAACAACCCAAGACATTCAAACATTAGAGTAGCCCTGATTCTCATCCGCTACGGTAGTGTTCATTGTCACTTCCTACCTCCGCATCTGATCAAGGTCACGGGATAAAAAAATCTGGATGAGAATCATGTGGGGAATATGGACCAATTACTGCATAGCTTTCATTTTCCTCCAATCAGAGTTAAGCTTATATCTCACCAGCTACAAGAGTTTCGCCAATTCATCTTGCCAGAGGGATTTTTTTTCTCGAAATATATCACTCAGCAAACTGATAGAATATGGATATGATATGAAAGACAAGATTCCTCGGCAATTAGGGGGCAGGTCAAAACAATGGTACTCTAGTAGTTTTAGGGGGGTGGGGAGGGGTACTTCGTCCGGCCACCCACCACCTCCCCGACACAAGTAGGGTCCTAAAAAGTACCATTGATTTTTACCTCTTCCCTTAATGGACCTAATAAACCACTTGACCCTGTGACGTTGATCAGACGGGAAGGTAGGAAGTGCCAACAAACTCACCGTAGTGGATGAGAACCAGGGTAACTTAGAGCGGATTTCATATGAATTCCAAGAGATAAGACGTGCTTTTCACAAGGAATTTCTGCAGAAACCCATCCATGGCAAAAGCTGAACTTTCCATTGTGAAGAATGCTAAATGTTCGGATTTCCCATGGCTGTCCTTGGGAATTCCGAACACTTCCCATGCGTATGCCTTGGGAAATTCAGCTTTTCCCATGGATGGGTTTCTGCAGAACTTCCCGGTGTTTGCAAACCCCAAAATACGGGACCATCCAACTGTGCTGACTCCAGCTTTTCTCTATAATTCACAGACCCAGCTGGAAGGAATAATTGCACCAACGAAGAAATAAAGCATTTTTCCAACTTAGCCGGGAAATCTTACTCGAGCCGCTTGTATTATATCGTTTATAATTGATATTTCAGAGTGTAATAGTTGTTGTGCTGCAAAATATTTTACCAACACGCATTGTATAATTATCGCGCAATCCATTAGTGCACTGTACATAATGTTTCTTTTCAATGTCAACTTATTTAGGCACGTCGGAAATAAAATGACGAAATCTCTGTCGGCGTTTTATTATCGAAGTTGAAAAGATACAGGGAAGCAAAAAGCCATAGAGTTTTTTGGAAGGAGTAGGGGTGGAGATATCGTCAGGACATGGTTAGGCACAACGCGGACCATAGCGCCGCGACTCATCTCATCTCGGCTCGCTTGCTCGCTTAGTATCCTTAGAGAGGTCGACTTGAAGTCTACGCGAACCATAGTTAGTAGAGGAGACTAACTCTACTAACTATGAGTGGACCTGTTCCTCAGAAAACCTGTTCCTCTTCCCCTTTCGCTGCTGTCTTGCAAAATGACTGGGCACAAGTTGCTGCAAATTTCTTGCTCTTTTGAGTGTTATTTTTATAATATGATAATTTCCGGTAATTTTAGTTAGTGTAGTAACTCATTTCTCACTATAGCCCACCACTGCTAAAGTAAGCAAGGACAGATACACACCCCATAGAGCAATTTATTATAATCCTTAAATTTACATACAAAATAGTCTCTCCTTTGTTTTCCAAATCCTCAAGCCGAACAAAACAAAGAAGCTTGGCCCGAATCTATTTATTACACCGTTAGATCTTGTCAATCAAACGTAAACAGCACCTAAACAAACGCTTAGCGTGTTACGTGCATAATCCAACTAATTTGTAACGCTCCCAGCTCTGTTATCCGGATCTGAATTGTACTTGTTCTCCACGCGGTAGTTTCTATAAAATCCATTCCGCAAGCTTCTGTGAGACAAATCTCACATAAATGTCCCCTTTTGGCTCTAAAAAGTCCATGTTTTTTTGCCGCCAGATATGTATTTTTTGTCACGCATCAATGCTGTCTATAAATAAACGCTTCATCAGAACATCTTCGAGCTCATCAACTCTCGTTTCGCTTGCAGAAAATCGCGTAGTCTACGCTCATAATTCTCCAAGGAAATTTCCAGCACCTCGGCCCGGTTTTCGAGATTAAGCGCTCTTTTTTCGGCCTTTCTGAAGCGTTGATCTGCGTGGGTTATTTTTTGTCTTAGCCTGCCTGCCCTCCGGTCTAAATCATCATGACCTGTATAGACTTCATCATTCTCGCTCACCGCGGGATTGTCCTGAAGATGCTTATGTGTGGCCAGCTTTTCTCTCAAAAGATATGCCCTATCGTCAGCCTTGGTAATTCTCCTCTCTAATACGTCTAGTTTTTCCTCTAAAGGCTTAATAATCTTTTCTTTTTCCACTCGTTTCTGGCGCATAAGAGCACCATATTGCAACGCTTGGTGTATATCTTTCACCTTGCCGTCCAAATCAACATGAGTATTCTGCAGGAATTTGCTTGTATCTTGATTGTCCTGGTTCCTTCTGCGCGTTTGAAATAGCCTGTCCTTTAGAATTAATAACCTGTTCTCCTTTCTCTCCATTTTCACATCAATTTCCTGCATTCTCTCCCTTATCCTTCTTAACTCCTGCTTCGCTTTACCCTCGCGTACCTTGGCTTGTTTCGTATCTAACTCGTATTGAAGCTTTTTGTCCTGCCACTCTTTTACTTCAGCTTGTAAAACAGCAGCGCGTTCTTTAAAGGACTTTATATTTTCTTTCAAAGCATTTTGATGCTCGGTTCTTTTGACATAAGCCATTTCGGAGCAACAGACCCGTGAATAGAAAACCGAATTCTTTCCCGGGACCTCGTCCACTGACCAGTGGCCCTTTGCGATTTATCAGAGCGAGGAAACAATGTGCGATACGTGCGTACTAGTAACGCTAGCCTGAGTGGCTATTGGTTACAGGAGGTAATTGGCTGGCTCTTAATATCTGTATGTGTAGTACTGACAGACAAGGCACTTATCAGAGAAACACGCTACGATCGATTCATGGATATCATCCGTGTACGTATGGCTCTGTATATTGTGGATTGCAATAGCGCGTTGAAATGTTGAAGTACAACCTTGATAATAATTCAGATCAACGTGTTTTGGTGACCCTCACCTTGCTTTTCATTCTTCGTCACACATGGCTCTCGAGGGTTGCCGGGATAGGTAAATATACCTACGTTCTCTTCGGAATTCTTTGTAGTGCTTGCATGAAAGCGAGGCTATTGGTTGGCGGAATCTTTTGCCCTCCCTCCTGATTTTGCCCTTTGTATAACAGGGAATTTCTACAGAAACCATTCATTTGAAAAGCACACGCACTGGGAATTGTTTGGAATTCACTTGGATAGCCACGGGAAATCCGAACTCTTCCCATTGTTCTACAATGGGAAATTCAGCTTTTCCCACGTGTTTCTGAAGAAATCCCCTGTCTGTGGCCTGCGTGCATGGTAGCATGCAAGCTCAAGGAAGAGGAGAGGGCGCCGCGCGAGCGAGCTTGGTGCCCTCTCTCTCCTCTCTTCTCAGCCCTTTGGCGCTTACGTATATGCCCGGGTGGAGGTGGGGGGGGGGGGGGGGGGGGGGGGGGGTCTCCACTGATGTTTGGGTAGGGGTGCGCCGCCAAGGTCTCCAAAACCAGACCCTATCAGATACCAAAAATCCTCGTTTTATATACCCTACCGTAGACCTACGGTCAAAATTGTATGCCTACCACAGGCTGAAGTTAGTCACCAGGGTGGTCAAATTGGTCGCAATCAAAGCGGAATTTTGATAATCATGAAAAGGTTTCAAAATAAACCACCTTTCCAATAATTGCGGTACAACTTTGATCGAAATTTGTTTGCACTTGGTTAGCCATACTGAAATACATACCCTATCAGCGACCAAACAAGCGAAAAACGGTACCCTACCGTAGACCTCAGGAGTCCAAAAACCATACCCCCGGGCGTATACGCTACGTTGGCAGCCTCTGGGTCCGATCGACAATAAGTTTGGCGACAAAGAACGACGCTTTTTACGATATAGACCAGTTTCGTACCCTTATTTTTTGCGGTGATTTTTCCAATCGATTTCTCTATGAAAATTGTTTTGGAGCCGTAGGGACTGGGAATGAGTACTAGACACCGCCCGCAATGAATTGTGGGACATCTCTGCGCGCGCGCCTTACAGCTATGGCCACAAACCATTGCGCACCCTAAGCGTCTGGATACGACATGACTGGGTTGCCAATTCTATAGGTTTTATTCAGAACTGGTGTAATTGCTATGCGATTAGTTTCACTACAGCCATATCAAATCCGCTCTATAATGGGTGCGACCAACAAACTTGAAATCCAGAAAAAACATTTTAATGAGTTCGGGAACCTTTTGAAAATGTACCCACCAATACATAAATCTGAACTGCTAACAAATTTGCGTAATGGTGGGGTATTTGTCATCAGTGAATATTTGTGGCTTGTCCACACCTAACAACAGTAGAAAGACCATGCCACAATCAAACGGGATGGGTGAATTCTCAAAGGATTTACGGACCTCATAGCGAAGACTTGAACGAATCTGACGGATTGACAGATTGGTGAAACTTTGCGCATTGACCCTTAGGATTTGACGAGCTGCTTGGCCCCCCGAATTACCCATTCACAGATTAAGCAAGGAATTTTTCTGAGATACTTTGTAATCAGCTGTAAAGTAGTAAACTGTGACGTGACGCCCCTTTCAGGACTCTGTGACTTATAGTGGATTAGAAATAATCCATGACGGAATAGGTAGGACACAAAAGAATCGTGCGCCGCGCCTACGAAGGTGAACAGCGCTAAGGAACCAGCTGGAGTCCTGTAAAATGCCTTTTTTTAACTACCGGAAACACAATGGACATGTGGACCCTCAGAAAACATATGTTCCTCTCACCTCCTTCCGCTGGTGTCCACTGAGAAAGCCACTAGAGAAAGTCTCTTGCTAAGAACTTTGTATTTTTGCGGACAAAAAAAAAAAAACAGATGCCCTCGCAAATTTATTCCTATTTTGAAACTAATATTTGACATTTCCTTTGTTTTGGGAATTTTGCAAAAAGAACTGGTAAATGTTTGGCCAGCAGTTTAGAAAAGGCCATGCAGTAGTTTGCTCACGAAATGTCTAAATGCGCTCTTTTGACCACATGCACTTTAAAATCGAGGGTAGCTTGTTATGAGTGCCCTTCAAAAATAGCATTTTTTTTTCAATCCCACTTTTCTGAACTATTTCTGTTCGACACTCTTAGATGATCTCGTCTATGAGTATAAGTACAAACCACTCCTGCGTACAAACGCAACTTTTCACTGTTGGGGCAATGGGGCTATATCATCCGAACAGGGGCTTCCGTGACTCTGGTGTCCAACGTCTATAAGGCCCTCATTTGTAACGAGATTTGTGCGTGCTGGGTTTTCTTGTCTTCAACCTCTTAATCCTTTCAAATACATAATAATTCAATACACAACTAAGACAGTTACACTTGACTGTCGTGCCGCCTCGAAATGAAAAATCGTTTATCTAAAACAGAAATAAAAGTTTATTTAACGAATATAGGGAAACGTATATAAATTTTCCTACAAAAGAACGTAAAAAGAATAACGTCCATTTTTCAACGTTATACTCACGATTGAAAACTCCTTAAAACCATTGGTGTCTATTATGATGTCAGGCTTGGATAAGTCTAGCGTTAAGGAATCACGACTTGTTTTGTTTTGTAAAAGCGGTCACGACAATATAGCTGATGTGCGACGTGGTTCACTTCGCAGCCCAATAAGAAGTCCGAATAAACTTACGACGTAAGAAGGCCCTTCTAGAACTATCTACTTGTCGTGAATTTCATGCCAAAGGTTCTTTTACTGAATTCTTACTCAAACTACTAAGAAGGTGCACTGAAAATTTCGCTTGAGAAACATGGTGTATTCATTCAATACGCCCGCCAAGGTGATTGGCATTCTCCACGCGATGTTTGGGGGATTTTGATTTTGTTTGGCATTGTGGCAAGACTTCAAGTTCACCACTGGACGAGTATTATGCTGATCGGAATTTGGACTGGAGCTCTGGTATGTAGAATAAGTTCGTTAATAGCAATATATTTCCTACTTTTCCTGACGACAAGATTCATGAAAATGGCTTGAAGATACGGCCCAAAATTTAAAGGAAAAGTTTGATGCTATATAAAATATGCAGTGATGATACGGATCAAAAGTTTGATAGATCATGAAGGTAGTTGCGAAGTACTTTTCGATACTTTGCATTTCGCTCTACCAAACTAAATATGGACTGATGATGACGATTATAATGATGATGATCCTTTATTTTAACACGGTAACAATCTTATTTTTCAATGGTGTATTCTGAATGGCCGTGTGCTGCTGAAGCACCCTCGCAAAATGGGAGACCCAGGCCAAACAGACGAACGGTTTCCTACTATGCCAGAAGGCGTCTCAGAATTCTGGTGCTTTTACCTCTCTCTGATAAAGTTTTTAAATGTTGCCCAACGTTGTTAGCATTGAATCATCGGAAGACAAAGTTTCTAGGTAATTTCCGTCTTATTGCTTATTGCAATTATTTTGTTTAAATACATTTAAAAGACGATTCCAGCAACAAGGCTCTGTACCAACAAGTTACAGTCATCTGGCGTCGTTCAACACAAAAACTAAACAACACAACCCTTGCATGATGACATAAGAAAGGCGTTCGAAATATTTCAGAGCACTGACGGTCCTCTGTCTACCGCTTTTTTTTCTCTGAAAATAATATATAGATTGTGCATCAGTTTATTTCGATCGATTGATTATTTTTTCCTCAAAAAATATTTATAGTTTTCAAAGTTTACAATAAAAGTGAAGTCAGTTAATAGCGAGCTTGTTGCTTTTTCCTTTTGTTTTCTTCACTTAAGCTTTAACACGCTTTGTGACGTCATTGTTTCTTGAACATTGGCAAGTTGTTTGATTTTGAATGTTTCTTTGTCGTGTGAGTGATATCACGTCGCGGTGTAGTACAGATAAAACGTCTAAAGATCAAATATGACGTCTGCATGAAAGAAAGGAAACTTGTCATGAATTTTTGAAATTCCACGGGAAAGTGCGCACGAGTATTTTGAAATGTTGATTGGCGCGATCCACTAGATCAACAATGAAACATCTCTAGATATCTAACTATGAAAGACTGTTTCTCCGGACTCGTGCGAGATACGGAAAATTGCTGCTGTAGCTGAGAAAACATCTGCTTTAGCCAAGCACGACAAATAACAACCAAGTTTCTTGGAAAAATAGTTATCAATTGAGTTGATTATCTTTTTGCAGATAATGTTTACAGGAGCTGTTGCCGTAATAGGGTCTTACAGAAGAATGGACATGCCGCCCAAAAGATGCTTCGTAAGTCAGCCTTTCTAATGGGTTGCTTATCCTTGTCCTTATGTGTCCTCGTCTTATGCCCTTACCCTTGTATGCTTGTCCTCATGTTTTATGTCCTTGTGTCAACCTTGTGTCATTTTCCTTGTAACCTTGTCCTTATATATTTGCGTCCTCGTGCCCATGCCCTTGTGTACTGTTTCGTTTCCTTGACCTCGTGCCTGTCCTTGTATCAATCTTGTGTCCTTGTCCTTGTACATTCATCTCCTGTATCTTTTTGTTTTCCTTGTGTCTTTGTACCCTGTCCTTGTGTCTTGTATCTTTGTCATTATGTCATTGTCCATGTGCATGCCTTTGTCCTTGTGTCCTTGTGTATGCCATCCTTGTGTCCTTGTCCTTGTGTTCAAATTGAATTTGTTTGTGTGGCCGGCCTTTGTGTCGTTGTCCTCTTGCTCTTTTGCCCTTGTCCTTGTGTTCTTGTTCTCATGACTCATCAGTAAATGATTTATAACCAAAGTGAAACAAACGCGCAAATTGTCAAGAATTCCTTGTGTCGTTGTCTGTATGTCCTTCTCCGTGTCCTTGAGTCCTTGTTCTTCAGCTATATAGTGCCCTTGTGTCCCTGCCCTTGTTCTCATGTCCTTGTGTCCATCCTTGTGCTCATGGTGTCCTAATCCTTGTATCCCTTGTCCGTGCGTCCTGTTCCTCGTGTCTTTGTGCCCTTGTCCTTGTGCCCTTGTCCTTGAGTCCTTGTCCTTCAGCTTTATAGTGCCCTCGTGTCCCTGCCCTTGTTCATGCCTTGTGTCCATCCTTGTGTGCTCCCTGTGTCCTAATCCTTGTATCCCTTGGCTTTTCCTTGCGTCCTGTTCCCTCGTGTCTTTGTGCCTTTGTCCTTGTGTCCCTGCGTCCTTTTCCTATTCTTTGTCCCTATCTTATGTCCTTTCCTTGTTTCTTTGTCCCTGTGTTGTTGTGTCCTTATCTCCTTCCTTTTGTCCTTGTGCATCGCCCTTGTGTTCTTGTCCCGTGCATTGCCCCTGTCCATGTTTTGTTCTCCTTAAACCCATCAGTAAATCATGAGCCAAAGTGAAACAAAAGGGCTTTTTTTATTTATTTATTCATTTAGCTTTGTCCGAGGGTCGGGAAATCCTCACAGAGCAAGGCTCCAATTACGAAGTTCCCTTGTCAGTTCCCTTGGTCAGTAATTGCTTTTTTTTTCATTGTCTTTCCAGGTCGTATGGTTTGTCATTCTATCTTTATCGCTATTCTCATGGCCGCTATGGTAGTGGTCTGCTACACGTTTGCAGTCATGTCATTTTTGACATCGAGAACATCGGAGAATTCGACTGGTGGGATTACGATCTTACGTTCAGGATCCAGTCCAAGGAAAGAGCACAAGCTATTTCCTGTATAATTTTGATTTTTGATGCCTAGAGTTCATCAATGCTGTAATTTCTCTGATCCATGGCTTGGCGTGCTGTTGTCTGAAGAAATGGCACAAGGTAAGTTAACCGTTTCACTGCTGAGCTTTCGACGTGTTTTACAGGAAAGTTAGATGTTGGACTCGGACACCAAGTTAATGCTTTTTATGTCTCATACTTGTTTTGTCTTAACTTTTATGTCTCATACTTGTTCTCTCATACCTGTTGTGTCGCAAACGTGTTTGGGCTCATACCTGGTGTCTCATACTTGACTGTGTCTCATACTTGACTGTGTCTCATACTTGACTGTGTCTCATACTTGACTGTGTCTCATACTTGACTATATCTCATACTTAGTGTTGTGTCTCATACTTGACTGTGTCTCATATCTCATACTTGTTGTGTCTCATAGCTGTTGTGTCTCATACTTGACTGTGACTCATACTTGACTGTCTCTTACTTGTTGTCTTTCATACTTGACTGTATCTCATACTTGTTGTGTCTCATACTTGTGTCTCATACTTGACTGTGTCTCATACTTGTTTTGTCTTAACTTTTATGTCTCATACTTGTTGTGTCGCATACGTGTTTGGTCTCACACCAAGTGTCTCATACTTGACTGTGTTTCATACTTGACTGTGTCACATATCTCATACTTGTTGTGTCTCATACTTGACTGTATCTCATACTTGTTGTGTATCATACTTGTTGTGTATCATACTTGTTGTGTCTCATACCTATTGTGTCCCATTCGTGTTGTGTCCCATACGTGTTGTCTCATACTTGTTGTCTCATTACGTGTCGTCTCATAGCTTTTGTGTCATACTTGTTGTGTCTCATACAATTGACTGTCTCATATTTCCTTTGTCTCATACTTTTTATTATTCATACTCTTGTGTCTCATACTTGTTTTGTCTCATAGCTGTTGTGTCTCATACTTGTTGTCTCATCACGTGTTGTGCCTCATGCTTGTTGTATCTCATACTTGTTTTGCCTCATACTTTTTTATGTCTCATAGCTGTTATGTCTCATACTTGTTGTGCCTCATGCTTGCTGTATCTCATACTTGTTTTGCCTCATACTTTATGTCTCATACTTGTTGTGTCTTGTACTTTTTGCGTCTCATACGTTTTGCCTCATACTTGTTGTCTATGTTGTGTCTCATATTTGTTCTGTTTGTCACCAGCAACAGCGCATGTCGCTGAAGGAGACAGATATGAGGTTTAACTACATCAACAGGGGAATTGAATAGAAGATCACTCATCAACAATGTGCAGCTACGACAGTTTAATTAGTCCATTCTGCCAATCATTCAGTCTACATTGTCTATAGGCCAAGAGCACGTTATTAAGGATAGCGATTTTGGCAAATGCAAGATTTTCGAGACAGCGATGTCAAGGCTAAAAATTCGAGATGAGACGATCAAAGATTGCTTCTCATACATTCTCTGTAATTTGCGTTGGTAATTTGTTAGAAATTGTCTCGCAACGTTGCGAAAAGTAGAGCTCGGTTCTACATTTTTTGCAACTCGCAACGCAACAAAATATTGCATTGCAGGGGGATGTTACACGCGCGCATTTCGCTGCAACTCGCAACGCAACAAATAGTGCGTCGCGAGTTGCAAGAAAAAATACTTTCAAGGCGCTGAACAAAACAATAGGCCCCGCGCATCCCCGTGATTCTCGTCAGAGCTCCCCGGCTCATCACCATGCGATGCTCTGTGACATTGATGCATGCGCTAGATTTGATACTGAGCCGTTGAGAGAGAGAGAGAGAACTTCTCGGCATGCCCAACGTTCAAAATCAGCCAATCAGCAATGCCCTCTAGTGGATGCCACCAGAGCCTCTCCCGCGAGGTGACGAGCCGTGGAGCCCTGGGTACGAGAATGCGCGCGTCCCTCAGTCTCGTACCCAGAGCCCGTCATCTTTTGGCCAGCGGCAAAGATTCAGGGCTCTGGGGGAATCGATTTTTTTAAAACCCAGATTCTGGGTTTCCGGTTTGATTGTTGTATGAAAGTTCGTTACGTTTTTGACCTACCACGCATGCTCACAAATCGGATTCCCCCAGGGCCCTGAATCTTGCCGCTGGCCAAAAGATGACGGGCTCTGGGTACGAGGTTGGCGCGTCCCTCAAAATTGTGACATGCGCAGTGCACGTTTAGTGGCGTGCCGCGTTAATACGAAATCAAGGCTCGAATTCAGCAAGGCGCTCACGTAGGCGAACGAAAAGATGTAAAATTTAGAGGCAAAAATAAACAAAATGTTAGCAGTAAGTAATACTGTGTTCGTGTTCATATTACTTTATCATGGGCGTGGTAATGGCCATAAGCCGAGCTAGACGTTGTCGAATTCGTTTCTCTAGCAGTGAGAAGCGGGGATTTCC
This sequence comes from Scolanthus callimorphus, assembly GCA_033964015.1. Classification (NCBI taxonomy): domain Eukaryota; kingdom Metazoa; phylum Cnidaria; class Anthozoa; order Actiniaria; family Edwardsiidae; genus Scolanthus; species Scolanthus callimorphus. The sequence continues at coordinate 14,214,063 of CM066925.1, read as the reverse complement.
ACTGATTTTTGGGTAGTGGTGTGCCGCCAGGATCTCCAAAAGCTGACCCTATCAGAGACCAAAAATCCTCGTTTTTTCCAAGGCAAGGCCGTAGCTAGAAATTTTTGACTGGGGGGGGGGGGGGGGGGTGGCAGGCCTTGGTCATTCTTTGTTTTTGCTGTGGGGGGGGGGGGCAGGCCTTGGTCATTCTTTGTTTTTGCTGTGGGGGGGGGGGGGGGGGCAGCAGGTTTTCCCCCACATGTTGACACTAAAAATTTACTTCGCTAGGGGGGGGGGGGGGGGGGGCAACTGCCCCCTCTGACCCTACTATGCTAGCGGGGGGGGGGGCAACTGACCCTATGCTAGCTACGACCCTGTTTTCTATACCCTACCATAGACCTACAGTTAAAATATTATACCCTGCCGCAGATCTAAAGTTACTCAGCAGGGTGGTCTAGTTGGTCGCACTCAAAAGCGGAATTTTGTTTATTATCTAAAGGTTTAAAATAAACTGTCTTTTATCTCTTGCGGCCCAATTGTCAGATCGCAATGTTTTTGTAGGGTAGCCATACTGAAATACATACGCTATCAGAGACCAAACAAGCGAGCAATGATACCCTACCGTAGACCTTACAGGGGGTGAAGGGGGGTTAGCGCGCGACCACGAATCACGGACCGATTTTTCGTTATTTCACGGATCACGGAGTTATGAAAACGCTTTTCACGAATCACGGAGGTAAAATTTAAAAACGATTATGCAAGTTGTGTTTTAAGTAATATAGTGATATAAGTACTGTGCTCGATCTTTTTCCTGATATTTCTTTTGATGGTGTGAGATTTCACTTAAATTATATCGCCATCAAAACGACAATTGATCACAATTCAATAAAGAACGATTTCAAGGTCTCCTGTTATTTTATCATTTCGCGAAATTGGTTTGCTCATAGCATCCAGATCAGAATTTTCGCTACTATAAAAACGATTCGGATCAGTACCGAGCCTTGCTTGTATGTTTCTGGATGCGCGCGAAGCGCGCTGCGATTTTGAACATCAATCTACGCAGTTAATGAAATTCTTATTTCTGAGACATAAAAATCACGCTGAAGAAATGGAGTCACGGAAAAAACAATAGAAATGTTCCAAAATTTAAAAGAAGCACAGTACGATGTTTTAGTTTCTGAATGCTACACCAAAGTTTTGGACATATAAATTAAATGAATGGGGAAAGTCCAGGAGTAAATGAGAACTTGATGTTTAACAATTGCGCTTCCTGACATTGCTGAACCTTTATTTACTGTTTGCTGATAGTAAATTTACTCAATTTTAAAAAGACATTTTGATGTTTCAGATTCCCTAAAAAGCAGCCAGGAGAGAATGAGCCTGCTCGATATTGGTCCAAATGGTCCGTCTCTAATGACCAGCTTTCACGTTTCACGAATCTCTAGGCCTGTAATCACGTGTCACTTAAGAGAAATTCGTAAAATCACGGGTCGACACGAGGGCATTTCACGGATCACGGCAATAATTTTCCTGTTTTCACGAGTCGTGGAGCAAATTTGGGGTGAATCACGGATCACGTACGGAGAACCCCTTCACCACCCTGACCTTAGAGTCGAAAACCATACCCTACAGGGCGCAAACATATAGGCACCGTGATAGTATGTCGATATGGGGCGTTGCTACGGCGAAGATGAAAGGAGCATAGGTAAGGCTCTACCTCCGTGTAAGAACCTGGGTATTGTTCACGAGTTACGTCACAAAGCCCTTTTGTTAGTTGAACGAATCATGATGAGATATTAACTGAACACAATGGTGTCTTCTGGGAATGGTTCTTACACGGAGGTATACCCACAGGTAAAGGAGACAGGAGCGTTACATTGAGGAAGGAACTGCAGGTTCATATGGTTCCTGAACTGCAGGCTTTCCTCCGCGGTCAGGAACTGGGTGCTAGTTCTCACGCTGACTCTCATCACCGTTTGATCGCTTCTCGTGAGAGTAGATAAGAGTGGATAATAGTTGGAACTCCATCAACTCTCATCACCGTTTTATCCCTGTTTTAGAATCTTTGCGCAGCGCTATTCTTGGTGTGCAACCATTCCTTTGGGAATAAAATAACAAAAGCGCGGCGGTTGGATGAAGAACAAAGGGAGAGCTTCATCCAACATGGCCGCCAGTGACGTCACATGCACATCAAGAATTGAAGGCTGCACGGGAGACTGGAACTAATAGCGCGAAATTTAAAATGCAAATTATTCGCTGGAAGCTGAAATAGAAATGGCGGCCACGTGCTCGACTCTTGGCCAAGAAACAAGGACAAAAAGGCGCTCTCCTTTACCGCTAGAAACACTATCAGCTCCCTAGAATTCCGGACAGTGATTTAGGTAAGTATACGTGATATTCTGTCACCAATTAGCTGGTTTTTACTCTGAAATTCATGAGTCAATTTGTATCAAGTTTTCATGGAGGTCAAGCTTGAGGCCATGTTACTTATTATGTAGATCAATCGCCGCATGTATAGCCCGTTCTACGCGCTAAACAGGTTTAATAGGAACACTAAAGCTTACTGCTGGTTTCTTTCTTTTTTTTTTTTTTTTTTTGTCCAAACTGCTGGTTTCTCGGTAGATGCAAATGTTGTAATTATTTTCAAGTTAAGCTAAAGTGCACTACATTTCATTACATTTCAGTACTGTAGAATATCGGCAAGAACCAAGTGGGTAATTTACCATCAACAAGACCACAGCCCTCCTCCTAGAACACAAGCCTTTCAGACTAACAGCCAGACCAGTGACAAGTGGAACGTGTGTGTGGTAGTGGTTGAGTATATTGTTTTCTGTGGTGGTGATCATGTCTATCAGTTGGCAGGCTGTAACACATAAACCAAAGCCCAAAATATGACTGGGATCAGGGGTAAGAGGAGCAGAATATGTTGTATAGAAAGACCAACAACTGGAAATTGCCATGGTGGGTAGCTCAAGCTGGGGCCCTCCTGAACAGAAGGTGTAGACATTCTTGTGGCTGTCCATTTTTGCTTAACATTCACAGGGCCGTAGCTAGCGTAGGGGCAATTGTCCCCCCCCCCAGCAAAGTGACATTTTTAGTGTCAACATGTGGGGAAAAACCTGCTTGCCCCCCTAGCAAAAACAAAGGATGACCAAGGCTTGCCCCGCCCCCAGACAAAAATTTCTAGCTACGCCCTTGATTCAGGGATTCATTTACACACTAATCTTGTTATGTCAATATTCAACAGAAAATTGGAGGACTCCTGACTATTGTCAACAATCCAGCCAGTCAGCCAAACCACAGCAAGCCATTCAGGCAATGAACCAGACCACAATGAGAACGTCAGACTGTCAGCCAGACAACAGTGAGCCCTTCACACCATCAGCCAAACCAAAGTGACACTCACAGACCATCAGCCAGACCACAGTGACTCCCACAGACCATCAGCCCAACCACAGTGACCCCTACAGATCATAAACCAACCACAGCGACCCCTACAGACCATCAGCCAAACCAGTTACCCCCTCAGACCATTGAACAGGCCATGTAGTAACACTTTTATTAGCCAGACCACAGAAAGCCTGTTAAACCTCAGACCATTGGCTAAACCAGAGTAAACCCCTGCAGCATACCCATCCAGATCAATCAGAAAGATCTCCTTCATGGTGATGTCATTGGTGATATGAACTGTCTCCTTCATGGTGATATGAACTGCTCACTACCATTGGGAAGTCTCCCAAAAATAATTTGCACCCCCCTGTTGAATACCACTGGAATTCCAGGGTGGGGGGTCCAAAAGCAGTCTGGCATTAGAGATGGGTAACCTGTTACAGGAGTGAAATTCAGGCTGGGGATCATGATATGGAATTCCAGGCTGGGTAAACATATTTCATGGTGGTCATTATTTAGGGTGGGTGGGCCGACAACTAAACTTTCCAGGGTGGTTTTAGCTGAAACTGGGTTAACACGGGTGTGTGAGTTATTTTTTTGACAGCCTGTTTTGCATCCATGAAGTGTGTTGATGTTTTCACATATTCCCCTCTCAGCTGCCCACTAGATTAGAGTCATGCAACACTCCCCGAAGCTTGCCTCACAAAAAAAATTGACCTAACAAAACATTGGTTTCATCCACATCAGACATAATCCATTTTGTGTTATTTTTACAACAAATTTATTCTGGTCAGCATGAAAACTCATTTTTTATAATGCTTGACATCTTCAATTCGTTTTTTAAAATTTGATTTAATACTTTGCAGGGGCGGATCCAGGATCTTAAAAAAGGGGGGGCCCAAAGTAAAAAATGTAGCCCAAAGTTGAAACCTTGCTCTTGCAAATACAGTAAATGTATGGGGAAATCTATCAGAAAAGGGGAGGCCTGACCCCCCCCCCACCCCCACCCCCCCTAAATACGCCTATGCTTTGGAGCCCATTTGGCAATTCCAAAATCAAGCATATTGCGAGCATAAAATGGCCCAGATCCAGACACACTTCATGGATACAAAATGATGTAATTGTAAAACCTTGTTTTCATGATATTGTATATAACCAGGGCCATACCTAGGGTGGAGGGCAACACAACCAATGTGTGACATGAGAGATTAATATTTCCTGGGAGGTGACCATTTGCACTTATTCCAACACATTTGGTGGCTTCATTGCCCCCTTAACAAACATTTCTACAATAGGTATGGCACTGGTCTGAAAAGTTTTTCATTTGAAAAGGCTCTAACTTGCTAGCTGGCACTGGCTTACAATTTTCCTTATAATTTCAGGATTCTTACATTTTTTTACAGCAATTGGGCCAGACATAATTGCTTGATTTCCAAATTAAGAGAGGAATAATGGGCTCTTGCAGCTGCCTCATGTTTCATATTAATTTCAGATTAGTTTTCATATTAATTCCCCCCCCCCCCCCCCCAACGGAAGGGTGTTGAAAAGTGACCCCCCACCCCTCTGGAATTTCCGAAGAAAAATACAGTATTTGTATGGAAAAGATCAGGTAAATTGACCCCCCCACCCCTCCGGAATTTCCAATCTCTTCCATAAGGGGGGGTATGGATAATTTCTGGAAACACACAATGTGTGATAACAGAAAATAACCCATGGCCCTACCAAACAGAAGGGGGTTGAAATTTCAAGTGAAAAATACACTCTGGTGATAGCATGGCAAACAAAAGGCAAATTGACTCCCTACCCACCCACCCCTCTAAAGTTTCCTATCCCTTCCACGGGAAGGTAAGGATTTTGTTTCTGGAATCACACATTTTCCTTCTCTTTGTTGTTAGGACATGGCATGGCATTAATTGTATGTATGCATTGTAAAGCAAACAAAGTCCCACAAGGCCCTGATGGCCCCAGCTGGAAAAGATGCTCCAAATGTCAAAACCGGTAGGTGTGTCATCTCACTACACTCAGTACTGAGGCTTCCAGCTCCTCACCAGGCAGTATCTCCTCTGCTCCCAAGGCCACAGCTCTAAGTGCAACAGGGTGATACCATTCACACTTACCAGGTGTCTCACTTGATTGATGTTGTCATGATGGTAGGTACAAATACATGTAGTACATGACTGATCACATTCAGATTAAGGTAGCGTGCCAGCAAATCAAACTGCATATTTGTGGACGGTGGGCAATAAAAATTATTCAAATACTTTTGAAACAATTGCAAGGCATCCTAATATGATCTAAGTCCTTGGCGGGCTCGGATGAGAAGCTCTGCTACTAAAATGATTGATTGCGGTACTTTCAAATTTCTCAAAAAAATATTGCACACTCTTTAGGCAATAAACATAACCAGTAATTTGAAGATGATCTGTTTAGCAAATTTGAGGCTAAAGTTTGGTTAAAACAGGGACCATGGTTAAAATATGCTTTCAGCAGAAAGAATAATACAAGAAAAATATAATGTGATACTCATCCTCATTATTTTTATAACTGATCATATAAAATGAATATTAATAATAATAAATAATAATATAATATATTTCTATAGCGCAAATTCAACATACGTCTTCAAACACGCTTTACAAACATTAAAATAACATTAAAATATTGTGTGATTTCAGGAATGATCACTAGGCAAAACTATTTAGAATATCCTCTCAGTAAACTATTGAAGAATTATGTAAAACGTAAACATTTGGTCGGATGGATCGAGAAATAGCCAGATTAAAACAGATTGTTTTAGTGGTTTCAGCCTTCGCTGGCCATCGGTACGGGACGATACTTCTTTGTTTTGAGACGCGCTGAACAGTTGCACAGTTGCGTGACAGCCTCCCTTTAAATAGTCAATTCGCAAAGCCTGTCAATGAAGATTTAATATTAGTCCCTTGTTGTTTATGTGGAACACTGGTCTTAAAAGATGATATTAATAGCCATTTGCCACACCTGGGGGTAGCGAATATTCCCTAAAAATATCAAGAGCTCACCAAATTTTCGCAGTCTCAGAATCTCGGAATTTTTAACTTGCTTCTCGACGGTACCTCAAATTTTTGCCCTTAAACTTCTAAATACAGCAAATATATGTCTTTGGGAGCTGGTTTTTTCTTCAGTCTTGTGCTCGGATTTTAAACTGCCAATCGCAGCATCTCGGCAAATCTGGGATTTACCATTCACTACCCCTACACCTATACATGCATGGTTGTTAAAAATAAACCAGTTAATTATGTTTTAGAAGATACTGGATGCTGATGATCAAATACCACAAAGTATCAATAATGATAAAATAATAATAATTGATAATAAAAAGAATTGATTTTGGTTCACTTGTTAAAGCTGATTGTCTATTAGATGGACTGAGGTCATTAAATATTCTAATAGCTAAGGTCATCACACTGGAGCACAGAAATCTTGAGATGTAAAAAATCAACAAATGATCAGTCAAGTCAATATGACCAATAAAACAATGAAATTAGTATAACAAGCTCCAGAAACCTTTGCAAATTGCTTAATAAAAAACATGAGCTTTCAAAATCTAAACATAATTTTTCATTTTTTGATCAAAAACTGTCAGAAAATTGCAAAATAAAGCATATTTTCATGACTGTGAAAAGTGCCACAAAAGAGTTGTTCCGCAATGCAACGCAACTAGATGCAACATTCCAATTTACAGCATGCCAGGTTTCTTACCACCACTGTGACAGTACCGCGCCCTGTCATGGCACTTTTCACAGCCATACGAAATGTGCTCTATTGTCTTTAGTGATTTTGTAGGACCTATTTCTCTTGTTAAATAAAAGAATAAAATTTTTAATAAACATTAGATCTAGAGATGCCATTCCTCCTTCAACATTACAAATTGTACTTTAAAATAACAATACAAAGTAAAATACAGTGTGCAGATTGGCTTTCCTGAAAGCAGTGTCATAGACATTCCAGCCCTAATTGTGGGGGAAGTTAGGATGTCTGTTTCAAAAGTTGAATAATCCCACATGGGGTGGAAAATATGGAGTGATTTGTGGCATGTTCCCTTAATAACAGAATGTTATCAGACGGTCTAATTAGCATGTACTGCATGTATTTGTATCTATCACCATGGCAACATCAATCATGTGAGAGACCTGGTGTGTGTGAAGGTAATACCCTGTAGCCCTAGAGTTGCAGCCTTGCAAGCTGAGGTCTGGTGAGCCTTGCAAGCTGAGGTCTGGTGAGCAGTCTGGAGCTTGGAGCCTCAGTACTGAGTGTAGTGAGCTGGCACACCACTGGTGCTGACAGGAGCATCAACAGCTGGGGTCTTAGGGGCCTTGTGGGACTTTTTTTTTTAATTCAGAAAAGGTACTTACATACCATAGGGAGTTGGAATAAAAACTAGTCACACTTTCAAACTCTTTTTATTTCCAAATTATAATAACCTTCTGTAAAGCAAGTCAATACAGTCGTACTTCACTTCCTGAACAACAATTTTCTACCCCAATCCATACCCCAAAAATATGTTCGACCCCCATCACCCATCACATCTATGCCTACCCCCCTACCTACTGCTAGACTGCTTGCAGCCCTTCTTCGGCGAACGGCCGTAAATCGAGGAACATGTTTTTTACCCATGGTGCGCTTCGATTTGTTTACAGTGTCGAGTACTCAGGAGAGGGAGAGGCGGCACGGGGGAAAACGCTGAAAAATGGCATTTGCCCCCTGTGGCGCGTCTCTCCCTCTCCTGAAAAGCTCGACACTTGTAAACAAATTGAAGCATGCCGCGGGTAAAAAACATTTCACTGGATTTACGGACATTTGCCGAACAAGGGGCTGCAAGCAGTTGGCCTCTGTCCAATCTGTCCATTGCCAGATTTCAAACCTTGAGTGCCTGGAGCAAATCCCTTAATATAACCTATCAAAAATTATCCACATAAAGAGCATAAAACTATAAAAAAGTTGGCATTGATTGTGTAAATTCAGATCGAGATACATCAATTCCAGGATGCCGAATTTTATCTTTATGGTTTACCAGATTTCACACAAATTTTGTAATCAAACTATTTTTGTATAGTTCAGTATGCCCTTTCACCTTATGTGGGTCTTGAACAATCTCGTTCCCAGAGCCTAGGCTCTGGTGGCAGACAAACGTAGCCGATTCTGATTGGCCGATATTCCCGCCCGCTATTTTGAAATTCGCCTAACCGACAAAACTGTCACCATCGTCTGTGTCCAGAGCCTCCGAGTCAGCATGACCGAGAAGCTGTGGGAATGAGATTGGGTCTTGAATGGATAATCATTATATTAACAGATTTGCCTGCAGGCACTCCTGGTTTGAAATCCGGCAATGAGGCAAAAGGCTTTTTTGTGCATGATTTTTTTATCCAGGAATCAGGTTGTGCAATAATTTGTTACCTGAATATTTGTATCAGCCTTGCTTGGATCTTTGCAAGAAATAATTCTATGAATTGGCCTTGCTCGAGGGAATTGCCCCCCCCCCCCCCCCCCCAACCCATTAACAATTAGACCTCAAGGCCGAATGTGCTATGATGAATAGACCATGAGGCTGAAGGCCGAATGGTCTATTGATATCATAGCACATGAGGACAAGAGGTCTAATTGTTTGAGTAGAAACCAACTAGTTGGTCGGTTTTGGCAATGAATTCCATTATTTTATGTAGAAACAATAAAGTTTTCTTGCAAAGAAAGGTGGTGGTTTTGCCAGGCACGGTCTATCACTAAAAGAGCATTAGTAGCTCAGCCAATCAGAATGCAGGATTTGTAATAGACCATTAGTTGGTTTATACTAATTCTAATAGTCCATCCCTAATGAAACAAGATTGAGGATAATTTCTGGAACTACACAAGGCCATTCCATCTTTTAGCTGCACCGCCCCCCCCCCCCCCCCCCCCCCCCCCCCACACACACACACACTACGGGAGAGGTCATTTCTTAAGTAACCCCCTTGAAATTCTTGTTCTACCCCTTTGGAAATACCCAAGGAAGAATCTTTTTGGGATTGCATCCTTTCAGAAAAATCTGGAAGAGCCGTTTGTTTGATTGAACCCCCTCAGAAAAACCTATGGAAGAGCCTTTTTTTTAGTTTGACTCCTCAGAAACGGCCATTTTGCTATACCCCCCCCCCCCCCTCCCCAAACCCCGGAAAAACTCTTCTGTAGGGGGAAGGGGGTACAGATAAAAAATGGAATGGCTCACAATAAAGGAGAAATATTGTTTTATCCATGAGCAGCACTAGGGGCAATAAATTGAGAGGAATTCCTAAGGGGAGCAATGAAATATTGGAACACCCTGCCAATAAATTGAATCTCCCAAAATTTTGTTCTTTTAAATTGATTTTTTTCTATTGAAAGTATCCTGACAAATGCACTTACTGCATGCAGAATTTATATTATCGCAAAAAATAAAACATAATACTAACATGAAATACAGTTTCTAGATTATCAAGATGCCAGTTTGATTCAAGTCAGTGGCAGGGTATTCTACAATGATAGCGCAAGCCAGCTTGCCTAAACATTACATTTCTTACTTTTATAACGTGTACTTTAGTTGTTACTTGCACTCTCTTTCATCTACCTTGAAATGGAAAATTAGAAAATAAAGCTCATTTTGACCTATGACTATAAACTGTCACTAATAGTCCGGTAATATTGCATTTTGACACAGAACAAATTGCAACAGTAGCTTTCTCTTCAAACCCTTTTAAATTTGATGTATTAATGAACATACTAAAAGTCGTCCAAAATCCGAGCACGGCAACATCCTGAAAATTAGGAAAACTTGATGGGATAATTTCTTTTGTTCGCGGCAATCTTGCCCTTTGTTATTAATGAGTCTTGCCGCACTTAGTTTTGCGAAGCTTTTGATATTCGCTATACTGTACAGTTATTCCCAGCTAAGTATTTAAATTTTAGTGGTTTAAAATGGACCCATTCGTGTATATATACTTCGTTAGGTATGTTATTTTTGCAAACTACGCTTTGACTAAGAGAAATTTCCAATGCCATAAGTCCAATACAGTGCCTGACTAGGAATCTTGAAACACGTTTCCATAAACAACTCAATAATTCTTAATAATGGATTCGGTTGGCAAACATCAATAGACTCTAAATAAGGGGTCATTTCTATGTAAAGGAAAGCGTTAGAATATTTACCTGTAACGCGTTACAGTCTATAACTAGTTTTATCAGCTCAGAGTTCTAAGTGCCGTAAACCTCATTAATAACAAAAGCCAATATGGCGAAGAAAGCTGTTTCCAATTGCTTTGAATAAATCCCTTTTTTCGAGATGTTGCCGTATCGGGATTTTGGACGACTTTTGATATGTTATCAAGTGAGTATAATAGAGTCTAAATCCGTTGAGATTTGTACTGTTGCAATTTGTTCCGGGTTAGCCTTATTATTCACGTAAAATGACCGGACTATAACATAAACTATCCAGTTATCTCTGTTCACAATTAGTTAAAGAGCCCATGTCAGCCACTCCTTTGTGCTAACTGACCTCATCTTGTCAAAGGCATTTAGCTGCAATGGGCCTCAATTGCTGGCACAGGCTCTAGCCTGCATCTCACATGGCACACAAGTAGCCCAGTGGGTCAAAGGGAGTTTTGGACTTTGGAAGGGGTTTCCCTAATTCTGGACAAGGCTTAAGGGGGTGCCCTAATTAGGGACAAGGGCCTACTGGCAAGCTTGAGCCTGTCAGGGAAGCAAATAATGGCAGCTATCTTGCTCTTCCTTGCACAGAACAACATCTCATAATAGCAGCAGGGCCTCACCTTATAGGCTACAAGCACCGGGTGCAAGTGAATAGACAAGAATCACACCCCAGATCAACTCCCTTGACAGCAATCTATAGCTTGCCACTTGGATCCTGGCAAAGCAAAAATATTGACAGTGAGCAAGATCATACAAGATGAGGCCAGTTAGAGCAGTTTATAAATGACTGTTTTTTACTCGCAGTGCGCTTTGATCTGTGTCCAGTTACTCAGGAGAGGGAGAGACGTGCCTCATTGGGAAATGGGCCGCAGGTTAAAAAAAACACTTCCCTCGATTTACAGAAGTTCGTCGAAGAAGTAGTCTTTAGCCGGTGGCATGGCTGCTAACTCTGATGAAGCGAAATTGAGTATTTACAATGTAGTGAAAGGGTACCATGAGTGCTCATGTCATGCATTGGGACCATTGGTGAAAAATGTGTTGCCATACAACGTAGTTGTGAAAGGGTACCATGAGTGCTCATTTCAGGTATGCATTGGTGAAAAATGTGTTGCCAGAAAGAAACGTGGGAATAATCGATTTCAGTCGATATACAGCTAATTCATCCATTGGTATTGATTTTCAATATCAATCAATAAGGGCCACACAGAGAACCAACATCGATTGATCATCGATTTTCAATATCAATCGATGTATTGATATCGATTGATATCAATTTTTATCGATTATTGATTTCATCGATTGGTCACGCCGGGTTGTTACTTAAAGTGCTAGTATGACCAAAATTTGACTTCTTTTTTTACCATTTTTTCCGGCCTAGTACTTAAATTATCCACAATACATTCTTGCTGAGTGGATTTTAGTGAAAAATTCCGCCCGGAATACAAGGAAAAACGTCTGCGAAAAGTACGTTTTTTTTGTCCGCCATTAAAATTTTATGTTCCAAAATACGAGCCTGTAATTAAAAATGACAGCGGTTATAGCAGCCTCGTTTTGAATCGTGATGCACTTTTATCCCCGAGCATCCAGGCCTCTTATTCATTATTGGTGCGGCTCATTTTGGAGCACACTGAACAATATGAGTGAAGTTTCAAGAAATGAGGTTGTTCTCGATCTTTTTGCTTGTTTTTGAGGAGAAATGGGCGACCTTGTTTTTATAATTTTGTTGCTGACTTTTTCACATCTGTTAATTGTTTATTTGCTTAAATCAGTTCAGCACAATTTGTTCTTCAACAATGTCAGACAGCTCCGTTGAAAATCAAAGCGAAGGGCAATCAGAAAATTGCTTAAATATTTTATTCAGTTTTCAGCAACATTGTTTTTGCAAAACAGAGCTGAGCACGCGCTCTGATGAAAGTGGCGTGATCTTCGTCAGCAATGGCGCGTGAACAATTTTTGTCAACAGCTAAACATTTACATCAAAATCCAGACTTTGTTGTCTGATTTGTTCATGTTTTAATGTTGTTTTGCGAAATTCATCTTACGGAATGGTAACAAAAGTTCATAACAATAGATCTGCAGGTTGAATGACTGAGCTTTGCTACAAGAAAAAAGATGCGACGGTCACGTTCGTGTGTAATATATTTACCGTTAGATTTTGAGATTTTTGTTGTCCCGGCAATGGATGGGGGATAAAAATACGTCACAAAATGTAGCCTGGCCTCTGACTTGGTAACCAGGTAGTAGGAACAGCCGATTTTAATGGCGACTCCAAGATGGCGGCCGTGTGGCCGTATTTTGGTGTTTTTCGGCGGCAGAAAAAAGGACTAAAGACTTAATGTTATCAACCAAAATTTGGGGAAGATGTTTTCAAGGCCTTATAGTACAACATAGTAGATTTATAGGAAGGATACAATTTTGGTCATACTCACACTTTAAGTAACTTAACTTATGTTGTCAGAATAAAATGTCAATCATCTAAGTAATGTGATGGATAGAAGAAAATCATCATTTGGCACATTCTTGTATGATTAATAATGTTGAACCATACAACATTCGTAACAAAGATCCACGTCTTGTAAAATGATTCAAATCTTCACAAGCGCTTTGTTTGGCCATTGCTTTCTGAAAATGATTTGAACCCGAAGACTCTGAAACAGCCTCGATGTAAAAGCTTCAGATAAGAGCTCGATTTTACGTATCTAATAAAGGGAATTATATCTTACTTGCTTAGTAGTAGTCTTTCTGTGCTCTTAAATCAATGAGTTTTCTCATTTTTGTGTAGAAAAGTCGAGCACCCGCGTGGTTCAAGTCCAGTGAACGGCGCCATTTTGAAAACGCCACAGGCTTCCCAACCCAAAACCCCCTCACACGCGCGTCCCGTATTTGATCTTGTAGAAGACATTGTACAGAAAGACTGGGGCACATTTTTCTTTCGTTGCGCGCGAAGCGTGCCCAAATTTTGATAAACGCATTTCATCAAGCCTCAGACTAAGGGTAGATGAACATTACGTTTTTCGTGTATTAGTAAACAAGGCCTTTCGGCAGCCCAGGAAATACGCTACCTCAACTACAGTTTCAGTTTCAGTTTCAGTTTATTTGCACGGTTTAAGCTATGTTGCTAATTACCAAGATTATAAATATGTATATATCATCAATTCACAATAAATAAGGTGATAAATAAATGACATGACATGACGACATGAAATAAGTAAATACATTAGTCTAAGGAATTAATGTCTTAAATGAAGCAACACTTCTTGCATTCACTGTGTAGCTTGGCAAGCTATTCCACTTTGGAATGGTACTTGGAAAGAACGAAAACTTATATACATAGGTAGGTGAACAGATGAAAGCGTCTATTAATGAAATTGATGAGCCTGTAGGTTACTATTATTCATGCGCGCAACTGCACGCCGCAAATGACGAAATTATTATTATTCATGTGCGTGAAGCGCGGCCCATGACGAATTTCTATGCTTGTAACGTCGAACTCACGCTTACCTAAGGCTTCTTCTTTCGAACATAGTGACTGCGCGGCAGGCCTATCACTGCAAGGTATTTTTGGGAGAGTTTATTTTTTACTCGTCAAGATACACTTGTTCTTATAAACGGCGCGAGGGTTGTGTCTTCGTTGCGCAAGATCTGAAAGAGTTGATTAGATGTCATTCTTTATGCGCGGAAGCGCGCCGAAATTGTTATCAAGTTCAAGTTCAATTCAAGTTCAAGTTCAAGTTCAAGTTCAAGTTCAAGTTCAAGTTCAAGTTCAAGTTCAAGTTCAAGTTCAAGTTCAAGTTCAAGTTCAAATTAAATAGCTAAATAAAAATAAATAATTTTGATAGCAAGACTGAAAAATAAGAGAAAAGACCTAATTATACAGAAAGCAACGAACAGTATAACAACATCAACACAGGTGATTTTTTTTCCAAAGAACAACATAGGTGGCACTATAAACATCAAGTAAAATGCTTATTCTTAGTTTACAATATTATGTTTTGAAGTTAAGTAGAAAATGCAATAGAGAAGTTGCTGAGAAAATTTGGACCCTCCCTCGAAGGAGTGAAAAAACTGAATTAGGGCCCTCCCCACAAAAATAGGAGCCCTCCCCCCCGCTTAATAATGACACGTCCTTAATCTTTGCACGAAAATCACGGAAGTGAAAAAGTTGAAAATACGAATCACGGCACTCAGAATTTCCAATTCACGGATCACGTGATGCAGCTTTCACGAATCACGGCTTGAATAATGGCTGATTGCATTTTTTAAAAACCGCATCGGGAGGGTTGAGGACCTACGGAAAATTTTCCTGTATTGGACTCCGGAAATTCCACGGGAGGGGGTGTATCTGGAAACTGGAAGTTCCAAGGGGTAGGGGTAAAAAGGGAGACTTTTCAGGGACATTTTATCCAAAAATAGATTTTCCAGGGGTATTTTGCCAGACATTGAAATTCCTGGGAGGGGGTCCTTTATGAGGTTGGATTCCAGGGGAGGGGGCCTGCTTCACGAGTCAGGAATTCCAGGGGAGGGGGTCTTTTTACTGGGAATTCCTCAACCCCCCGGTGCGGTTAGAAAAAAATGAAATCAGCCATAATTGCCGCGTTTTCACAAATCACGCCGTCGGGCCATCGGCGGGTAGTTGGAGACCCTACTGGCATGAAAGTGTAAAAGCCACCCATGGAAACAGCAGCCGAGAATTTTGCTTTGCTTTCTGAATCCCCTGGATAACTCATGTAAAAGTTGTCACAAAGCGTGTGTATGTTACCATGGTTACGCAAGTCTGATGATTTGCATGCTGCGGAGAAATGAGCTATGCTTGAGGCTTAAACGAGCTTAGATTAACAAGTAATTGACAATGGACCAGTAGAGGTGTCCCATGTTGTAAATAATCGATTCTACATTTTACGCACACGAGTCTTTAATCTAAAATCCGCTCTAATGTAGAAGCATTTGGTTTCGATTAAAAATAAATTAGTTGCAAAACGTCGCAAGTATGCGGGGTTTTTTCGCGACCGCCTCTTTCGTATCCTAAGTGACATCTACATCAAATGCAACAGGGTTACCCATTATGCAAGACATTTAGAGGAGATTAACAGAAGATAAGGGGAATGAACGAAAAAGTAATAATAAATAGGTTAAAATGGTGTGTAAAACTAGGGGAGGTCAATAAGAATGACATAACATCGAATATTCGAAAAGGTCGATCAGCATGCTCCAAATAAGTAATCAGCTAATCCTATGCGGGGCACTTATGGGTTGTTAGTTGGTAGCCCTGGAGGAGTTTCATCCAACAGCAGTTTTCGATTCAGTTTTGTGCAATCCGATAGGAAGTGAACCCGGGTAATGTCGATTTCCATATTCTGCCATGATCTGCGCGGTAAGCGCCTCCATGGGTTTTCAGGGTCAGAGAAAAGCATGAAAGTAAGATTGGTTGGATCAACTCGTTGATCTGGGCTATCGACAAAAAACATCGATGTTCGTTGTTGTCGCGACACATCGTTCTATCGATGATCGACAGCGATCCCAACGATCCGATGTCGATGCAACGAACGATATGACCTGGATCGATGTCGATGCAAAGACAAGGATAAAAAATGAGCGCTTTTGCGCACAAAAACCTAAATCGAAAAACTGCTGTTGGATTTAATCCTCCAGGGCTCTATCGACCTTCTGGGACATCTTAAACTGACATCTGGAACACAAATTGCAAAAAAGGAAGTCTTCACACCAAATTTAATCGGATTCCTGTTTATCGGTGCTGGCAATTTCTGTCACCACGCAAAACTTGTCGTGCGAGCTTCTTTAGGTACTGATTTTGCGCCGCCATATTTCACATTTTGCTTGACTAGCTCATATTGTGGGCTGCCCATAACATGAGCTAGTACGTATTGTCCAGCAAAATGTGACTTACGGCACATTTGGTAATTCGGTCGCCATGTTTGAGTCCGGCTCCTCTTGCTTTTCACGCACTCGTTTTAACGGACGTTCGTCAAAGAAGGGACTGCAAGCAGTTCGCCCCATATAACAGGTAATCCAAAGAGGTGCTGGATTCTGGTGTGTGGATTCCGGATTTCATGTCTTTTAATAAATGGATTCTGGATTCCACTCGGGTTTTCGGAGTTTGCGGATTCCAGGTGATTGGATTCGGATTCCAGGTCCACGGATTCGGATTCCACAAGTGTGGATTCCGGATTCCAAGTTCTATTTTTCGGTGGATTCCGGATTACCTGTCATGGGGCGAAGCAGTCACCGAGGGGCATTAGGGCTTGGAATAGTTTGCATCCACAAGAATGTGAAGGCCTTTGAGGCCCAAGTTAAGGGTCTGTAATCACCCGAGCCTTGCGCTGTGCATTTAAATAATTGTTGCATATACAAGTGGGCACATCGTGACGTCACGGACATGCCACGAAATCTTCAACTTTTGATACAGGCGTCCAAGTTACAATGGAAAAGATCATATTGACATTAGTCAGAAAACCAATTTTGAGCAATAAAGGTTGAAGTCCGGCGACGCTACGTCAAAAATAAAACGGTTTGATAAAACGTAAATATAATCCTAATATCTTTAATTAATAAGCTAGCTAAAATCTAAACCTTCCATTCGAAGAGCGCATAGGCAATAAGCAATAATCCCATGTTTCAGGGCTGTATCCTCGCGAGTTTGTAGCCGATCGGTCTCAAACTTGGCAGTTTTACTAATTTCAGCACGCTCTTTCCACTACATGTGGCAAATTTGAGCCAAGTCAAATTTTCGTGGCAAATTTTCGAATTTATAATTCGACCGAAAATGCGCCCACCTATACTTTATAATAAAAGTGAAGTGAAGTTTAACATCCTTGACAACACTGTGTTAACAGCGTCGAAAGCAGGGATACAACTGTCCAAAAATAGGACAGCGTCCTCAGTAAGAACGAATATAATATTGACAGTTACAAAGAATTGTGGATCGTGTTAAAGGTTCGAAAGTTGAGCACAGTGGCTGTGCTAAGATAAAATTTATTCACTCACGGCGGCCTCGCCGAGTCCCACGCTAGCCTGCTAGCTGGCTCTCAAGTGTTTATTTTTCTTCGGATATTTCATTTTTTTGGCGCCGCGGGATTCCTGTGTCGCGGGGAACATATCAAGAAAGTGCTGTCGTTTTTATGGCAAATCCGCGCGGGTTGCCTGTGGTGTTCAAAACGTGTCTCAGGCCCCTCGGCGGGGGGTAAAACAAAATGGCGACCAAGAGAATGATGTTTCTCGAGTATCTGCAAGTTTTGGTAAACTTACCTGCTTTTTTCGCAAAGATATGAGGAAAAGTACTTACAGACCTTCCAAATAAGGTAAGGGGGAATTTCCTAATAAGAAAGTTTTGCAACGTCGGCAAAACGACAGTTTTTGGCGAAATTTTCGCTTTTTATGTCCCGCGCGCCAAATAAAATCAAAATGGAACCCACCGGAGAGCTGCTAGGTTAAGTCCCACGCCTGACGGATCTCCAGTCCCCCCAGAGCGGTCAGCCATGCATACATAAACATTTTCTAGAAGATAATAAGCCGATCTAATAGCTCCGTGTTATATTACCGAGACTTAATTTTTTCCCTAGAGAGCACGTCAGTAACATTGCGAATTATTTGCTCTTCGATCCATTTTCAGTTTTGTTTTTCTTTTCAGGAAAGACGTGTCGCTTTTTGTCAATGTCTGCGCGGGCTTTGCGCGGGTTACCTGTGGTTTAACTATTTAAGTACTAGAGCACAACTTTCTATGACTTTATCGGCGCAATAGAGCACGCGTGATGTTGGGAGAGACACGAGAACGTTGTAAAATCACGAGCCACTGTGATTCTGTGATATAGCGAGGGAGAACAATTACTTTATCGGTGAAATAGAGCACAGATTTGGACCAATCAGAGCGCACGATATATCGTAGCTATATTATAAATAATAATAAGGTATTATCTTCTAGAAAATGTTTATCTCTCGGAGGCACAGCCCCTGATGGTCACCTTTCAACTAGAACTTTTGAGATTCGTCGTGACTGTCATTAATTACCGTCCATCATCCTGCGGCGCTGTCCTATTTTTGGACAGCTTTCAGTGTTGGCAAGAATTTGCGTAGGTAATATTACGTATAGAGCCGATTTCACATGGCTGTAACAGGGAACTCTGCGGGTATGTGCCGCCCTATCACAGAGAATTTCTGCAGAAACCCACGAACCCATCCATGGGAAAAGCTGAATTTCCTATAGCCGAACACTTCCATTCTTCTACCATGGGAAATTCAGCTTTTCCCATAGATGGGTATGGTTTTTGGGCTTCTTAGACCCTAGGTATACCATATATAAGGGAGTATCCCGCTCACGAGCCGTATCTCCATTTCGCTCTAGTGTTGCATTGGTTTCGATTAGAAATATATTAGCGATGTAAATGAGCGATATATCTTTTTAATCGTAGTGTAGCCTTTGAATTCGTGTTTTTACTCCATATTAGTCAACCTGAAGATCGTCCACCTCTGCTAACAAGGAAACAAAAAGGTTACAAGAAAGGACTCTATAGTATTGAAACTGTTTTTTTTTTTTCGCGACCTCTCCCTGTTGCTCGTGACATAACATCGATCCTGAAAGGTCATGGTCAGCATAGCCTTCACCGCAGGCGCCTCACTCAAAGAGAACCAAAGAAAACGAGAGAAACGCGAAAGCACTGTACTCCTTTACTTTTATACTACCCTAATTTAGCTACGCTAGTCTAGGGGCTGGCAGCGATCTACAGCTTTTTGAGATGGGGAGCGGGTACTCTGATAGATGGTATGCAGAGTAATGCGGACGACTTGAAGGCATTTCAAGTAGCCGCAGAAGTAACAAAGTCCGGAAGACAATTCCAAATTCTAACAGTTCGCGGGAAAAAAGAGTGAGTAGGCGAGGACACCAGTGCTAGTGCTAACACAGGAAACCCGAGACAGTGCTTTCGCGTTGCTCTCGTTTCCTTTAGTTCTTTTTGAGAGAGCCGTCTGCGGTGGATACTATGGTCAGCTATGCTCATCCAAATTTAAGTAATTGATTCCTCTGCTGGATATACGTATGGGTTGATAGTGCCCTGGGGGAGGTTATCAATTCATGTGCGCAAAAAGCGCTCTTTATCTTTTCCATACTTCGATGAAACAGCTCTGGCATTGGTGCATATGTTGATCGTTCGTTGTAGTCATTTGCGCTAATTGTTTCTGCAGACATCGACTCGGGGCCCGCGAAATTAAGACGTAATTCGTGTCGCTCTATGGCTAGCAGTATAATTATTCGTGTACTAATGGGTGGTGACCGCGAAAGTTATTGCACAGTCGCGTGTTGAGTCTAAAGGCCTATAAAAACAGCCATGTTCACAAGATTGCACTTGGGCACCTTTGGGCTCTACGGGGTGAGAAGGTTTGAAGAAAAACTTCGGACCTTTACAATTAACTTACCTAACAAATTTAGTTTTTACAGACGTGCACGTATAAAAAACGTATAGGGATCTGTCTCGGCCTTTCTTTTTTCGTTAAACTTCCGCCTGAATATTTCCTCAGTCAGAGAGCACTCCTCAGTAAGAGAATTCGCTCATAGCATTTAAAACCATGAGCACTCATTGGACACCCGTCATGCTGAATGAGATCCTATCGAAGACTCGAAGTGACTCTTCACTGGCTCGTTTGGCGAAGAGGTTCGCCGAGCTGTTACGCGCGTCCCGGATGGGACTCTCGATTTGAATCAAGCGGTGGAACACATGGATGTGCAAAAGAGACGCTTGTATGATATCATCAACATCTTAGAAGGGGCTGGGATTGTGGAGAAAACAGGGCGCAATGGCGTTCGTTGGAGGTAAGGACTCAACACTTTTAGTCAATAAGAGTTCTTATGCCTCGTGCACACTATAGCATTATGTCACAAGGGCAAAAATGTGGGAAAACAACGGAAAGGCTGAGGTTTTTTACGCAGCATGCTAACACTGCTTATTTCTACAGTACTTGTCGCCTTTCATCTTCGTTTTTCCGACTGCTTGAAGTCCCTTGGCGAACCCGTCCGTAAATCGAAAGAAAGTCTAGTCCTACACTTTGTAGTTTCGTAGTTTGTTTGCGCGTTTCGAGTGGAAGAATTTTGACTCCGTGCTTATGTTGTTATGTCGCTAGTGTGAATCAGGCATTAGCTTTGATTCATTGAGGTACGCAATGAAGCACCTAAATCGTTACGAAGACAAGGCGCTAATATAATGTTGAAAGCTCGGAATGAGTGAATTACTATGAGCCTCTCGAAGCTGTCTTGTCCACTTCAGTTTGTAAAGCTACGGCTAAACTAGGACACGTGCGCGCAACATGTGTCCTAATTTAGAATCTATGCCCACCTTTAATTCGGGGCTGTATAAGCAGCGTATTAAAGGTTTAATCCAGCCAGGGGCTGACTGCTTATCTTGCATGTTATGATAAGTCTTGATGAAATCACTGGGACTTTCTGCAGAAACCATGGAATTCGCATGTGCAGCCAATGGAGAATACAGCTTTTCCCTATGATTGGGTTTCTGCAGAAATTTCTGTCACAGGAAATTTTTGCAGAAGCCAAATTATGGGAAGCATAGCCGAATTTCCCATGATTGTAGAAGAACGGAACTTGGAAACATGCTTTTCTACAATGGGCAATTCAGTTTTCCCATGATTGGTTTCTGCAAAACTTTCCTAGTGTGGAAGGCTGTTGCTAAAACAGTTCAACATCTGATTCAACTTCATTCAACATTTGTGGAACTTTGTTGAGTGAGTTGACTACGTAAACCTTTTTGTTATAGAGTACAAAACCTGCCAACAGATGTTGGTAGATCAAAGTTGACAGAAAGAGGATTTTTTTTGGACGTTTTGCACACCCTAATTCCTGCATTAAATGTAATAGCATCCACGGTAGGGCATTTAATCCGAAGATTAAAGGAAAGATGGGAGCTTAAAGGGATTTGGATGGTTTTAAAGCAAAACCGGAAACGTCTCCCTTTACCTAGGTGGTCAGCTGAGCAAAGTCTCATTCGGATCATGATTTACATTGACTTTCAGACCATTTACGATTATATTGTTGTACTCATTTCTGAGAACTGGAGCAAATGAAATAAATAAATACAGGAAGAGTCCTTCGACGTCTTCCCCGTTCTCAAGTATGTTTTCGTCTTTTTCACTAATTATAATATATAGATTTAGGCAATGCCTAAAAGCGGAACTCCAATCATACACACCCCACATCTTACTCACAGGGAGCTCACCTTTACAGTGTAAATCAAGAAAATTCATGTTTACCATTATATGGCAATGATAGTATTAGCGCGTTCTGATATGCTAACAAGTCGCAGTTCACGACCGACAAAAGATAATCTCCTTGAAATAAAAATGAAAATAAGATTTTTCAGCGAAATCCACAACAAAGAATACTTGACATAGTATTTGTCTCATTGTACTAACTAAATCTAACATGTGACAAAGGAAAATCAAGGCTAGAATATCAGAAATGACCTGTTTACATAAGGCAAAGCAGGGCCAAAAAGTCAAGCTTACTCAAAACTATAATTCGAGTTTAGCCGGAGAAAAAGAAACCTTGAGGGAGCCAAAAAAGCAGCAAAACGTAAAAGTTACAAAAGTCAGAATTTTCTCATCAGGAATGCAATAAACTTGGAAGCTAAAAATATAAATAGCATAAGAAGCAATTTCAAGCTTTGTGCTTACCGATAACTGATAGTGATAGTGAAGTGGTGAAGTCGTTTCTTTCCTCCGTCGTGTTGAGTTGAATACATTCTTACTTGGCAAGCTTTTGCACAAAGCCAATTTTCCTAAATATATTATTCGGCTAAAACCATTGCAATTTTCTGTTATTGTCAATCCTGTTCAATCCAGCTCTGGCTCCCTGTTCGTAGATCTTATATGAGTATTCGAAGAACACGTCGTTTGCAGCAATCTAGCATTTGAATCTTTTGCAACTCCCTCATAGTTTCTCCAAAATGACTAAACAACATTATGAAATATCGGCGAAGGAATCGAATCCGAAGTATTTTGACAATCATTAGAGAATTCTTTTGAGCAAATTTGGCGTGGTTCGCACCCACGAGTTTGTCTCAGTTTGACTCAACAAAAAATTCGTCTGAATGAACTCGAGTGAGCCGACGCGGGCGCGTGTTTTGTGATTTTTTTCGGCGGCAAAATGAAAGAGCGATTTCTGTCAAGCACCGCGTCAAAGCACCGCGGCGCTGTGCTGGAGGACAAAATGACGCGTGCGCCCAGTGATCCAAGACGGACTGTGATTGGCTGTGTACACGGGTCGCCACTAACGCAAGTGCGCATTCGTAAATAAGAGCCCGCGATGTTTTCGTAAGCCGCTGAACGTATCGTTTTGGCTTGGATGGGTTGCTTTCTCATGTGACGTTGAATGATACGTATGGGGCTTCACTCCGTGCCTTCGGCACGGGGAGTTCCGCTATGAATATCGTGATTTTACATGGGACACTTTGAACTGAGGAAGACTGACCTCTGTCGCCTCTCACTAGGGAGGCCCCGTATAGACTTTGCGGGAATTCTTTTAGAAACAGTAGCGGCCGGATTTAGGTTTTTTCTTAAGAAGGAAGAGAAGAGATTCACTTAGAGATTGCGGTAGTAGCTTAACATATCAAAAACATGTCGCCATTTTTTTTTGGCCTCCATTTTTTTTGCTTTTTTTACTGGAGATCCTGGATACGCCCCTGTCTCTCATACTTTAGCGAACAAAACAGGGAAATATCAGCAGTGTTTGCAGCTAATACTTGAGTTGAAACGTCGTACTTCTTGCCCGCATATTGGAATCACTCATACAGGGCGGACAGTGGGAAAAAAAGTTTTCTTTTAAATATCGCGCCTAGAATTATGAAATGTTGGAGTTTGATACAAAGCTTGTGAAAGCTAACTTTATCTCAGCAAGTTTCCCCAGATGAGTGTACATCGCAGGCCCGTAGCCAGGGGGATCCCCCCCCCCCCCCCACGCGACAAAAAGAAACAAAAAGGTCCACACATTTGTACACAGTAAATAAAGCACTTAATATGTTATACCTGCTTTTTCTACCGAATTTTGACTAGCGGTTTCTCAATAAAAAACAAATTCATACGGCCTCGCGCACGATGTTGCGCACGGCTACATCCACTACAAAAACACTACTATTTTTGTTTTAGAATTGCTCTAATTTAAGAAAACAGCAATGTTGTCTATTTAAAAATAGCTTGAAATACTGTCAAAACATCGTATTTTGGAAATATATCACGCTCGGTGTGTGAAACGAACTGGGAAGTTTGTGTAATTTGTGTTTTTGTAACACACCTATATAAAAATTTTGAAAATGAAGCGTAACATTTGATCCTCGAATTGCGTTCTCTTGATTTTTTGCCTATTTTGCCTTTTTTGCCTTGTTTTTTGCCTTTTTTTGCGTGATATTTGTTGCCTTTTTTTTGCCTTTTCGCGCATCGTTCGAAATCATTTTTGCCTAATCGCGCATTTTTTGCCTTGTTACTTTTTGCCTTTTTTGCCTCGTTTTTGCCTTTTTTGCCCTTTTTTGCCGAGAGTCGAACTGTCGTCGAGAAGAAACTTAAGTAGAAAGAAACTTAGAAAGCGCAGCCTTCGACTTCACCGTCTTCTCAAGAAACTTATTTCAGGTAGGTCATAATGTCAATGTCTTATCAAATCGATTTACCCTGTTTACTGTTGTACAATTGTTTCAGTGAAATTAGCTTTTGCAGTGCGCGTTTTTTGCTCATTCTGTTATTAAATGCAGTCCCCAAACTCTTAATTTCCTCTTAGTGTTTTTTAACCTGTTGTCTTTGTTGTATTTTTTTCCTTTTCTTGTGCTTGGATAAGCCTTTCCTTTCAAGTTAGTTTTTTCATACTCACTACATAAACAAACCATCAAATTATCTGGTAGTTGGGCAAAAAAAAGGCAAAAAAGGCAAAAAAGGATAAAACCAGACGGAGAGGCAAAAATGTTATCTGTAATTTGGAGATATGATCAGACAAGGAAGGACATTTCCAACCTTAACAAAACAAATTAATAAAACAACATCCTGATCTGGGGCAAGTGACGAAAAAAACAGTCAAGTGCATCGTTAATTCGAGAATTTACGGTATTTCACAAAAAATCGTTCTAGGCAAAAAAGGCAAAATTGGGCGTAAATGGGCAAAATTGCGCAAAAATGTCGTGCACACACGGATTGCAATACGCAGTTTTGTAAATCGACGAGGTGACCTTGATGAAGAAAATCGGCACTGGTCGTTTAAATTATGTAGAGCTTCTCCGTGAAACCGAGAATTCCATTTTAGAAGCAGTTTTAACCTTAAAAAAGATTTAAGAAGCTCGAAGAAAACGTAGCAAGAATACTTGGTAAGGTGGACTGCATTGAGAAGACGTTGGACAATGATTAGATGATGTCGCATTAACATTAATGAGAGCATAAATGATCAATCGCTTCAGATCCTTTTCTCAGTGTCGAGGCCTTCGATTTAGTTATTTCGATAGCCCGTCGTCTGTTCGACACGATAAAAAAAATCCTTCAGAGAAAAAATAATTGTCAAAAAGGCAAAAAGGGCGTGCTTGGGCAAAATTAGGCAAAACGCGCAGGGCAAAAATAGGCAAAAGAAAAACAGGCAAAAAAGAACAGGGCAAAAAGGGCAAAAAATTGGCGCGTTTTGGTGGGCAACAAAACGCGCGAATTAGCAACAAAAGGCAAAAATATGCGCGAAAAGGCGTAAAAAAATTGGCTGTTTTAATGTTTTTTCGTGGCGAAAAAATTCTAACGCTACTCTTGAATTATTTTCTTTCTCACCATTTATCCTTTCTCAATTAAATCTGCACAGGTTGAAAGTAAATTTCAAGTGCATTTCACTTTTGCAATTGCTTCCAGTCAAAGAACAACGCATTTTTCACAAATCGAATATTTAAAAAAGTGCTTGTAGAAAATTAGGTCCAAAAATACAGCCTTTTTCAGAACGCATTTAATGAATTGGCCTAAAATGATACTTCATCATAATTATTTGAGCTCATATATATTTTTTGGAATGCACATCAGTTGAATATTATTTCTGGAAATTTATACAAAGAAAACGCTAGTGGTTGCAGAGAAATAGTACCAAACCTAGCGTTAGAATTTTTGTTACGCTCGCGTGCGCAACATCGTGCGCGAGGCCATACCACATTGGTCCGCTTTTTCTAGATTAGCCCCCCCCCCCCCCCTTCACACACACACATCCCTGGCTACAGTTAATATGAAGTATGATAGTCATAAACTAAAAACACAAATAACTCGATAAAATTGAACTTGAACTCATGAAGCTTCTCGTTGCGCCCTGCGGCTCTTGTTTGTTTTACTCTGCAAGAAAATTCGGTGATATCAACTGCGTCCAAGTCAATCAACTTTCGATTTAACAAACAAGAAAATGCTAGACCATTATAAGCATATGGATATGATTATGTAGTAGGCGTAAGCTACGCCTGTAATGAGTCTGCACGCTCCGAAGCGCACGTGTCTGCAACATCTCGAAACATCCATTGGATCACCTCTGATGATTGGCTAAGCTTAACGCTGTATCAAATCTCGCGCATGCGTCATCAGAGCCTTCCCGGCGATAACCTTGAGCTCCCGTAAACAAGTTTCCCAAGATTAGTGCACATCGAAACACGAACAACTTGATAAGCTTGAACTTTAGCTCATGAGCTCTTTGCGCCCTGCGGTCCTTGTTTGCTGTGTTTCTGTGAAATGAATTTGTGATAGCAACTCGCAGGGCCGTATCAGACATTCGACCCATGTAAAGGGATCCGGGATCCAGCTAAATTTTAGGTTTGGGATCCGGGATCCAGAGGTGAGGGATCCGGCCGGGATCCAGAGCATGGGATCGGGATCCAGGGCATGGGATCCGGGATCCATGGGTCGGGATCCGGGATCCAAAACTTCTGTGGATCCCTTCACATGGGCCGAAGACATTTGTATTGGGATTTGGGATAGGCTCGGATAAATTATGCCGGCATTTTGACGGCATAATACTATAGTTGGGGCATCGAGCATAATGCCAGCATAATGCCCATATTTTTCTGAAAAAACAAACATTATCTGGCACAGATAATGACATTTATCTGAGCACGTATCTTTTCATGCTGTCAGTTGGTAGACAAGCTGGCGCGCGGGCTGTCGGTGGGAAAATACCAAGCAATTGTTTTAGCCAATCAAGGCAGAGCACTCACGTGGTTCCATTCCTGTATGTATCGGCTGACTAGCATTTCAGTTAAGCTTATTCTTTGGAAGAAACAACGACAGCCTTCAACCAAAACGTCTTCAGTTCAAGGTTTTTTCCCACCGCCTCCCCAACTCCAGCCCACTTGTATTGATCTTGTCTTGTCACATTGTTTCGAAGCGAGTCCGCAAGGTTGAGTATAGTATATATGTGTATAGGCTAGATAATGTGGGTGGCGGTTTTTTCTTCCCCACCTTTTGCTGAAGTGATTCAGTTAGTACTGTAATCCAATTTACATAATTTACGAGTTGAAAAATAAACGTCACATCTAGTGGCCGAAAAATCCCAACCGTGCGAGTACGTGTTTTGGTCTTCCTCCCTCCAGCAAAACGTAGCACGGCGCATAGCAGAGCTCGCACCTTCCGCTTTTCCATATATCTTGCTGAGAGAAGTGCTGAGATAAAAAATGTTTGAAATGAGCCACTTCATCAGTGAGTGTAAACGCAATGGCATCGTACACAAACACCAATAGAAATATATTCGAATAAACGGACAGACAATAGCATTTAAGAAGCGGAGAGCTTAACACTGGACATCATTAGATGAGCTTTCAGATGGTTGTCTGTCCGCGGAAAATAAAATCAGACGAGATGACGTGTGTGCGCATGCGCAAACGGAAACCTAAAAGAGAAACTCATTCTCGTGCCATTATAATGACTACTATTGAATTATAATGAATAAAAGATGTTAAACGAGAACATAAAAACATTTCTGCATTACAGCTAGATCAGCCACTTTTAAACCAACAACGTGTCCCACATGGATCTCTTACACACTCATCAGACCTATAAATACGTTGGCGGTGTATAATCAATGTTGATTTGTTCACTAACGGTACAAGGGGCGTCCTTATATGGTCTGGTGGCCGGACGTACTCTCACCCATAGGTATCTAGCTACTGAGCAATTCAACACCAGGATAGCGACTGTCAGGGCCGAAATCTCTGGCGTGGGCGTAAGAACCGTACGGTCGCCATACGAAGCTTCAGCTCTTTGTCTGGAAGTATGGTCCTATTTTTTTCCCTCAAGTCAAGTAAATTTGCTGAAATCGCATTGGCGAAAATGTGAACGAAAAGGACAGGCAGATTATATTCTGTATATTATTTGCACGACTCATGAAATGGAGTTTTAAAATTAGTCTTTATCGCAAATAACAAACGGCCGAAAAACTGGCAAAACCAAGCTGACCACCGACAACACGGGTGAAAAACACAACTGAAGCCCCATTTACACGACGGAAATTTTAGGCACGGCTCGGATAAAAACGGTCCTGGGACTACCTTGCCACGTAGTCCCGGCACGGATGAAATTTCGGTCGGGCTCTGACAACATGTAGTACGGCACAGCTATTTACACAGCGCAAATATACCCAAGCCGTGTCATTAAATTTGGTACCCGTACCACTTGTTGTCCGAGCCGTGCCAAAAATCACTGCCTCCCCCCTTAAGTATCAAATGGTCCGTCCGTTATCAGAATATGATTGTCGAGCCTGTACCAACATTAATCAAAGCTCACATTACTTTATACTGTTTGTGAGTAAAAATGAAATTCCAACTATCAATCTCTCGTCCAGTAGGCATCAACATCACCCAGTCTAAACAAAAACAGCGCCCAATTTTTTTGGCCCCCTTAAATGTAAGCCCCAAAATTGGAGCTCCCGTAAATCGGCGCCCAAGCAATCAAAGCCTCCCCCCCACATAGTTGCCGCAACCCTTTACATAATGACCACGCCCTTAAAAGAACAACTCTACTCGAAAAGAACGAGCCACGCAGTTGAAGGTGCAACTTTTTCTCAAAATCACAGATAATTTCGGCAGAAACCCATTCATGGGAAAATCTGAATTTCCCAAGGCACACGCATGGGAAGTGTTCGGAATTCACATGGATAGCCATGGGAAATCCGAACACTTCCCATTCTTCTACCATGGAAATTCAGCTTTTCCCATGGATGGGTTTCTGCAGAAATTCCCTGTGAACAGGGGTAGCCACTAGCTGGCCATAGGTTAACTTTAATTTATCTCTTTACTGTAGCCCGTGTTACCATGAGAAAACGGACGAGGAAGAGAAGCGTTTGGTTGATTTGAATAATGAATTGGGTCAACTCGACGCCGAGGAGAGAAATCTGGATGAGTTACTGGAGCAGGCTAAGAGGAACTTCGACGAGATGATTTCCGATCCAAGCGCAGCAAAATATCCTTTGATAACTTACAATTAGAGCCACAACGTTCGTCAACTTTTAGTTTCGGCCCAACCAGAATGAGAAGAAAGTGCGCTAATTCTCTGTTCTGATTGACTGTTGTCAATTCAATGTTTGTTTCGCTAGTTCATAACGAAAGTTTCTCTTCAAATATTTTGATTCCTACCATTCTAAATACCCAAAAACAAAAGCTTACATACTAGTGAAGCTGGCGATGGTAACTAGTTTTTTTAAATATATTAGAATTTTATCCCAAAATTGTCGATAAAGGTAATTCTCTTCGAATTCTTCTTCTCTTCGAATGCTTTATCCCAAGACAACAAATAATCAAAGTATCACACAGTATGTCATCTAGGGAAGCTACTGGTTGTAGTTGATTATTATGTATGATTTTCCCAAGAAATAACTAACATGAAATTCAACTTTTGAGCACAATTCACCCCAGGGGCGCATTTTAGCAATGAATTACAAATTATAATGCATGTGATAGATATCGAATACCTAGGTTATTGTAGCTTATTCTCATTGTAGTTCCGGGGATTGCTTACAGGTGAACAATGCTTGGAGACGCCCCTTTAAGGAGACGCGTGGTCTATTCCAGGGTAATATATCTTTATCAGTAGAACACAAATTACAGTGCAAAGAATCTAATTCAGGAGCCTTGACATAACTCACATATGCATATGTAACGAAAGAAGACATAGCGAGGATCTCCGGAATGGAGAATCAAACGATCTTACTAATCAAGGCGCCACCAGGAACAGAGATGAATATTCCTCCACCAGCGGAGGTAATAATTAAAGGGAGCCTATCATGATACGCGCATGCTCCAGGCGCGATCACTGAATTATCATTCTCGTACCCAGAGCTCCCCGGCTCGTCTGCTCGAAGGGGAGGCTCTGGGGACATCCATTTGAGGGCCGTCGCTGATTGGCTGATTGTGAGTGTTGGAGCATGCGCTTAAAGGTCTTCCTCTCAGCGGCTCTGTATTAAATCCCGCGCATGCGTCAGTGGCTGTCACCAGAGCCTCCCACGTGAGATTACGAGCCGGGGAGCTCTGGGTTCGAGAATGCTGAATTATCAGCAAAACTAATAGGACCATCCTATCAGATAACTATTTAAGAATATGTAAAGCTAAAAAGCATGGTCGCGGTTGAATTGAGAAGTAGCGAGATTATATACGATTTGTTTTCGAGGTTTTTAGCCTTCGCTGGCCATCTTTACGGGACGATACTTCTTTGATTTGAGAGATGCGCAGAACAGGTGCGCAGTTGCGTGACAGGCTCCCTTTAACATTATGACTACGCGCGCTTTTGGTCGAGAGGTTTGTTTTCTTTTGCTGTTATAACCTACCGGTGACTATTACATAGAAATCATCGGGGGTGGGTGCGCGCGTGAGTTGTGTTATGATTCTGCTGTTGTGGAGATTTTGCATGGGAAAACGTTTTTCTAATACTTGCAGAGTGAAAGCCATTGATACTCGCACGATACAGAGCCGTTGAGAAAAAGAGCTTTCTGCGCACGCGCCAACGTTCAGAATCAGCCAATCACGAAAAGCCCAGAAATAGCTGTCACCAGAGTCATCCCTACGAGGTGACGAGCCGTAGAGTTCTTTTTTAAGCTACGGCTAAATTAGTACACAATGGTGGACGATTCCGATTCCACGCGCTGCA
This sequence comes from Scolanthus callimorphus, assembly GCA_033964015.1. Lineage (NCBI taxonomy): Eukaryota > Metazoa > Cnidaria > Anthozoa > Actiniaria > Edwardsiidae > Scolanthus > Scolanthus callimorphus. The sequence goes on along the minus strand of CM066925.1, from coordinate 14,183,373 downwards.
TGTCGGTATAGATGTAGGACATTTGTCGAACAAACTGTTAAAAAAGCGCGCTCTGCATTCTGGTAGTTGTGGGAGACGGCTTGGGAATCTGAATAAAGAAGAGCGCGCGCTTATAGCTGGAATCGCCATTAGCGCGCAATATTTGTGTCCTACATGTTTCCCCGAGTGGCTAAACTAAGAAACGTCTCACGTGTGTGCCTCGGACACACAAAAAGTTTCTGTCTCGCGATAGCGTCCCGGCTACAAAATGCAACAATGTTTCTAATGTTCTTAATTTATGCGCGCGACAAATAGAGAGAAAGGACAAAACAGACAAACAGACCAAGACTTATGCCGACGTTTCGGGCTCTTTACTTTCAGTCCTTCATCAAAATTTGAGAAAAGTCCAGGCTGAGTGGGATTCGAACCCAGATTATAGTTGAGGGCACCACAGGTTTGTTAATGCTACTCTCGTTAAATAAAGGTTATCATTACTATTAATATTTCCAAAGCCAGATGAATATTTCTGTTCTCTTTTCAGCAAATCCAGATCTGGCTGAAGGCCAAACAAAGTCCAATACAGGTTACTTGCGTGAGACCAAACGTGGACTCTAAAACAGTGATTTTAGGCAAGCAACAAAGTACTGACCAAGAAATGGAGCAAGAAAATTTCGATTTTGATTTTATTGATGAAATCATCGCAAGCAGCTCAGAACAGGTACAGATGGACACGCAAGGCAGCAATCCTATTTCATTGACGCCAATCCCCAGTCAATTGAAAACACGCAAGGCATGATTATAGGTCCCGACAATTACATGGGTATAAACTTTGATTATTCCGGGAGAAGAGTAGACAAACAATCATTAACGACCCTCCAAACGTGCCCCTCATTTGAGCAACTTATGGGTGACTTACTACGCTTACAAGGAAGCGTCCCACTGAAGGACTGGCCAATCCCAGGTACTCAAAGCATCAGCCAATCAGAATCAAGGAAAAGGGGCGAGCCATTAACATTTGAAGGGATTCCACACAATCTCTGGGAGTCGGTCCCAGCTCCCACCGCGCAGCCTAATAACCCGGTCCCAGTCCCAACAGAGGAGGCCATGAATGCAACGTATAATGACTTAACGGCATTTATAGACAATGCAAAACAGGAGATATTCACTGAGGATAATGGTTTGAACCCTCTTTCCCCTCTTTTGTCAGAGGATGTGTACAACCTGGCTCGAACTGAGAACGAAGGATTAAGACACTTGTTTTGACTATGAAAAGAAGAGTTATGGCGCGTCCGCGCTCGATTACGCTATGTTCGAACGAAAAGACGCGCTTCAAGGGTTTATGAAAACCACTCTATTATATTTGGAGGCACGATAGAGCAGATTTCGTATGACCGTGAAACGTGCCTCGTCACGGCGCGGCACTTTGTAGCGGTCACGGCACGGACCCTGTAGGGGCTCCATAAAACGGAATGAAATCGCGTAGTCGCGGCACGGTCACGGCGCAACACAACTTTGTCGCGGTACTTTTCAGTCATGCAAAATCTGCTCTAAAGACTTTACAACCGTCACCTCGCATTAAGCAATGCACATTCGCGACGTCAGTACCATAGTGACATGAGGGGACTTATTTTATAGCGATTACATTTCCCCGCAAGCCGTAGTTTACAAACTGTTTACTGACATTCTAGATCCAGCCCATAGACTGCACAATCTGCTGCCGCCCACTAATGAGTGCGCTGTGAACCTTAGGTGAAATAGCACATTCACTGTACGATCACTGCGCACCAAACGAGTGCGCCAAAGTTTTATTTTTCATCACGCGCTGAACCATTCCTTGTGTAAATAGATTTAAACTTGTATTGGTTATCATTTATATGTTACTGGAATTTTAATCGTGTTATTGTATAATATTTTTTAACTTAATTTATTGTAACATAGACGTAATTCAGCGTAAGGGCTGCAATGTTTTAATGAATAAGCCATCTATATCTCTTTCCCGTAGAGCGTAATCACACACGCTGCATGATCGAAAGAAATTCATTTTAGCCATTAAATGTCCCCGCGAGCAGAGAGGTTATTAACTCTAACTTTCACGTCTTTCGGTTGAGACAATCAATCGAAGTTCCGTCTCCTTGATTAGTCAGTGAAAGGCTAGAAAACTATATCGAGTCTTCACGTCACAAGTCACGTGACTATCAAATCACACAACTAGGGAAAATAAACTTTCCCATGAATGGGTTTCCTGTAGGAATTCCCTGTGTTATGAAGATGTTCGTCCTTATCGAGCACGGGCAGTGCAGTGGCCTCTTGCTCTGTATTCGTTGAGCTAACAGACAGGAGCTAGGAAAAAGAGAACTCTGCTCTGGGTCGAAAGGAGCTCATGTTTAGCATGCAGAATGACTTCTTAGTAATTGAAATGTCACATGATCAAAATAGTCCACACTGAATTATGCCACACGCGCGCGTTTCTCGAATTCTTATTGGCTCTCAGCCGTGGGTACATAGGAGGACATACCACGGAACGCGCCATCATAAGCGCGCGCGCTAAAAAGAACCAACGAAAACAAAATGAGGTGTGGTATAAAACAAATGTCGTCTGATTTTCCGTGGTATGTCTGCAAAATGCAAAATGTACTGCGGAATGACGTAATAAAGTGGACAAAATGTACTGCGGCATTATTCGGCTATGCCTCGTGAGTCCACCACATTTTGACCACTTTATTACGTCATTCCGTGGTATATAAGAGGACATACTACGGAAAATCAGAGAACATTTGTTAAATTTCACGTGAGATTTTTTGTTAAAATATCACAATAAAACAATTGCAAAATTATATATCACCCATTTTCTACATATGAAAACTTATGTAAAATGTCATTGAAGAGCCTAGTTGATGCGAAACATGTTTTGTCTCTTTTTTATTACACATTTCAGTATTCGTTATTCTGTATTTACCCTGTACTACCAGGGCTACCTGTGTAGGTGGCTCCGGGCTCCTGGGTCCAAGACAAAATGACAGCCGGCACGAAATAGCGTTGGTAGTTTTGACGAACGTTTTGACAATAGGGTAAGAAAAGCTAGGAAAACTTCTGGAATTCCAAATATCATGGTAAGTAGAAACTCGCATATCAGGAAATTATAGAAAACGACACATTTCAACGGGAACTATGAATTATGCTAGAAAGATCTCCAGCCCCAGGAAATCCCTAGAGTCTGGAGTCTATATACATTTCTCAAAATTACCAACAAGGCCTGTTGAAAACTGACAAGCCCTATCAGGAAGTGTGCTGTCGCTTTTTTACGTATCCGCATTGGCTGCCTGTGTTTTTTAAGCCTCGACCCAGGCCCTTTGGCCGAGAAAAAAATGGCGACCCCCAGAGCAAGATGTTCTCGAATATTTACTGCAAGTTCTGGAGAATTTCCCTGCTATGTTTGCTTACATATGAGGATACTTACAGGGGGATTTCCTAATAAAAAAGTTTTGCAACGTCGGCAAGGCGCCAGTTTTTGGCGAGATTTTCTTGACATGTATTTTTCTAAACTCTTGGCTTGCAAACTGTTCATTTTAGTGTTAAAAGCTCTGCAAATAATCACTCCCCTTCCTGTTAGTTGAGGCCACTTTACCTTTGTACTCGCTGGGCTGAGGAGAAGAGACTTCTGTCCTGAAACTCCCTTTGTTTTGCTCCCATCCACAACCTTGGTCGGTTTGCTGACCGTTTCTTGAGCCCACTGTATGCGCACGCATATCGACGAATGTCATCCGCTGATGTCATATGATCAAAATGGACTGGGGGCTCAAATAACATCAGTGGAAAAGTCCGTCGATATGCATGCGCATATAGAAGGTTGTGGACGGCGGCAAAACGAGTTTCGACCCAGAGTAGAGGTCGTCTCTTTTCCATCTGCTCGTAAGCCCAGCGTATACAAAGGAAAAGAGCCTCCTCCACAGGCGTCTATGTTGTTCTCCTGGGAGCGTTTCTTTCTCTTCTGGAGCAAACTTTGCTATGCGGGTTTCCTATGGCAATGTCAATTTGAACAACCGCGGGGACTGGTGAGCAACTCACCACAGCGTTGTCTGCGGAGGATGCTTAAGGCCTCTGTTAGCTGGGAATCCCCCTCTTCGAACTTTATACATTGACGATTCGATGCCTGTGGAAGAAGCTATATTCCCTATCCTCAATCACAAATTGCCTCTTTATATTTTAATTTTTGCATGTTCCATTTTAAAATAAATGTCGTATCCCTTCAGTCTCAGTTCGAGCCAGGTTGTAGACATCCTCCGACAAAAGAGGGGAAAGAGGGTTCAAACCATTATCCTCAGTAAATATCTCCTGTTTTGCATTGTCTATAAATGCCGTTAAGTCATTATACGTTGCATTCATGGCCTCCTCTGTTGGGACTGGGACCGGGTTATTAGGCTGCGCGGTGGGAGCTGGGACCGACTCCCAGAGATTGTGTGGAATCCCTTCAAATGTTAATGGCTCGCCCCTTTTCCTTGATTCTGATTGGCTGATGCTTTGAGTACCTGGGATTGGCCAGTCCTTCAGTGGGACACTTCCTTGTAAGCGTAGTAAGTCACCCATAAGTTGCTCAAATGAGGGGCACGTTTGGAGGGTCGTTAATGATTGTTTGTCTACTCTTCTCCCTGAATAATCACTGTTCATACCCATGTAATTGTCGGGTCCTATAATCATGCCTTGCGTGTTTTCAATTGACTGGGGGATTGGCGTCAATGAAATAGGATTGCTGCTTTGCGTGTCCATCTGTACCTGTTCTGAGCTGCTTGCGATGATTTCATCAATAAAATCAAAATCGAAATTTTCTTGCTCCATTTCTTGTTCGGTACTTTGTTGCTTGCCTAAAATCACTGTTTTAGAGTTCACGTTGGTCTAACCGAAGTAACCTGTATTGGACTTTGTTTAGCCTTCAGCCAGATCTGGATTTGCTGAAATAAAGAGAACAAAAAGTAGTCAAAGCATGTCCATTTTATAGCGCAACGTGGCCTTCGGATGCTCCTAGCTTGCTCACACGCGTTAGAGAATCATTTTAGGTAAGAAAAATAATAAAGAACGAGTTTTCTTTCGCGATGGCCGCCATCTTGGATTTTGTCATGTTTTGTCACCAAGCCCAAGATAGCGGCACGCAAAGGAAAACTCGGGACGTTAATTATTGATCTAAAATTACTCTGTAACGCCTGTCAGCAAGCTTGGGGGCTCTTTGCGCGACCACTAAACAAAGTGCTGTCGTTTTTATGGCAAATCCGCGCGGGCCGCCTGTGGTGTTCAAATCTCGCCTGAGGCCCCTGTGGAAAACAAAAACAAAATGGCGACCAAGAGAAGGATGTTCCTCGGGTATCTGCAAGTTTTGGTAAATTTTCCTGCTTTTTTTATGAGAGATATGAGAGAAAATACTTACAGACCTTCCAAATAAGGTAAGTGGGAATTTTCTAATAAGAAGGAAGTTTTGCAACGACGACAAATAGTTTTTGGCGAAATTTTCTTCATATGAAAGAGAAGGATAGGGAGAAAGGACAAATCAAAAAGGCCGGTTGAAGTGGAGGAACATGTGTCTGTCTGTCAACATGACAGCATGGGGGGAGGAGGGGGAGGTACTCCTTATATTCGCATGATAGGTGGGAGCGTCGTATAGTTTTAGGGGTTAAAATTGGGGGGGGGGGGTACTCCCTATATTCGCATGGTAGGTAGGAGCGTCGTATTTTTAGGGGTTAAAATCGGAGTTTCCGTATTTTTTTAAATACCTCCACTGGTGGAGGAATATTCATCTCTGTTCCTGGTGGCGCCTTGATTAGTAAGATCGTCTGATTCTCCATTCCGGAGATCCTCGCGATGTCTTCTTTTGTTACATATGCATATGTGATTTATGTCAAGGAAAACTTAGCTTTCACTCTCGACTTGTGCTATTTTAAAACGATAGGCCATTTGCCAGACTTGAATCTAGTCACTGTGTATTGGCGCGCAATGGATTTTGTCGCAATTAGAGAGGCGCGCAAAGATTTATGGACTGGGTGAAAGATTTCCATAAGGCTTTACGCGCTCGCCAAGTACCAGTCCAGTAACGCAAAAATGCGCTAGAAAGAAACACAAGTAAGGACTGGCTACAAGTCTGGTTCTATGTGCTGAACAGTCATGCTTCTTACTTTCTTACTTAAAATCAACATTGATTAGTTGCTTGCGCTTGCGTTCACTTGATTTACACTAGACGTAAGCGCAGGGGGCCACTCTCGAACCCTGAGCTCCCTGACTCGTCAATCCGCGGGGGAGGCTCTGGGGACATTCATTTGAGGGCCCTCGCTGATTGGCTAATTTTGAACGTTGGGGCATGCGCAGAACGGCTCTGTATCAAATCTCGCGCATGCGTCAATGGCTGTCACCAGAGCCTCCCCCGCGAGGTGACGAGCCGGGGAGCTCTGGGTTCGAGAATGCAAGGGAACGCAAGGTCTCAATTTTCCCTATTTTCTCATCATTTGCCTCAGCGCATGCGTTCTAGTGTGAACCACAAAAGGGAAATGCATGAATTGAAATCCTCGCGCTTGCGTTTGCGTTTGCACTTGCGTCCCAGTGGGACCTCACGAATATGATTGGCTTTCTCGCTGGTCTTCAATATGCGAGGTTTTTATTGGCTGATTGCATTTTTAAACCGCACCGGGGGGTTGAGGACCTACGGAACAATTTCCAGGGGGGTTATATTGGACTCTGGAAATTCCACGGGAGGGGGTGTGTCTGGAGACTGGAAATTCCAAGGGGGAGGAGTAAAAAAGGTGACTTTCCAGGGACATTTTATCCAAAAAGAGATTTTCAAGGGGCATTTTGTCAGAAGAAAGATGGAAATTCCAGGGGAGGGGGTCATTTATGAGGTTGGAAATTCCAGCGGGGAGTGGGTCTGTTTCACGAGTGGAAATTCCATGGGAGGGGGTCTTTTTAATGGAGGTCCTCAACCCCCTCGGTGCGGTTTAAAAGTGCAATCAGCCATTAAGCAATAGGGTTTTTCTGTCACGGGCACTATCATGTTTTAACTTGATGCTACTTATTTTTGTTCAAAAAGGCTATTTTCACCAAAGATAAGGAAGTACCTAGAAACCTATTAAAGGATATTTTGCTGCGCTTGGATCGGAAATCATCTCGTCGAAGTTCCTCTTAGCCTGCTCCAGTAACTCATCCAGATTTCTCTCCTCGGCGTCGAGTTGACCCAGTTCGTTATGCAATACAGATAAGCGCTCTTCTTCGTCCTCCGTTTTCTCGTGGTAGCGCTGACTACAGTAAGAACACATAATAAAAGGTTAATATAACATCGTTGTATCGCGACCAGCGTTTTCAAAGCATCGATTTATATTTGGATTTGCTGTTCCGCCAGTCACATCGTATGAGCCAATCAGATTCTTGCCCTTTCGCCTAGTGCAGTCGCCTGGCTTTCCGTCCGCTTTTGGCGACCATTTTTGGCGCGACGCGAGCGAGTTTAAAAACATGTGAAAATCGCTTTTAACTTTGTGTGTGGGAGGTCATAATATCTGCGCGTAGTTTGTTCATGCTGATTATCAGATAAGGGGTTTATTAATCTTGTTTAAGTTTCGCCGACCTTGCCAACGGCGACAAGGTACAGACTGCCGGTTTTGCTAAAACAAAAATCAGACAGAACGCAATTAATTTTGCTTCAACTATATGCATCTTGTTGAACAAACGGTCACTTTAGCACTAAAATGAAATATGACTGTTTGCTTGAGCAATCACAAAACATTCGACGACCAAAGCAACCCTTTTCAATAAGGTGTAGTATAGGAGGACCTTTTGTTTACAGTTTTAGCTCATTACCATAACTAATGAGCTAAACACCACTACTTCTCCATCTCCATTCTTCTTTGATTTTCACACGAACACAAGCGTCTCCTTGCGTTCCCGTTTCTCAGTGTCGGATCCAGAGTGGGTTCCATGAGTTCCACGGAACCCCCTTGACTTTTTGAAAAAACATAAATAATAAAACGTGTACAAGGAGAATGAAGCTATCTTTTATGTTAACGGTGAGTGATTCATCATCTTTTAAACAGTAGTAATTAAATTACCATAAGGATTTAACTACGTTACCCAGACCGCGCGCTGGTTATCTGCATATTCATGTTGTTGCATCTTGGGCCTATCAAGAAAATTTCGCCAAAAGCTGTCGTTTTGCCGACGTTGCAAAACTTCCTTATTAGGAAATCCCCCTTACCTTATTTGGAAGGTCTGTAAGTACTTTTCCTCATATCTTAGCGAAAAAAGCAACGAAAATTGACCAAAACTTGCAGATACTCGAGAAACATCCTTCTCTTGGTCGCCATTTTGTTTTTACCCCCCGCCGAGGGGCCTGAGTCACGTTTTGAACACCACAGGCGACCCGCGCGGATTTGCCATAAAAACGACAGCACTTTCTTTGATATGGAAAAATGGAAAAACGGAACCCCCCTTGAAAAATCCTGGATCCCGCACTGTTTCCGTCTCCGCTTACTTCACTAGTTTAAAGCCGGCTTGAGATTTCGATCCTTTTGAGAATATAGCAAATGGTTTTGTTATACCAGTTTTATGTTACTCTAGATTAGCCTGAGAATCAGGCGAAATTTTATTTTCCGAGAGAAAATGAGGGAGGAGAAATAAAATTACCTTTTCTCGATTTCCGGGTATTTAACTTTTCAAGGGAATCGAGGGAGGGCCTGATCCACGGGAGGGGAACTCCCCTATTTTTGGGACGGGGTGCTCGTCGGGATCGTTCAATTTTACCCCTAAAAGGTACCAAAAATGGCGTCGCTTAGTTGCTTTTGACCCCTAAAAGGTACCAACAAGACGTATTTTCCCTCGCAGAATTTCCTCTCGTATTTTTTTGCGAGGGAAAATACGCTTGAAATTCCATGCTACCAACAAGTGTTGATTTGCTTGATTTGCTAGAAAGATGCCTATCTGGAAAAAAATGCAAGTTTTCGAATTTTACCCCCTAAAGTTACCAGAGGCCTGATTTGAAATCGGTAAATTTACACCTGTAAATGATCCAAAATGTAATCAATGACAGCACAGAAGACGGACGAAAGCGGATATCCATGGGAATTCGGCTCCAAAGTATTTTGCCATGGGAATTTAGAGTTTCGAATGTTTTTTTTTTTATTATATAATAAATCGCCACAAGATGTAACCATGGGAGGTGTAGGGAATATACCCATCTGCCCTGCAGATGAGATAGATATATAGATAGCTTTATTTTGAATCATATGGCAGCCCTCTAAGGCTGAATTGCATGACTGTACAAGAACATAAATGAAACACTTAAAATATGAAATTATATAAGCTATTCTAAGACAGGCAGTCTTAGACATTTGTATTTGGAATCATATACAAAATTGCGCATAGATTGGAACCCAAATGAATTTAAATTAAAAGAAAAGCATATTTTTTTCCATTCTATAATGTAATAATTGATTTCCGGATAGAGAAGCACTCATCTATAATTTTGCAATTTCCCTTTGCTATTACGCCCTTTCGCAGTCTTAATGTCTGAATTATAAGGTGTGTCAGCATGATTTACATATATTTTATGGTAACAAAACCAGGAAATTTCTCCGTTCTTGTCTGACACCAGTTTATAACTCTGGGCACCCGATCTCCTATTTTTTCATTTTTTTTATTTCTCGTAGGTACTTTCATTTTAGCGCTCATCGAACTCAGTCAAACTTCACATAGCGACTATAAAACTGCAAACTACTGCATGGCTTGGAGAGCAAGACTTGCTCTACAGTCATACAAATCCTATAAAAATAAGCAGTTTTGTTTTTGCTCTCTCTTTTCATGTATGCATCATAGAAATATGAACTGGCTTTTTACTAAAATCACCATGCTCTTTTCATTGCTGAACACCAATCATTTAAGCAAAGCTGCTCATTTTAAGGGGGACCAGGCCACGTGACCTCTAAGTGCAAAATACCTATAACTCGTGAGTGGTGAGGATATGCGCCATAGTTTGGCTAGGTTAGAATTGTAATATAATGGCGCTGATCAAATTAACCAGCTTAGTGATATCTCAAACCATCAAAAGAAATATCAGGGGGAAAAGATCGAGCACAGTCACGTTCTAGGAAAAACACCCTCCCCATCAAATATCAAATGGTCCGTCCGTACATCAAATGCTAACCTTTACTGCGCCAAATCAGTAAACGCGACCTTGGAAACCCCTCTTACTCCGCTCAGTACGCGCCCTCTTGTTTTGGCGTATCTGTTCTGCAGCTTTTCTGCTTTTATTACTATATTTACTTAAATCACAACTTGCATAATCGTTTTTAAAATCTTACTTCCGTGATTCGTGAAAAGCGCGAAAAATAACGAAAAATCGGTCCGTGATTCGTGATCGCTACCCCCTTCACCCCCCTGTAGTGAAATATTTAAATTTTGTGTCCACATTTTTATTAGCCAGCCTTTGACTGACATCTTTAATTTATCTATAGCCTATGGAATTTTTCCCAATAAACTCAAACAGGCCAATTAAAATAATACCAACAATGAAATCGATCCCAATAATTACCGTCCAATATCTTTAAATTGATGTACTTAAGGCTATATCAGAAATTTTATTTTCCGAGAGAAAATGGGGGAGGAAAAAAAACTCTAGCTCCGAAGCAACCTGATTTATTCGTAATGTATCAGTCAATTCCAGCGACGACCATGCCCCCCCCCCCCCCCCCCCCCCGGGCAACCCCCGGGATTTTGGTCATTTCTAAAATTAAAATTAAAAATTCCCCACCCCGGGGCTGGAAAAGTGCAAAATACCCCACGGCGGGGAAGACAAAAACTGGACAAATGCCCCTCCCCGGGACCAGAAAAAGACAAAGATTCCATCGACACTGCGTAAAGCTTCACTACAAATATTCCCGCTCAGAACTTCAACTCCATTTATTCTGTCCGAGCATTTATAATTAGTTTTTGAACTATACTTTTAGATTTCTCCTCTGAAAACGAGACAAAATATAAGTAAACAGTGAAACAAATCCGTCAGTCTCAAGTCGTAATTGATATTCTTCTTCTACTGCAATATTGCAATATAGTAGTGACATACAACAAACGTCTCCAATACCTTCTCTCGACCATTCGCGGTTGTAGACATTTGGCTACAAACTCCATTCATTTGTCGTCCCCGGCATCGCTCAATCTCAAAACTAGAGTGGTGTTTACTGGCCATGCTCGGCATTTTATTTTGTGTGACGTTATTTTCTGTAACTGGGACATTGTAACGCCAATTGATAGTTACAACTGGTCAGGGAAGTGAACTTGTGTTGTAGTTCCGCAAATCTCAACGCGCTAAAAGATTGTGAAAGAGAACCAAAATTCCCCACCTCCCCTCCCCTGGAGAAAAATAAATCCCGACCCCGGGGCCAGCAAAATTTTCCAAATTCCCCACCCCAGGGAACCCAGTGGTGTGCAAATGCCCCACGGTGTCCCGGGGGGGCATGGTCGTCACTGGAATTGACTGATACATAAATTATCCAAAATTTAATCAATGACAGCACGGAAAACGGAAGGAAGCGGATATCCATGGGAATTCGGAGCACTCAAAAGTCTTTTGCCATGGGAAATTTAGCTTTTCAAATATATTTTTTAATAATAGATCGCCACAAGATATAACCATGGGAGGTAGGTGCGAGGGAATATACCCATCTGCCCTGCATGTGTTGGGAGGACATCATTCCATTTGAGATTTATCACGTACACTTACTAGACAAAATTATTCAAGTACTTCCCGACTAAACAACTTGAAACGCCATTATAAGATGAAATTTGTACATTCATTTCGCACAATCAAGGGGCCCGTTTCTCCTGAGAATATCCGGTCCCAAAAACGTTCCCCAAGTACGTAATTATGTAAGGTTTTCCCGCATTGTTTCTCGGCCGCCGTCCGGGAAAATTTGGATGGAAAACAATGCCAAGTTTCGGGTAATGCTTTTCCCGATCAGTGAAATTGAGAAATTCATTTTGTGGTAAAAGAAAGAAGAAATAAAAATATCACTGCTCAATTTGTGCAGTGTAGATATAACCTCACTCTGCAGGTATTAAAACTGTTTCAGTCACTACTCAATGCTACGATTGATATTTTGCCGATATGTTTGATATTTTCGCAATGATTTCACTTCGTTTTTGCCAGTCTCGAATGGGGTACAGCCCCCTCCCTCCCCCACCCTCAATCCACCACTGTTTATGCTACCTTATTTGGTGTACTGAGCTCTTCCTCGATGTAGGAAATAGAAGAAAGAGCAAGGACGTAAAAATACTAATAACCCGGTTTCGTGGGGCCTAGTGCACCCCGTTGTCAATAAACACCGTCATATTAAGCGCTTGAGTGCAATTAGCCCCTAAAATGCTTGCATTATCTCACTTAAACATGCATCAAGAGCAAATGCACGCAATGTAATTGATTAAATAGAGCATGGATACGCATTATCAACATATCTACAGAGAAGGCATTGTATGTCGGTTTTTCAAAGTCTTTCTATTAATCAATCAATCTTATTTGCACCCGATGACCCCCTCCCTCCCTCCCCCTGTATCCGCGCCTGCCTCTTGATTAAATAAAAGTGAAATTGAAAATTTAAATCGACATTAATTAACATTAAATTGGTAAAATCGCGTTAATAAATTGCATATTGTTGTAAGAATTAGACTACGCGTTCGAGTTTTCTATTTAACAATTAGACCTCAAGGCCGAATGTGCTATGATGAATAGACCATGAGGCCTAAGGCCGAATGGTCTATTGATATCATAGCACATGAGGACGAGAGGTCTAATTGTTTTAGTATAAACCAACTAGTTGGTCGGTTTTGGCAATGAATGCCATTATTTTATGTTGAAAAAATCAAGTTTTCTTGCAAAGAAAGGTGGTAGTTTTGCCAGGCACGGTCTATCACTAATAGACCATTAGTAGCTCAGCCAATCAGAATGCAGGATTTGTAATAGACCATTATTGGTCTCGACTTCGTCTCGGCGACTATTCGCCGATAATCACGTCGCCTTGGGCGACTAATCATTTAAATAATAAGACTGTGATAACAAAGATGAGTGCAGCTTGTTTGCAGGCGCTAGATGGTGTTTTTTTTTCTCAAAAAACTCCAGAGTTCGCGATCGTGGGATTTATTTGACAAGGAGAAATAAATCCAAGATGGTGCCCTCGATTCATCAACTCGGGGAGGGCTCCGAGATAAAAACACACGTCTAGTAGCGCCTGCGGGCAGGGCTAAGATGAATGTTACGGATTAATGCAAGATCCTTTTAGCCTCTTATTACCGGGTTTATCGTGAGTGCCTTGAGCGAAACCTGTCATACTTTAAGGATTATCATATGACCAAAGCGAAAAGAAAGAACATGTTCAAAACTATCCGATATTGGTAATCATCTGGGATCTTTTCGGATCGAGTAGACATTGAAACTGACGGAGACTTCTGGCAAACCATACAAATCTTCCTTTCAACAAAACTAATAGTGGGAGGCTATGAAACCTAACACGCTGCAAAAGTACCAAATCTAACCAGTCAAAGATACATCAGAGTGCACACAGACACGATATTAGATGAGCACAAAGCAAAAGATTGTGTACTGTCGATGCACCTCTCAACACAGCCATCCAGCCCACGTTTTTGTGGGCATCATGCCTTCCCCCCCACCCACCCCCCAAGCGAAGTAAAAATGTCCCCCGTGGCGCGTCTCTCCCTCTCCTGAGTAACTTGACACTGTAAACAAATCGAAGCGCGCCGCAAGGAAAAAAAGTCCCCTCGATTTACGGACGTTCGCCTAAGAAGGGGCTGCAAGCAGTCTAAAGATGTTGTATCAACATGTGTAGCTTGGAAGAGACATGTAAGGCCTTACAAGAGACCAGAAGAACGAAAAAATGATGCCCAAAAAATGAATCCCCAGTGGATGGCCTCCTCCGCCGCAGGCATCTCACTCGGCTCAAATTTCAAAGTAAAGCGAAGTACAACGCGCGGGGTCGCTGTGCTGGGGCAAAAACGCGTGTTACATACACCTAATTCAGAAAAGGTTGCTCTGGTCTTTGGTCTTTGAACGCCTTTGTTTCGTGGTTACTGAAGCAAAGAATTCCTTTGTTTCGCGCTATAATTGAAAGCAATCAAAGACCAAGGCCAAACACCAAATCAACGTTTTTTAATTAGGTGTGACAACGTGTATTAAACGTGTTACAACGGAAACGGGAACAGCTGTAAGCATTTTAATTATATAGCCAGTGCGAAATCCATTGTTGTCAATTGTCCAATTATTTTTAAATTGGATCGCGCACGCAAAAATTGGTCAATTTTGGCATTTTATCATTCCCTATATAATTAATAAATGACAGAACTCCATGCTTGTCCAATTAAGAAAAAATGGATGATTCCTCGGAACTCCAAATTGGACTCGGCCTGCGCCTCGTCCAATTTTAGAGTTCCTCTGAATCGTCCAATTTTTTCTTAATTGGACAAGCATGGAGTCCTATTATATATACTTATTGAACACGTATTTAACACGTAATTATAGCTTTCGCAATCAAATTTCCAAGTTTGAAAACTATTCAGTTATAAGAAATCAAAAATGCAATTAATCGCAATCCAGTTCCATCCGCTCGAGAACACACGAACTACCGGTACTCCAAATTTGTTCGTGATTTAGCAGCTGAAAGGTTATTTTGCTGGTATTTCCCACAGGGAAATAAACTGCTTAAGACACTAACACTTATTTAACGGAGTCGAGTAATCTGATCAGCCGCGCCCGTTGGTTTCTGAAGAGCCGAGATTCATGAATGCAGGCGAACAAAAATTAGATCTCAATTACCCGTTAAGATAAAAATGTTATTCAAGGCCTCGCATTTTATAACGTCAAGGGTAACCCAGCGAGGAGTGGTTTCTTTCAGACATGTGCACGGAACTAAGCTAAGGCCATCCCGGCCGTGATATCGCCGCTCTTGAACGATATTGGGTGATTTAAGGAAATGTACCTATATTATATAGCAATATTAGGCGACATTGAGCGATCTTAGTTGGTAATTGAGCGTTAGTACTCAAGCGATTCCGCGCGCTAATTGGTCGAGACGTTCGGAGTATTCACCTATAGGTGAATATAGTAAAATACTCCGATTCACCTATAGGTGAATATAACATTGAAAGCATTGGGGATCGCGCGCGCACTTTATTACGAGAAACTAAAAAAATACCACTAAATCCGATTTTTTTTTGTCAAAAATGTTAGCATCGCTTGAGTAATTATACTAAAACAATTAGTCGCCTCAGGCTCCGTAAATATCGGCGATATTCGCCGATATTTACGTCGCCTTCAGCGACTAATTGTTAAATATTGAACGATCCTTAAGCGACATTGAGCGATATTGAACGATTGGACGATTTTAGGAAATGTACCTATAATTTCATGTAGCAATATTAGGCGACATTGCGCGATCTTAGTTGGTATTGATCAAGCGATCTTAGGCGATATTTAACAATCTTAGGCGACATTGAGCGATCGGGGCGATATTTGACGATTTTAGAAAATGAAATTAGGCTATATTGGGCGACTATATCGGGCGACTAATAGAAATGAAACTCTGCTCGCAGGGTAGTCAAAAGGGCGGACCGGTATATTGCTTCCAACCTCTGATTCGACTACATATGACAAACAATCAGTCATAATACTTCATAACATTAAATAAATAGAAATTATGCCTTAAGGTCAAGTACAGTACTTACCTCCAACGAACGCCATTGCGCCCTGTTTTCTCTACAATCCCAGCTCCTTCCAAGATGTTGATGATATCATACAAGCGTCTCTTTTGTACATCCATGTGTTCCACCGCTTGATTCAAATCGAGAGTTCCATCCGGGGACGCGCGTAGCAACTCGCCAAACCTCTTCGCCAAAAGAGCTAAGGAGGAGTCATTCCGAGTCTTTGCCAGGATCTCGTTTAGCATGGCGGGTGTCCAGTGAATACTCATGGTTTCTAATGCTGTGGCTTAGAACTTTTTCAGAGAGTCTTGCTTGAAGGTTTAACTCAAGTTTAACTAAGTTTAAAACAGCAAAACAACCCCGACGAAATTAAATTAAGAGCTAAAGCAGATGTCACCGGATTGCTTCTACACACTGAAAAACTTATTCAAGTTACTACAAAGTTTTAGCTGGTATTATAGTTCAACAAATCAACAAATGTTCGAAGTGGAAAATTGTATTTTCAAAATCTTTGGAAGTTCTACTCGTGTCTGCTCATCCCGTAGGAGCCCAATTGGTCCAACTGAAATGCTGTCAACGTTTCTGTTTTTATACTCAACGCGTGAATGTTAACTTTCGCGGTAGAGTGCCATTACACGCGAATAATTAAGTCCACCGTAGACTGAAATATGATCCGTATTATTTTCGCGGGCCGTGTAAGAGTTAAACCTCGTTATTACTGTTTTTACCTAATAAACAAATTAACGAGGAATGGGTTAGCGTGGCCCTGGGGGGTGAAAAACAAAAAGCGCTTTTTGTGCTCACCGATTCTCAAAAGTGAGCTGGTGCTAAAGAGCGTTTCATTTAATAAAACAAATTGACCTAAATTTCCTACAGAGGAATAATTAAATTTGGTGTAGCGTCATCTGTGACCTTTTTGGGACGCTATGTCATTTTTTTAACCTCAGGAATGATTGCTAAGCTTTCAGTTCAGCAATCAATACATGACAGGGCTGGGCGAGCAGTGCTAGCCGCGAAAACAATTTGTGCATAATTTGTGAGCAATTTTCTCTACGCCTGGTCCCAGTAGGTGTCATCGCATCGGGATTACGACTTTGTAAAATTAAAAAGACATTATCGATAATGCGAACAGCATTTTAGCGAAGATCTCGGATGGGGATGAGTCAGATGAGTACACATTACAAATACCATCTTGGAAACACATGCAAAAGTTAGAATGACAAGTCTGTTTTATCTGTAAGTTGTATCTGTAAACCTAAGCGCCTTGAATCATTCTAGTTTAGCTCGCATACACATACCAATTTCTCGAAAAGCGGGTTGCCTTATCGAACTTGAAAGAACAAAAGCGCAACTCAATAGCACAGAACCATTCGATGACTTTCGATGAACGATTGTATCGAATCAAATCGTAAAAGCGGAGAATGGGCTTTTTAACCAAATCGATGATTGAATCAGTTCAAGTATTAAAACGCATGTTGGAAACACATGCAAATGTTTGAGTGACACTAAACTGTTTATCTGTAAACCAGTGGCTCGATCTATATTAAACACGTACTTGCTTGATCTATTCACATAATTGCACGGTAAACATGCAGAAATTGCATTGTCTCCAGCCAAATGGCGACAGTATCCATAGCTCCCACCTCGACATCAAGGCGTCCCGAAAAGCAGAAAGAACTACAAAAGCAATTGACCTCCATTAGAAAGCATTCGATGACGTTCGATGACCCATTAGTTATAATAATTATAATATAATAATTCGTTTATTAATACCTAGCTGAATTACAGCTGAATGGCCAGGCAACAAATACTTTATACAATAAATAATCAGATGAACGTATGTTCAATTGTCAATCCATTTGTGACGCGTATTTGTTGTGCGTACAGAAGTTGCCAAAGCGATCATTGTGCGTACGAGTTAATATAAATGGTATGATGAAGCAGATCTTCCATAAGTCCTTTTAGCTTATACCAATAAGTGCCCTGGATCCCGCAGAGATGTGGATTTTTCCATCGCGGGTGGCACCCAGCTTTCTAGTGAATAACAACTTTCCAGCTCAACGCCTACAATGATGTTTCGCAACTGACGCTTGTCTGAAGGCAGTGCATCAAAGAGACGTCGACCTGCGAAACAGCTCTTGGAAAGCGCTCCGGGAAACTCCCGGAAAGCCGTATCTGAAGCTGTTCTGGCGCTCGGTAAAACAAAAGGGAGATTGATGAGAGAGACCGAGCCGTGCCTCGTGCGCCGTGCAAGTTCGGTTCCGCTCGTGCGCTGTTCGGTTCCGCTCGTGCGCTGTTCGGTTCCGCTTTCCCTCGGTATCACTATTAGGCGCCTGTTGAGGAGGCTAACGTCGACTTGAAAGCAAGTCTACTATTCCGCGTCAGTGCCACTTAATAAAGAGCTACTGGGGGGGCGGGGGACGCTACTGGGGGGCGGGACGCTACTGGGGGGGGGGGGGACGCTACTGGGGGAGGGACGCTACTGGGGGGGGGGACGCTACTGGGGGGGAAGGCTACTGGGGGGGGGGCGCTACTGGGGGGGGACGCTACTGGGGGGGGGACGCTACTGGGGGGGGGACGCTACCGGGGGGGACGCTACTGGGGGGGACGCTACTGGGGGGGGACGCTACTGGGGGGGACGCTACTTGGGGGGGGACGCTACTGGGGGGACGCTACTGGGGGGGGGACGCTACTGGGGGGGGACGCTACTGGGGGGGGACGCTACTGGGGGGGGACGCTACTGGGGGGGGGACGCTACTGGGGGGGGGGGGACGCTACTGGGGGGGGGGACGCTACTGGGGGGGACGCTACTGGGGGGGGACGCTACTGGGGGGGACGCTACTGGGGGGGGGGACGCTACTGGGGGGGGGGACGCTACTGGGGGGGGGGACGCTACTGGGGGAGGACGCTACTGGGGGGGGACGCTACTGGGGGGGGGGACGCTACTGGGGGGGGGGGACGCTACTGGGGGGGGGACGCTACTGGGGGGGGGACGCTACTGGGGGGGACGCTACTGGGGGGGGACGCTACTGGGGGAGGACGCTACTGGGGGGGGGACGCTACTGGGGGGGGGGACGCTACCGGGGGGGACGCTACTGGGGGGGGGGGGACGCTACTGGGGGGGGGGACGCTACTGGGGGGGACGCTACTGGGGGGGGGACGCTACTGGGGGAGGACGCTACTGATCGCGCAAGAATCAACGGTACCAGCACTAGCGTCTCGCATTTTTTGCCGCGAGCACCCTAAAAGATACCATTTTCAGGGAAATTTGGCCTGGTTTCGTCTTATACCCTAAAAGATACCTGGAACCCGAATTTTAACCCCTAAAAGATACGACGAGTCCCCCCCCCCCCCCCCCCCCAACGGGAAAGAGCCTGAGCCAGCCGCAATTTTGTTAGCCTAGCAAAATACCGAGTCAGAGAAAACATCCACTTCCATCGGCCTATTTAAGGTGGATCGACCAGTAATTTTCTAAAATCACATGCAAAACTTCTAATGTTGTATACATGATTCACTGCAAGCGCTGCAAACTACAATACATAGGTGAAACCAAACGACAATTACGGGAACGTTTCAACGAGCACAGACGCACACTTGACTCTGACAGCCAATCTACACCCACTACCGCCGCTCTCCATTTTCATAACACCCTAACCATACATCCGCAGACATGCTACTTATCCCTTTAGAACGACTGACTAACAAAGAGATTCTGTTAGGAAAGCTAGGGAGGCTTTTTTATCAACAGAGGTCAAACTTTATCCCTCAAAGGTCTCAATACTAGAGACGAAAACTATAACAATTTCAGCTGTTAGATCTTTATGTATCTATGTTACGTTTTATCACGTGACACTTGTATGTATCTATTTCACGTTTGAATTTGACGGTTATTTTATTTATAGTAGTTACCAATGTAAATATTCACCATTACCTGAAGAAGGTCGGTACTGGCTGACCGAAATATCGTGTAAATGAAAATTATAAGCTGTTAATCAACCATTCAAGTTTTTATTGTATAATCGTCACCCTATTCGGCAGCAAAACAGCTGAATTACAAGGGGAGGCCATACATTCACAATACAACACCCATATACCAACCAATTTTGAACCTACTATCCATAGACTGAAATATGTCGGAACAACAGTTGGGGAGGTCGGAGTTAGTGTCACGTGACAATGGAGTCACGCGTATTTAAACTCTTCACCCCAGTTTCAAGCTATACCGACATTTTTTGATAAATGCTCTAGTACCTCGAGACCTACCCTGCGAGCAGTGGTTTCCTCCTCTCTTTAGGCCGGTGGCCTAAGATAGGAGGAAGACACTGCTCGCAGGGTATAATCAACCTGTCTTAAATATAAGAGATGCACAATTGGTTAGTATTAAGTGTGGGTTCAAAATTACTGGTTCGATCTTCAAAATACTAATCTCCTAATCGGTAATTATCGGCCATAATCCAACCTAGGGACACTCACTAGCATTCTCAGTTCTATCAATCAAAAACCTCAGTTCCAAAGGCGGAGCATCGGGGCCTCCTATCATTAGGTGGTGAATTTAGCGCCTTCTTATTGGAAGCAGGATTTCCGGAACGAAATCGTAATTCAAGGGGAGACGATTATTAACGCGATCTCGTTTCCAATCCTGCTGCCAATGAGAAGGCGCTAAATTTATGATCCAATTATAGGGGGCCCCGAAGCTCCGCCTTTGGGACTGATGTTTTTGATTGATAAAACTGAGAATCCGAGTGAGTGTCCCCAGGATGAAGTTTCAGCAAGAAACAGAGCAAGACTAGAATCACTGAGGCGAAACGAACTACCATTGAAAGAACCCAAATACGATTTCAAACTCGGAAACTTCACCCTGGGACCAGGGTAGTTTTTGTTGAAAAAAAAAAAGACTACAAAATACCTATTTTTACTTGTATAAAAACAAACTGAATTACATTACATGAAATTTTGCATGACTTTAGAAAACGCAATGGTAATACACAACAAATAGACGGCCATGAACAGTTAACATAACTATTAGCTTTATTCAAATTTCATTTTCAGCTGGGACACTTAGCCTTCTAAATAACAACAAAACCTGAAAAAACTGGAACTCAGTATAATGGGTATAATAATAAACAGGGAACAAATTCGCTATTCTGCGAAAACCATGGAAACGTATTCACTTTTATATATGTTATGTTTCTGTTATTATATGGCAACGATAGTACGCGGGCTCTGATTGGCTAACGAGCGGGCGTAACTCCCGTAATGCCCACGGGCATTATGGAAATTCTTAATGCCCGCTCGCAGTTCACGACTGACAAAAATTCATCTCCTTAAAATAACACAAATTCAAAAAGATTTCAGCGAAATTCACAACAAGGAATACTTGACACAGTATAACACAATTCTAACTTGTGACAAGAGGAAGATAAAGGCCTGAATATCAGAAATGACCTGTTTACAAAAGCAAAGCAGAGCCAAAAAGTTACTCTAAGAAATTCGAGTCTTTCCGGAGAAAATGAGAACTTAAAGGAGTCAAAATAGCAGCAAAAGGTAAAAGCTACATGTAAAGTCAAAATTTATTGGGAATTCGATAAACTTGAGAGCTAAAAATAATACCAGAAAGCGAGTTCAAACAATGTGCTTACCGATAACTGATAGTGAAGTCGTTGATTTCTTTTCTCTCTCCATCTCCTCGAGTTAAATTCATTCTTACTTGACGTTTGCTTTTGCACAAAAGCCGGCTAAAATAACCATCGCAATTTTCTGGAGGATAGCTTGTGAAATAGCTTCTTCAGGTTTAACTCTTCTTCCGTATTTATTAAAGGCCTTTTTTAGTGCAAAAGTAGTAATGTTTTCCCAATGGTGCTAAAAAAAGTTGAGCTGACGTCGAAGACTTGCTTCCCGGTTGCTTGCCGTTTGAAACTTCTGTAACTCCCTCAAAAGTTTCTCACAAATGACTAAACAACATTATAAAATTTCTGTAAAAGAAAGGATTCCGAAGTATTTGACATCCAAAGAGATTGATTACTTTAGAGCATGTCTGGCGTGGTTTTCACACACGGGTTTGTTCTATCAATTGACTCGGCGAATATGAACAACTCTGAATGAACTCGAGCGCGACGCGGGCGCGTGTCTGAGTTATTTCGGCGGGAAAATGAACGAGGCGACTTCCGGTTCGTAAAAAGTTTGAAAAAAAGTGCCATATAATAAACAACTTACTAACCTCGACCGTTCGGGCATTACGTGAAATATCAAACCTCGGTTTTGGCGTATCAACCTCGCTATCGCTCGGTCGATACGCCAAAACCTCAGTTTGATATTTCACGTAATGCCCTCACTCTCGGTTAGTAAGTAGTAATTAATGTGTTCGTGACTCAAGTCTTTTGATAGATAAAATTCTTTCAGGACACCGCGCGAAACACACTATTCATTGCACATTATACAAATGCCACTGAGTTCAGATAATTCAAGCTTCCTTTATAAAATGCAGACCAGAATAAAAACTATTGGATTAACGTCTCATTAACACCTGCAGTTCATGTGTGTGCGGTGCAGTTCCCAGTATGCGCCAGGCGAGCCGAACTGAGGTGCTTATCTTGGTAAGTGATTGATTCCGATTTAGAAAAATGTATGTGGTTCATTTGAAGTTCAATTGGGTTTGATTGAGCACATCCCATTGTTCGGTAATCGAACGTTCGATTATGTTCAATTGAAATTTTTTTTGGTGAGTTCGATTATGTTCGATTACCGAACTCACAATCGAACGATTGGTGTTTTACCGAACGTTCGATTAGTTATGCCGGGCCCTCTTCCATAACTCATATGAGCCTCTTCTAGATCGGGATGCTCTGTCTTCTACTCCCTGTGCATTGGCTAGACTTGAGTGACAGATATTTATAACTTTCACGGGCACACAACGGTCCTATTCCTCAGAAAATCTGTCACACGCGAAATAAAAGGCGCTGGGAACGAGGTTGGTCTCAACTCCTTTTACCAGTACGGGGCACACGACAGACCTGCTCCCAGGAAACTTGTCCTTCGCCCCTTTTCGCTGTTGGCTGGCAAAAAAGCCTTCTATTTTTTGAACTTATGTTTGAACATCTCTTCGTTTGTACGTGCTATGTTGTTATTTTTTTTTTGTTGCATCTTTGGCTTGTGCTTGCTGGAACAAAATTCTTCACTGCTGAAAATTTTTGCGATCTAGCTTCTCCAGGGGAGAAGGAACTTTAACACTTCGAAAAAAAAATACCAGTAGCTTTGCTCTACACGCTTATAGAAATAAGTAAATACACTGTTCATATCAAGAAAGTGCTGTCGTTTTTCTACAAATCCGTGCGGGCTACCTGTGGTGTTCAAATCTCGGCCGTGAACAAAACAAAATGGCGACCAAGATGTTTCTCGAGTATCTGCAAGTTTTGATCAATTTTCCTGTTTTTTTTTTCGCTGAGGATATGAGAAAAATGATACTTACAGACCTTCCAAATAAGGTAAGGGGGAACTTCCTAATAAGGAATGCAACTACAATCAATTTTTTAGGTGCCAATAAAAATAGTTGTCTATGTCTATGTCAATATTGTTGTAAAAGTGTTCTGCAACTAGAAACGTGCAAATATCGTAGGAGTGAGAGTAAGTGTGTATGGATGGTGTCCATATAATGCTCTTGCGCTAAATTTGCTGCAGGGAGGTCCCGTGCGACGATCTGAAACAGAATAAAATGAATGTTTTACCATTTCGTGTGATCAGACTTATGATTTATGTCAATAATTATTAAAACTTTGTCGTTTTCTTCAACGCGGGATGCCTGTGGTCTTTAGATCTCGTCCCAGGCCCCTCGCCCGAAAAAAAAAAAAAAATGCGACCGAGATACGAAAAATACACATACTTATACACATACTCCCTAAGGTAGGGAGGGTTTCCTAATAAGGAGAAGTCGGCAAGTCGACAATGTTTGGCGAAACGTTCTTTATCTCTTTCCTGGAGCAGTTACTTCCGCCTCTGCTGAATTCGTTGTTTTGTGGTGTGTGCCATATTGGACATGATTTGGGAATTTGGATTTTTCTTCCGTTAGTCAAACTCGATTGGCCTTTTAGGCCCTTTCCATACAAATGATTGACAGTAGATTTTTGCTAAATTGCACTTGGGAGGGCTGGGCCGAGTCGCGTGCGGGCTAGCTGTGGGTATTCTAGCGTGGTTACCAAGCCAACATTAGTGGTGGACAGATCGAGAACCGGAGTCTCAACAATTCTTGCAAGTTTTATTCAAAATTTTACCGCTTTTTTGCTACTTTCCCGAAACTCTTATCAAAAGATGATCTTATCACTACCAAGAGTCACTACCTAATAGCGGAGCTCCTTAGCGGCCGAAGGCCGCAGAGCGGAGCACCATAGGTATCGCAGGAAGACTACAATAGCTCAAAGTAGAACTCAGGTATACGATCGACTTCATTTTTAATGGTTCAGCGGTATTACCATTTGGGTATCGCTGGCGCGTCCGTGTCTGCGCGCCCCCACACAGGTAAACCAAGACCCCAACACAAACAAATATGTAACAGGGAGCTCCGCTTTTAGCCAGTGGCTAAATCTATATATTAAGTTAAGTGATTCCAAATATGGCCTCAAGCTATCCGAGGCGAAGGGCCCTTCGTGACTCTCCCCGCCATCTGTCACGCAATCCCGTCGAGTCACATGACAACCATTTAGCCTATATTGATGGTCGTGGGTTAGGACCGCTACGTCGCTTGTTGTGAAAAACTTGCAATTTGTCGTTATTACGGAATCCTGGATGGGTCATAATTTGTAGTCATCAGGAAATTGTTACTTACCCGTGGCAAACACAGAAGCAGAATATGAGAACCGCACAAGCAAGAGCAATAGTGATGGCCAATCCCACAGCCACAAGTATGAGGAGCTGGTCGCGTTGCTTGGATTCTAATATAAGTAAAGAGCAGTTTCAGTCTCGAGTTTCTCTTCAGTATCACTCCATAAATATAGTCAGCCGTGAGCTAGCCCCTATTATTATGCACCTATGCCACTTTATAGATTCTGATTGGCTAAAAAGAAAGCAGCGAAACCTTGTTGGCGCGCTTTTTGTGATGTCACTTCTCGCGATTTCTTTAGTGAGGGACAAAGCCGCCATCGCCGCCATGTTGAAGTCTCCCACAGGCAACAGAAACATAAAAAAGAACGCAGTTCGCAAAGCTGAAATCAACATAGACATCCAGGCCTCAATGGTTCTATTATAGATTACTTACAGGCATGTACAGGGCTAATTCTTATTCGGAAGCTCTGAACTGAGAAAAATCTACATTCAAGTCTTAACAAACGTACACCACTGCCTTGCTTCGCAGAACGCGCGCCAAGTCATGAATTCTATTCTTCCCTTATAAACAAGACTTGAACTGTTTCTTCTCTACCCTTACACGTACAAACAAAAACATCCAAAGTTTTAAGGGTTTTTATGTAACAGGCCCGAGTACAGTTTTCAATTTTAGTGGGTTCTTTGATCGCTTTGAGAGAGACACGCATGTTTTCGCACCAAAATCAGGGGATCACTTCATTTATTTCGGCATGGAGGAAGGGGTGTCTATGTTGAGGGTAGGTTTATTTGTAAATCATGTTTATAATAGTGTTAATATCTGAGGGTGTTTGTGGAAGGGAGAACTTAGCTAGAGAAAGCATGTTCGCCTTCATAATGACCGTTGTGAGAATTACTATATCAGTAAACTAAATTTCCGTGAATGTTTCACCAGCTATTTTATTATTAGTATATACCAAATCAGTGAATAGTCATTTTCGCGCGCTCTGATTGGTTCCTGAAATAGTAGATATCAAACATTAGTATATACCAGCTCGGCAACCTCCTAAGAACGAGCATTTTGATTGGTTTAGAATCTCGGAATCTGAGACATTATTTACCTCCGAAACAGTAGATATTGTTGGCAAGCAAATTTCATGTAGTGGCGAAGAAAAAGTCAGTCAACAAAACTAAAGAAGTAACAAATAGATTTCTTTGTCTCAAAATCGGTCTCTCTGGATTTAATAAGCTCACAAATCGTCTGAGCGTTGTTTGTGAAAAACACGCTTGCACTGAAACCCGAGTTGAAAAACTTTAGCTGGCAAAACATGAATGAAAATTATTTTTAGCCATGTATTTTCCCTTTATTTTATTAATCTGACAAAAATCAAAACAATGATCTACAATCTGTCGAGAAAATACAGTCGAAAGAGCTAATTTTCAAAGTACCTGAGGATGGTTTGTGTCTTGCAACGACTGATCGGCAGCTTTCTTGTAGTTTTTTGCGAGCGAACTGTCCGCCACAAAGGAGACTTCTGTTAGTAGTCAGTTTTCCTTCTTCTTTCCTAATGATAACCCCATAAAGCCTTTTCACAAGGTTTCGTGTAGCTGTTTTATCCTGCTAAATCGTTTTTTCCCCTCAAATATCCAGTGTTTACGGTGTTTGTTCACTCCATTTTTCCAGCAAAGTACTTGTGCAACGAGTGCCTGCCGACAAATAATTTTTATCTCGGAAACTTTTGGCGAATTGCTTACAAATGCTCTTCCATTTGAACCTATATTCCTTCTTGAATTGAAATGATACAATATATTGCTCGCTACATGTCCAATTTGTTGAAAATCCCTTGAATTGTCCATTTTCCCCCAGGTTTTCGAAGTAAATGCTTGCAAACTTTCTAGAGCTGTCAAAATCGACCAAAAAACGTGCTTATGCAAATCATCTAAGTTTGCGTGAGTTTGTCACGCGCGTATAAGTTTTAAAACGCTAACACAACTTTTCTTATTGTTTTCCGACTGAAAATTCGACAGGTTGCCTTGCTGGTATATACTAAAACACTTATTCTATTTCAATTTCGGTGGATAGTGGCTTTAGGAATATTTACCTCGAGCCTGCGGCTCTCGGTAAATATTCTGCCACTATCCACCTCAATTGAAATAGAATAAGTGCTAACTATTTACTGTTTTGAGAAAACTCGTTTCGGCTCGTTTCGTGCGCGATATGCGTTTTGAACGTTAATTTACCGTATTTTATTCTACTGATTTGGTATATACTAAAACAACTATCCGCCTCAGGGTCGGTGCTTCGCGTCTCGGTATATATTCACCATTATTATATAGCTCGTGTTTATTCGATCAAAGCGCGCGCTCTGGTCACGTGGCGGGCTACAAATTCAATATAGCCCGCGCGGGCGACATCGCGGCATCCGGCGGACTATTTTTACCGTATTTTCTTTTTTACACCGAATTTTCTTTTTGCTATATAATAAAACACTTAATGACTGCATCCTCGGGGAAACAGCGAGTTTTGTTTTCATCGAGATTCTCGGGAAAACAAAACTCGCTGTTTCCCTCGGAAGCAGTCATTAAGTGTATACTATTCACCTCCCCTTCGGGGGATAGTTGTTAACTATTTTGACACAAATGTAGAATAAGTATATAGCGTCTTACCCAGTTTCTCTTGCTCTTCCTTTTGTTTCTGTGTTTCTGTAAAAGTAGAAATATAAAAGTACTCAGGTTAAATTGTTAAGTCGGGGAGAGTGATCGTCGAATTTTCTGTTTCAACCCTAAAAGAATCAAACACAGCCCTGGCTAAAAAAAAAGAAAGATCCCAAAAAAAGAAAGATTAGTAGAAACCCACTCGCATACTATCACGAATCCTGCAATCTGATTGGCTCTGCTACTCACTATCTATCACGTAATAGATAGTGAGTAGCGAAAATGCTAGCGAAAAACTTTCTAAAACCATGAAAATAAATACCTTTTAGGAACAACTCGAAAGGTATAGTATGCTAGTTGGTTTCTACTAAAAAATTAAGGCTACTCCTTCTCGTTTTCTATGAGTCAAATAGTCAACTCGGCGCTACGCGCCTCGTTAACTATCTATTGACTCATAGAAAACTCGAACTCGTAGTTTAATTATTAAATAGAACGAAGAATTGGAATATAGTCATGTTCCCAAAATGACGATAATCGTAATTCTCAGGCCATTTAACAATCGATGATAATAATTTTAAGTTCGAGACCATGTTGAAAGAAATGCTTTTGCTCGCTTTTGAGGGTCAGAAGGACTTAAAACCACAGGAACCCCGCTCGAATGGAAAAGGTCCACTTCCAAAGCAACGTTTATTGACTTAGGCGTATCCGGTAGTGTCATGGACAAATGTATGACACTATTTGGTGTATTTGACCGATGATTGCCGTTCGGTTCTCCCCCGAATACATACCTCTATCTGGTTCGTCCTCGATTTGCATAGTGACGGTGCCATTGGAGCCAATGAGAACTCGTGACATGTCAGGGCTGACCAAGGTCAAGGTGAAGAGTTCGTTACTCTCTGCTTTGTCGTCATTGGTAATGTTCACAGGGACGACAACAGTTGTCACGCCAACGGGAAAGACAATTACAGTTGTCGAGAAGGAGAAATCGTCCCCATAAGCTGCGCTTGTGGAATAGTTGTCCATATTCAATGTAATGCTGCAATGAAGAAGAAGCATCGGTTTTACACTCTGCGTTTTCACTTAGACATTACTGAAAACATACTTATATCCATTTGTGCCTATGCTAGGAAGAAGTTTGATTAGCTGATGGCCCTCCCATTCTCGTACCCAGAGCTCCCCGGCTCGTCTCCTCGAAGGGGGACTCTGGGGACATCCATTTGAGGGCCTTCGCTGATTGGCTGATTTTGAACGTTGGGACATGCGCAGAAAGGTGTTTCTATCAACGGCTTTGTATCAAATCTCGTGCTTGCGTCAATGGGTGTCACCGGAGCTTCCCCTGCGAATTAACGAGCCTCTGGGTTCGAAAATGATGCCCATCCCTAAACTCCCGCCACTCTTGGCGCATGCGCGCGGCACAGGAAGACCGTAGCATAAATAATATGCTGTGGAAAAAAATGCTATTGGAAGACTACGAAACATTCGGAGTAAGAGGATTTTGTTGCGGGGGGAACACTCTAGTTTTGGGCGATCAAAAGGGCGATCTCTCGAAACCTGAAGCCTTGAAGGGGACCGATCGAGGGCCACAATAAATCTTCGAAGGAAATTGCAGCAACTTACAACTTCTATATCATTTGCAATTTTCACAAGTTTAGTTCACTTAACAGGAAACGTCAAAAATTGCGGCGGGCTTTGCCCGCATAAAGAATATCAACTAATATGAGTTCTCAGAACTCGCACAACGACAGTTCGATCACCCCGCTTTTATGCAATGTCTCCCAAGTCGTTACAAGAGCACGTGTTTGGCCAGAAAAAGAGAAACTCCACCCAGAAAGTCCTGCCTGGGGCAGTCACAGTTCCGCAGGTCCGAGGCAGATCCCTTATTATTTGGTAAGCGTGATTAGTTCGAAGCTAAAAGAAAAAAAAAATCGGCATTTGTTCAGCGCTTCACCCACATGAAGAATAATAAATTCGCCATTTGTAGCGCGGAATCACGAAAACATTTAACAGATCGGGGGGGTCACGTAAATCGTAGTACTTTCAGAGGGGGATCACATCATTTTGACAGTGTATTTCTCAAAATCCTCCGTATCCCCCAGGCGATAAATACTGACTGATCCCTAGAGCTGTATTGGGCTGTTCCATAAAAAAATTGTACCCCCTATCGAGGAACTCCAAATTTTCAGAAAAAAGCTCTACCCCTGTGGAAATTCCAGACTTCTGTACAACCCCTGTGGAAATTTGGAGCAACCCGTGTGGAAATTCCTCATTCTCTTGTGGGCCTGTTGAAATTCCACAGTTGCAAATGAAAACCCTGTGGAAATTCCAGGGTAAAATGGATGGCCCTGTGGAAATTCCAGGGTCAAAATCACGAACCACGTGGAAATTTAAGGGTCAAAATCGCGGTCCCCGTGGAAATTCCAGGGTCAAAATCAACAAACCCTGTGGAAATTCCAGGTTCAAACACAGCGACCCTGTGGAATTTCCAGGTTCCTCGATAGGGGAGGTACAATTTTTTTTTGGAACAGCCAATTTACAAATTCATTCAAATAACCGTGACAGCCCCTTAAACATGATATAAGGTATATTCCACATACTTGGCATATATTGGTATCTCGTGGCTGCCGTGGACGATTGCACCAGAGACGGAAGTCATATCTCCCTCGTTAACAAATCTCCCAAAAGGCGGCTCGAACTCAACTGTCACTAAAACAACAGAAAGAATGATACACCTTTACACCACTCGCCTTTTCAGTACGCCGTCTTAGATTGATCACGCCGTAACCACGTGATGAGGTACTGGTGAACTTTGCGGTAAGATCCGGTACGCTTAAAGGCCCATCACCAACCGAGAGCCTTTGCGGACTCTTAGCCAATCAGAGCACCCGAAAAACAATGGATCAATTTGAAAACAAAAGAAAGCGGGGCGCAAAGGCTCCCGGTTGGTGATGGGCCTTTAATGGCATCATGTTCACTCTAGAAAGTTGCTCATTGTAGCTAATGTTGTCTAGCCACGTGACCTTCAAGATATATTTTGTGGCCATACTTTGAGAGTTTAGGGGGGCGACATTCAATTGTTTAGTTGCTTTCCAACTAGTCTAAATCCGAAACTGTTAAGACAGGTTGTTTTAGAACTTCGAGCAATTTAAACACGAAGCGGTCAAAAATCCTTCCACTTGGTCATGGTGTTTTCTTAAAGGTACGAATATAAAGTGATAAGCTGTTATCGCCCTGCCAAACAATTCTTATGGGAACCTGAGGAAATAATTTTCACAAAGTTTACAAATATGCAGCATTAAGCATGAAAAATGGCTATCCTATATACATTCCTGAGAATTCTTTAGCTGAACTACCACTGCTGAATTCTTTCATGGGTACCTTCAAAATCACGTAACAATATTTTTGGCCAAGCGTTGCTCGAATCTCTAGAACAACCTGTCTTAATCACTCTTGATAAAAATCGCGACCAAAGAAACGATGTTTCTTGCTTTTCCCTAAGACTTGAGGAAAATACTTACAGACCTTCAAAATAAGGTGAAAGGGGATTTTCTAATAAAGAAGTTTGGCATATTGTCGTCAGGTCGACAGTTTTTTGCGTAACTTTCCTCATATCCTAACGAGAAAGGTCGAGAAAGTTCACCTGAACTTCTGGATGCTCGAGAAACATTGTTATCTTGGTCGCCAGCAGTCTTTGTTCTTTTCTCGGCCATAGGGCCTGGCGAGGAGCGAGAAAAAAGGAGGCAGTCCGCGTGGACTCATCAAGCGAATCGTAACAAGGGGTACCTTGGTCGTTGTTTCTGATGGTGATCGTGGTTATGTTCCTTTGGGGATTAATAATGACGGCAGGATCAGTAGTAGATAGCGTGACATTAAAGCTTTCATCATCCTCTGTCACGCTGTCGTCATGGACTGTCACGTTAAAGCACGTGACCCTTTGAGCAGCGGGTAGCGTTACATTATAGTTGGTTAGCGATACGTAGTCTACGTTGCTGCCGTCGTTAGTGTTTGTATCAACATTCGCAGTAGAAACTCTAGAAGAGAACAAAAAATATCAGCGTGTGTGTGTGTGTTTAGGGAGGGGGGATTTCCTTACCGACGCACAGCTTTTTACCGACACATATGAATGAGCTGCAGGCTGCGCGGGAGACAAAGGAAAAGCGTGCGCGGTAAACTGAGGGGAGGGGGGATTTTAAAATGTTTTCTGCTTATAACTCATTCGCCTCATTTTTCCATACATTGCCTCGAATGAAGCCCCAGATTACATTGGTAGGACTCTTGGAGTACTGGAGATAAAGCATGATAGAATTAACCGCGACAACTTGAACTAATGGCTTTGCAAAAAAGCTCCCACACGGAGCTTGAACACACGACCTTCCAGTTATGCAGGTGCTGCTCAGTAGCTCAATCTCGTATCCAGAGCTCCCATCTCATCTGCTTGCAGGGGAGGCTCTTGTGAATTCCATTTGAGGACCTTTGCTGATTGATTGATTTTGAACGTTAAAGCATGCGCAGAAAGGCGTTTCTCTCAACGGCCCTGTATCAAATATCGCGTCAATGCGTCAATGCCTGTCATCAGAGCCTCCCCCGCGAGTGAAGAGCAGAGGAGCTCTGGTTTCGAGAATGTCAGGAGCTAAGTTGGTACAGCTTGCGCGCGACTAGTAACTGGAAGGTCCTGGGTCATTCTCGTACCCAGAGCTCTGGGGACATCCATTTGAGGGCCTTGGCTGATTTTGAACTTTGGGGCATGCGCAGAAAGGAGTTTCTCTCAACGGCTCTCAATCTCGTACCCAGAGCCCGTCATCTTTTGGGCAGCGGCAAGATTCAGGGCTCGGGGGAATCGATTTTTTTAAAACCCATATTCTGGGTTTCCGGTTTGATTGTTGTATGAAAGTTCGTTACGTTTTTGACCTACCACGCATGCTCACAAATCGGATTCCCCCAAAAGATGACGGGCTCTGGGTACGAGGTTGAACGGCTCTGTATCAAATCTCGCGCATGCGTCAGTGGTTGTCACCAGAGCCTCCCCCGCGAGGTTAGGAGCCGAAGAGCTCTGGGTTCTCTAACAGAACTGTTAGGTAGCTCTAACAGTTTGCTCTTTTTTTTTTGCTTAACTTGATAATCTGTGAGCTTCTTCTTATCTATCCAAAAAGCTTCATCAAATTAGATAAGTACTTACGTGACATAGAGATCCACGTGCGTGACACCTTCTTTGTCAATACAAATTGTCACGTAGCCTTGTCCCTCGTTGAAGGACAGACTCGACTTGTTAAAAGCAACCGTAGCTATTGAAGAGAACAAAATGTTTAGCGCCTTGGTCACAGAAATCAAGAACGCACATTTCCCTGGTAGCAGAGGCCAAGGATCCTGGATGTACTTGGCTGGTTTTAAAGGAATGGCGTTAATGTTTTTGCTTCATAAACAGCGCGCGCTCAAAAATGATAAGTTGTACAGCATCGATAAAAATTGATTTTTTTCGTGCGGCTCGAACACAAAGTTGATGGTTTTCTCGAGCTCACGCTTTTGTCTCACACATACGCGAAAGAGAAATGACATTTGTGTGCCGAGGCTACGTTTTGCGAAGTTGAAAAACACTAGAAAACAAACACGTAAAAGCAAATGCAGGTTAATAACAAGTAGCCTCTGCTCCCAGGAGAGACTAACATATGATGACAATATAACATTCACAAGCAAGATCTTGTTTTTGTTTCTTTACCGTAGTCATCATTCTTGATTCGAATCTCCGTCTTGTTGTTAGCAATGTTCACAAACGGCTGCTGTGACGTTATTATGACATACAAACTTTCCAGTCTCTCAACTGCCACCTCATCTGTCACATTCACGTGAATCACCATGGTAACGGAATCGTTGATTACTGAAGGCTGGAACTGATATGCGCGTTGAACTCGTGGGAAATCGTGTTGACCATAAGCAGTGTCATTAGCAGTGGAGAGGCTAGAAAGTAGAAAAAAAAAACACGATAGTGTTCAAAGTTGTATACAACGCACGCAGTCTTAAGGCCGGTTTACACTTGCGATTTTTGTTGCATTTGTCGCGGCGATTTTTCTCGCGCGGAGATGCAAACGAGATGCAAAGCCGGTGGGAATTTCTGTGCTCCCTTTTCGTAAAATCGCATTGAAGTTGCAAAGAGATTCGAACATGTTTGAAATCTCCGCGACATCACGCGACAAAAATTGCGGTAGTGATTTTGAGTTTACGCGTACGTGCGAGAAAAATCGCCGCGTTTCGCGCGACAAAAATCGCAAGTGTAAACGGGCCTTAAAAGGGAGCCTGTCACTACGCGCGCGATTCATCAGCGAAACTAATTAGACCATCCCATCAGATAACATCGTCCGATGGATCGAGAAATAGCGAGATTATAAGCGGTTGTTTTCGAGGTTTTTAGCCTTCGCTGGCCATCGTTACGGGACGATACTTCTTTGTTTTTAGATGCGCAGTACAGCTGCGCAGTAGCGTGATAGGCTCCCTTTACAGTGGCACTAGTACGAAATTCCAATACTTCCTTTCTGTGAAAAAATTCCATCACAAATAGTCTTTAAAACACTGGGAGTATGCTTTAGTTGTCAGAAGATCGGAATACAGAATTTAGATGAGAATTTTCAGCCTTAAAAGACGACTTTTTGCAGGCCGCCATTATGGTTTTCGGTTCCACTATAACCCACAGGCTTTCTAAAGACAGATCCTGACCATCAGCCACATGGTCTTGTAAACACTTGAGGAATTTAAAACCATGAATGAGATGCGACTAAAAAATCAAAACAAAGTCAGTTCAAGAAAAAGGTATCGCAATCCCTGTGTGTGTATCACAATCCCTGTGTGCGTGTGTATCCCAACCCCTGTGTGTGTATCCCAACCCCTGTGTGTGTATCCCAACCCCTGTGTGTGTATCCCAACCCGTGTGTGTATCCCAACCCCTGTGTGTGTATCACAACCCCTGTGTGTGTATCACAACCCCTGTGTGTGTATCACAACCCCTGTGTGTGTATCACAACCCCTGTGTGTGTATCACAACCCCTGTGTGTGTATCACAACCCCTGTGTGTGTATCACAACCCCTGTGTGTGTATCACAACTCCTGTGTGTGTATCACAACCCCTGTGTGTGTATCACAACCCCTGTGTGTGTATCACAACCCCTGTGTGTGTATCACAACTGGAGCCCACATCTGGAACATAAGCGATTATGGCGGACAGATTTACATATATTTGCGCTGCTAAAATTACTAACTTTATGTCAAGATATCACAATAC
This sequence comes from Scolanthus callimorphus, assembly GCA_033964015.1. NCBI lineage: Eukaryota > Metazoa > Cnidaria > Anthozoa > Actiniaria > Edwardsiidae > Scolanthus > Scolanthus callimorphus. The sequence continues at coordinate 14,148,965 of CM066925.1, read as the reverse complement.
AGCTTGGGGAGCTGATAAATTATGTGGGTCAGGCCAAGATTATGGAATAAAACAGCAAGGCAAGGATTTCGTACTTAAGCAACCAGTATAGAAATGGACTTTCTCGCAAAGAGAATAATGTAAAGCTTCTCAGAACACGTTTGCATACACCTATTTCAATTAATGTTGCTCTGCAAAACGTAAAACCATGAACCATGCATCATAATGAAAGACGCTACTTCTCGTATTTTCCTCGAGTTTGGCAAACCAAACCAAACTAAACTAAAACCACCCAATGGCACTTTGTTTACTAGTTTGAGACACAATTTGGCGTGAACCGCTTCGTTTTAGGCAGGAATTACCATTACGACTTATGAAGCATGGTTCATGGTTTTACGTTTTGCAGAGCAACGTTAATTGAAACAAGTGTATTATGTTAGGGAGGAACTCGCAAAAGCGGGCCTAACGCAGAGCCTGTGGTACACCATAGGTTGCAATACAATATGCACAGTTTGCAGGGTCCGGTCGTAAAATTATCATCTGGACCCATTTTGAGCAAGATTTGAACCAGTTTTTTTAAATGGCAGAAGGTTGGGTTACGGCTGTTATGATTTCTAAGCCTCTTTATCTGTTTGTTTATTGTATGTTGTGTTGCGTTGTTGTGATGTATGGGCGATGCTAATAAAATAAAGCAAGGTGGCGAGGTGGTCCTCACTCACGATAGTTTAACACTCACTTGAAGTTAACAGGTATCAATGTCTTTCCCGTCATGTTAACCGTCAGTCGCACCGTTACTTGATTTTCAAACAAATGTATGATTTTCTCGACTAGGTTTAAGGTCACTGAAATAAACAAACATATACAGTGTTTAGAAAAGCACGGGAATAACCCATTGACATGCGAACTGTTCTTTTGTTTCGCTCTTTTTGGAGTTCATGAAACCGGAAATGGCGGCTATCTGAGACCCACAGATAAACATCAAACACCATATGTTCTACAAATCCGTGCGGGCTGCCTGTGTTTCTTGTCGCCAGGCCCTTTGGCCGAAAGAAAATGGCGACCAAGAGAATGAAGTTGCTCGAAAATCTGGCGAGATTTCCTGCTTTTTTTCGGTAAGGAATGATGAGGAAAAGTACTTACAGCCCTTCCAAACAAGGTAAGGGTGTTTGCATATCAAGATAGTTCCCGCTGAAATGTGTCGTTTTCTACAATTACCTTATATGGAAGTTTTCCTAGCTTATTTCGTACCCTAAACTGCCAAAACGTTCGTCAAAAGTTCGATTTTGGAGAGAAACGCAGTTCGTGTTGGCCGCCATCTTTGCTTTGGTCCCCAGGAGCCCGGAAATAGCTACACAGGTAGCCCGCGTCGCGCACGGGTAAGCATTGACAAAAACGACACATCTTGATATGCAACATCGGCAAGTCGATTTATATTTTGTAAATAATAAAATCTAACGTATATCTAGCCTTCGATATGAAAACACGAGGCGCAGGACAGGCAGGCTTCGTCGAAATTCACTCACCCGTGTCATCGTTGGTTATAGTTATTGTTGAGACATTATTTGGGATGACAGACGCCTTTGCAGGATTCAGCGATGTCAGTATGACGCTAAAGGTGTCGTGGTGCTCAAGGAAGTCATCGGTTATGAGGCTGATGTTGAAGGATTTCTCTGTCTCGGAAGGCGTAAAGGTGTCATCTTGAGTGAAATTGATGTAATCCCGATATGGGAAGATGGACGAGTTTGCTGTAACATCGATCGAGGTAAGTCTGTAAAAAAGCGATAACATATTCTTGGATGAATAAGTTAAGGTATGAGTATACCTTTGAAGGGTTTCGCGGGAAAAAAATTCGTATCGCGTCACAATTTACACCACAAACGTCGTTCATATATCATTTTAAAGCTTAAAGGTTGGTCTATCTGATGAGTAACTTTGTTTTCATGATATTGTACATTAACATATATTTGTTTAGCTCTAAAGAAAAAGGTACCAACTTTCTTAAAAAAGTTCCAGCTTCTTCCACTTAAATTGTAGAAGGTGATCTAAAAAAAGGTGTGCGGGATTTTTGATTTTCCCTTCAAAACATATTTTATGCTAATTTTTGTGTTAGCATTGCCAAAAATATCGATTTTCAACCTGTTTTACGTGATATTTCCGCAAATATGTAAAATATCAAAAATCCCGCACACCTTTTTTAGATCGCCCTCTAAGGAATACATTTTGCGGAAATCTGGAGCTTTTAACATTAACTGGAAGTGGCAGGAGCTTTAAAAAAGCAAAAATTGGTACTTTTCCTTTGAAGCACAAAACGACGAAAACGATCCACCAAAGTAACGTTGCATATGAATATACCACTTAGTAAGAAAGGCCGTTCCACAAGCTTTAAAACGATATATAAATGGCCCTTGTAGTGTAAATAATGACGCGACAGTGATTTTTTTTCGCGAAAAATCGACATCCCTCGTGCAAAGGTATACTCATACCTTAACATAAGCGTGGCGGCCATGTTGGTGCCCTGAACAATGGGAGCAAATGAACCTTCTTTTGTTCTGTATCACCAGCAAAACATGGCGTGGCTCAAATAATTTATTACTCTAAACGATTCCCTAAAAGATGAGGCCTTATGTGCCAAGTAGGCGCGAAGGGGACCGGTAAAAGATACCCATCAAGAAATTTCCGTGGTTGATTAAACTGCTGCTTTTAATGGTGTCTAATTTATCGTCTTCTCATCGAGTAATCTTTCTTTCTTGCACGTTTTTTAGAGCACCATCATGAGACAAAACAATTTTGACAACTATTTCGACCCTAAAAGATACCATCGATCTCCCTAACACTTATTGAAGATCAAGATCACTCCTAAAAGAGACCAAACCCCCTTGATTTTAACCCCTAAAAGATACGTCGATCATCTCCGACCAAAAAAATTGGGAGTCCCCACCGGATATCTGGCCCTACGTAGCAAGCGTCCAAGTGCGTTTTAGAGAACCAGAAGAAAGCTGCGAGAAGCCGTTCGACGAGTGTGTTTGTGGCCGCGCGAATTTCTCGGCCTGAAACTCGACCGGTTATGAGTTACCTGGTCATGATGTCGATCTCGGAGTTATTTGTTTTCTCTATCGTCCCTGTGATGTAACCTGAATCTTCTCTTTTCGCGTAGCTCAGCTCCTTGATTGTAACATTCACTGTAAAGAAAATAACATGATATTTTCACGTGTGAAGATATCAAGTTTTCGCGCGGGAGATCACCTGGTATTTCATTGGTGTTTATATAATAAGACAGGTTATTTTACAACTTCGAGCAACGTTTGGCCAAAAATAGTGTTACTCAATGATTTCTATCCTAATTTGTAGATTTGTGGTCCACATTTCGAAATATCACAAAAGGCAGAGGACTGGGTTCGCGCTGCCACAGAAATAAGCGTTCAAAAATGGAAGAATTCTATAGAATCTATATAGGCTGTGATTGACATCACCATTTTAGGTGCGAAAAATACGTCTATCTGTAAAAACAAAAACTTATTTTCTCAACACTACCAAGAAGACCGTTGAAATGAGACTAAATTCGAAGCAACAACTATTTTTATTTCGAGTAACAAGATTTGTTGCCGCTTTCTGGCAAAATTGCTCGAAATTCTAAAAAAATCTGTCTTAATATTCTGCATTACCCTTGGCTTAAGAGCATGAGAAATTTGGTTTAAGCTATACACCAAATTCACCTTGAAGGTGGCCCATGGCTAATTATTTTAGGGACGGACGGTCACTTTGGTATTTTTACTCCATCTCTGCAATTTCTTCAAATTCAAGTAGGTGTGTCATTTATTAGAGCTTCCTCCTGAATATTAAATAGATATGTAAATATCTATGCCGATTTCGAAGAAACAGCAGAATTCTAAAGTGCATGGTTTTGCAACATAGACAATATTCGGAGAATCATGACGACGAAAAGCTTTGAAATGACCTTATCCCAGTTGGCAATGACCTTAGCAATAGCAGTTGGCAATGACCTAAGCATTAGCATGGATTTCGAAGAAACAGCAGCATTCTAAAGTGCATGGTTTTACAAGATAGGCAATATTCGGAGAATCATGACGACGAAAAGCTTTGAAATGACCTTATCCCAGTTGGCAATGACCTAAGCATTAGCTGACGGCAATATCATATTAATATACTAGACGTTTCTAATAGAAAGTGAAGTGCTCGCGGCAATAGAGAATGTGCCTCCTCTGTAGAAATCATCAGAAGAGCAATTACCAAGGCAAATGACTTCTTTTGTCACTGGTAGCTAAAAAATATGATCATCTTGTGCTCAAAATTTATAAATTTTATCACTCAAAGATCTCCACATGGCATAATATTGTCTATGTAATGCAGCTTCATGAGGTGACTGAATATGAGAGTGCAAATGCAATAGACTGTTTAGTACAATTGTCACAACCATTGTATGGAGTTTCTTGCACAGATCTCAAAATTATTTAAAGCCTTAGGATGTTTAGATGTTGATCGTGTTGTTATATTAATTTGAAATAATCCAGTATGTCAATTCTGTTTCAATGATCAGCTATATCTAGGTTCGATAACTGTTGTCTGCTTGTCGCTGCTTGTATACCATCTATTGTAATCACAACCTTCCCGCATAATATGCTTGTCTTGCTTGGCATTCATTATGAAAAGGGAAGGTCAGTCCTATGCCAATGGAGAGAAAGCGAAATGTGCTTTGGTTGCCGTGGAATCTATCGTCGAAACACAGCAAAAACTCCGGGACAAAAGGTCAAGTGGTATAATATATAATAACGGAGGTTTAAAATTGCAAGTGAAAGAAACGACGAACTTACGTAGAAACAAAAGTCCACTCTCAGGACTTGAGAGAACAGTTTTAAGTCGAAGAACCAGAGTTTACCATCGCGTAGCCGCCGCAGCCGCCATCTTGAAAATGTGACCCCCAGCTGATATCGAATCGATTATCCAATTGTTCCAGTCATCCAGACGAAAAATCTCAACGCTGCACGGATATCATCTTGCGGCTATCCCAGAATGCTCTTCGCGTGTTAGGACTTGTCAAGATTAGTATGCTCGCTCGCTAACGCTCGCTCGCAATAATATAATAATATATCTCGACTAAAGGCTTTCGAAAAGTCCGTTTTCAGATTTTACCTTTATCCACGTTATCGACAATGGTGACGTTAGCTTGTGTTGGATTGGTCGCATTAACGGGTGAGCTCGCTGTAATTGTGACTGTAAAACTCTCCGGGTATTCCACATAATTATCCTGGATTGTCGGAACTGTATACGTAATATTTGTTGCACTTGGAGGGCACTGCACGAGTTGGTTATTATCTAAAGTGTAGTCAGCCAGCCTAGTACGTCCAAGGGGAGTCGAATGAAGCCTGAAATTATATTATTTAACAAACGTGCTTATGGGCGAATAGTGGGCTCATCTCCAGTGTAAGAACTCACCAGCTGCGTCACAATGCTTTCTTTGTTTGGTAGAACGAAGGTTGAACCAATCATGATTAAATAGTAACTAAACACAAAGGTGTCCTCAGGGAATGGTTCTTACACTGGAGATGACCCGAATAGTGGCCGAGACGAAGTCGAGGTGACGATTCGTCGATAATCACGTCGGCTTCGGCGACAAATTGTTATAGGTATAATTGCTCAAATGCATAAGGTTTTTAGAAAAAAATATACTTGATTTGTTAGCGAAATACTTGATTTGTTAGCCTTTCAATGTTAGCGAGAGAAAACGAACCTCTATACCAATCAGCGCGCAGAAATTCTTGTAATCACTTGAGTAATTATACTAAAGAAATATAGTGCAAAGTTGGCCACTAATAATTTGATACCATATAAGGAACACTAATGCCATCATATCTCTTCGAAATAATCTTAGAAGTTATAAAACCCTTGTCAAACCCCGAAACATTCGAGAGAATTGTATATTTTACTAACCTGAAATCCATGTTGATGTCGTTATTGCCACTGCAAGTAAAATTCAAAACCACGCCTTGCCCTTCGTCAACTGTGTAACTTGTCTCGGCAAAGGAAACATTGCCTTTCAAAGATAAAATTGACAGTAAACCCGCCGTTACACGGTTCAATGTTTTCTGCAACTTGTCTCGCAATGCATGAGCCATTGTAGCGTGTAAGCACCCTCTGCAACGACGCGAGACAGGTTGCTGCAACCGTTGTAAAGTAGGATACGATTCTACTTCCCGCAACGGGTTGCAGCAACTTGTCTCGCAACTTGTCAACGCAACGCAGCGCAACGCAACTCCATGCAATGCAGCGCAACTCCATGTAATACAGCGTATGCAATATAATGCAACGCAACGCAATCATGCTAGTAGCAATGCAATGCTAACAATGCAATACTAGAAGTGCAATAGAAAGCAAAGCAGAGGGGTAAAAAGGGCGAGAATAGTTTCTGAAGAAAGTGAATGCGAGAGCAATGACGAGATCGAAAATAAAACTGGCTGGTCTAGGGTCTAGTCCGGTACTCCCTATGAATAATGACCGGTCTCCTATATATACTACTAGTTATATACTGCTCTCTGTTATGTAAGGGCTCACCTCTGTCATCATTAATAATAGTAATAGTGGTTTCTCCTAATCCGATCAAAACTTGTGACGGGTTGTCAGTAGACAAGTTGGCTTGCAAATCTTCATCATTTTCTACTCGGAGATCGACAAATGTACTGACGTTCATCATTCTGTATGCCACGTCAGGCGGAAAGTTGACTAGCTCATTGACTTTCTGGGTGTAATCCGATGGTGAATTTGCAGTCTGATCTTTAGTACTTAATCTGAAATAGAGTTATAAGTGTGTTTCATGTTGTTTATTTAGCAATGTGTAATGTGTGTATCTTGTAGCGTACCACACTACCCGCCAGCCCTTTTGCTATTTGTAAACATATTTGTAAAATAAATAAATAAATAAAGTAGAAACGTGAAGTGAGATTAGTCACGAAATTAATTGCGACATTAAAAAAAAAACTTTTAAAGGATTATTTCCACACAGAATTTCCCATTTCCCATTATTTTTATTTCCGTTTATTTACGAAGAAAGGCAAACAAAAAAAAATGAGAAAAAAAGAAGAAAAAGACGATACGAGCTAAAAGCAGGCTTCGAGCCCCGGATACAGTAACAAAAAACACGCACAGTAACACTATAAAAACATAATAAAACCACGCACAGTAAATAAATACAAAAATGCACAGTAACAAAATAAAACCACGCTCAGTAACAAAATATAACCACTCTAGGTCTTATTCAATTATTACAAGTTAGATTTGGTTAGATATAATATAAGGAAAGCAAACTCTTACAGAACATTCAATGAGATATCCGTGATGCCTTCCTTGGTGATATTGAGTGTCACGTTGCCCTGGTCTTCCATCAAAGAGTAACTTGACTTTAAGAAACTGAACGTTGCTGAAAAGTGAATAACAGAAAGGGTCCAGTACAAAGAAATTCCTTTTTAAAGTAAACGAGAGAGTGAAGTAATTTCGTCAAGTTTTTATACATTTTCTGGACTCAGCCCTCCATCTTACCATACAATCTCACAAAATGAGCCCCCTCCCCTCCCCCCATTTTGGAAACTGTTGCACCGTCCCTGGCGAATTTATTTTTTACGCCCACTTCAAGATGGCGGCTAGCTAGTATAAATATTCATTATCATTCACATATTCTCGTTCTATGAGTGAATAAAAAGGAAAGTGTTGACCTGTGAACTCTCTCGTAGCTCATGTGTAAGATGTTGGGTTATGAATAGGTAATTTACACAGGGTTGAGGGTTCTCACCACCATGAATACTTTTTCCTTTTTTCTCAATAACTTGCCTTAAAATTTCTAAGTGCCATCAAGTGGGCGTAAATAAAAAAATCGCCCGTCCCTGTACACCCATAAGACACAAGGATTTCTGTAAGGGCTCACCTCTGTCATCATTAATAATAGTAATAGTGGTTTCTCCTAATCCGATCGAAACTTGTGACGGGTTATTAGTAGACAACTTGGCTTGCAAATCTTCATCATTTTCTACTCGGAGATCGACAAATGTACTGATGTTCACCATTTTGTACGCCACGTCAGGCGGGAAGTTGATTGGCTCATTGACTTTCTGGGTGTAATCCGATGGGGAATTTGCCGTCTGGTCTTTAGTACTTAATCTGAAATAGAGTTATAAGTGTGTTCATGTTTATTTAGCAATGTGTAATGTGTGTATCTTGTAGCGTCACCACACTACCCGCCAGCCTTTCTGGCATTTGTGTAAACGTATTTGTAAAATAAATAAAGTAGAAAAGTGAAGGGGAGTCAAATGAGAGTAGTGTCAAAATCAAATTGCCAAACAACCCATTCCATTTCCTTCTCTTGTTGCCGTTGCTCTTAAAGTCGCCGTTACACGTGCAATCTTTTCTGCAACTTGTCTCGCAATGCCATTGCACACAGTACGCACAGTAACAAAATTCTCTTCCAGGGGTATTTCGGGAGACAAAAATTGAGGATCTGATTCACTCGATTCACGAGTTTTTTTTTCTGATTCACGAGCGGAAGAGCGGTTTCAAATTGCAATCAGCCATTTTATCATTTTCTAGGTCTTTGGCGGTAACTATGGCCTACGGCAAACGTCGAACATTTTCTGTCGAACCTTTTTCAAAGAAAGCTGCTCTTCATTAGACTTTATAATAAAACTTTCTACCTATTCGCCTATTATTTTGTATTGAAACGGCGCGACTCTGGCACGACGTTTGCCTTAGGCCTTATTCAACTATTACAAGTTAGATATTATAGGGAAAGCAAACTCTTACAGCACATGCAATGCGATTTCCGTGATGCCTTCCTTGGTGATATTGAGTGTTACGTTACCCTGGTCTTCCATCGAAGAGTAACTTGAATTTGAGAAACTGAACTTTGCTAAAAAGTGAATAAAAAAATGTTTCAGTACTAAGAATGTCGTCCTTTTAAAGTAAAATGCAGAAAAAATATATCGTGTGTTCAGTTATGCATACGAGTTTCCACTATCAATAACACTAAGATGCGTATATTCACAGTCGCGGAACTGGCACACGTTTAGCTTCTTAATTCTCCAAACCGTATGGACGAAACTCGCTCAAACTTACACAGGTAAGTTACATATATGTTATTTACCGGCTGGGAGGTCCGTATAGGAAAAGCTGTGACCGAGGGCTGGAAAATGTTGACCATAACCGGAGGCCGAGGTCAATATTTTCCAGGCCGAGGTCACAGTTTTTCCCTATACGGACCGACCTATACTGGTAAATAACTTTTTTTTTTTTTTCAACTCTAAAATTTGATTTTTTCGATGAAAACAAGCGCGCGCAAATGGTTACCGTGACCTAGGTCAGAGATAGGAAAATAGCGCCCCCGCTCGCGCGCTCTGAGAACCAATCAGAATGCAGAATTCGTTACCGTGCCCTCTAGGAAAAAAAAATAACTGTATTTTCCGTTGCTGTAGCGAGGGAGAGTTTAGAATGACGTATTTGGCTCGTATGAGTAACATTTGTTTGAACTTGAATAATTTGGCGATAAATTTGTATCTCTATAAAGCATGTTCCTGTCGCATCGCGTTCGCCTGATCCATTTGTATACGTCTAGGATGAATGGGGAAGGATTGGACTATCGTATGGTGAGTATTGATTTTGACCATAATTTACTGTTACATATTCATAAGCTCAACATTTTTTGGTTATAAAGTGTCCCTTGATTTTTTCAATAGATGCAAGGCCCCAATTCGGCAATACGTTTGTTAGATGAGAGTTCAATTAACAACGACCACATACACGCAGAATGTTGTGGTTTGCAACTCTAATTTGTTTAGAAATTGTACCGACAACGCGAAAACGAGTTTTTGTTTTCACGTGCATCAAACCTCCCTTATTCTTAACATAAAGTACCAGGGGATTTCCTAATAAGGAAGTTTGGCATCGTCGGCAACAACTAGTGACAATTTTTTGCGTAACTTCCCTATATTTGCGAAAATGGCCGGAAAATTCACCCGAACTCTTCAATATGCTCGAGAAACATTATTCTGTGTCGCAACACTTTTATTCTCGGCCATAGGGCCTGGTAAGGAGTAAAAAAACACAGGCAGCCCGCGAGGACTTATCAATCAAATTGTAATGGGTTACCTTTGTCATTGTCGCTGATGGTGACCGTGGTTGTGTTCCTTTGGGGATCAATAATGACTGCAGAATCAGTAGTAGATAGCGTGACATTAAAGCGTTCATCTGACTCTGTCACGTTGTCGTCGTGGACTGTCACGTTAAAGCACGTGACCATTTCAGCAGCGGGTAGCGTTACACGATGGTTGGTTAGCGACACATAGTCTACGTTGCTGCCGACGTTAGTGTTTGTATCAATATTCGCAGTAGAAACTCTAAAAGAGGACAGAAAATATAGATTTCAGAGTCAGAAGTTTATTTAGTGGATTGCACGGGGGTGGTGTGTATGAAGTTTGCGCTATACTGGTGCAACTCTTTGGAATGGTTTAAGTCCGGAATGGGGAGTTTGCAGGTGTTGTGTGACATTTTGAATTTTAGTCCCAGCAAAATAGAAATACCACATTTGAAAAGAGCTTACCGAAATATGTGAAATCCTAACATTTGAGGGGGTTTCGATAAATAATACAGAAGTTATGAGCGTCAGAAGTTGGTTGTTTTCCTATAGGTTTAATGTTGTTTACCCAAATCAACTCAACTTTTCGGCTTTTTCTAATTCCGGCAAGCTCTTTTCAAATATGGTATTTTCACACAACACCTGCAAACTCCCCATTACGCCACAAAAGAGTCTGGTCTGCCTCAAGTTCTTATTAAAACGTACAAGGATAATCGTGTCCCGCTTAATCTTATATATAATACGTGATGTGGGTGGGGTCAAGGTCAAACTGTTGGCCCAGCAGCCTGGAAAAACGGCTGCACCCACATTAGTTACGAACCGAGTTAATGAGCTGATTAAGTGCGCGTCTGCGCACTACATCCAAGCACCAATTTAATTGATTCAAGAGACAAATTAGTATTCAACTTTAGAAGACGGACTAAAACGGAGCATAGCAACAGGAGTGAGAGCATTTGTTTTTTCCTTTATATTTCCCTGCACCAGAAACAATGGCGCCTTATAATCAATCAGACATTATGAAGAAAGATGACAATATCCCATGCAGTGGACAGTTTAAAGATCGAGAATTCGTAGGATGAATAATTTTGCTCAAAGCGTTGCTATGCAAATCAGGGTTATCTGGAAAAACTTCAAAGCGCGTGCAAACTTCTTCCGCAATTTATTACTTACTCGGCATTTTCCCAACGAAATGAAACCTCACACAATTTTTATCAATGTTTCCTTGAGATATTGTGCTAAAAGGAATTTTAATCCGGTACAGTTTTAACATATTATTTTACAAGGTTTGATACCCACTTCATCTCAAAAGTTCCACATGAATAGGCTCGTTGTCATATTGTTGCTCCATAATATTGCTTGATAAATTTGAAACATTAATTTGTTTGCCTCTTAAATTCATTTCACTAGCTGGAAATTTAATCAGAAAGTAACCTGGTTATTTGTGCTCGCGATTTGGGGTATCTTTAGTAATGTATAGACTGCAAATGCCCTCTCGTTCAAGAATGCTACACACGATACACAGCGACTCGCGCCCGGATTCAATTGAAAATCAAACGCTACACTCAAAATTCGCGTTCTAAATAAATAAATTTAACTCCATAAAAATAAGCTATTTGTGCTTGCGATTTTGGGTTTCTTTTTTTGTAATATATAGACTTTAAAGTCACTGTAGAGAATCCTATACGCGAGCCTTGATCCAATTGAACATGTAAACAATTGAACCTAAACCTCAATATTCGCGCTCAAGTAAATAACTACAAATATGGACAAATTGTTAAGATCAGAGCATTATTTCATTTGTTTACCACAGTAATTGGCCTGGTAAACTAAACATTGACGCAGTCAACGGTATCATATGGGAACAGCTGCTAGCGGCGACAATTCATCACTCGAATAAACGTTTTCCTTTCAGTAAGTTTGCAGTTAAGAAAACATCCGAAATCCGATATTTCTGTAAATTAGAAATATGGATTCAAAACTGTCTTATCTAGGAAAACACCGACGTTCCTCTTAAGAGGCGGAGCCCCCTTGGAGTTGAAATGGCTCACCAACTCAATAAAGTCTCCCATCTCTTGCGTTGCTAGTTTGGCCTGTTCCGCCTGTGACTGGGATAAGGCTGGAAGCGTTGTATTTCAAGAGTCCTTGGTTAGGGCTCATAGGGGCTCAAAGTCAATAAAAACGTGCTCACTCGTCGAAATGTGTGCGTATCTGTGAGCTTTCATGGATATACCAACGAGAAAGCTTTACATAGAGAAAGAATCTTAAACGTGTGCCACTCAGCATTCAAGTTACCTGGCTTTATACGGGGGACTCCCATATGTCGTCGGGCGGGGTGCTCGTCGTATCTTTTAGGGGTTAAAATTCGGGTTCCAGGTATCTTTTAGGGTATAAGACGAAAAAAGGCCAATTTTCCCCAAAAATGGTACAAAATTCTGTAAACTAGCACTTGGAGTAAGCAAGAAAGCAACAAATAATGCATGTAGGGCCGAGCTCGGAAGATACCCTCTATCTTTCGATGCCAAATACAGGGCGTTTAATTTCCTAAAGCAAACTCAAAGAGCCCAGAAGTGGCTTACATATCGATCACGTGTTTCTCGACTGCCTAGAACTAAATAATAAAACAGACTGGCTAGTGAAAATAAAAGACATGATTTATATGCTGGGTCTCGGTGAGCTTTGGATAAACATGACCTAGACACAGCGTATCAATCTACAACACGCGAATTTCAAAATTGGCTAAGCGAAGTGTCGGATGACGACAAAAAAAGTGGACATAAAAACAAACTCCGTATTGAACCTTCAAACTCACGCGCCTGAGGATTAGTGCACATAGTTGAATGAACTTTCCTGTCCCGGCAGATGAGCTGCACATCAGCCGTAGGAGCTTTGTCAGATCAAGTGTATATAGCTCGAGCAAATATACAGGGTTGATCTGATGCCAGGTAACTTCTGATTGCTGAGTGGCGCACGTTAGGTAACAGTGTTTTAAATGCTCTGTTACGTTAGGTAACAGTGTTAAAAATGGAACTTCCTAAGATAGCGCCGTCTACCAACTATATTCTTTCTCGATGTAAGGCTTTCTTGTGTGGCATATCCATGAAAGCTCACAGATACGCACACATTTCGACGGGTGAGCACGTTTCTATTGACTTTTGAGCCCTAACCCAGCGCCAGGAATTTCTGAAGGGGGGGGGGGGGGGGGGGGGGGGGGGGGGGGGAGGGGGGCGGAGAGTGAAAACATTGGACGAAAATGCTCAAATTTTCTCCAGCAAATACAGTAAATGTATGGGAAAATTTCCGAGAAAGGGGGGCCCCGGCCCTCCCTGGACCCCCCTGGCTACGCTCCTGTAACCAGAGGATTCTTGAAAAACACCGCTTCCAGCCTTATCTCCAGTCACAGCGGAACAGGCCAAACAAGCCACGCAAGAGATGGGAGACTTTATTGAGTTGGTGAGCCATTTCAACTCCAAAGGGGCCCCGCCTCTCAAGAGGAACGTCGGTGTTTTCCTAGATACGACAGTTTTGAAACCATATTTTAATTTACAGAATAAAGATCGGAAATCGGATATTTTCTTAACTGCAAACTTACTAAAAGGAAAAGTTTCTTCGAGTGATGAATTTTCGCCGCTAGCAGCTGTTCCCATATGATACCGTTGACTGTGTCAATGTTTAGTTTATCAGGCCAATTACTGTGGTAAACAAATGAAATAATGCTTTGATAAATTATATATGGAGTTGAAGACTTTGTTGGTACAGCCTAGGTATAGCCTTGAGACCTATGGCGCTAGAGCCTTCTCAGTCCATGCCCCAAGGCTTTGGAATTCTTTGCCGCTTGAGATGCGCGTATGCAATGACCTTAGTGAATTCAAAACAAAATTGAAGACATTTCTTTTTAAGCGCGCATTCCATTTGTAACTTTTTATCATCGATCATTCATTGTATATTTTTAAATATAAACAGAATAAAAAACGAGCTCAGAATAATATAATGCAGTATATAGCGTATTTTTTACTTTTAGTTTTTACTTCTTTTAGCATTAAAATGTAATTTGTTCTGTTATTATTCATAGTATTATTTATTTAAAGTATGTAACTTTTTAACTTTTAATATTGTAAAGCGCTCTGGATCCGTATGAGAAAAGGCGCTATATAAATTCTCTTATTATTATTATTATTATTGATCTTAACAATTTGTCCATATTCTGTAGTTACTTATTTGAGCGCGAAGTTCAATTGTTATATGTAATTGGATCAAGGCTCGCGTATAGGATTCTCTACAGTGACTTTGAAGTCTATATATTCATATATTACAAAAAAAGAAACCCAAAATCGCAAGCACAAATAACTTATTATTATGGAGTTGAATTTATTTATTTAGAACGCGAATTTTGAGTGTTGCGTTTGGTGTTCAATTGAATCCGGGCGCGCGTCACTGTGTATGATGTGTGTAGCATTCTTGAACGAGAGGGCATTTGCAGTCTATACATTACAAAAGAAACCCCAAATCGCGAGCACAAATAACCAGGTTACTTTCTGATTAAATTTCCAGCTAGTGAAATGAATTTAAGAGGCAAACAAATTAATGTTTCAAATTTATCAAGCAATATTATGGAGCAACAATATGACAACGAGCCTATTCTGCCTATTCATGTGGAACTTTTGAGATGAAGTGGGTATCAAACCTTGTAAAATAATATGTTAAAACCGTACCGGATTAAAATTCCTTTTAGCACAATATCTCAAGGAAACATTGATAAAAATTGTGTGAGGCTTCATTTCGTTGGGAAAATGCCGAGTAAGTAATAAATTGCGGAAGAAGTTTGCACGCGCTTTGAAGTTTTTCCAGATAACACTGATTTGCATAGCAACGCTTTGAGCAAAATTATTCATCCTACGAATTCTCGATCTTTAAACTGTCCACTGTATGGGATATTGTCATCTTTCTTCATAATGTCTGATTGATTATAAGGAGCCATTATTTCTGGTGCAGGGAAATATAAAGGAAAAAATAAATGCTCTCACTCCTGTTGCTATGCTCCGTTTTAGTCCGTCTTCTAAAGTTGAATACTAATTTGTCTCTTGAATCAATTAAATTGGTGCTTGGACGTAGTGCGCAGAAGCGCACTTAATCAGCTCATTAACTCGGTTCGTAACTAATGTGGCACCACGGAACTGAAAAACAACGCCATTCTCTTGCAAACTTGGGGAACTGTGTTATAGGATACATTTTATTCGAAAAGGACAAAGTCGACGGAAGATCTAATTCAAGCGTTTTCGTAAGCGAGAAGATCGAGTTCGCAAAGGCGCCATTTTAAGTCTTCCACAGAAACCAAAAATAAACAATTTCTCAAAGCCGAAAGCAACAAAGACGTCCAAACCTACGCGATTCTCGCACAAATAACACAGTAATGTTCAGGCAAATATCGCTTTCCCAAAAATATGAGAGTGGACAAGATATCCCATTCAAAGGTTTTGGCGCGTTGCACAAAGCCCCGGCGCGCCACTTATAAATAAACAAACTCTCAGATCACAAACAACAGTCCTTCGACAGCCTATTTATTTCGAAATCTATACTAAAAACAGAGAAGTTCGAGCCGAAAAAACGAAGCTCCCAAACCTGACCGGAAGGAGGAAATGTATGAAATTTTCGAAATCTATGCTAAAAACGGAGATGTTGGAGTCGAAAAAACGAAGTTCACAAACCCGAAAAAAGGTTTTACTTGAGCTAAGGTCTAATTCAAGCGATTTTCCCAAGTTCTTTTTCCGCGATCTTTTCGCGCCAAAACCACAGTGAAACCAATGCCTCAGCAACACCTTTTTTGTTAGGAAATATTTAGGGGGTTATTGTGTGGCATTTGCCTCATTTCCATTCACAAGGAACATTGTTTTCAAAGATCTAATTCAAAACGCCTTTCCCATCGTATGCTATGGTGCGAATATTTCACACCGGTATGCCACCTATCTATAAGCTGATACAAATTGTTTTAGCACATCTCTCTAAACGTAGCGGTATAACTGTTTATTCTACAACGGCAGACAATCCGATATTTTTCGTCATTCAAGGAAAATTTAATTCGTGAATTTTTCACGGGTACTTACTAGTCTATATATTAATACCGTAAGGAAAATCGTGTCGACACTCGCTCCGCTCAGCCCGGAAGCTGTGCCGCCAAAAGAAGTTCGCAAACCCGAAGGGAAGGTGGAAATCTGGACCATGGGCGTGTTTTTGTTGGAAAAGATTCACCTCTGGCTAAGTTCTAATTCAAGCGATTTCTTAAGCGAGGGACAAAGCCGCCATCGCCGCCATGTTGAATTCTCCCACAGAAACTAAAAAAGAACTCGCGCAGCCGAAAGCACCATTGACATTCAAACTTAAAGTGCCACTATTATCAAGTTTGAAAATTATTTACTTTATGCCTTATTTGAAAGAGCTGAGGCTCAGAAGAAATATGCTTCTTTCCGTTTTCAAAATCTTTTTTGGTTCCGAAGATATTAGAGTTTGAAATTTGGCCGCCATTGCTCCAAAGTGTGACTTGATGACGTCACACTCTCAACAAACAAAGTGGTGAATTATTTGATGGTCTATATTTTTGTTGGATTTCCATCAAATCCTATCAAATTTGCCACGGTTATTGAACTCACTCTTCCTGATAATTTTGTTTACCTTAATTGATTGCCATGGCAACAGCCTTTGTTCCAGACCACCCCTATCCAAAATTCTAGATGAGGCTATATCTTTTGAAGAAATCAATTGTAACCTACATTGCCTTGCCCACTTATCTTATTTAGTAGTAGCTCGCTTTTAGTAACAAGCAAATTGGTTAATTCTTAAATCTGGGCGGAAAAAATCGGGAAATCCTAAAATCGTCTGGGGAGCCTGGGAACCAGGGGGCTGCCATGGCAACCCTGATTGATGAGTCACATCACTCTGTTCAAGTCAAGTATTGATTCTGCCAAGTTTGAGCACTCTAACTTCAAGAGGTATAGAGATATACCTCTTTTTAGTATTTAGGCATTGATCAAGTTGAGAGTGTGACGTCATCACCCATGCTAATTTGCATATCGTTCTTACCTTAATAACTTCTGAACGAAAACAGCTATCAAAAAACGGAAAACGGCATTGTTCTAGTTTTGCAAAGCTGTCTAACATATGGAGAATTGGCAAAGATTGGAGACCCTAATTTTTGATAATAGTGGCACTTTAAATGGTTCTCTTACAGATTACATACAGGAATGTGCAGGGATAATTCTAACTTGAAAGATTTGAGCTGAGAAAAATTTTCATTCAAGTTTCAACAAACGTACACACTACCTTGCTTCCCTCGGAGCACGCGCTAAGACTGTCATGCTAAGTCGAAATGACACATTTACAAAACAAAGTCCGTGAACGTCATGAATAATATTTTCTAAGTATAAATCCTGACGGCTCTATCGCAAAACGAAGGACACAATCCCGAAGAGAAGGAGGAAATCCCTCCAGTGGGCATGTTTTTGTTGGAAGAGATTCACTTTCGGCTAAGTTCTAATTCAAGCTATTTTTTAAGCGAGGGATAAAGCAGAAAAAATATAAGTAACATAAACTAAAAAAAAACTCTTAGTCCTTAGACGATTTTTACTTGACCTGTTTCTTCTCTCCCCTCACTGAGATATAAACAATTCCGAAGTCAAATAGCGCTTTCGATTTTCACGGGTTCTTTGACCGACTTGAGAGACGGACACACGCGTGATTTGTCGCACCAATCAGGGAGACCAGTGCAAAAAAATCCTTTTAGGTGGGACGGGGTATTTATGCTGATGGGAGGTTATAAGTAATGTAAATCCAGCAGTTTATGGAAGGGGGAAATCATGAACCCCTCCCCACATCCACATGGCCATTGTGAATATTTTTTCCGTTTTTTTTTTACAGTTGTATATAATTTATATGATTGTACATGACTAGTTGTATAATGCTTTCGAGTGGTATACTGCAGAATATCCAACGCGTCACTTGTATTTTCTGGTATACACATGAGCCTTCAGGCGAGTGACAAGTGGGATATTCTGCCTTCATACCACGCTCTCTCACACTTCCCTGTACCACGCTACAGAAAATTAAAGCAACGTTTTACGTAAACGCAGTGCACGATGGGAAAGTTGAGTGACAGCCGAATATACAACGCCATTCCTCTATTCTGATTGGCTGTATTTTCTGTGGCGTGGTATAAGGAAGGTTTATACACGGCTTCCATGGAAACCAGTTTTTACTTGACTGATGTAAATTCGAGTTTTCACTAAATTGACATAGACATAATAAAATCGAATTAACTATGTATCTCTGGATATGGTATATATATATCCAGGTGGAATATAATAAAATCGAATTAACTATGTATCTCTGGATATAGGCTTGGTAACCTCGCTTTGTCATCTAGAGGTTACCATCTGATGAGGACTGTAGCTACAGTCGAAAGCTTAAGTAAAGTCCTTTGTTTCCCATATCCAGAGATCCATAGTTAATTCGATTTTACTATATTCCACCTGGATAGATGAATTTTCATAATGACATAGACATAGACAACTTTATTCAAGACCGTGTACTTAGTATACATAGGTTTTTCCTTGAATAATCTAAATTACACAACTGGATCTCATAAAACCCCTATTCGAACGCCAATGTTTTTTTTTTGCATTCAGCGGCAACGAAACTCTATGACAGTCTTTTCACAATGCTTCAAGAAAAATACCAATTTCGATGTGTTAAAATTGGAACTTGAATACGAGGCTCGGTCGAATAAAGTAACATAAATAAATTACTCCTTTGTCGATGTCTATGGCGATTTCTTTTGTTTTATTCCCCTGAGCCTCGGACTCAAGTAAAATTTTAATATCGAAATTGGTCTATTAGATAAGTACTTACGTGACATCGAGATCCACTTGCGTGACACCTTCTTTGACAATACAAATTGTCACGTTGCCTTGCCCCTCGTTGATCGACAGACTCGTCTTGTTAAAACCAACGGTAGCTATTGAAGAGAACACCATTATTAGCGCCTACACAAGAGCGAGTGGGTTAATGGTTTTCGTGACGATAGTCTATGCACGTTACCACAACATTCCTTTAAGTAATCATCCATGCTAGAACTAGGCAAAACGCGATAGTTCTGTGGCATGGAGGGTTCCCCACATAAAATATGTCCGATTTTCTCCCTTTTTGCCATCTAACAGTCTCCCGGAAGAGTGGCACAAGGTGCGGAGGTGCAATACTCCTTTTGAACTAAATCAGTCTGCTCTACTCCATAATAAAAGTATCTAAAAATTGATAGCTTAAAATCAAAAACGGTATATACCGTTTCCGGGAAACGTTGTCACCCAAAAAGCTTGAAGCTTAAGCTTTAAGCTTGAAGCGCAAAGGTTGATGGGGGCATCTAAACTGCTACTGTTTGATCCGAATTCAGACAGTTATCGCAACCACAGGTGAAATGATTAAATTTCAGCACATTTCCAAGCATGTTTGTTTCTAACATTTTACAGAAATTTAAATAAATCTTTACCCATACTCCCTTAGCGCACCAAGCTTATATGATTTTTG
Organism: Scolanthus callimorphus; assembly: GCA_033964015.1. Lineage (NCBI taxonomy): Eukaryota > Metazoa > Cnidaria > Anthozoa > Actiniaria > Edwardsiidae > Scolanthus > Scolanthus callimorphus. The sequence continues at coordinate 14,129,290 of CM066925.1, read as the reverse complement.
GGTTGACAACATATCCCGGAAGGGTATACACCCAATTCAAAAAAGGTTGCTTGTTGCTTGGTGTTTGGTCTTTCAATTATAGCGCGAAACAAAGGAATTATTTGCTTCAGTGACCACGAGACAAAGGCGTTCAATGACCAAAGACCAATGACCAAAGCAACCTTTTCTGAATTAGGTGTATACCGTTTACGGGAAACGTTGTCACCCAAAAAGCATATAAGCTTGAAGCACAAAGGATAATTGGGGCATCTAAACTGCTACTGTTTTATCTGAATTCAGACAGTTATCGCAACCACAGGTAAAATCATTAACTTTCAGCACATTTTCTAAGCATGTTTCCTTCTAATTTTACAGAAATTCAAATATATATTTACCCATACTCCCTAGCGCGCTAAGCTTTGTTGCTTTTTCCAGTGACAACGTATCGCGGAAACGGTATATAACTTGCTAGTTTTAGACAAGGTGTAGCAGCCGTCAGCTCATTTAAATATAAACTGATTTTTTGATTTTGAGAATGAATGCCTGGGATAAAATAATATATCTACTACCTTTTAAAGCTACTCTAGATACAAAATTGAGAGAATTTCAATTTAAGATTCTCCATAGGATATTTTACACAAACGACAAACTCTTCAAATTTAAAATTGTGGATTCTCCAATCTGTTACCTATGTTTGAACCCCGGAGCATTTAATTCTTCTTTCATTGCACAAGAATTAAGGAATTCTGGCTTTAAATACATATAGGATATTACACGGTGGCGCGAAGATATGGATTTTATTTTCGAGTGGCAAGAACAATATTTTACGAACGAGCGCAGCGAGTTGTTGCGAAATTTTATACCCTCCTATATTTCTTGTTTTCTCATTTGAATTAAAAATTCACAACTACAATTAAACATGTATTATACAATTGCAAAGAACGTTAAGCATTAGATACTGTATTTGACTATGCCCTATGGTACATGATGCGGTATTTATAGTTTGGTTTTGTTATGAGTTGATTATTTTCAGCAATAAGAAGTGTAAAATAATAATAATATATAGATTTAGCCACTGGCTAAAAGCGGAGCACCCCGCGGTTACACATTTGTCTGTGTCAGTTAGAGAAAAAGGTTGCCATTGTACATATATAGACTTGCACCGTTATACTACGTGACCATTTGAATAAAGTTTGGTTGTCTGAGGTTCAAAGATCTATACCTTTTCTCGTTTGATGACGTCATCGATGACGTCATATCACGTGACCACGGCAGTTGCACCCCCTTGACACTTAGATAGCTTTACCCAAGTTTGGTTGTCTGAAGTTCATCCCTTCCTGAGATTTATTCTTTTTCTCCTACGATGACGTCATCGATGACGTCATACCACGTGACTAGGGTGTTGCGACCCCCTTGTCACTTAGACAACTTCACCAAAGTTTGGTTGTCTGAGGTTCATCCCTACACGAGATATACTCTTTTTCTCCTATGATGACGTCATCGATGACGTCATATCACGTGACCACGGCAGTTGCACCCCCTTGACACTTAGATAGCTTTACCCAAGTTTGGTTGTCTGAAGTTCATCCCTTCCTGAGATTTATTATTTTTCTCCTACGATTACGTCATCGATGACGTCATGCCACGTGACTAGAGTGTTGCAACCCTCTTGTCACTTAGACAACTTCACCAAAGTTTGGTTGTCTGAGGTTCATTCTTCCCGAAATATACACTTTTTCTCCTATGGTGACGTCATCGATGACGTCATACCACGTGACTACTGTGTTGCAACCCCCTTTCGACTTAAAGACAACTTCACCCAAGTTTGGTTGTCTGAGGTCCATCCCTTCCCGAGATATGCTCTTTTCTCATATGATGACGTCATCGATCACGTCATACCACGTGACTTCGGTGTTACAACCCCCTTGCTACTAAGACAACTTCACCCAAAGTTTGGTTGTCTGAGGTTCATCCCTTCCCGAGATATACTCTTTTCTCCCATGATGACGTCATCGATGACGTCATACCACGTGACTACTGTGTTGCAACCCCCTTGCCACTTAGACAACTTCACCCAAGTTTGGTTGTCTGTTATTCCTTCCCGAGATATACTCTTTTTCTCCTATGATGACGTTATCGATGATGTCATGACACGTGATCATCCAGTTGCACCCCCCGCCACCTTGCTCTTAACAGAATGCCCCCTCCCAACGCAAGTTTGGTTGTCTGAGCTTCATCCCTTCCTGAGATATGATTCATAAACGGAGAAGGGTCTTGGTTTACCTGTGGTGGGGCACGCAGACTCGCAGACAGACACGCACGGACGCGCCAGCGATACTATAGTGGGAATACCGCTGAACGATGAAAAATGAAAGTCGATCGTATACCTGAGTTCTACTTTGAGCTATTGAGTCCTTCCTGCGATACCTATGGTGCTCCGCTCTGCGGCCTTCGGCCGCTAAGGAGCTCCGCTAAAATTCTCGAAATTTGTTTTTTTTTGTCGGTCATAGGGCCAGGTGGGCAAAAAAAGACCCAGGCAGCCCAAGCACGGACTCATCAATCAAATTGTAACATGGGTTACCTTTGTCATCGTTAATGATGGTGATCGTCTCATGTTGCCGTTGGTTATCAATAATGACAGCAGGATCAGTGGTAGATAAGAAGACATCAAAGTTTTCATCTCCCTCTGTCACGCTGTCGTCGCGGATTGTCACGTTAAAGCACGTGACCCTTTGATCAGCGGGTAGCGTTACATGAAGGTTCCTTACGGACACGTAGTCTATGCCGTTACTGGCGAAGTACTTGTAACCCAAATTCGTAGCAGCAAAAACTCTAGAGAGAACAATTTTTTTTAGATTTCAGAGTGGGTGGGTGGGTCGGTCGATCGGTCATGGGGCAATTGGTTAGAAATAGTAAATTTTGGTTAATGAAAAATGTAAACAAAGCCATCGCCTGGACAAAATGTCCGTGCAGAGATTTGACAGCAAAGTTGTGCCCTTGTTTCCGCCTGCTTGACATTATGAAGTTAAAATTTAGCTAAACCACGAGTTCATTTCATAAACGTTTATGTATATTTATCAGTTCACGTCAGTCAGTCGTTCAGAGGGCAATTGGTTAGAAATAGTAGATTTTGGTTAATGAAAAATGTAAACAAAGCCATCGCCTGGACAAAATGTCCGTGCAGAGATTTGACAGCAAAGTTGTGCCCTTGTTTTTTTCCGCCTGCTTGACATTATGAAGTTAAAATTTAGCTAAACCACGAGTTCATTTCATAAACGTTTATGTATATTTATCAGTTTATACTGTACTGGCGAACATCCTCCCGCGCGCCGTATATGGCCCCGGCATCGGGTCATAATTTATATGTGAAGTACGCACGTCTTTATCTGCAGTGCGTGTACTGCAGCTCACGACAGGGCCGGTCTTCATGTGGTACTAGACGCAGTGACCGAGGCCTGTCCACCGGCCTATAGAAAAGTGTCTGATCAAGAGCCTCTGGACCAGCGGGTGGCTATCGAGGGGCGGGGATTATCAGAGCAACAGCGTGTGACATTGCTTCTTGCCTGCATGCGCTAAAGCTGCCAATCGTGTAATGCCGGAGATCAACGATACACAACAATGAGCTGCTCTTGAAGACCAGAGTCCCTTTTATTCATACAGCGCGAAAAATTCTCACCGTACTAGTTTCAGACGACACCGATTTGCTTACCATTTTCCAGTTCACGTCGATGCACCCGTGATCTTTGCTGTCTTTACTGAGATCGCAATAACATGTTGCGCACTAACGCAATACGTGGATGCGATTCCAAATATCGTGTGCATGACACAGAACAAGGCGCATAAACTCAAGACGCTTATGATGTCACCTCAACTGACAGCAACGAAAAAAAGTCATCGCTTCTACGAGGGAAAATGCGCGTTAGTGCTCCTGTTGATGCTCTGCGCTAAGTTTGTTTATTTAAGAATAGTTAGCAACAAATACCGCCCAGATAGATGCAAATAGCTTCCCTCCAATAGACTGTTTGCAGTTTATAGAAAAGTCGCACCACGGATGTTCACCGCACAAACAAGGCGCGTAGATGAATAAACACGCGCGTAGCAAAAACGTCGAAAGGATCATAAGCATCAGGTGATTTGTTTCTCACGACTCAGTGTGGTCTTGAGCGTCGTAAGGCGACAGCAATGGTTATGTCGTGTGCGCTAAAAAACGCACATTCAGCTACTTCTCCAATGTGTTTAGTTTGCCTTCGTTAGCTTTTTACCAGATCCGAGCCTACTATGCCAGTGGAAGTATCAACGGCCTTTCCAAGACTAATACTACAGTTGTAATAACCCCTAACTATCATTCTTTACTACTTATCCTTTGGAATTTCAATTGTTGTTACAGCTATTACTATACACTTAATGACTGCTTCCGGGGAAACAGCGAGTTTTGTTTCCCCGAGAATGTCGATGTTTCCCGAGACGAAGTCGAGGGAAACATCGAGATTCGAGGAAAACAAAACTCGCTGTTTCCCGAGGGTGCAGTCATTAAGTGTTTTATTATATAGCAAAAGAAAAATCGGTAAACATGGGTAAAAATAGTCCGCCGAAATTTCTCGCTCTAGCGATGTCGCCCGCGCGGGCAATAATTTTTTAATTGTAGCCCGCGCGGGCTACATTGATTTGTAGCCCGCCACGTGACCACGATAGAACCAATCAGAGCGCGCGCTTTGATCGAATAAACACGAGCTATAATAATTACTTATATTATTTCTTAGAAGCATCATTCGGTAGAATAATATATAGATTTAGCCACTGGCTAAAAGCGGAGCTCCCGGTTAAAATATTTTTATAGGGTGCGTTTACCTATCTTGTTGGGCCGTTGCTAGGGGAAAAAAGTATAAGTCCTGCAAAAGATTCATCATGTGACGTATCGCGACGTCACTTGTTACAGAAAACATTCTTCTTGTTCTCCATTGCATACTTGCAAATTCAGATTTTTTTGTTGGCATTTCAAAGAGCTCCATACCCACGGACTCACGGATGCTTTTCTCGACTGTACCGAAGTTTGTTCGCCTACCGATGTTGCCTTCTCGAGATATAGACTTTTCTAGTTTTGATGACGTCATCGATGACGTCATGCCACGTGACCTTGGTAGTGCATGCCCCTTGCGTCCAAAATAACTTACCCAAGTTTGGTCACCTAGCGATGTTGCCTTCTTGAGATATAGACTTTTCTAGTTTTGATGACGTCATCGATGAGGTCATGTCACGTGACCTTGGTAGTGCACTCCCCTTGCCTCAAAAATAACATTACCCAAGTTCTGTCACCTAGCGATGTTGCCTTCTTGAGATATAGACTTTTCTAGTTTTGATGACGTCATCGATGACGTCATGTCACGTGACCTTGGTAGTGCACCCCCTTGCCTCCAAAATAACTTTACCCAAGTTTGGTCACCTAGCGATGTTGCCTTCTTGAGATATTGACTTTTCTACTTTTGATGACGTCATTCCGGACGAACGGACGGACGGACGCACAAACCGGAAGTCCATGACAGAATCGTTTGAGGCTTATACACTTTTGTTTCGTTCCTTTTTCTCCTGCATGTGGCTATGGGGCTCCGCTACGTGGGCGCCTTCGGGGCCCGCGGGAGCTCCGCTAAAACGTTTCCTTAAACCTAAAAAAAAAAAAAAACTTCTTCCGCTTCCAGCCTCGTCCAGAGAGAGTATCCGTGGTTTTCACTGCCGGTCGTATGATTAAAATTATTTCCAAAATTTCAAAACTAAACACATACGTTGCATCACTATAGCTAGAGAGAACAAAACAAATGGCAACTAAATTACAAAAATTCTCTGGGGGGCTATTTCTAAGTAATATATCCACAAAAATATTAGAGGAATGGTTGGGTATGAACCTTTATGGCATGCTGGACGGCAAAGCATCGTAGCAAAGCATCGTAGCAACTAAGTAAATGAAGTGAAATACGGAGCGCTCAAAATACGTGACTGGTGTTGCGTGACATAAATCGTCTCAGCGATATCTCCGGAACCATTTGTCAGAAAGTGATGAAATTTGGTGTGTAGACTTCTTCGGCAGCATTAAAATCAAAATTCAAAGTGTGCCCCGCGTAGAGATTTTAGTTTAGAAGTTAGCATTTTGAGACGTCACGCGAAGACCAAGAATTAATTATGTTAATTTTGAAGGCTTTCCCATGCAAGATTTTCTTAGAACTTTTAGTATGTTAGTTAGAGCAGTTGTCTGGTCTATATTTCGAAGAGAAACTTTCTTTTGCAATTAGTGGTGGGTAAAACCACAAATTGACTGGACTAACAAGGTCAGAGATAAGAGGAGGTCTGTCAGTCTTCCCATGATCGCATCGCTTCTGAGCCATATATTAAATGGCCGGATGATGCGCGCGCGATTCGGAAGTTGAACAAGAAGAATTTTGTGAAGCTCACAAATTTAAGCGCTCCGGCCTTTCTCACAGAAAAACGATCTTGCACCTCTGCTACGATGAAGCCAACGGAAGTATAAACTTCAGGTTGACAAGTTTCACGTGTCTGCATGTTAGCACCGTCTTGGGACATTTGTTTTCCCGTCGTCGCTTGAAGAAATCAGATTTGTATAGGTAATAGCATGGTTTGTAGTGATATCTATATACAAGAGAAAATGATATAAGTGAAGTACCCTCTTCCCGACCCTGCGTGCTCCCCTTGGCGGTACATAGCAAATCAAGCCCCTCTTATTTTCCGCCAAATTTTTTCCCTTGGGACTATCCTCGCTTGATCAAAAGGATAAACATTTATGGTAAAACTGATGCCGTCTAATTAAAAAGAAATTTGCTCAGGCATATTAAGGCATGGGTCAGTGTGACCACGCCCTATTTAACGTTCAATTGGTCCTTAATTCGCTCAAATTAAGAGGAAGCCTATGATTCCTATACGACATCATAGATAACATTAAGGAGGCTCATAGCAGTTTTTCATGTCCTCACCCCCTGAACTTCAATGGCTGTATCTCATACGGAAATGCACAGAACGGAAAGTCACTTTACAAGTAAACATGCTATGGATTGTTCTTTGTGTCGACATATGTTTTGTTTACATTGGTGCATCCATGGCAACGTAATGACGACCTCCAAAAATTTTAAGTTGCAAAATTCACCCAGACAAAGAGAAATTTGGGCTAAACCCTCTTTATGCCAAAGACGATAAGCTTTAATCATTACTTGGACAATGTTTGAAGAAAAAGTAGCATCGCGTTTTCGAAATATACGCGGTCGTTTTTTTTCTTCAAAAAAATAGAATTTTTTATTAGCCTTCTTTCTGACCCTCAAACTGTGCCTAAAAGCTCGTAGTGATTTAGTTCTTAGTTCCGCATAAAGACCGAGGCATTTTTTTAAGCACAGAAAATTTCAGAGCCAGTGCTTATTCGCACGATTAATCTGAAAATTTTGAAAGCCTTTTCTTGTTCACACACAAACTCAAACAACTAGTCCAACTAGTCCGAGATAAATGTTTGTCTAAATCTCCTCAAAGAGAGTTCAATTATTCTATACCTTGTTGATGTATTTTTTAGAACCATAATTCTTTAAAAAAGCCGCGAAAAAAAATTAAATTTTGATGCGGTGTTTTGCTTGACTTGTCGTACTGTAATTTCAGAAACATATAACTCACTTATATGTTTCTGGTAATATGTCTTACTTCTCCGGTTCTCTGAGAGTCGTCACATTTTGTACCAGTTTTAGCATTATTTTAATAGACTTCGTATATGAAACTAAAAAACCTGTCATCATTTTGCGGATTTCTGTTGGATTGAAGTTTGCGACATTTGCAAAGGCCAAGTTTTTTAAGACGCCCATAAAAAT